>CM057226.1:72798999-73451499 GCA_029891385.1 Erythroxylum novogranatense | reverse complement strand
CGATGCTTCGATGAGGATCGAAGCATATCGAAAGCATCTTAAAGACAAGGACATGGCTACCGCATTATGCTTGCCTCGATGTCACCGAATCGCAGAAGCGGCGTAGTCTATGGATGCTCATACCATAGTGTTTCATCTTAGGGAGCTGTTTGATGAGCAAGCTCGGTGCGAAAGGTTCGAGACCTCGAGGCTACTCTTCACTACTAAGATGACTCAGTTCATCTGCGATGCAAGATGCATCAAGATGAATGGGTATATTGAGAGATTGGCCGTCTTAGGTTTTGTCATGGATTATGAATTAAGTATTGACTTAATTCTGGTTGGATTGTCTTATAGTTATTCACAGTTTGTGTTAAACTATCGGATGAACCAAGTATCCACAACAATCCTTGAGTTGATCAATCGCCAAGACAATGAGCAAGCTATCAAGAAGGATAGCAAGCAAGTGCTGATGGTGGACTCTTCTTCTGGTTCAAAGAAAAAGAAATGTAAGAAGAAAAGGTCTAAGAAACCAAAAGGAAGTATAGCCAAGAAGAAAACCAAAGAGACTGCTCCAAAAGGGACTTGTTTCCATTGTGGCAAGACCGTAATCGAAACGAACTGTAAAGTCTATCTGGAGGAACTGAAGCAGAAGAAGGCATCAGATGCCTCGACTTCTTCAGGTATGTTTGTCATTGAGGTTAATACTGTTTCTGATCATAACATATGGGTATTAGATACCGGTTGTGGCTCACACATATGCAATGATATGCGTGGCCTCGTGATGACGATGAGCGACTCATGAAGGAGAGGTAGACTGCGTGTGGGAAATGGAGAAAGAGTTCTTTGCATTAACGTAGGAACTTACTTTTTGTCACTCCCGGTGGGCTTGTAATTAAATTGGATGATTGTTATTTTGTACCTGTATTAACAAAGAACATATTGTCTGTTTCTTGTTTAAATAGAGCTGGTTTCCATTTGACTTTTAGTAACAATGGTTGTTCTATTAGTTTGAATGGAATGCTTTATGGTACTGGTACTTTATGCAATGGAATTTACATATTAGATATGTCACATCCAATTATGAATGTCAATGACACGAAAAGACATAAACGAGATAATTTAAAATCAACTTACTTATGGCATTGTCGCCTTGGCCATATAAATGAGAGACGCATAGCTAAGCTCCATAAGAGTGGTAGTTTAGGGTCATTTGATTATGAATCATATGACACATGCGAATCTTGTTTATTAGGCAAGATGACTAAGTTACCCTTTAAGGGAAAGGGTGAACGAAGCGATCGGAGTATTAGACCTAATACAATCGATGTATGTGGTCCGATGTCCATCCATGCTAGAAGTGGTTATCTTTACTTCATTACCTTTATCGATGACTATTCTCGATATGGGTACTTGTATCGATGAGATACAAATCAAGCATTTGAAAAGTTCAAACAATTCGAAATGAAGTAGAAAACCAACTTGGGAAAAGTATCAAGACATTACGATCCGATCGTGGTGGGGAATACTTAGACCAAGAGTTTTGGATTATCTTAGAGATAATGGATTTTATCTCAATGGACTCCTCCTTACACACCACAAAGATAATGGTGTGGCAGAAGGAGAAATCGAACCTTGTTAGACATGGTACGATCAATGATGGGCTTTGCAAAGTTACCAAAATCCTTTTGGGGTATGCAATCGAGACAATTTGCTTACTTGTTAAACAGAGTTCCATCAAAGATAGTTGATGTTACTCCATATGAGATGTGGACTAACAAAGACCCTATCTTACTCATTTGAAAGTTTGGGGCTGTCCCGCTTATGTGAAGCGGACTCGGTCGATAAACTTGATGCAAAGTCCGACAAGTGTTTGTTCGTAGGATATCCTAAAGAAACAATGGGATATCAATTCTACCTTTCGAGGAACAAAAGGTGTTTGTTTCAAAGCATCTGTCTTTTAGAGAAAGAGTTTCTTTTACAGGGAAGACAAGGGGAGCAAAATTGAATTTGAAGAAGTTCAAGATGCGCGAATGACGCAGATCAACCGCTCGAACTCAAATCAGAACTCATACAGATGAAGTAATAGTTCAACCTTCTACAACACACGAAGTTCGAGGTCACGAGAATACGCCTGTTCCCAGAGATATGGATTTCTCGTGAATGAACAGATGACGTATTGCTCATAGAAGATGATGAGCCTACTACCTATGAAGAGGTTACAAGAGTTCGAGTCTCGAAATGGCTTCATGCCATGCAGGCGAAATGGATTCCATGTATGAAAACCAAGTATGGACTTTGGTTGATGCACCAAGGAATAAAACCCATAGGGTGTAAATGGGTTTTCAAAAGAAAATCGACATGGATGGTAATGTAATTACCTATAAAGCAAGGCTTGTGGCTAAAGGTTTTCGCCAAAGACAAGGAGTTGACTACTGACGAGACCTTCACCCGATGCAATGCTTAAATCCATTAGAATACTCCTAGCCATTGCCACTCATTATGATTATGAGATATGGCAAATGGATGTGAAGACGACTTTCCTAAATGGAAATCTAGGCGAGGATGTATATGACACAACCGAGGGCTTCACCTCCCGTGATGGCGAAAAGGTATGCAAGCTTCGTAAATCCATCTATGGATCAAGCAAGCATCCAGAGTTGGAATATCCGCTTTGATGAGATAATCAAAGAGTTTGGTTTCTCACAAAATCCGGATGAATACTTGTGTGTATAAGAAGGTTAATGGACCGCAAACGTATTCCTTGTGTTATATGTGGATGACATATTATTACTAGGAAACGATGTCTCTATGCTGCAAGCAGTCAAGATTTGGTTGTCCAAACAATTTGCCATGAAAGACCTTAGTGAAGCAACTTATGTCCTTGGGATAAGGATCTATAGAGATAGATCAAAAAGGTTGCTTGGTCTTTCACAACCAACGTACATAGACAAGATGCTAAAGAGGTTTAGCATGGAGCAATCCAAGAGAGGGTACCTTCCCGTGACTCATGGGATAACACTCTCGAAATCTATGTGTCCTAAAACACAAGATGAGAGGATGCGCATGAATATGATCCCGTATGCATCAGCGGTACGATCTATCATGTATGCTATGCTATGTACGAGACCCGATGTATCATATTCTCTAAGTGTTACGAGCAGATACCAATCGGATCCTGGTGAGGATCACTGGGTGGCTGTCAAGAATATCCTTAAGTACTTACGAAGAACTAAGGATGTTTTCTTGATATATGGGGATGGAGATCTCCAAGTGAGCGGGTATACAGATGCCAGTTTTCAATCTGATAAGGATGATTCCAAATCCCAATTAGGTTATGTATTCACACTAAACGACGGGGCAGTCAGTTGGAAGAGTTCCAAACAAGAGACGACTGCCGATTCAACAACCGAGGCAGAGTACATTGCCGCTTCAGAAGCAGCAAAGGAAGCAGTTTGGATCAAGAAGTTCATTACTAAACTTGGTGTGGTTCCTAGCAGTGATGGGCCCATACAGTTGTATTGTGACAACAATGGGGCTATTGCGCAGGCGAAGGAACCAAGGTCTCATCAACGATCCAAACACGTACTCCGCAGATATCATTTGATAAGGGAGATCATAGGGCGTGGTGATGTCCAGATCGAGAGAGTTCCCACCGAGCGTATTATTGCTGATCCGCTGACGAAGCCATTGTCACAAAAGAGTTTTGATTCTCATGTACTACGCCATGGTATTAGATATCAAGGCGATTGGCTTTAGGTCAAGTGGGAGATTGTTAGAGTAGTGCCCTAAAGGTAATCGCCTTTAGCGCATTTTGTACAAATTTGTGTACGCCTTTATAAATAAATAAAGAAAGGCATATTTCATTAATTTGTTGTTCATTATTTATGAACCGATATAGATCTGTAATCAAATTAATGAAGTCCATGATATATGACATAGCATGAAGGAAATTATGATGTGATCACACTATCGAGATTCCTATCATGTGCAATTATGTCATTATCTAAATTATCCCTAGTTATAGGATTATCGAGATGGACATCCAGAATCCGGAAAGACTAGCACATCTCATGCTCCTTGATTTGATCAGCAAAGGATCTCGAAACCGTAAATATGAGATATTTAGGGTTGAGATGTGGATGCTTACTAGAGGTAGTAAGTACATTGGATGACCTGCCATGAGATCATCACATGGATGTCCTATTCTAATGTCAGTGATAATCTCATCATAGCAATGGTGCAAGTATCCTTAGACTTGAGGTGCTCAAGGATATCTTGGATACTGATTCTGTGCTTTGACTCCATTCCTTGTTGCCTTACAGAGGTCGCTCATAAGGTGGTGCTTGGGTACAGTTTGAGGTATTCGAAGTTAATTGAGTAGCCAATAGAGGATTCACCACTTTTGTGATAGCAGAAGATGATACCCATGGCCTCTTGTCAGGGTCATTACTTAGAAATCTCTGGCCGGAGTATGTATGTCGTGAAGAGTGTCTTCAGTGACATATAAAGTAATGAGTCCCAGGACAAGAACTGAAATCACTTGGACTAGATTTGACATACTCAGTCTAGTGAGAGTTGACACATTGCCCATACTCATAACCAAGTGGGGTATAGGATGGTGAAAGGACGAATTGCACGGTAATTGTCTATGGAAGGGTTCGTGATATGGTCCATGATGAATATATATTCATTCGTCAAACCAATTACTTTCCACCAATTGGGGTCATGATGTGTTGCTAGATACCGCTCATGACTTGCTTAGATTAAGTGTTAATCTAAGTGGCCAACATAACCGGAACCTAATGGGTCACACGCATAAGAGTGTCTCGGAGAACTCGTAAAATAGTTTTAGATGAGTTCCAATATATGGAGAGCAACAGATTAATTGGATCCCGATGAGATCGAGATATGTCCCGATGAGATCGCGACATCGATATTGCTGAAAAAGGTTTCGGGGTTTTCCCATACCGAACCCTAGGACCAATTCTACAGTGATGGTGGACCACTTCATAATATATATACATATATATATATGATTAATTAATTAAATAATTAATATATATATATATATATATTGAAAACGTGGAAAGGGAATGGAACCTTCCATTTCCATGCTTAGTCATCACTTTCATTAAATGAATAAAGACAAAACTTGAAAGATGATGGAGAATGATCGTTGGACTTGGTTTAAAAGGAGAAGAAAAGAGTTTCTTTCTTTTAAGAGATGATTTTCGTGGGTTTTAAAGCAAACCTAAGGATTTGAAGAGAAAGAGTTTCTCTCTCTCAAGCCATCATCGATCATCTTCTCCAAAGGTTTCATCTTCAAGCTTTTATTCAAGTTCCTCCATCATTTTCCAAGCTCTCCATAGAACAAAGGTAAGATCTAGCAGTCTTTAATTTATTCTAGCTATTCCCGGGTCAAAGGGTTTGTCCCGGTTAGGTTCTCCGATCTCTGCGTGGATACCGTTAGAGACGGTCTCCTTTGGTCGTTCGGTTCGAGTTTGTTATATATATACACATGGATCCTGACTTTCGGGAAGTTCCCGGAACAAAATTTTTTTGTTTTCCGCACCGTGGGCATGTGATGCTCACACCGGGATTTTCCTACAGTCAGGAGTCACGCCCATGAGAATAAATCATGGGTGTGACAATAATTCACAAGGGTGAGAGAAACAAGTCATGGGTGTGACAGATAAGGACAAAAATGTTGGAGAACATACACTGTCAGACCTGACCCACGTTTTTCACTCCAACTCTCTCAATTAATTTTATATAGCTATGATTTTTGTTTGAGAGGTAGAGCAATGTCTTATGAGTCCAATGATTTAATAATCAAGTCATTTGGATGTCTAGAGAAGGAGTTATGATCAAAGGAAGCAAGACCATTCAGTGTAGGGAGAAACCTCAAATGCACGATCGTGCTTAAACACGAGGGTGCAAACTGCCATTTTTTACCAAAGTCATCCATTTAACTCAAAAAGCCTCATTTTCACTATTCCTCAAAGTCACCTTCGTGCTTATGCACAACAGTGCAAATTACCTATTATCTCCAAAGTCACCGTCGTGCTTATGCACGACAGTACATTTCTTCTTTTCTTCATTTTCACTTAATCTCATATTTCAAACCTCCATAACTTTTGATCTAGAACTCCAAAAATTGCAAACTTTATATCAATGGAAATCTAAAAGAAAGATATACAACTTTTATGAAGAGAATTTTGTCAAAATCAGCCTATATCGATATAGTTTAATCCAGGAAGTTTCACAATAGTGCTAACCTTTCTAGCTTCTCTTCTTCATCCCACTTACATAAATTTTTATCATTCACTATCCAAAAATCCATTTAATACAATTGTAGACCATTCTAAATTCTCAATCCACCATCTAAAATTATTTTATCATTGTAACCACAATTTTTCACATATCCCATTACAATTCAATTTTACCCGGAATGTCGATGAGTGCAGGTACAATTATTTTCATGTGTGCAAAAATTCAAATCCATATGCATGTATGCTGACATTTTGCTAAGCATGAAATGCAAATTTTTCTAATTCTCACATTGCTATTTTCTCCATTATTGAAATATGGGTTCTAATCTTTAATATAGGGATGGGATGTTACACATTCTATATCAAATAAATGACAACAATAAGCTCTGTCAAAAAGACTAAACCCTAAATTAAATAATCGAGATAACTGCAACTATTCAATTTAGTTTTCTTGTTTACCATAAGTTAAATATGAAAATTCATAAATAACCTATTTACTACTTGTACCAATCCTTTATGATAATTACGAATCACTAAATTCTTAGATAATGATAGAATAATCAATATTAAATTAAATTATCAAATTAATCGAATATCAATCATTCATAAAATATGAGAACTCAAAACAAGAAATACTTGAATTAAAACATGATTAAAAGTTTGAAATACAAAACCTCACAAGGTTACAACTAGAATTTTGAATCCCCTTGAATTAGAACGATTGAGTTTAGATGCATATTAGTTTCGCTTTAATAACAAAGATAGAAGAAAGACTAAGAGTTGCTAAAAATGTAAGAAAAGAGAACCTCTTTCTATTATAAGAAATGTCCCTTTTATAGGGTTTTTTAATCTAATCCTAATCTAACTCTAACTTGTAAAGATGTCTATCTAAAACGAATTCAAAATCAGACTCCTACATGATAGGGATAAGAAGAAGTTTTCCAATTAAACTCCAACTCTTAAAGTGATAAGCCTTATCCACTGCATCAAGCTCTTCATCTTATCCAAAATTTATCATTATCATCAAAAGAGTCCCAATTTGATGCAATTTCTACTTTGTATCTCCTAAAACAAAACAACCATTAATTTTAACATTTAAGCATAAAAATGAATTCAAAACAAAGGAGATAATATCAAATAATTAGTCAAGATAAGATCTTATCATATACGTATACCAGACATCGTTTCTTAGACTATAGTTGCATACTAGTATCAACTGCGTCTCACTAAACATTTGGATCATTGTAGTCTAATCCCTCAAGTTGCTTTCTTAAAAAAAGAAATGGAATCACTGAATCAGAGTATCGTTTAATCCAAAACCATATCCGGTCTCTATGAGGAAGCAACCATCTCTACACCTTTTTGCTTCTTTGTTCAATATAAATTGTTCCTATTAGCTCAAATTTTATTCTTAACGATTTTGATGATAACTATATAATATTTCAAAATTCATAATGGATTTATTACTAATAGGTTCATTCCTAGAAGGAAATAAAATAATAAAAAAAATACATTTCTTTATGAACTCACCTTATTAAGAACGATTTATTTGAAAGAATCCTACTAATAATGAAGGTTATATATTAAGTTGGATGATTATTGGAAGATTTTTGAAAAATATGGCATTGAAATTATTTAGATTTAAATCCATCTAATTGACTAAGGTTGCAAGTGAAGCAATAACTAGTTGAAAGAAATGCCCATTTAAGGAAGAGCCACTACTTTTGCAAAAATAGGTCAAACTTTTGAAATATAACTATATCATTGTAAGATCTCTTGTGCTTTATAAAGTGAAAATAATTGTAAGAGAGATCAGTGTAGCTCATATCGAGCAAAATTCATTTTTTGTTGATAGCTTGTAGAGGCTAGTTAAATATTACTAGTTTGGAAGGTTAGAGAACCTTGAAAATATTAGCTTGTGAGCTTGGAGATGCTCATCATTTTACTACTTGTTTTTATAGTGAAATACTCAAGTTGGATACTTGGGGACTGTATGTAGGCTTAGGTTGTAAGTCAAACCAGTATAAATCGATTGCATCCTTCTTCTCTTCTCTATTAACTTTTATATTTCTGCATTATGTTGGGTGTGTGTTTATTTCAACAAGATGCTCCTTCACTTTAACAGACTCTTTCTGTTTTCAACCTTAAAGAAGTTTCTTTCAATTTTAACAAGTGCCTTTTATTTCAAATTGCTTTTAACAAGACCTTTTTTTAAACAAGCTCTTTTCATTTAAACAAGATCCTATAGCCTAATAGGCTCCTATTGTTTTAACTATAGACAGGCTCTTATCATTACTTCTTGAACTAAAAGAAACTTGCAAATTTTTTTAAGTCACATACAATTCATCCCCCTCTTGCGTATATTTGCTTTATCATTTGGTATCGGAGTGAGGTTTCTCATTTTTGTGTTTAACGACATGTGATAGATCATAACAACCAATTTAAGGAGTATTGAAGGACAATGACTCTGATATTGAAGTTGATGAATTGAAAAGTACATATCAAGAATTATATAATCAGTACAAAAGGTTGATAGTGAATATTTCAAAGAAGTTAAGAAGTCCAAGAGCAATGATGCATCTCTGAAGAGTAAGATTAAATCATTGGAATCAATGAATGAGCATCTGGGGACTTAGAATATGTCTCTCGAAGTTGAGGATAAGCAAAAGATCTTTGAAAACGAAGTATTAGAAGAAAGAATAGCCAAGTTAGAAAATATGTTAATAAAAAAAGATTATGTAAAGGTGAGATAGTTGGAAGAAAAAATTGCCACCTTAGAACTTGAGAAAGAGAAAAGTACTGGAAAGATCTTATCTCTAGAAAAAGATCTAGCAAATTTCATTGATGGAAAGAACAACCTTGATGCATTGCTTGATAGCGGTAAATGCATTTTTGATAAGGTCGGAATAGGATACAATGAAAGCAATAATATCAAGCCATATAAGAATTTCTTTGTCAAATCCAGCAATAGCTATAGTCAAAATAGCACGAACTTGATACATGGTAGAAATTACATCAATTCTCACTCATCTGATCTGTGCTTCTATTGTGATAGACATGGTCACATTAGTCATTCTTGTAACTTTCGTAAAATAGAGAAATTATTTCAAACGTATATTTGGAGACTGAAAGGTCAAGTTACTAACCTAAAAGGCCCAAAAAAATTTGGGTACCTAAAATGAGATAATTTTTTGACAGATATGCTTCAAAATATAGACAAGAGAAAATCAATGGATAATTGATAGTGATTGTTCAAGATACATTACAGGAGAAATATTGCATTTCAATTATATTAAAAGGATAGATAAAGGTAATGTTGTCTCTGCAGATAAAAATAAAGAAAAGGTGACTAGAGTTAGTAAAATTGGTGATTCTGACTCTACCTCTATTGATAGCGTTCTCTTTGTTAATGGTTTGGAACATAAACTATTGAGTGTGAGTCAGTTATGTGACAAGGGTTACAAGTCATTTTCTATGTATCTCATTGTGAAATTGTAAAGATATTATTATGTTTATTAGTCCTAAAAATTAGAATATATATTGTGCTTAACTAGAAGATATGTCCTCACAAAATGTTAAGTGTTTTATCTCTTTAGATAATGATTCGTTTATCTGGCATAGGAGATTTAGACATGCCATTATAAGCATTCCATCAAAATTATCCAAAAATGAGTTAGTAAGAGGACTAACTACTCTAAAGTTTGAAAGCAATCAGGTTTGTGAGGCTCATTTAAATGGTAAACAACTTAGAAGCAGTCTTCCTCCTAAAAATATGGTGTCTACTAGTCAACCACTTGAACTTGTGTACATGGATTTATTCGATCCTACTAGGACTCAAAGTTTTAGTGGTAAATATTACGATTTTGTTCTAGTAGATGATTACTATAGATTTACATGGGTTTATTTCTTATTAAATAAGGATGATGCTTTAAAGTGTTTGAAAAGTTTTGCAAAAAAATTAAGATACAAAAAGGGTACTGCATCACTTCAATTCGAAGCGATCATGGAGGAGAATTTGTTAACCGAAAGTTTGAAGAATTTTGTGACAACAATGGTATAACTCACAACTTCTCTTATCCAAGGACAACTTAACAATTTGGAGTTGTAGAGAGAAAGAATAGAACTTTAGTTGTTATGGCCATGTTGTGTGAAAGTGGACTACCTTGTAGATACTGAGCAAGAGTAGTATCCATATCCTGTTATGTACTTACAAATGTCTTATAAGACCTATTCTGAAAACGACCCCCTATGAGCTGTGAAAAGGAAGAAAACCAAATGTTGCTTACTTTAGGGCTTTTGGCTACAAGTGTTTTATTCTAAACAACTTTGGAAAGTTTAATACGAGGTTAGAAGAAGCTATTTTTCTACGCTATAATAATGCGAGTAAAGAATTTAGAGTTTATAATAAAAGAACAAGGAAAATAGAAGAATCAATACATCTGGTTTTTTATAAAGCACTACTGTCGACAAAATCATCTAATTCAGATGATGAAGAGCACCCTCTAGTTCCTAAAAATACATCAGGGACTCTAACTACAACACCTTTGGAATCACAAAATCAAGAAGGTCCTTCTGAAGCTAGAACAGAGTAGGCTCCTTCATCTTAGCAAGAGCCCATGCAATGAAAAACACCAAGAGAATAGAGAGGTCAAGATACATATCAATTTATTCTAGGAGGCCCCTTTGAAAGTTTAAGAACAAGATCATCGTTCAAAAATGACTTTGTTGCTCTCATCTCATAAATAGAACCAAAGATCGTTGAAGAGGCCCTTACTAACAAAAATTGGGTTTCATTTATAAAAGACAAACTGAATCAATTTGACAAAAACAAAGACTAGAATTTGGTACCTCGTCCTCAAAATAAGTTAATCCTTAGGACTCGTTCGAAACAAATTTAATGAAAATGGTAAGGTAGTAAAAAACAAAGCTAGCCTTGCAGCTTAAGGTTACAATCAACAGGAACATCTTAATTTTGATGAAACTTATGGACTTGTTGCTAGATTGGAATCTACTAGAATCTTGCTTGCCTTCATATGCTATAAAAATGTCAAGTTATTACAAATGGATGTTAAAAGTGCATTCTTAAATGATTACATTAACGAAGAAGTATTTGTGAAGCAATCTCCAGGTTTTGAAGATGAAAACCATCTGGATTACATGATGAAGTTAACCAAAGCTATGTATGGCTTAAAGCAAGCTCCTTGAGCATAGTATTAGAGGTTAAGTAACTTTTTGCTTGAGAACAACTTTTAAAGAGGAAAGGTCAATAAAATATTATTTATTAAGAAAAAGGAGAATGATTTATTTATAATACAAATTCATATTGATGACATAATATTCGATGCTACTAATCCATCCTTTTGTGAAGAGTTCTTAGCATTAATGCAGATGGAGTTTGAAATGAGCATGATGGGAGAATTATCATTCTTTCTTGGATTACAAATCAACAAATGGAAAAAGGAATCTTCATTAATCAAGACAAATACACAAAGGAACTCATCAAAAAATATCACTTTGAGCATGGCAAACCAATGGATACTCCCATGTACACTGGAACTAAACTTGATAAAGACGAAGAAGCAAAGCTACGGATGAGACAAAATATAGAGGAATGATTGGATCACTACTATATCTTGCAAGTTCAAGACTAGACATTATGCTTTATGTTTGTCTTTATGCACGCTTTCAATTAAATCCAAAAGAAAATCACCTTCAAATAGGTAAAAGAATCTTTCGATATCTCCACGAAACTATAGATTTTGGACTATGGTATTCAAAAAATGACTCATTTGACATAGTGGGCTATTGTGATGTAAATTATGCAAGTGCTAAAGTCAATCAAAATAGCACAAGTGGTCACCATCAATTTCTTGGAGGATGTTAGTATCTTAGTCCTGCAAGAAGCAACATTGCACAACGTTTGATGACTGCAGCGGAATACATAGCAGCTACCTATTGTTGTGCTCAAATCTTATGGATGAAGTATCAACTACAGGATTTTTCTCATATTCCTATATCATGTAATAATACTAGTGCTATAAATCTTTCTAAAAATCCTGTGCATCACTTTAAGACTAAGCATATAGAAATCAAACATCATTTTCTTAGAGATCATGTTTTAGAAGGAACTATTGATCTTTTACATATTAATATTGAAAATCAAGTAGCTGACATTTTCACCAAGTCACTTTCTAAAGATAGATTTTGCATGTTAACAAAAGAGCTTAGTATGTGTAAACTCTATGCTATTATTTCTGTATGACTTCTCTCTGCTACTTGTTATTGCATTTTTCAAGCTCATTTTATTGTGATTCCTAATAAACTCTCTCTCAGTCTAATAGGCTCCTCCTACTTTAATAGAGCAAGGTACACATGTCCTAAAAAAATGATTCATGGCGTCGTTTAGTTTTTAAAAACGAACATGCAACTCTAATAAGTAGTTGTATGGTACTAACAGAAGATACGTAGATGATCACACCTCCTGTATTAGTGTATGACCGTTCATCTTCACATGAGATCAATGGTCAGGAATCACTTAAATATACCAGAAATGGATCTCTCTCTTCTACTCATTGTATTTTTCTTAGAAACGCCGCTTATTAGTTCTACATTCAAACTTTCTACATGTTCTCAACTTTCTCTTTCCAACAATCTTCAATAGCATGAATCAGATTAAAAGGAGAAAAGAAAACTCCAACTTCTACTAATAGTCATGGTGAATCTCATGTTACAAAACCCATCTCCTCTAAGCAATAACTATCAAAAGTATATTGGGTTATAAACGATGATTATTCACATGAAGAACCTTCTTGGGTGATCAGACAACCACAAACTAGTGGAAATCTTACAAAGTAAGATGAGAAACTATTTGATCAAAAAGAAACCACTGATGCTGAAAAGGAAAAGGAAAAAGAATCTAGAAAAAGAAAGGGAAGAAATAAAGAAAGGAAAAGTACCTATGACCGAAGAAACTACTAGAAAAGAGCTATTTCATGAAAAGATGATTCTTAAAGAAAATAGAGCAAAGAAAATAATGATAGATGCTTAAAAGGAAGGAAAGACATCAATAAAACAAAAAATGTTTCAATCAGCGGAAACGAAAGTTCGCTATAAAATGCAGTACAAGAAAAGAAAGGTAATTGCTCAGAGAGTCTTGTCTCCTATGATGTTTGATAACATAGGTATACCTATTTCTCCTTACTTTACTGCAACTGGCTTGGAAAACTTCCTGAAATTATATGAGATAGTGTGTGATGAGCTAGTCAGGGCATTCTACACACACATGAGAAAGGAAGTAATTCATGGAAAGCTAGTCATAGTCTTATGGGTGTGTGAAAGTGAAATTCTAATTTTTGAAAAGATTTTAGGAGATATACTAGACATAGCTCCTATAGGGAGAATTGATTTTCCTTATCATAAATGGGATGTCAATGATTTGAATTTAGGAGAAGATGTTAAATCCATCTGTCTTAATGCTAAAAATACCTAAGATGAGAGACTTTGGAGTAGACAAATTGACTTACTGCCACTAGGTCTTGTATCGTTATTAGCTACTTCTATTTTTCCTAGGAGTAGTTTTGTTAAAAGGTGCAATTTGCTAAACACTTACATAGTGTAAATTTTTTTAAAAGGAAATAGAATGAATCTCCTTGCAATGATCTTAAGGTTTATGGTGGATAAACGGAATCATAAGAATACAACTAGTTGTCTACCATATAAGATGTCACTTGCCAAGATTTTCCACCATTATGAAGTTCCTTTTGCAAACTTGAGTTGGTATAAATTAGCTAAGTTTCATCCTTCTATTCCATACCAATTTGGATATAAATTGCAAAATAATGTTTGGGTGGAAAAGAAATCTAAAAGAGAAGCAAAAATCCTAGCTTCTGCTCCAGATCAACGAGCTAATGTTCCTCCTCAGAACGAAAATAGTGCAAGTACCCAACAACTACTGAAGAACATTCAAAATAATCAAGAAAAATGTAAGAACAAATAGATAGTATGCAAAATCAACTTCTTGATATGCAAATCTTGCTCAGAAAAATCTTTGAATCCCTCCATTAATTCTGTTGCTTTTTTCATAGCTCATTCGTACTTATGCTATTATCTTGCATAGCAATATATTATTTCACTTCCTCTCCATTTCTCCATTTTTTGTTTTTGATAATGACAAAAGGGGAGAGCTTATGTGGACATATTTGTGCATGTATATGATATGATTTCTCGATGTTACCTTGATTATATCTGTGATTGATCCCACTATGAAAATATATGATACATAATTGATAGGCTTCTTTCTTAAGAGATAGGCTCCTTCTAATCATGTATGAACATATAAAAATCTCAGGTATCTTTCGAAATCATCCATTATCTTTTAAAATTTTAAAAAATATACCTATTATTGCTTGTCATCATCCAAAAGGAGGATATTGTTAGTTCAAGGTTTATTCTTAACGATTTTAATGATAATTATATAATATTTCAAAATTTAAAATGGATTTATCACTAACAGGTTTATTCTTAAAAGGAAATAAAATCATAAGAATTACAATTCTTTTCTTGCAAGAACCTTTTTTATGAACTTACCTTATTAAGAACATCTTATCTAAAAGGATCCTACTAATGATGAAGGCCTTATATTAAGTTGCATGATTACTGAAAGATTTCGGCAAAGATGACATCAAAATTACTTAGATTTAAATCCATCTAGTTGACTAAGGATGCAAGTGAAGCAATAACTAGTTGAAAGAAGTGCCCACTTAAGGAAGAATCACTGCTTTTGCGAATATCACTACAAGAAAATTGAAGTTTAGCGACGAAAATTACCGACGAAATTTGGACATATTCTGTCGGCAACCTTATTTAGCAACGAAATTTACTAACCAAAAAAGTCGTCGGAGATACAGCCGTAGTTAAATTTATCGACAGAAATTATTCCGTCGGTAAATTTACCTACGAAATTACCGAAGGTATAAAATAAAAAATTTTATGTCAGAAAATTACCAACGGAATTGACTTTTCGTCAGTAATTAACGACGGAAAAAAATTCCGTCGCTAAATCCAATATTTTACCAACGGAAATTTTTTTCCGTCGGTAAATTTGCTGAAAACTATTTTTTAAATTTTACCTACAAAGTGTTTAGTTTCTGTAAAAGCTACCTTGAAGATAACTTCATTATTTCAAGTAAAAGAATTCAAATAATGAAATTCATACTAAAAAAGATTCGAAAATAAAGAACTGAAATTATTTTTTTAAAGAACAAACATTTCATCAAACACCTTACATGTATCAGAAATTTATCCCAATATCACAACTAAAATTACGTCTTATCCCTTCTATCACTAATATTTATACCTTAAAGTTATTTTCCAATCACAAAATATACAAATAAACGAAAGTAATAAATACTCAAATTAACTTTCAACTAATATACGAAAAAACACAACAGTAGATGCAAAAATACCTCCACCGAGGGACATGATGATAATAGCTGGAGAAGGCAACGCCAACGAGCAGAAAAGGAGTCCACAACTGAGAAAGGGGCTCCAAGAAAACCGAAAAGGAGACACAGGAAGAAGGAAGAAGAAGAAAGGAAGAAGAAAGAAGGAAGAAGAAGACACAAGTGGGAGGTAGATGTCGGAATTTAAAAAGAATTTACCGACGGAAATTTCCGTAGATAAATTCAAAAAAATTTATTCCGCCAAAAATTTCCACCTTTTTATCGACGGAACAAAAATTTTCGTCGCTAAATCATATTTACCTACAGAATTTTCCGTAGGTAAATTCAAAATTTTTTATTCCGCCAAAAATTCCCGCCTTTTTACCGACGGAACGAAAATTTTCGTCGCTAAATCATATTTACCGACGGAATTTTCCGTAGGTAAATTCAAAAAATTTTATTCCGCCAAAAATCCCCTCCATATTTAGCAACGGAATTTTTCCGTCGCTAAATTCCGTTGCTAATTTTGTCGCGACGAATTCCCTCCAAATTTAGTGACGAATAATAGTACCATCGCTAAATCACTCAATTTTAGCGACGGAACGCATATTTCCGTCGCTAATTACCAACGGTATATTTTTCGTCGCTAATTTTTTGTTGTTAAATTGTAGTGATTACCGACGGCCATATTTTTCGTCGCTAACTTCCGTCGTTAATTTTGTCGCCACGAATTTTCTCCAAATTTAGCGACAAATACTAGTACCGTCGCTAAATCACTCAATTTTAGCGACAGAAATATGCTTTCCGTCGCTAATTTTCAACGGTAATTTTTCCGTCGCTAATCCACATTTTTCTTGTAGTGTATAAATCAGACTTTTGAAATATAGTTATAGCATCAATTCTTTTGAAAGTGATATTATTGTAAAATCTCTTGTGCTTTAGAGAGTGAAAATATTTTTGAGAGAGATCAGTGTAGCTCATATCGAGCAAAATTCATTTTTTGTTGAAAGCTTGTAGGGGCTAGCTAAATATTAATAGTTTGGAAGGTTGGAAAACTTTGAAAAATATTAGGTTGTGAGCTTGGAGAGGCTTGTCAAATTACTACTTGTTTTTATAGTGAAATACTCAATTTGGATACTTGGGGACTGTACATCGGCTTAAGCTATAAGTCGAACCAGTATAAATCGACTGCGTCCTTCTTCTCTTCTTTTTTAACTTTTATATTTCCACATTATATTGTATGTGTATGTTTATTTCGGCAAGAAACTCCTTCACTTTTAACAAGCTCTTTTTGTTTTCAATCTCAAAAATGTTTCTTTTAGTTTTATCAAGCGTCTCCTGTTTCAAATTGCTTTTAACAAGACTTTTTGTTTAACAAGCTCCTTTCATTTAAACAAGATCCTATCGTATAATAAGCTCTTCCTATTTTAACTATAGACATACTCCTATCATTACTTCTTGAACTGAAATAAACTTGCAAATTTTTTTAGGTCACACACAATTTACCTCCCTTTTGCATTTGTTTGCTTTATCAGTTCCCTAATCAATTGAGTGAGTTCAGTTTGAATTTGTTCCTTGCAGGGCTCTTCTATACTATAAAAACATCTGGCATTTTTTCCATCTAAATTTTGTAAAGGAACAAGCAAAAAACTATCTCAAAATCGTTATATTCCCTTTGGAAATGTCAATTGCAACTATATTAGGAACTCCGAGTAGTGAATTAAGTTGAGAAAGCTTACCCTATCTAGAGTGACTACTTTGTTCCTACCAACCAACTATATGAAAAAAGAAACCTTAGGCAACAAATTCGCCCTCCAAACAACTATGCACTAGGCCTGATTTTGTCTCTTGCCTTTGAGAATTACTCTGCAAGAATTGTTTGAAATTATCAAAGTGGAGATTTAGGTGAATAACAAGAAAATCACGTGAAGGGAAGGCAATGGGCAACCACCATTAGTAACAGAAGGCAAGTTGGTTTCATGTTCATATGTGGAACTTCCTAGCCGCCTCGGCAAGAAGTTGACAAGAGAATGAAGACTAGTCTGTGGTTGGTTGGAAAATTTTAAGCAATCAAAATGTAGTGACATTAAGTTTATAATGGCCTTTTGGTTGAATTTGCATTTCCCCTCCCCTCTAACAAATTAAACTGGTTTGCAAGAAGAAGCAACATTTGTCTTATAAGTCTTTGTTTGTATTATTAATTTAAGTGTTAATTTATTTGCAATATTAAAATTTTGTTGAAGTTAAAGTCAACAGATTAATTGTGTCAAAAGTTGACAAGGAAAAAGTGTGTGAACTAATTAAGTCTAAAGAGTGTCATATATAAAACAAGGATTTCATATTCAATGATATGTTTTCATACATAGAAACTTTTATTCTTTGCCGCTATCGTACTTTTATAGTCCAAACCATCCTACGGGTGGATTGGTTTGGTGCATTCCAACAATATGCTGGCTTGTGAAAAAGCATCTCAGGACAAGAAGGATTGCCTTGCCATTCTAGGTAATTTTTCCCTGGTTTCTTCACCATGACGATTGCCAAATAACAATCTGAAGGGGCAGACTTTTTAGGGACATTTATTGAAGTCAAAGACGTAAAAGATGAGTCTCAGTCTACCAGTTTCTACTCTTTGACATTAAGATTACGTGTTGGAAACACCATCTTTTTAAGATTACACCCTCTTTTCTCCTATCATGAGAGACTATTCCAGGCCAAACAAGGTGATTGAACATCACAGAGGAATGGACTTGCATGCAAGCAGCTTCTTGAGGTTTTACCCTTTAGATTAAATGAGAACACGTAAGAGTGAACCACAAATTAAGCAGAGAAATGGATCACGATCAGGATCAGGAGCAGGAGAGGAGAGACACGAGCAGGTAAAAATTGGAAGAATTAGGGGTATGTGTGCTTAGGAGTTCATAACCGGACCTATTGTCAACTGAGTGATAAGTGTGTTCACATCAGCTAAAATAAAAAATTAAAGATCATTTTAGTGTAAACGTTGAAGCCTTTTTAGTAATTAAATTTTATTTGACACATATTTTAAAAATAATTAAATAAATGTCTCAATTTTTTTAACATACACTTAAAAATAATTAAATAATTTTCTCAAATATTTCATATAATTACAAAAAGGAACTTCTTATTCCCCGAAAACATGAACGGATGAACTATATAAAATTTAGGGTTATGGAACCTAATGTCTAAATCATGAATCAATCAATGGTTATCTAAAATCGACGTTAGGATTATCACCAAAAGATTGTGAGTCCACAAAAAACGGACTCTTGTTAGTGTGTAAACTAGTAGAGACTGAAAGATGAGATAAATATGATGGAACTGATTCTTGCAGGTCAAAATCTTTGCAGAGACTCGGCTACGACCTAACCTTGAGTCAGGGAGCTATAGAAAACGGATTGATGCTTAAACAATATCTACTAATCTCCACCAAGTTTTACATTAAATAGTATAGCAATCATACATCACAAGAATTTCAACTGTCCCTGTTCGAATATACTATAGCAATCATACACATCATAAGAATTTCAACTTGCTCATGAACCTTGACCTGTTCTATCTATGAGAAGCATGGGTTGATTGGATCATGGCGTCGTTTATTGGTACTCGTTTCAAATCCCTTATCCGAAACTTTCCGAAAACCTTTTCTTTGGCAAGAAAACTTTCCCAAAAGCAGCAGTGACGTCTGTTCCTGATCTCTTTGCATTAGGAACAAACAATCTCATTTCACATTTTGTTCTCTCTCTTTCAATATGATTTCCTATTTAATATAAACAATGGACATGACATATGATTGGGCCGATCGTGCTAAGCCTAAGCCCAGACACAAAACGGACCTTGAGGATTGACCTAATTCCCCCAAGTAACAATCATATAAATTCATTACCTCATCATGAAAAGATACAATTTCCATAGCCCTACTTTCACTATTCACTAGCTACAAAAAGCTCTCACAAAAACTAACTTAAGCGTTGGAGGGGCCTGCCGGCTATCAACCTCCGGCGTGCCTTGTGCTGTATTTGTAGGTATTCTCTTGCTAAAGACAACAAATCTCATGGATCCAAACAGCAGCGTCCTGCCTCACCAGAATCAGGCAGAACCAACATATTTGAAAATGTACAGTTTAATTATTAAAATCTGTTAATATTCATTTTTTAAATATTGGTCATATGAATTAATAAAAATAGAAAAGATAATGAATTTCTCCACTTTTATATTCAGTCTATCACAGTGAAACCTCCAGTTGGCTTCATGTTTCTTCTTTGTAATCTTCACAATTTTGTATGTTCATTGGTGGGTTCTGCCTTTTTAATGAGTTAGCTTTCTTCATACAAAGGCAAAATAGCATTCAAAGTTGTAACAATTACAGAGAAATCAAATTAGTTGCTCATGCTACAAAATTATAGAAAAAAGTTGATAGAGAAAAAAGTTAAAAAAAGATGCTTTTATCTTGAAAAATCACTTTAGCTTCATAATAGTACTACAACAAAGTTGACATTAGGTTGCAAGAAAAAAAAGGTCGCTTATAGTTTTTAGCTATGTTTTCATTTTTTCGTCCAAAACATCGCTACATTTTTATAGCTGAAAATTATAATCGACTTTTTCAAAGATCATTGTCAATAATCTTTGGCTACGCTTTAGTTTTGTAGCAAAAACTATTTTTGAGGAATCGTCGCCACTAGTTTTTGCTACGCTTTTTTGGTAGATAAATACTATTAGCTATGTTTCCATAATCACAGTCAAAAGTTTTTAGCTATATTTTTCAAAACGTAACAAAAAAGTTTTAACTACGTTTTCATAAATGCAGCCAAATGTTTTAGTACATTTTCAGAAACGTAGCCAAATGTTTTTAGGTATTAACCAAATATTATACAATTTTGAAATAATTGTTTGTTACTTTTTTAATCCATATTATTATGTTTATGTATCAATATATTTTTATTGTAAATTTATTATAAAAATAAATTGTACAAAAATAATTAAAATTTGAAACATTGTATATAAACTGAAAATATCATTAAATTATATCAACAAAAGCATATTCTTTGTGTTCAAGATTTTAATTACAATTTTAACAATTCTTATAGAAAATAATAAATAAAGAGGCCGCTTTACAAATTATAAATGTTGAGATTACAAAAAAAATCCAACATAACTAGAACAATTGGCTAATATTGTCTATGTCGATCAACTTGTAATAATTCAAAAGACCTATTTAAATTGTACTAAAATATTGTCAATATTGAAACAATAGGTTCTAATTAAAGCAAACATCTCGTAACTTTACAAAGAAAAAAGTATTAAATTTAAATTATAATAGAAACAAGAATTGAAAGAAAAAATATAGAAGATGTAATTAATGTCATTCGGTTTCCTCTTCATTTTCATAATTTGGGCTAAGTAATCTTCTAAATAAGTTATTATGTTTGACTAATTTTGCTCGAGTTTTTTGTACTTCAGCCTTAAGCGTCTTGTTTTCCTTTTAAAATTATTGAATGAGTGCTTTATTTGATATGGTTGAAAATTTTGGCTTAAGGTGATAGCTAAGACCTTAGACATAGCCAAAATATGTACCAAGTACGGTATTACAAATGTCTTCTACATTGATCTCATTCCCCTTAGACGTAGATTTTTCTAATAACTCTTGCATCTTATTCTAAAATTAAAAAAGAAACTAATGTTCAATCCAAATATTATTACTTACTAGTACATTAATAAATGAACTAAAATATTAAACAAATTTTTATACTTACATAGTTATTTTCAGCTGCTTCTAACGTCCACTCTTTACCTTTCTTATAATGAGTGACTTTGTCTATGTAGTTTCTTCTCATTTTGATTTCTGAAAAAAAAATACAAGACACAATTAATAATAGAGTGTTTATTGATATAATTACAACTTACAAACAAAGATCTTACATATTTATTTAAGATAACTACAAATGATTTAAACCATTAATTGTGAGGTTTTATTTTTCCTCTAATGACCTTTGCCTTCTCATAATTTTCATAAATGAAGAAAAATAGATTACGTAGTCGTTAAATCATCTAATAAAATTAATGTAAGCAAATGTGAAGGTAAAGAAACAAAAACCCTAAACTTTCGAGTTAGTCCAATAATCACAGAAATTATTTTAATTTTCTTGAGACATTTATTTGGGAACATATCTTCGTGCTTCCGCATAAAAAAAGATTTATAATATTGATGCAGCTTAAAATGACGATCCCTGGTCCTTTTTTCAATAATGAAGTCACATACATTTGGGTTCTCGATATTGACAATATTCAATTTCAACTGTGAAAAATAAGTAAAAGTGTTAATCTTAAAATAATTGAAACAATATTGCATATGGTTAAATATATTGAAAATTTATCATAACTTTATCCAAAGCATTCTCAAGCAAGTTGTCTTCTTTCAAGTCCTTAACATGTTTCATACAAGATAATTCTATTCTCGCAATAATCCCAACTCACTTACAATTTTGTAAATTGGATCTTATCTACAAGACGATCTTGCTAAGTATCAATTTGTATTGACAACTTGCTATTCATTGTAGCATTCATTCGTTGCAATTAACAACCTATAGTTTTACCTCTACAACTTTTTTTAATATTAGCATTAGAACCTGACAACAGATCAATAATGATAGGGAAATATTAGAATACATAAATATATATTTGAGCATAAGTCTATTTGTAGACCTGCACTACTTGCTTCGTTGTTGTTTGAGGCAGAATGAAGTTGTGTATGACTAATTTCATTGATGTCTAAGGTTTGTTGTTGTTTTTGTTGTCTAGGATATAAATTGATAACACCAACTAATTGATTTGGTTGAGGTTGCAGATCCCTCAATTCTATAAGTTCCATAGCTATTATCTTCTTCCCTTATTTTTACTAGGTGTCATTATATTAGATATTTATTTTTTTAAAAACATAAATTTTAGTAACATTACAATACCTCCAATCATCATTATCAACACACATTCAATCATTAACATTAATGACATTAACATATGTTAATCATCAACAATACGCACATATTCAACATAAGTGTTGCCAGCATTATGTTTGAGACAATATAAGAAACATTTTCATGATACATTCAATCATTATGATCAAGATCTTGAAAATCATCATCATTAATCACATTATTATTTGACTCTTCATCGCTATTATATTCAGCTAAAGTATCATCATTGTCATATAATTCATCCTCAATATAGTCTTCTTATCTTTATATAACAAGATTGGCTTATAATTCATTTGCTTCTAGTATATTGGGATCAACATCTTTCCTATGGAATGATGATATATTCACATCTTCTATTTCTAGGGCTCCATTAGTCAGATTCGATTCAATCTCTTAATATACTTCATCAACATCTTCACCCAATGGCCCATTTTCCTTTCAGAAAAATCAAAAAATTTCAATACTTAAAACTTTTGAACAACTTTTCAATTTATGCTCATTATAATGTTATCGAGGTAGAATACTTGCTTCACTTGACTTACAAGCACATATGGTTTATTATTATACCATATGTTACTAGCATTGATGCTAATAATATTGTCATTCACTTTTATGCTAATCCCTTTATCACCAAGATTAAACCATTTACACTTAGATAAAACAACCTTTTTATCCTTGATGTAATGCAACTCTATTATTTCTGAAATGACACCATATAAGTCCATAAGATCATCCTTATGTTGTCCGTTAACACCAATCCCACAATTTTGACTTCTAAGTCAACTGTCAATATTTTTTATATGAAATCTAACTCCGTTAACAATGTAATCTGTACATTTTTTTCCCACACATTTGAAACCCACATGCCAAAGTATATAATGATGTCCTTGCCTTTGGCACTTTACGGTTATATAACCGTATTATTTATAAAAAAATATAATTAGAAGTTAATCTCACCTACAAATTTCATTTGTTTATATTATTCCATAAATAACTTACTTGAGTCCTAAACCATAATGGGAAGTTAATCTTATGTCTTCCTTCAGCAATAAAAATTCCTTTGCTTCTAATCTCACCTTTGTGCTCTCTATTTAAAAAAGTAAATAAATGTCAAAAAAGACAAGTTGAATGATAAATTTAAATATAAAATAATGAATGAGAAGTAATATACACACTCCATATATAAATCGACTTTCTTACAATTTTTCAAAATATACCAATGACCAATTTTGAGTTCTTCTTTGGTTAACTCCATATATTTTTCTATTCAAGTCGACTCTATTACGCATATAATGCTTAAAAGAGCCTAAAATATAAAACATTAATAATTGCTACTAACTAAATAGTGAAGAAAAAGTAGAAGTTAATATAAATTACCTTTCAATCGGAATATCCATTGAAATTGAACCAATTCATAAATTTTTGCTTCGCATAATAAGTAAATTACTAAATGCACAATAAAATCAAAAAGAATTAATTAGTTTCAATTATATTGAAATTAATTGATTAGAAAAGTTGTTTCTAAAATTAGAATTAATTATTTTCAATTTAATTTTAGAAACTATTTTCTAAAATTGATTAAGAATCAATATAATTATTATTCTTAATCAAATTAAAAATTTATGTTAATTTTGGAATTAATTTTGAATTTTAAAACAATTTTAAAATATTTTAGAATTAATTAAAATAAGAATACGTTATTAATTATTAAAATAATTTCTTTTTAAATTTAAGTCATACTTATACTAGTAACCAAACAAACTCATTTCTAAACCTATTGCCAAATACCCCTGTTCTTCATCTTTAAGGAAACCCTAATTTCTAAAAAATGAAAAACCTAGTAGCCATTTATCTTAAAGTTGCTGATGCCACTATCCTCACTTCACTTCTGCCCATGGTCACATTACACATCTTGCAACCGTCGACAGTCACTGCTAGTGCCTCCTCGTCACAGGTCCATGCTGCTACTAGTTTTCCAGCCGCCAATGGTAGCGTCGCTGGAGCAGGAGAACCTCTCCGCTAGCCGTATCTTGTCGTTGTCGATAGTCACCGCTAGAGCCTCCTCATCGCAGGCCCATGCTGTTGCCAGTTTTCCAGCCACCAATGGCAGCATTGCTGTTCTCCTTCTCCACTTCATACCGTTTTATTCCATAAATTTACGTGAACAGTAACTTGGACCAAAAACTCGAATTTCATTGATCACATTGAGCTACAGTGTGAAGCATCTCCATGCTCAGCCACGAACGCCACATGCACCTGATATTTATCCCATTCTTCGTCATTGGCCTTTTTGTTGACAGCAAAACCAAAAAGAAGGTACATACATCTCCCTCTTCATAAACGTAAAAAAGAATTTGTTGGTTCTGTTGTGAGAGACGCTAAATGACAACAACGTCTACAAGCTTGCCAATAATACTGCACGTCCCCTTGATTCCTCACAGTAGAATTCTTAACGCGTGAATGGTAGAGGATGAGGGTGATGTAGAATACGCACAGGTACAAGAGAGTATACAACGATGAGGATGCAGACTTTAAGTTTCAGATGTTAAACATCTTTCAGATTCTTAATCAATAGCTATAGGGTTTATTCAATTTTAATCTGAAATACTTTTCAGACATTAGTTGCAAGCTTTTTGCAATTCAATTCCAAATTTCAGTCAATAACAATGAAAAGTTTAATCAAATTATAGAATTAAAATTTTGCTCTAATACCATTGTTGAGAAACCGAGTTGGGATCCGATCCTAATCGCAACAAAATAATCACAAAATTTTTTTATGACTTTTGATTTCCTAAAACCAAAATACATTTAATTCTATAAAATGATTAACATGAATCATAATAAAGTTAAAACTTAATTCGTACCTTATTCTGAACTTGATCTTTATCTTATTGTATCCCTCGAACTGTTTCTGAAACCGACTTGTCTCAACCACCACAGCTACACAAATGTCCGACCTCTAACAGTATTGTAGCATCCCACTCTCGCAAGACCCGAACCCGACATCGACGGTGATATCCGAGTCCGTATCTGCGAAAATGGCATGCTAGCACTCAATCAAATATAAATCGATATAATTTTTTTTTTTGGAAACCACTCTCATATCAGAGGTTCGTTTCCAAAGTAGGCCAAAATATGTTTAACAGTCGCGATAGAAAACTTGGTTTCAATGCATTCCAATCAATACAATTTCAATAATCAATTTGGGCCCAATTTCATTATAACCCTTCTTCAATTACAAAACAATCCACTTTGGGCCATTGGGGCCCATTTTAACACACAAAACACATACACTCATTTCCAATTAGCACAAATGAATATAAACAGCCACATCTACATTTTAATCATTCCCATTACGAAAATTCCCATACATCATCACTTATTATATACTGAATTAATCAAAAACATACTGTACAGGATTCGTGGAATACACTTTATACTAAAATAAGACATATCTCTATGCAGACGCGAACTGATCCCAACCTCTAACTTTTCCCTGTGTACAGAAAGTCTACTCCCGTTGCAGAATGGGTATTCTTCTAATTCCTGAAAAAAATGCAAATTTTGGAAGAGTTTTTGCAAACTCAGTGAGTGACCATCATCGATGGTTCACTCAGTCACATAACACAATTCACATTCACTGTCACACTTCACATTCACATTCACATAACCCATCATGTCACATTTCACATTCACAATCAATACAATTTTCATTCTTCATATTATGCACATGTACATGAGACCCACTTTTCATTTATTACTTTGTTGTGACCGAGTGTCTAAACTGTCCCGTACCTATTGGATATCAGGCTCATTGATAACTGTCCCATGTAGGGCTCATTGATAACTGTCCCATGTAGGGCTCATCGGTCATTGTCCCATGAAGGGCTCATTGATAACTGTCCCATGTAGGGCTCATTGGTCGTTGTCCCATGAAGGGCTCATTGATAGCTGTCCCATGAAGGGCTCATTGATAGCTGTCTCATATAAGGCTCATTAACGTTGAGCCTGAAGCTCTAAATCACTATTGAGCTCGAAGCTCATTTCCACTCGTTGAGCGTTAAGCTCTAATCATTGACTACTCTGGTCACAATTGCCATTATATTATATGCATTCATGCAATGAAATGTATCGATCAATTTTTATAAACCCATCCAATCATTTTCCCATGTCATCGGACATTAGTCCGGCATTCAGCATTAAAGCTGAGGAATCACACTCTCATTCACATGCAATTGTGCAGTTAGAACAATCTTAACAATCAAATCATGTACACTTAGTTCATCCAATTCATATTCAATGAGCACTTCAATATCGCAATTCCTAATACACAATCATCGGACTATCCTGTCCGAAATCCATAATCAAATCACAATCATTCATTGCTATTAAAAAATTATTCAATATATAGCATAACCAAATAAACCATAAAATAAGACCATCTAGGCCTACTCACAGTACGCTCCAGATTAGCATTTGCTTTCATGATCCGGAAACGTCTGGATGAGGACGTTTTATCCTGTGTCAACCATATGCAAAACACAATTTGCACACACATTAATAAAACACAATCACATAACCATTCAATTTTCACACATGTATATGTGTAATGTATAATGTGTTTGACCAATGGGGGTTGACAAATTAAATCCCTTTATGTTTTGATAATAATAAAATATCTAGAAATAGTTAAAAAATTATTTCAGGTATTATTCAATGAAAGGATTGAGTAAATCAAGATGAGCAAGTGTCTAATCAATGAGGAATCAAGTTGGGAGTTATCTACTAAGTAAAAATGGCATGAAGCTTAAGGATAATTAAGGATTTGGTAATACAAGTCGACTTACATCAAGGTCTGAATATAACAAGTCAACTAGAACAGTACAAGTCGACTTATATGAAGATGTATTAAGACAAGTCGACTTATAACACACAAGTCGACTTATCGAGGCAGACAAGTCGACTTATACAGCACAAGTCGACTTATTGGAGAGTGGAGTTACAAGTTTTACGTAAATGGTTGAAACAAGTCGACTTATTCATTCGACAAGTCGACTTATGGATGCACAGATTCAGCTCTAACGGTCCAATTTGCTAAAAATGGAATGGATATTATCAAGGAACGGCTATATCCAATTAAGCAACGGCTAGTAGAGCTCCAACAGCTATATTTTTTCAAGTATAAATAGAGGATGATGGAAGAAGAGTGAAAATAAGTTCTACAAGTTCAAATACTCTCATATTGCTTCAAATTGCTCACTATTGCTCTTATTTTGTTACAAATTGTATTGAGCATTTGTTCTTCAATATTTGTATTGTTTTGTTACAATTGAGTGACGAGTGAGAAGGTCACGTGAGGTAGGATTTTTGCCGGAAGACAAATCGAGTGTAAAAGGTTACTTGAGCCGAAATTCAAGTAGCGTTGTAAAAAGTTCACACTCAACTACAAAGTGTGCAATAAAGTGGTTGGCAAAATCCTAAGTGGGAGCTTAGGTAGAGGACGTAGGTCTTAGCACCGAACCTCTATAAAACGAGTGTTTGATCTTCTTCCTACTCTTTTCAATTAAGTTTATCTAAATTGTTTTGTGTGTTTTAACTTCGATTTTCTTGTAGAAATTTTCAAAGAATTTTAAGATCTATTCAACCCCCTTCTAGATCACTTACAATTGGTATCGAGCGTAAGTATCTGAATGGCACACAACAACCTTGCGAAAGAAGGTAACACTAATAACCGCCTCCATTGTTTAATGGTACTAATTATTCTTCTTGGAAAATCCTATGAAGTATCACATCATTAGCGAGGAGTTGAATACTAGAAGATCATTATCTTCGACTTCAAGCCCTCCGAAAGAAAATGGTGAGTTGAAACGAGCTGGAGTATGATGATAACGATTGAGGCAAGCGACATCAATGCCAAAGCTATGAAGCTGATATATTGTGCATTAACGGTTGAGGAAAGAAACCGGATAAATTCTTGCACCACCGTCAAGGAAATGTGGAGAGACTTGAGTTACTCATGAAGGACAAATCAAGTCCGGAGACAAAATCAACATGCTTCTCCACGACTACGAGATATTTGTCATGAAAGAAGGTGAGTCAATTTCTACAATGCTTGACCGTTTTGCAGAAATCATAAATGGATTAGGCAACCTGGGAAAGCACATGACGGATAGCGAGAAGGTGAAGAAGATTCTTCGCTCATCGCCAAGGAATGGGATTCTCAAGTCACCGCAATCATGGAGTCAAAGGACCTTAACCATCTGGAATTCAACGCTTTGGTGGGATCACTCATCAACTATGAGATTATTCTCAAATCCAGAGGAGGTAGAGGTAAGCCTCAAAAATCTATTGCTCTTAAAGCTAACACTACTTTTGTTGATGAAAGTGATGAGGAATTAGATGAAGACGAGGAAGATGAAGAAATCGCTATGTACGCTAGAAACTTAAGGAAGTTCAAGGGACTTTTCAAAAATCGAAGGAAAGAATTAAATGGCGAAAAATAGGTAGAAAGAAAGAGGTTTGGCGCGGAAAGAAAATCAAAAGGCTATGACGAAAAGAAGGGCAACGAAGAATGTTGGAGATGTGGAAAGCGGGGACATCTTGCTAGAGAATGCAAAAGCTCATCATCAACATCAAACTTTCAGAAAAATGACAAATACGACAAAGGTAAAAAGAAAACTAGCTTGGTGGCAACTTGGAGTGATGAAGAGGATACATACCAAAGCGATGATGAAAACAATCTGGCACTTATGGCAAAAGTTCATCAGTGATGATGAAAATGAGGTAACTTTCAATGACCAAGATCTAAGAGATTCCTTTGATGCTTTACAAGCTGATTTTGAAGAAGCTATTGAGATTAACAAAAAATTAAGAAAGAAAATACGAGAGTTGGTTGCTGAAAATAGTGTTTTACATGAAACGATTGATGATTTAGATAGTCCAAAAGAAGATCATTCTGCATGTCTTGTTGAAAAAGAAAATCTTATTTGTGAACTTGATAGAGTTAGAAAGGAATTCTCATACGTGGTTGGAAAATTTGCTAATGAAAACGAAAAGTTTGAGAACTTGTTATCTTTGCAAAGATACTCAATTTCTAAACATGGTTTAGGATATGATCCGTTTAACAGAGATTGTTCCTTGATTTCAAAGTTCACTACGGATGGAAAAATTGCTCAATGTGCTAGATGCTTGAAAGATGGGCATATAGAAGTTGCATGCAAAAGTACTACGAGATGCATTAAGGTCAAGAAAATTTGGGTAGAAAAAGGGAATATACCTTCTAATGTGATTTACCTGACTAACCAAAATGGACCCAAAATAGCTTGGATACCTATAAGAAGAAAGAATGTGTCTATTGCAGGTACAAGCAAGGGATGAAAAACCTCCAAACACATGGTATATTGATAGTGGATGCTCAAGGCACATGAGTGGAGACAAAAGTTTATTCGTAGAAATTAGACCAAAGAATCAAGGTTATGTCACTTTTGGAGACAACAACAAAGGTAAGGTCATTGGCATTGGTAAAGTGGGTAAGGAACCTTTACCTACCATTGACAATGTGTTGCTTGTTGATAGCTTGAAACATAACTTACTAAGTGTGTCTCAACTTTGTGATATGAATTATATTGTATCATTTGAATCATCACATTGCTTAGTTAAGAAGGATGATCATGTTGCCTTTATTGGTTTGAGACATGGGAACACATACATTGTTGACTTGCATGATGATAGTTCGTTTAATGAAAAATGCTTGGTGACATTGGAAGAAAATGCATTTTTATGGCATAGAAAATTAGGACATGCACCATTGCCTTTAATTTCTAAGCTTTCAAAGAATGACATTGTAAGAGGTTTGCCTAAGATTAAATTTGTTAAAGATCATTTGTGTAAGTCCTGTTTGAAAGGAAAACATGTTAGAGAATCTTTTAAACCAAAGAGAGAAATCTGTACTTCTAGAATTCTTGAACTTGTGCATATGGATTTGATTGGTCCATCTAGACATGCTAGTCTTAGTGGTAAATTATATGTACTTGTTATTATGGATGATTTCTCTAGATTTACTTGGGTAAGATTTCTTGCGAATAAAAATGATGCCGTTAATGAATTTACCAAGTGGTGTAGATTGGTTCAAAATGAGAAAAATTTGTCTATTGTTGCAATTAGAACCGATCATGGAGGAGAATTGAATGTGAACCTTTCAAAATCTTTGCGACAAATACGGAATGGAACATAATTTCTACACACCAAGGACTCCGCAACAAAATGGTGTAGTAGAAAAGAAAATCGCTCACTTGAAGAAATGAGCAGACTATCTTTGAATGAGTACAATCTTCCTAAATCATTTTGGGCGTAAATCAACACCGCTTATTACGTCATCAATCGGGTGCACTTACGAAGAGACAAAAATAAGACACCTTACGAGCTATGGAAACGTAAGAAACCTAATATCTCTTATTTTCATCCTTTTAGTTGTAAAGTTTTCATTCATAATAATGGAAAGAGCAATTTAGGAAAATTTGACTCTAAATCCGATATTGGTGTGTTTATTGGTTATTCTCAAACTAGTAAGGCGTTTAGAGTTTATAATAATAGGACTAAATGTGTCGAAGAAAGTATTCATGCCAAATTTGATGAAATAATTTCACCCCCGAGAAAGGTTTGTTTTGATGATGATGCAGGGAGTTCAGGTAATAAAGTTGAAGAAATTGAATCCAAGATTGAGGAATTGAAGCTAGACGAAGAAAAACATGTACCCGACATTAAATCATGGGCAAAAGCAAAGAATCATCCTATGGAGCAAGTCATTGGAGATTTAAATGTTGGTGTAAGAACTAGGAGAAATATCTATGAGAATATGAGTAATTCAGCCTTCATTTCGTTGGTAGAACCCAAAAATATAGAAGCTCTTAAAGATGAAAACTGGCTTTTAGCTATGCAAGAGGATCTTAATCGCCTCAAGCGAAATGATGTTTGGGATTTGGTAGCTCCACCAAAGGACAAGACCATCATTGAGTCAAGTGGGTAAATCGGATTAAATATGATGAGAATGGTGAAGCGATCAAAATAAATCAAGGTTAATGGCTCAAGGATTTTATCAAGAAGAAGGCCTTGATTATAATGAGACATACGCCTCTGGCTCGTTTGGAGGCAATTAGGCTACTATGTGCATTCGCGTCTCATAAAAGGATCAAATTAAATCAAATGGACGTCAAGAGCGCATTTCTAAATGGGTATATTCAAGAGGAAGTCTATGTCAAACAACCACGGATTTGAAGATCACGAGCATCCGATTACGCCTACAAACTCAAGAAGGCATTGTATGGACTAAAGCAAGCACCTAGAGCATGGTATGAGAGGTTAAGTACTTTTCTAACTCAACATGGATATGTTCGTGGTAAGATAGATAATACTTTGTTTATTAAACATGTTGATAATGATATGCTTATTTGTCAAATTTATGTTGATGACATTGTGTTTGGTGCCACTAATGAATTTTTGTGCAAAGAATTTAGTGATTTAATGCAAGGTGAGTTTGAAATGAGTATGATGGGAGAACTCAAGTTCTTTCTTGGATTGCAAATCAAACAACACAAAAATGACATTTTTATCTACCAATCGAAGTATACCAAGGAACTTCTTAAGAAGTTTAAAATGGATGGATGCAAAGTGGCGGCAACACCAATGGCGACAAATCTGGTCTTGGAAAAACATGAAAATGAAGAAGACGTTGATCAAAAACTCTATAGAGGTATGATCGGCTCTCTTTTGTATTTAACTGCTTCTAGACCCGATATAATGTTTGCCACATGTCTTTGTGCTAGATTTCAATCTTGTCTTAAGATTTCTCATTTGATTGCCTGTAAAAGAATTTTTAGATATTTGAGTAGAACTATTAATCATGGTTTATGGTATCCTAGTTGTGATTCATTTGATTTGTATGCTTATAGTGATGCTGATCATGGTGGTGTAGAATTGATAAAAAAGTACTAGTGGTTTATGTCATTTCAGGATCATCTTTGATATCTTAGGCTAGTAAAAGCAAGTTAGTGTAGCAATTTCCACCGCTGAATCAAATATGTAGCATTGGGAGTGCTTGTGCCCAAGTTTTTGGATTAAACATCAATTGTTTGATTATGATATTGTGGTCAAAATATTCCTATCTATTGTGATAATACCAGTGTTATTTGTTTGAGTAAAATCCTATACTGCATAGTAGAACAAAGCATATAGAAATTAGACATCATTTTATTCGTGATCATTGTTTGAAAGGTGACATTGTTTTGAAGCATGTTTCTACTAATGATCAATTGGTGACATTTTACTAAACCTCTTAAGGAAGATGTGTTTGTGAATATTAAATTAAGGTTAGGCATGTGATTTAAATTCCTTTGGTTGAATGTATTTTTGCTACATTAAATGGTCAATATATGAGGCACACATGCAATTACATCCAAAGACTTCATCATCGTGTTTTACACAAAGCCTAATTGGAGTTTCAGTCTATTACCGTTGAGGATTTATTTGAGTTATATTGAGTTGGATATTGATTTGTTCTGGGATAAAAGGAGATTGTGGAAAATAAGTCGAGGTATGGTTTTCACAGCTCTCTGGATATGAATAAGTCGACTTATGCATAAGACAAGTCGACTTATGGAGGTCGATAAGTCGACTTATGTGGATAACAAGTTGACTTATGTGTGGACGGATTCTTTAAAAACCCTTCATCTTTTCTCTTCTCCGCAAGTCTTCTCACTCTAAAACCTTCGAACCTCTTGCTAGAACTCGACTTAAAACCTGAATTTTCTTCAGATCCACTATACCCACCATCTACCCATAACCTTTTTATCAAAACCCACTCTCCATCTCTTCAAATCAACCCTCCTTTTCGAAAACCCTTTTCATAAAACCCTAACCCTAACCTACGAATTTTTCCTCCTTCTCTCTAAATCTTCCATGGCTCTAAGAAAAGCTTCTCAGAAAGGGAAAGAAACGGCTCAAACTCAAGATTCCAACATTCCTCAAAGACCACAGGTTCGGGGGTCCTCATCTAGGGGAGATGCGTCAAGAGAGGATGACGCGATTGAACCCAGGTTCGTTTTGAGGGATGCTCAAAATTTGTATTACAAGGTAATTAAAGATGAAGTTTTGATTGCCTCAATGAGATTTGATTGGGTTGAGCTAGATAGTAGTGAGTTCTCGGATGTGTTTTCTGAAATCGTTAATCTTGGGTTAAGAGATTTTCTGGGTTTTCATGATGATATCTATGAAGAAGCAGTAAAGGAATTTTATGCGAATCTGATTGTGATTAGGAGTAATGTAGAGGATGGAGTTACCTTGTCCTCTAAAATTAACGGGAAAGTATTCTATCTTTGTGAATCAGATTTGTGTACCATGTTTAATTTGCCTAGATGAGGAGTTAGGCCTAGAGCCTCTTTTACTGATTTTGAGATTTTGAGAAATGTTGAGGGAGACGCTGATGAGGAAGCCGAAGAGAATTTCGACTATACTGAGGAAAAAGGGGCTGATTTGCTAATTCGGTTATGTTCCGATCATTCCTCTCCATTTGAGGCGATGGATTTACCATTGAATTATAGGTTACTGCATTATGCGATAAACAGGGTTGTGTATCCGAAGAAAGCGAGCAATAATCAGATTACTTCTCTAGATAAGGAGATTCTGTGGCATATGGAGGAAGGACGGCAAATAAATTATCCGAGTTTGATTATTCAGATGATAAGGAGAAAGGCGAGCTTATTACGTGGACAGCTGAAGGGGAAACTAGTCCGGTATAAAGGAATGCCGTATGCCGCACTGATCACCCATATCTCTCAGGTTAGGAGATGCAACTTGGACTCCTATGTTAGTTTTCCTTATCCTCAGAGCTGGAGGTTCACACCTTACAACTTAAGGAGCATGAAGCTGGTGAGGACAATTGAAAAAGGTTGGGTCTATTCTTATCACGTTGAGAAACTTGGGTTAACTTTGGTGGGTGAGCAGGTTCCTTCGAGAAAACGATCTAAGACAGCAGATCGTCCAAGTAGCTCACGACCTAGTAATGTTGGAAGAAGTGAGACATCCCAGGCTGATTTTCAGGAAATTCGGGATCAGTTGGATGAGATAAATGAGCGACATGATGATCAACAAGACACTTTGATTAGACTGGAAAGAAAAATTGATGAACAACGCAGCATACTTACCCACTTGGAGAAGAGCATTAAGAAGATTTTTTATAAGCTAAGGTGTAGGCACGATGATTCTTCATGATGTGTATTGCATTGTGCTTTGACCAACATTTCGACTTATGTTTGTTTGTTTTATGTGTGTTTATGTGTTTGTGTTGGTTTGACATTTTCTTGTAATGACTACTACTTGTGTTTGTTGTTTGGTTTTCAATCTTCATTAATCTTCAATTGAGTTTATTTTCTCCATTGATTTTTGATTATGACAAAAAGGGGGAGTAAGATTGAAATTGATATTTGATTAAGGGGGAGTGAAAATTTCATTTGAACATTTCATTGATTTGCAATTTTATTGAATTCTATTCTAATCATTGATTTATGAATTAAGGGAGAGTTAACCTAACCAATCAAGACAAGGGAAACCTTGATCAAATTTTATGTCTTTCAATTTTCTTGTCAATTTCTAAATATTTTGTCATTATCAAAAGGGGAGATTGTTGGACCAATGGGGTTGACAAATTAAACCCTTTATGTTTTGATAATAATAAAATATTTAGAAATAGTTAAAAATTATTTCAGGTATTATTCAATGAAAGGATTGAGTAAATCAAGATGAGCAAGTGTCTAATCAATGAGGAATCAAGTTGGGAGTTATCTACTAAGTAAAATGGCATGAAGCTTAAGGATAATTAAGGATTTGGTAATACAAGTCGACTTACATCAAGGTGCGAATATAACAAGTCAACTAGAATGAGACAAGTCGACTTATATGAATATGTATTAAGACAAGTCGACTTATAACACACAAGTCGACTTATCGAAGCGCACAAATCGACTTATACAGCACAAGTCGACTTATTGGAGAGCGGAGTTACAAGTTTTACGTAAATGGTTGAAACAAGTCGACTTATTCATTCGACAAGTCGACTTATGGATACACAGATTCAGCTCTAACGGTCCAATTTGCTAAAAATAGAATGGAGATTATCAAGGAACGGCTATATCCAATTAAGCAACGGCTAGTAGAGCTCCAACAGCTATATTTCTTCAAGTATAAATAGAGGATGATGGAAGAAGAGTGAAAATAAGTTCTACAAGTTCAAATACTCTCATATTGCTTCAAATTGCTCACTATTGCTCTTATTTTGTTACAAATTGTATTGAGCATTTGTTCTTCAATATTTGTATTGTTTTGTTACAATTGAGTGACGAGTGAGAAGGTCACGTGAGGTAGGATTTGTGCCGGAAGACAAATCGAGTGTAAAAGGTTACTTGAGCCGGAATTCAAGTGGCGTTGTAAAAAGTTCACACTCAACTACAAAGTGTGCAATAAAGTGGTTGGCAAAATACTAAGTGGGAGCTTAGGTAGAGGACGTAGGTCTTAGCACCGAACCTCTATAAAAACGAGTGTTTGATCTTCTTCCCTACTCTTTTCAATTAAGTTTATCTAAATTGTTTTTGTGTGTTTTAACTTCTGATTTTCTTGTAAAAATTTTCAAAGAATTTTTAAGATCTATTCAACCCCCCCTTCTAGATCACTTACATAATGCATGCTCAATGACAAATCTCGAGTATATGCTTTACATTCACATCTAATGCCCATTCTCCAATCATGAGTCAATCTGTCTAATGGAACTTAGACTTACATTTCACTTTCATATGATCATTTTAAATTGTCCATTCAAGCTTTACCTTTGTATGCATCTAGCTTATCATAAGCTTACATCTCAAGAACAATTGATCACTTTATATCATAACTCAATTTTCCGTCATTACTTTTCTAACCTCATAATAATCCCATAATATCTAAATCTCTTTCATGATTAATCACTTAACACCTATAACTCAACTTCCTTGAATAGCATTACAACCATATAACATTTCCATCTCCATTCCACTCATGCATTTGACACTTTGATTTTATCCATTCGTTTACTAAGTTTTAACCTTCAATTTCACTTCAAACCTTTCATATATTAGTCCCATAAAACAAGGATCATTCTAGGTTCACTTTAAGACACATTTGAGGCTTAGTTAGTATCATTTGACCCGTGAATGTCCATTAAACGGGCATGCATGTCCGTTAAACGGACCTTTACAGGTCACTTACCAAACTTTGCAAATTGGACCCTCTAAACGTCAAAAGCTCAACTTTTTGCCTGAAATAGAAGTTGTAGCTCTTAAAGTCTTCTTTACAACCATACCTAGATCATCTCATTCCGAGTTCTATACAAAGAGTTATGCCTCTTGCACTAAAGTATGTTCAATTGAGTTTTATGAAATTCCAGATTTCTAACTCTTCACTTACAACACTCAATTCCTCATGCTTAGCCAATCATTTATAGTTCAGTACTCATTATTTATCCATTATTATAACTCAATTTCAGTTCAATATCATCCATAGCCAAGATATGGTCCATGGTTACACATAAACACTCATAACAGGACATATATATACATGCACATTCATCATCAACTTTTATCACTCAGTACTCAATTTAAGTCACAATTAGACACTCTTAAAGACAGAATTTGCATTCAATGTCTTCATGGAAAATGTAGCCTTATATCTCTAATTTAACCCAAATCAAAAATCATCCCATTTGGATAACTACATAACAAATGATGACTAGATTACTAAGGCATATCCAGCAAAATGTTCCAGCTAGCACATTCCAACCTCTTTAAATACCATTATCAATTTGCCTCTAACATTTCATCCTAATTCTTCCCTTTTCCAAAACACTATACTTGCCCTTTTCTTTCACTTCCATACCTTATCCAATCCATTCCTAACCCAACCAACAATCCACGTTTTTCTCCATCACAAAACAGAACATGAAACTCCATTTATCAATCAAATTTTCTATACCATTTCTACATCATTTTGACAATCCTTATATCACTAAATCATCACTATAACATCTTATGATCATCAATCATCATATATGTAAAGGTAAGACAATTATTTGCTCATTCTATCAACCACATGCTATCATATATATAAGCACCACTTTGAGATGAATTAACCCATCATCTACACATCTTATTCAACAAATCATCAAGAATAACATGCTACTTACTTGAGTTGGCTTCAAGATCTTCAAACACCATGAAACCCTAACTCTTTCCTCTTCATGATCATCAACTTCCATTGAGGAATAGGCTGGGTCTTTGAGTAGCAAGATGAAAGAGACAAGGAAATTGAAGTAGCAAGTGAAAAGAGAGCAAGATTTCACATTGAAGAAGGTGGGAGAGAGTGAGTGTCGTTATTAAGAAGAGGGAGATGAAGAAAATGAAGAAAATGGAGAGGAGAGAAAGCATTGTCGTGAATAACAAGTGAAAGACCCAAAACATGGTCTTTCACTTAGTAATTGCGTGCATCAACTTGTGGTGTGGCAAGTGACACATGTCACATGTCACTTCCTTAGGGATCCATTTGGTCCACTTGCTAACTAGTCCATTTTGTCTCCAATTTTCACTCCAATTGTCTCCTAATTTTTAATGATACAAGTCATTAAATCCCAAAGTCATTTATAAAAAAAAATTCATTACCATTTGACTCTGAATTCTACTGCTATTCACCGATTGTTCTTGGTCCAAAATACCCTAAATTTTCAGAAAATTTCCAAATTCCTCCAAAAATTCTAATTCAATAATAAAACATTCCCGCTCAAATTTTAAGACACAAAACCATAATTCACATAATATCCACATTAAAACAATTATTTATACCCGAAAAATGTCAATTGAGTGCATGATCAATTATTTGAATGTGTGCATAAATTCGAATTCACATGCGTGTATGCTAACATTATGCATAAGTATGAATCGCATTATCCTTAATCTCTCTTGATCTCACATGTACCCAACTTAAAAAGGTCGAAATTGGGATTTGCTATAGTTAACCCGAGGATGTCCGTTAAACGGACTTGAATGTCCGTTAAACGGACATAAACTGGCCAAATAATTCAAATTCGTCCGAGAAGGTCCGTTAAACGGACATGACTCCCAAAACCTCTTCCAAAGTCTCACATCCATTTTACCAACATACTATGCTCTTTGAGCTCACTCATACAACATTTTCGGATTCCAACCCTTCCCGTGGGAACGGGATGTTACAGGTATTCACCGAATGAATTGAGAGAACTCTATAACTCTTACAGAGAGGGTTAAGCAAGAAGTACTAGCTTCATAGAGCTTAAGCCTATTTAAAATAAACTTTAGATGTTTTAATAATTTACTTGAAATTAAATTTTAATTTCAATTAAACTTTAATTAGAATTACAAATAATTTTAATTAAATACCAATTATACTCATATAAGATTTAATATATCATATTGATCCTTATTTATTAAATATCTTATATTTAATCATAAAATTTCTCAAACTTATAATCAAGTCCAACTTGATTAAATTAACTTTGTTCTCTTCAATTCATTCTATATATGAGACCAAGTAGGTTCCCAAATATGTTAGCAATGATCATAAAGTCTAATTTTAATTCATAGAATTAAAGATAAATTAAAAGGAGTTTTAATTTATCTAATTTTAATTATGATTCATAAGAATTAAAGATAAATTAAAGGAGTTTTAATTTATCTAATTTTAATTCATAATTAAAATTAGATAAATTAAAACTCCTTTAATTTATCTTTAATTCTTCGCTAAATAATTTATAATCATAGATCAAGATTGGTGTCTATCAATGCATCATAACCACCAAAATATTTAGGAATGTTAAAGTGATTTTGACAATCTTTTCTGTGCATAATTTATCCCGGATAATTCAATCACTTCATTATATAATGTTCCAATTAGACCTAAAGCATGAAATTAATATCTACTCTATTTTGAATTTAATCATATTAGTTTTTCACCGTTAGCTATCAATTCAATTAATAACATTGTAAACAATTTACAACGCATCATTTCACCTTAACCAAGTGTTTCTTGAATCAATACTAATCGAGAACGACGAAACATTCTCTCTAATTACTTTAGGGTGATGGATCATATCTTGATTATTCAACTATCTCCATATAGTTCATGCTACATCCAGTGACTACCGAATAAATAACCTATAATTAAATAAATCATAAGTAGTATCTAAATATAGCAATCACCATAAAAGATAACTTTGATGGCCTCAAGTCAAAGGATCACTTATACAATCATCACAATGAGAATTTCATAGACATACAAGTAATGTTCAAAATGAATTTTTCATTTCGAATCTGTTCAGTAAACTTGTTATCTAACAAATATCTACACGTTTATTTAAGTATCTCTATACTTTAGCTTATGAGATTGACTACTTCCTTCATAAGGAAAAACAAAACATGTGCTAATTTTTTTACGTTCTATTAATGTTCAATCTTAATATAACAATAACTAAGAATATTTAGGAATAATACATAAATACAATAAGAATCTCATAATTATAATGTCATTATAATTTCATTTGCAATGTGCAATTATCTCAGATACTTTATTATATATATTTAAACATGTATAAGTTTAAAATATCTTTAAATAATTTATCACTAAACTACAATTAAAATGATTCGCTGTAGGAAATAAATTAACAAATCTGTCTGTCATCTGTAGTTCACAAAAGTGTTGGTGTACATAAGGAAGTAAATGGAAAATGTTAAAAAGTAGTTTAAGAGATTGGAGTTGGCGAGCAGTATTCTCTGATACATGCATAATGTCTGCTGCTTTACGGGTCCCTTTTCGACTGCTTATTGAAATGATATAAATTTAAGTGGGACCAAGATAGTCATTTAACTTGATGTTTCTTTCTATACCTATTATTTCTTTTGTTACCTTGTCATTCCCTTTATGTTGTAGTCAGAACCAACTGCGGTAAAGCAGCCCAATTGTCTGGATTAAGCATTTGGTTGAGCTTTAGAGTTGATTTTTAAGCAAGTTGTAGCCAAGTTATTTGTGGACAGTGGTGGAGGAGTCAACAAAGGCACCAGAATAATAATGGAGTATGACAATTATCAAAGTGGAGATTTAGGTGAATAACAAGAAAATCACGTGAAGGGAAGACAATGCGCAACCTCCAGTAGTAACAGAGGGCAAGCTGACTTGGTGCATTCCAAATAATATAAATGCGACTAGAATAATATAATTATGATGTCGTCGTACAATATATATTTATTTTATTGACTTTGTAGAATACATTTAAATAATAATATTACTAAAATTATAACCAACCAATTAAAAATAAACCAACATCGCCATATAGATATTAGTCGCTGTATAAATGTAATCTAATATCAGTCACGGCCCAAGTATGAGATAGTGCATCCAGCACCATTTCTTCTTGTTTCTCGCATATCATCACTCTCCCTAATGACAGGACAAGACAGAACAGCACTGGATTGCCTTTTCGAAAAATTGGTTGGGATCAAACCGTAATTTACCTCCCTTATATAATGTCGGGCTAAAATGTAGGAACACCTAAAGTGAGCATTCCACCTTTTGAGTCTAAGGACAGCCTCCACCTCTTAAAGGTTAGGCAGGTAAGGATCAAAATCTTTTATTAAGATTCCCGAGATTGTTGGCGCAATTTCTAGAAAATCAAGATTCGAGTATCGATCATAATTTTTTCAAGGTTCTCAAAATTATAGGTGATAAACATGTGGGAAATTCTTAATCCTAAATCGATTGTTACCATCACGCAACTCTGAATTAACGGCAATAGTGAGCATAAAATCCTCTGTTTGGGGGGAAAAAATGAAAAAGAAATACCAGAAAGGATTTGATAAGTTGGTTATAAACGCTCAGATTTGACTAACATCAAAATCCCCCTAAACTGGACATATCGAGCTAAGTGATTTGAGATGCGGCGGAAGATACAAAAGCTATTTCCTAAGAAGAAAAATACAATAACTGGAAGGCATACATTGGTTCTTCTAATCTCCATATTAAAACTCATTTCTAAACATTCCAAAGGTTGACAAATATCCAAAGCATAGCACCTAAACGGAAGACTTTAGCGATACATTTATCTTATATTGATAAACCAGTACAGCTGGCCATAAAGCAAGAACAAAGTTGAAGTCAGCACAAGCTTTCGCAGCAACTTTCTTCACTCTCTTGGTCAGCATAAGCATTCCCAGCAGCTTTGGCTTACTTCACTGTCTAGATCTTGACTCTGCTCGTCTAGCTTCATCTGCCGTTGAAGGAAACAACTCTACATACCTTGATCCGATCATCATCTTGTCCTTGCTCATGGCTCTTTGGGCCTCATCAGCAGAAACAAACTCCACATAAGCCTCTCCAGTAGCTTTCCCATCTGGCCGGCAGGCTATGTGTGTCCTTTCTTCAATCAGCTTGAAGTCCTTAAAGAATCCAATTATCTCAGATCTTGTCACAGAGTAAGGAAGACCGCGCATCTTTAGAATCTCTGTAAATTCCAGTTGATCCTTGTCACTGAACCTCTTTGTTCTGGATGGAGGAGGGCTTCCATGATAATCATTGTCATATATTCCTTCATAATTTACCTCTGCAGCAACAGCATGGTAATAATCTTGTCTTTTGCACCTAAAGACTTCCACATATCTTCTCCCCATGTTTTGTCGATCCCTCTGCAGAGCAAAATCAACCTGTATAGGTCCCGCAAAGACAACAAAGGCCTCCCCGGTGAATCTTCCATTCTTGTTAACCAGCAAGACATCCACAATGTCCAATCCAGCAAAAAACTTGAAGATATCAATATCTGTGCAGTTGAAAGGAAGTCCTCTAAGACGAACAACAGGAAAAGGAGGAGGCTGATATCCACCACCATAGCCATAAGGCGGGAAACCAGTTGCACTGCTCACTGCGAAGTAGGGATTTGATTCCATCATTCTTTGTCTCTTTGAGCCGACCTCGTACCCATCCGAAACCCCCCCGCTTCCCAACATTGCCCTTCAATAATCCGTACCCAAAAGAAAAAATCCCCACTCAACCTGTTAATAAAACCATACCCAACCCACACTTCCCTGATACCTAAAAATCCTACAAAATGCTACTTGTCTACAAAATAAGTATAGCATTTGGATACCCTCCTAAAAATAGCTACAGAAACTACCCAAACATATAGCAAAGCGGAAAAGTACTCATGTAACAAACAAACTACGATAAACTGCTAAAAACCTTACCATGGTAACATGTCAGGTCACACCTCATATTGGTGAACATGAAAACTCTAAACTCCTAACACAACAAATGCTATTTTCACATTCATGCTTGAAAACTCCTTAACTAGTTAGCTTCAGCACGTACACCAATTATATTTTTAAATCCATATAAATGCCTAAAATCAAGTCAATTTGAGGCTCTCAAAAGCATGAAACGTTTTCATCTTTCAATTGAATCCGTCTTTGATTATAATTAATTGGTAAACAGCGACTAAGATACTACAGCTAAATGGTTTTCTGCGTAATTTCCCCCGTCTACTAAGATAACAAACAAAAGTTCAAATTTACTCCCACGAAGTATTTAGGGGAAAGCAAAATAGTCCAGGTAAAAAGGCAGAGACTCTTCTTTATTCAAACCATTTTTTAGGGATAAAATGAATTCAAGCAATCACATTATAAAACTAAAATACTGATTTCAAAATCGGATTGAAACTAAAATGCTAACCAACAACCCTCGAGTCATTATTACAACAAGATGATTATTTTTCTTCAATTATACCGGAAAAGAAAAAGAACCAAAGAGATCCAATGCAATCAAGAAACCCATAAATACCTAACAACACAAATTACCAGTTGACGAAGAACAACAACGAGATTATGTGAGAGAAAGCGATACTAAAGAAAGCGAGAATTGTATATATTTACCCTCTGGGTCCGTACATCTTCAATCTGGGGCCTTCGAAATCTCCACAAGGACTCCTATCTGATTCTCAGAAGAAAATTAGGAATTTTCAGATTATCTGCGGCTCAGAAGCACAAATCGCTACTAATAAACCACAAGCAATCGAGATATGGAAAAGAGGAAGGGGCGTAAGGCTTGAATGAATGGATTGTTTTAGGGTTGGAATTTAGAAAACCGATTGTTTCTGACCTAATTCCTCTTTTCAGCCTTTATTTATTCATCGAAAAACAACAAAACGAAAATGTCCGTACTAGAATACTAGTCTTTTCCATACAAAAAAAAGCTCTCTACTAATAATAATAATTACGTGTACAACCTTGTTATGATATGTGGTGAAGCCAATCAGCTGCTAAAGTTGGTCATTTTTTGGACCTAACGACGTCGTCGTGGTGAATCTTAATCACATCATAACATTAGATAAAAGAAGAGTGGCTTCCAATGAGTCAACCTCAATCCTAAACCGTTGACTGCTTTCGCAGAATTGAAGATTGAAGCATATACATGTAAATGATTGAAAAGTGATGGATTGGCTCTTTTTTTTTTTTTTGTGTGGATAAACTCACGAGGTATTTTAAGAGGGTCTCAACTCATAAGAAGACGCCTTTAAATTTTAATCACTTCTGCATCAATCCTCGTCAGACGGGCCGATCAGATTTAAATAAAGTCTTTGGTCAAACAGATTTTTCCATTCTCAGTACTCGAACTCGATACCTCTGGTTACTTGCCCAGCTAATATTATGCTTTTTACTCAACAAACAGTAAAGCCTTGTAATGTCTCCTCTACATTTGATGACGACGACGTACACTACAAAGATGAGAGCCATACCCAATCTCGTTAGCTCTCTTACTATTACTAGCAGAAATAGATCACAAAAAATGCGCAATCGTAGATGTCAGATTAATTTAAAAATTAAGAGTATTCTATAAATGAATATATTAATATTTAAGGAAAGATGGAATTGTAGGATTGAAGTTAAAATTTTGTAAAAAGAAAAGAAAAATATACTAATTGAATTATTTGAATGAATTAATAAAATAACTAAGTTTAAATAAGAAATTGTAAATTTTAAAATCCTTGAAATGTATAGTAAAGAATGAATAAAAATTAAATGGTTGAATGAATTAAAAGATCAATAGATGAAATATGTGAGCAAAAATTGTGAAATTTATACGGTAGAAAAGATAAAATAATTTGATAAAGTTATAGAAAAGTTTTAAATAAAAGTCTTATAATATTTTAGTACATAATTTAAAAATAAACTTATAATTTGAAAAATGTTTATAAGTAATATGATATTTTATGATTGGTTAAATATTTGTAAATAAATATTGTTAATTTTAAAATTTGTGCGAAAATTGTTAATGTTGATAAATTGTTTGGGAGAAAATAAGCAAAAATCATAATATTTGAAATGACTTATCAAAATAAAATTTGTAAATGTATATAAGTCTCAGGTGTTATAATATTTTAGTACATAACTTAAAAATAAAGTTATAATTTTAAAAATGTATACAAAGATTGTAACATCCCATCCCTTATTAAGGGTTAGACTACAAACTTTCGGTGATTTGTGAACTCAAAGAGAGGTTAAGAAATGCATTTTCTTTCACGCATCATGCTAGCATATAAGCCCATAGATATCTAAATGCTTTAGCATAAAAGTGGTACATGCATTCATTGACAACTTCGGGTATAATGGTATTAAATGTGATTTTATTAAAATGAGGAGTAGAAGGAGTGATCTTCGTATGAGTTGTAATAAGGAAAGATTTAGAAACAAGATTAGTAACGATCTGAAAATATTCATTGAATATGCTTGGTCGTTTAAATAATAATGTTTTCTAGTAATCCAAACGAGATGATTCTTAATTTGGATTAAACTAGAAATATATGGCTACATTTTGTGTGAAGACATCGAATTTCAATTCATGCCTAAGAGTCTCAAATATTGTCATGAAGTGAAGAATTAGGTGCGGTGTTGGTGTATGAATGAAAATTTTGTCTTCACTTTTAGGGCAAATTTAGATTGATAAAGATGGATTTTGATAAAATTTCCTTTAAGATTCAGACCGAGATATGTCATGAACCTTAAAAAGCAGATTTGAAAAGATGCACGCAAAAAGCAGCATTTAAAAAGTGAGATGATCTGAAGTTAGACGATAGAATTGGTCTTCGAGGTCTTCATGAAGTTGTAGATCTTGAAGTATTCTTTTCAATGGTTAAAAACGAAGTCATTTGGACATCGCTAGCAAAAAGTTATAAAGATTCGCAGACCGAGATATGTCTGACGCGAGTAAAAACAAACGCAAAAAATGCAGCAAAAAAGCGCATTTAAAGAAAGTGAGATGATATAGAAGTTAGACGATAGAATTGGCCTTTGAGGTTTTCATAGAAGTTGTAGATCTTGAAGTCTTCTTTTCAATGGTTTAAAAACAAAGTCAATTGGACATCTGTAGCAAAAGTTATAGAATTCTCACTGAGATAACTACAGACACAGAAAAACAGACGCAGAAAAGCAGACGAAAGAAAAGTGAGATGATACAAAAGTTAGACTATAGAATTGGCCTTTGAGGTCTTCATAGAAGTTGTAGATCTTGAAGTCTTCTTTTCAATTGTTTAAAAACGAAGTCAATTGGACATCTGTAGCGAAAGTTATAGCGTTAGACCGAGATATGTCTGAGCCTTGAAAAAATAGACGAAAAAACGTACGCAAAAAGCGCATTTAAAGAAAAGTGAAATGATACAGAAGTTAGACGATAGAATTGGCCTTTGAGGTCTTCATAGAAGTTGTAGATCTTGAAGTCTTCTTTTCAATGGTTCAAAAATAAAGTCAATTAGACAACTGTAGAAAAAGTTATAGCATTCGCACTGAGATATGTACAGACGTAGAAAAACAGACACAAAAAGACCGACGCAAAAAGCAGATGAAAGAAAGTGAGATGATACATAAGTTAGAAAATAGAATTGGCCTTTGAGGTCTGTATAGAAGTTGTAGATCTTGAAGTCTTCTTTTCAATGGTTTAAAAACGAAGTCAATTGGACATCTGTAGAAAAAGTTATATCATTCGTACTAAGATATGTACAGACTCAGAAAAACAGACATAAAAAGACAGACGCAAAAAGCAGACGAAAGAAAAGTAAGATGGTACAAAAGTTAGACGATAGAATTAGCCTTTGAGTTCTTCATAGAAGTTGTAGATCTTGAAGTCTTCTTTTCAATGGTTCAAAAACGAATTCAATTGGACATCTGTACCAAAAGTTATATCATTCGATCGAGATATATATCTGACTCGTAAAAAGGCCTTAAAAGATAGACGCAAAAAGCAGAAGAGAAAAAAGTCAGATTATAAAGAAGTTAGACGATAGAATTGGCCTTTGAGGTCTTCATAGAAGTTGTAGATCTTGAAGTCTTCTTTTCAATGGTTAAAAAATGAAGTCAATTGGAAATCTGTAGCAAAAGTTAGAGCATTCGCACTGAGATATGTATGCACGCAGAAAAATGTATTTAAAAAGACATAAGCAAAAGCGCATTTAATGAAAAGTGAGATGATACAGAAGTTAGACGATAGAATTGACCGTTTAGGTCTTCATAGAAGTTGTAGATCTTGAAAACTTCTTTTAAATGGTTCAAAAACGAAGTCAATTGGACATCTGTAGTAAAAGTTATAGCATTCGCACTAAGATATGTACAGACGCAGTAAAAAACAGGCCTTTAAAAAAGCAGGGCCTAAAAAGCGCATTTAAAGAAAGTGAGATGATATAGAAGATAGACGATAGAGTTGGCCTTTGAGGTCTTCATAGAAGTTGTAGATCTTGATGTCTTTTTTTCATTGTTTCAAAAACTAAGTCAATTGGACATCTGTAGCAAAAGTTATAGAATTCAGACCGAGATATGTCAGAGGCCTTGAAAAAAAGACGCAAAAAAGGCAGAATTTAAGAAAAGTGAGATGATACAAAAGTTAGACTATAGAATTGGCCTTTGAGGTCTTCATAGAAGTTATAGATCTTGAAGTCTTCTTTTCAATTGTTTAAAAATGAAGTCAATTGGACATCTGTAGCGAAAGTTATAGCGTTCGCACTGAGATATGTACAGACGCAGAAAAACAGACGCAAAAAGCAGACGAAAGAAAAGTGAGATGCTACAGAAGTTAGACGATAGAATTGGCCTTTGAGGTCTTCATAGAAGTTGTAGATCTTGAAGTCTTCTTTTCAATGGTTCAAAAATAAAGTCAATTGGACATCTGTAGCAAAAGTTATAGCATTCGTACTAAGATATGTACAGACGCAGAAAAAGCAGGCCTTAAAAAGATGTATTTAAAAAGGCATTTAAAGAAAAGTGAAATGATACAGAAGTTAGACGATAGAATTGGCCTTTGAGGTCTTCATAGAAGTTGTAGATCTTGATGTCTTCTTTTCAATGGTTCAAAAACGAAGTTAATTGGACATCTGTAACGAATGTTATAGCATTCGAACTGAGATATGTACAGACGCAGAAAAAAAGACGCAAAAAGACAGACGCAAAAAGCAGACGAAAGAAAAGTGAGATTATACAGAAGTTAGACGATAGAATTGACCTTTGAAGTCTCATAGAAGTTGTAGATCTTGAAGTCTTCTTTTCAATGGTTTAAAAACGAAGTCAATTGGACATCTGTACCAAAAGTTATATCATTCGATCGAGATATATCTGCACTCGTAAAAAGCAGATTTTAAAAGATAGACGCAAAAGCGTAAGAGAAAAAAAGTGAGATTATAAAGAAGTTAGACGATAGAATTGGCCTTTAAGGTCTTCATAGAAGTTGTAGATCTTGAAGTCTTCTTTTCAATGGTTTAAAAATGAAGTCTATTGGACATCTGTAGCAAAAGTTATAGCATTCGAACTAAGATATGTACAGACGCAGAAAAACAAACGCAAAAAGACAGACGCAAAAAGCAGACGAAAGAAAGTGAGATGATACAAAAGCTAGACGATAGAATTGGCCTTTGAGGTCTTTATAGAAGTTGTAGATCTTGAAATCTTCTTTTCAATGATTCAAAAACGAAGTCAATTGGACATCTGTATCAAAAGTTATATCATTCAGACCGAGATATGTATGCACTCGTAAAAAGCAGACCTTAAAAATGAATTTAAGAAAAGTGAGATGATCTGAAGCTACACGATAGAATTGGCCTTTGAGGTATTCATAGAAGTTGTAGATCTTGAAGACTTCTTTTAAATTGTTCAAAAATGAAGTCAATTGGACATCTGTAGTAAAAGTTATAGCATTCGCACTGAGATATGTATGATACGTAAAAAGCAGACTCAAAAAGACAGATTTAAAAGCGTATTTAAAGAAAGTGACATTATACAGAAGTTAGACGATAGAGTTGGCCTTTGAGGTCTTCATAGAAGTTGTAGATCTTGATGTCTTTTTTTCAATGGTTCAAAAACTAAGTCAATTGGATATCTGTAGCAAAAGTTGTAGAATTCGCACTGAGATATGTACAGACGCAGAAAAACAGACGCAAAAAGACAGACGAAAGAAAAGTGAGATGATACAAAAGTTAGACTATAGAATTGGCCTTTGAGGTCTTCATAGAAGTTATAGATCTTGAAGTCTTCTTTTCAATTGTTTAAAAACGAAGTCAATTGGACATCTGTAGCGAAAGTTATAGCATTCGCACTGAGATATGTACAGACGCAGAAAAATAGACACAAAAAGCAGACGAAAGAAAAGTGAGATGCTACAGAAGTTAGACGATAGAATTGGCCTTTGAGGTCTTCATATAAGTTGTAGATCTTGAAGTCTTCTTTTCAATGGTTCAAAAATGAAGTCAATTGAACATCTGTAGCAAAAGTTATAGCATTCGTACTAAGATATGTACAGACGCAAAAAAACAGACGCAAAAAGACAGACAAAAAAAGCAGACGAAAGAAAAGTGAGATGATACAGAAGTTAGACGATAGAATTGGCCTTTGAGGTCTTCATAGAAGTTGTAGATCTTGATGTCTTCTTTTCAATGGTTCAAAAACGAAGTCAATTGGACTTCTGTAACGAATGTTATAGCATTCGCACTGAGATATGTACAGACGCAGAAAAAAAGACGCAAAAAGACAGACGCAAAAAGCAGACGAAAGAAAAGTGAGATTATACAGAAGTTAGACGATAGAATTGACCTTTGAAGTCTGCATAGAAGTTGTAGATCTTGAAGTCTTCTTTTCAATGGTTCAAAAACGAAGTCAATTGGACATCTGTACCAAAAGTTATATCATTTGTACTGAGATATATACAGACTCAGAAAAACAGACGGAAAAAGATAGACGCAAAAAGCAGAAGAGAAAAAGGTGAGATTATAAAGAAGTTAGACGATAAAATTGGCCTTTAAGGTCTTCATAAAAGTTGTAGATCTTGAAGTCTTCTTTTCAATGGTTTAAAAATGAAGTCAATTGGATATCTGTTGCAAAAGTTATAGCATTCGAACTAAGATATGTACAGACGCAGAAAAACAAACGCAAAAAGACAGACGCAAAAAGCAGACGAAAGAAAGTGAGATGATACAGAAGCTAGACGATAGAATTGGCCTTTGAGGTCTTTATAGAAGTTGTAGATCTTGAAATCTTCTTTTCAATGATTCAAAAACGAAGTCAATTGGACATCTGTATCAAAAGTTATATCATTCGCACTGAGATATGTATGCACTCGGAAAATGCAGACGTAAAAATACGACGCAAAAAAGAATTTAAAGAAAAGTGAGATGATCTGAAGCTACGATAGAATTGGCCTTTGAGGTATTCATAGAAGTTGTAGATCTTGAAGACTTCTTTTAAATGGTTCAAAAACGAAGTCAATTGGACATCTGTAGTAAAAGTCATAGAATTCGCACTGAGATATGTACAGACACAGAAAAACAGACTCAAAAAGATGTATTTAAAAAGCGCATTTAAAGAAAGTGAGATTATACAGAAGTTAGACGATAGAGTTGGCCTTTGAGATCTTCATAGAAGTTGTAGATCTTGATGTCTTTTTTTCAATGGTTCAAAAACTAAGTCAATTGGACATCTGTAGCAAAAGTTATAGAATTCAGACCGAGATATGTATGCACGCAGTAAAAAGACGCAAAAAAGACGCACTAAAAGAAAAGTGAGATGATACAAAAGTTAGACTATAGAATTGGCCTTTGAGGTCTTCATAGAAGTTATAGATCTTGAAGTCTTCTTTTCAATTGTTTAAAACGAAGTCAATTGGACATCTCTGGCGAAGTTATAGCGTTAGCACCGAGATATGTCATGACGCCTTGAAAAAGTATTTAAAAAGCGCATTTAAAGAAAAGTGAGATGCTACAGAAGTTAGACGATAGAATTGGCCTTTGAGGTCTTCATAGAAGTTGTAGATCTTGAAGTCTTCTTTTCAATGGTTCAAAAAGGACGTCAATTGGACATCTGTAACAAAAGTTATAGCATTCGTACTAAGATATGTACAGACGCAGAAAAATAGACGCAAAAAGACAGACGCAAAAAGCAAATGAAAGAAAAGTGAGATGATACAGAAGTTAGACGATAGAATTGGCCTTTGAGGTCTTCATAGAAGTTGTAGATCTTGATGTATTCTTTTCAATGGTTCAAAAACGAAGTCAATTAGACATCTGTAACGAATGTTATAGCATTCGCACTGAGATATATACATACGCAGAAAAAAAGACGCAAAAAGACAGACGCAAAAAGCAAACGAAAGAAAAGTGAGATTATACAGAAGTTAGACGATAGAATTGGCCTTTGAGGTCTTCATAGAAGTTGTAGATCTTGAAGTCTTCTTTTCAGTAGTTCAAAAACGAAGTCAATTGGACATCTGTACCAAAAGTTATATCATTCAGACCGAGATATATATGACTCGGAAAAATGTACGCAAAAAGATAGACGCAAAAAGCAGAAGAGAAAAAAGTCAGATTATAAAGAAGTTAGACGATAGAATTGGCCTTTGAGGTCTTCATAGAAGTTGTAGATCTTGAAAACTTCTTTTAAATGGTTCAAAAACGAAGTCAATTGGACATCTGTAGCAAAAGTTATAGCATTCGAACTGAGATATGTACACGCCTTGAAAAAACAAACGCAAAAAGAGGTACGCAAAAGCGAGCGAAAGAAAGTGAGATGATACAGAAGCTAGACGATAGAATTGGCCTTTGAGGTCTTTATAGAAGTTGTAGATCTTGAAATCTTCTTTTAAATGATTCAAAAACAAAGTCAATTGGACATCTGTATTAAAAGTTATATCATTCGCACTGAGATATGTATGCACTCGTAAAAAGCAGACGCAAAAATACGAGGCAAAAAAGCGATTTAAAGAAAAGTGAGATGATACAGAAGCTACATGATAGAATTTGCCTTTGAGGTATTCATAGAAGTTGTAGATCTTGAAGTCTTCTTTTAAATGGTTCAAAAACGAAGTCAATTAGACAACAGTAGTAAAAGTTATAATATTCGCACTGAGATATGTACAGACCTTGTAAAAAAAGCACGCAAAAAGAAGCATTTAAAAAGCGATTTAAAGAAAGTGAGATGATACAGAAGTTAGACGATAGAGTTGGCCTTTGAGGTCTTCATAGAAGTTGTAGATCTTGATGTCTTTTTTTCAATGGTTCAAAAACTAAATCAATTAGACATCTGTAGCAAAAGTTATAGAATTCGCACTGAGATATGTACAGACGCAGAAAAACAGGCCTTAAAAAGATGTATTTAAAAGCGCATTTAAAGAAAATTGAGATGATACAAAAGTTAGAAGATAGAATTGGCCTTTGAGGTCTTCATAGAAGTTGTAGATCCTGAAGTCTTCTTTTCAATGGTTCAAAAATGATGTCAATTGGAAATCTGTAGCAAAAGTTACAGCACTCGCACTGAGATAAGTACAGACGCAGAAAAATAGACACAAAAAGACAGACTCAAAAAGCAGACGAAAGAAAAGTGAGATGGTACAGAAGTTAGACGATAGAATTGACCTTTGAGTTCTTCATAGAAGTTGTAGATCTTGAAGTCTTCTTTTCAATAGTTCGAAAACGATGTCAATTGGACATATGTAGCAAAAGTTATAGCATTCGCACTGAGATATGTATAGACGCAGAAAAACAGACGCAAAAAGACAGATGCAAAAAGCAGACAAAAGAAAGTGAGATGATACAGAAGTTAGACGATAGAATTGGCTTTTGAGGTCTGCATAGAAGTTGTAGATCTTGATGTCTTTTTTTCAATGGTTCAAAAATAAAGTCAATTGGACATCTGTAGCAAAAGTTATAGAATTCGCCCTAAGATATGTACAGATGCAGAAAAACAGACGCAAAAAGCAGACGAAAGAACATTGAGATGATACAGAAGTTAGACGATAGAATTGGCCTTTGAGGTCTTCATAGAAGTTGTAGATCTTGAAGTCTTATTTTCAATGGTTCAAAAACGAAGTCAATTGGACATCTGTAGCAAAAGTTATAGCATTCGCACTGAGATATGTCTGATGACGAAAAAACAGACCTTAAAATGCATTTAAAAGCGCATTTACGTAAAAGTGAGATGATACAGAAGTTAGACGATAGAATTGGTCTTTGAGGTCTTCATAGAAGTTGTAGATCTTGAAGTATTCTTTTCAATGGTTAAAAAACGAAGTCATTTGGACATCGCTAGCAAAAGTTATAGCATTCGACCGAGATATGCATGCATCGCTTTGAAACAAAAGCGCAAAAATGCAGGGCAAAAAAGCGTATTTAAAGAAAGTGAGATGATATAGAAGTTAGACGATAGAATTGGCCTTTGAGGTCTTCATAGAAGTTGTAGATCTTGAAGTCTTCTTTTTAATGGTTTAAAAACAAAGTCAATTGGACATCTGTAGCAAAAGTTATAGAATTCTCACTGAGATAACTACGAGCCTTGTAAAAAACAGAGCAGTAAAAGCGCATTTAAAGAAAAGTGAGATGATACAAAAGTTAGACTATAGAATTGGCCTTTGAGGTCTTCATAGAAGTTGTAGATCTTGAAGTCTTCTTTTCAATTGTTTAAAAACGAAGTCAATTGGACATCTGTAGCGAAAGTTATAGCGTTCAGATCTTGAGATATGTCTGATGCACGCAGAAAAATGAGCCTTTAAAAACACAGAGGCAAAAAGCGCATTTAAAGAAAAGTGAAATGATACAGAAGTTAGACGATAGAATTGGCCTTTGAGGTCTTCATAGAAGTTGTAGATCTTGAAGTCTTCTTTTCAATGGTTCAAAAATAAAGTCAATTAGACAACTGTAGCAAAAGTTATAGCATTCGCACTGAGATATGTACAGACGTAGAAAAACAGACACAAAAAGACCGACGCAAAAAACAGACGAAAGAAAGTGAGATGATACATAAGTTAGAAAATAGAATTGGCCTTTGAGGTCTGTATAGAAGTTGTAGATCTTGAAGTCTTCTTTTCAATGGTTTAAAAACGAAGTCAATTGGACATCTGTAGAAAAAGTTATATCATTCGTACTAAGATATGTACGCACTCGGAAAAATGTATATAAAAAGCAGGACGCAAAAGCGCATTTAAAGAAAAGTAAGATGGTACAAAAGTTAGACGATAGAATTAGCCTTTGAGTTCTTCATAGAAGTTGTAGATCTTGAAGTCTTCTTTTCAATGGTTCAAAAACGAAGTCAATTGGACATCTATACCAAAAGTTATATCATTCGTACTGAGATATATACAGACTCAGAAAAACAGACGGAAAAAGATAGACGCAAAAAGCAGAAGAGAAAAAAGTGAGATTATAAAGAAGTTAGACGATAGAATTGGCCTTTGAGGTCTTCATAGAAGTTGTAGATCTTGAAGTCTTCTTTTCAATGGTTAAAAAATGAAGTCAATTGGAAATCTGTAGCAAAAGTTAGAGCATTCGTACTGAGATATGTACAGATGCAGAAAAACAGACGCAAAAAGACATACGCAAAAAGCAGACGAATGAAAAGTGAGATCATACAGAAGTTAGACGATAGAATTGACCTTTTAGGTCTTCATAGAAGTTGTAGATCTTGAAAACTTCTTTTAAATGGTTCAAAAACGAAGTCAATTGGACATCTGTAGTAAAAGTTATAGCATTCGCACTAAGATATGTACAGACGCAGAAAAACAGACGCAAAAAAACAGACGCAAAAAGCAGACGAAAGAAAGTGAGATGATATAGAAGATAGACGATAGAGTTGGCCTTTGAGGTCTTCATAGAAGTTGTAGATCTTGATGTCTTTTTTTCAATGGTTCAAAAACTAAGTCAATTGGACATCTGTAGCAAAAGTTATAGAATTCAGACCGAGATATGTATGCACGAGAAAAAACAGACGCAAAAGATGCATAAAAGAAAAGTGAGATGATACAAAAGTTAGACTGTAGAATTGGCCTTTGAGGTCTTCATAGAAGTTATAGATCTTGAAGTATTCTTTTCAATTGTTTAAAAATGATGTCAATTGGACATCTGTGGAATAAAGTTATAGCGTTCAGACCGAGATATGTCTGAGCCTTGAAAAACAGACGCAAAAAGCGCATTTAAAGAAAAGTGAGATGCTACAGACGTTAGACGATAGAATTGGCCTTTGAGGTCTTCATAGAAGTTGTAGATCTTGAAGTCTTCTTTTCAATGGTTCAAAAATAAAGTCAATTGGACATCTGTAGCAAAAGTTATAGCATTCGTACTAAGATATGTACGCATTGAAAAAACAGACGCAAAAAGATGTATTTAAAAGCAGACGAAAGAAAAGTGAGATGATACAGAAGTTAGACGATAGAATTGGCCTTTGAGGTCTTCATAGAAGGGTTAGATCTTGATGTCTTCTTTTCAATGGTTCAAAAATGAAGTCAATTGGACATCTGTAACGAATGTTATAGCATTCGACCGAGATATGTCTGAGCAGAGAAAAAAAGACGAAAAAAAAGACAGACCTTAAAAGCGAGCGAAAGAAAAGTGAGATTATACAGAAGTTAGACGATAGAATTGACCTTTGAAGTCTTCATAGAAGTTGTAGATCTTGAAGTCTTCTTTTCAATGGTTCAAAAACGAAGTCAATTGGACATCTGTACCAAAAGTTATATTATTCGTACTGAGATATATACAGACTCAAAAAAACAGACGGAAAAAGATAGACGCAAAAAGCAGAAGAGAAAAAAGTGAGAATATAAAGAAGTTAGACGATAGAATTGGCCTTTAAGGTCTACATAGAAGTTGTAGATCTTGAAGTCTTCTTTTCAATGGTTTAAAAATGAATTCTATTAGACATCTGTAGCAAAAGTTATAGCATTCGAACTAAGATATGTACAGACGCAGAAAAACAAACGCAAAAAGACAGACGCAAAAAACAGACGAAAGAAAGTGAGATGATACAGAAGCTAGATGATAGAATTGGCCTTTGAGGTCATTATAGAAGTTGTAGATCTTGAAATCTTCTTTTCAATGATTCAAAAACGAAGTCAATTGGACATCTGTATCAAAAGTTATATCATTCGCACTGAGATATGTACAGACTCAGAAAAACAGACGCAAAAACAGACGAAAGAAAAGTGAGATGATACAGAAGCTACACGATAGAATTGGCCTTTGAGGTATTCATAGAAGTTGTAGATCTTGAAGACTTCTTTTAAATGGTTCAAAAACGAAGTCAATTGGACATCTGTAGTAAAAGTTATAGCATTCGCACTGAGATATGTACAGACGCAGAAAAACAGACTCAAAAAGACAGGGCGCAAAAGCGATTTAAAGAAAGTGAGATTATCTGAAGTTAGGCGATAGAGTTGGCCTTTGAGGTCTTCATAGAAGTTGTAGATCTTGATGTTTTTTTCAATGATTCAAAACTAAGTCAATTGGACATCTGTAGCAAAAGTTATAGAATTCAGACCGAGATATGTATGAAGCGGAAAAAGCAGACGCAAAAAGAGACATTTAAGAAAAGTGAGATGATACAAAAGTTAGACTATAGAATTGGCCTTTGAGGTCTTCATAGAAGTTATAGATCTTGAAGTCTTCTTTTCAATTGTTTAAAAACGAAGTCAATTGGACATCTGTGGCGAAAGTTATAGCATTCAGACCGAGATATGTCTGAGCCTTGAAAAACAGACGCAAAAAGCAGACGAAAGAAAAGTGAGATGCTACAGAAGTTAGACGATAGAATTGACCTTTGAGGTCTTCATATAAGTTGTAGATCTTGAAGTCTTCTTTTCAATGGTTAAAAAATGAAGACAATTGGACATCTGTAGCAAAAGTTATAGCATTCGTACTAAGATTTGTACAGACGCAAAAAAACAGACGCAAAAAAACAGACGAAAAAAGCAGACGAAAGAAAAGTGAGATGATACAGAAGTTAGACGATAGAATTGGGCTTTGAGGTCTTCATAGAAGTTGTAGATCTTGATGTCTTCTTTTCAATGGTTCAAAAACAAAGTCAATTGGACTTCTGTAACGAATGTTATAGCATTCGCACTGAGATATGTACAGACGCAGAAAAAAAGACGCAAAAAGACAGACGCAAAAAGCAGACGAAATAAAAGTGAGATTATACAGAAGTTAGACGATAGAATTGGCCTTTGAGGTCTTCATAGAAGTTGTAGATCTTGAAGTCTTCTTTTCAGTAGTTCAAAAACGAAGTCAATTGGACATCTGTACCAAAAGTTATATCATTCGTACTGAGATATATACAGACTCAGAAAAACAGACGCAAAAAGATAGACGCAAAAAGCAGAAAAGAAAAAAGTCAGATTATAAAGAAGTTAGACGATAGAATTGGCCTTTGAGGTCTTCATAGAAGTTGTAGATCTTGAAGTCTTCTTTTCAATGGTTTAAAAATGAAGTCAATTGGACATCTGTAGCAAAAGTTATAGCATTCGAACTAAGATATGTACAGACGCAGAAAAACAAACGCAAAAAGACAGACGCAAAAAGCAGACGAAAGAAAGTGAGATGATACAGAAGCTAGACGATAGAATTGGCCTTTGAGGTCTTTATAGAAGTTGAAGATCTTGAAATCTTCTTTTCAATGATTCAAAAACGAAGTCAATTGGACATCTGTATCAAAAGTTATATCATTCGCACTGAGATATGTACAGACTCAGAAAAACAGACGTAAAAATACAGACGCAAAAACAGACGAAAGAAAAGTGAGATGATACAGAAGCTACACGATAGAATTGGCCTTTGAGGTATTCATAGAAGTTGTAGATCTTGAAGACTTCTTTTAAATGGTTCAAAAACGAAGTCAATTGGACATCTGTAGTAAAAGTTATAGCATTCGCACTGAGATATGTACAGACACAGAAAAACAGACTCAAAAAGACAGACGCAAAAAGCAGACGAAAGAAAGTGAGATTATACAGAAGTTAGACGATAGAGTTGGCCTTTGAGGTCTTCATAGAAGTTGTAGATCTTGATGTCTTTTTTTCAATGGTTCAAAAACTAAGTCAATTGGACATCTGTAGCAAAAGTTATAGAATTCGCACTGAGATATGTACAGACGAAGAAAAACAGACGCAAAAAGACAGAAGAAAGAAAAGTGAGATGATACAAAAGTTAGACTATAGAATTGGCCTTTGAGGTCTTCATAGAAGTTATAAATCTTGAAGTCTTTTTTTCAATTGTTTAAAAACGAAGTCAATTGGACATCTTTAGCGAAAGTTATAGCGTTCGCACTGAGATATGTACTGAGCCTTGAAAAAGCATTTAAAAAAGCGAATTTAAAGAAAAGTGAGATGCTACAGAAGTTAGACGATAGAATTGGCCTTTGAGGTCTTCATAGAAGTTGTAGATCTTGAAGTCTTCTTTTCAATGGTTCAAAAAGGAAGTCAATTGGACATCTGTAGCAAAAGTTATAGCATTCGTACTAAGATATGTATGTGACGCTTGAAAAATAGATTTAAAAAAAAGAGCGCAAAAAGCGCATTTAAAGAAAAGTGAGATGATACAGAAGTTAGAAGATAGAATTTGCCTTTGAGGTCTTCATAGAAGTTGTAGATCTTGATGTATTCTTTTCAATGGTTCAAAAACGAAGTCAATTAGACTTCTGTAACGAATGTTATAGCATTCGCACCGAGATATGTATGCACGCAGAAAAAAGACGCAAAAATGGACTTAAAAGCGCATTTAAATAAAAGTGAGATTATACAGAAGTTAGACGATAGAATTGGCCTTTGAGGTCTTCATAGAAGTTGTAGATCTTGAAGTCTTCTTTTCAGTAGTTAAAAAACGAAGTCAATTGGACATCTGTACCAAAAGTTATATCATTCGTACTGAGATATATACAGACTCAGAAAAACAGACGCAAAAAAATAGACGCAAAAAGCAGAAGAGAAAAAAGTCAGATTATAAAGAAGTTAGACGATAGAATTGGCCTTTGAGGTCTTCATAGAAGTTGTAGATCTTGAAGTCTTCTTTTCAATGGTTTAAAAATGAAGTCAATTGGACATCTGTAGCAAAAGTTATAGCATTCGAACTAAGATATGTACAGACGCAGAAAAACAAACGCAAAAAGAGCAAAAAGCAGACGAAAGAAAGTGAGATGATATAGAAGCTAGACGATAGAATTGGCCTTTGAGGTCTTTATAGAAGTTGTAGATCTTGAAATCTTCTTTAAATGGTTCAAAACGAAGTCAATTGGACATCTGATTAAAGTTATATCATTCGTCTCGAGATATGTATGCACTTTCGTAAAAAAGCAGGCCTTAAAAATACGCATTTAAAAAGCGTATTTAAAAAAAAGTGAGATGATACAGAAGCTACACGATAGAATTGGCCTTTGAGGTATTCATAGAAGTTGTAGATCTTGAAGTCTTCTTTTAAATGGTTCAAAAACGAAGTCAATTGGACAACTGTAGTAAAAGTTATAGTATTCGACTTTGAGATATGTATGACGCAGAAAAAGCAGGCGCAAAAAGACAGCATTTAAAAAGCGTATTTAAAGAAAGTGAGATGATACAGAAGTTAGACGATAGAGTTGGCCTTTGAGGTCTTCATAGAAGTTGTAGATCTTGATGTCTTTTTTTCAATGGTTCAAAAACTAAATCAATTGGACATCTGTAGCAAAAGTTATAGAATTCAGACCGAGATATGTGAACGCACGCGTAAAAAACAGATTTAAAAAGACGGACGCAAAAAGCAGACGAAAGAAAATTGAGATGATACAAAAGTTAGACGATAGAATTGGCCTTTGAGATCTTCATAGAAGTTGTAGATCCTGAAGTCTTCTTTTCAATGTTTCAAAAATGATGTAAATTGGAAATCTGTAGCAAAAGTTATAGCACTCGCACTGAGATATGTACAGACGCAGAAAAATAGACACAAAAAGATGCATTTAAAAAAGCGCATTTAAAGAAAAGTGAGATGGTACAGAAGTTAGACGATAGAATTGGCTTTTGAGTTCTTCATAGAAGTTGTAGATCTTGAAGTCTTCTTTTCAATAGTTCAAAAACGATGTCAATTGGACATATGTAGCAAAAGTTATAGCATTCGTGACCGAGATATGTCTGAACGCAGAAAAAGCAGACGAAAAAACAGATTTAAAAAGCGCATAAAAGAAAGTGAGATGATACAGAAGTTAGACGATAGAATTGGCTTTTGAGGTCTGCATAGAAGTTGTAGATCTTGATGTCTTTTTTTCAATGGTTCAAAAATAAAGTCAATTGGACATCTGTAGCAAAAGTTATAGAATTCGCACTAAGATATGTACAGATGCGTAAAAATGCAGACAAAAAGCGATTTAAGAAAATTGAGATGATACAGAAGTTAGACGATAGAATTGGCCTTTGAGGTCTTCATAGAAGTTGTAGATCTTGAAGTCTTCTTTTCAATGGTTAGAAAATGAAGTCAATTAGACATCTGTAGCAAAAGTTAGAGCATTCGCACTGAGATATGTATAGACGCCTTGAAAAATGACGAAAAAACATACATAAAAGCGGGATTTAATGAAAAGTGAGATGATACAGAAGTTAGACAATAAAATTGACCTTTGAGGTCTTCATAGAAGTTGTAGATCTTGAAGACTTCTTTTAAATGGTTCAAAAACGAAGTCAATTGGACATCTGTAGTAAAAGTTATAGCATTCGCATTGAGATATGTCTGACGCCTTGAAAAAAGCAGATTTAAAAAGACAGACGCAAAAAGCATACGAAAGAAAGTGAGATGATACAGAAGTTAGACGATAGATTTGTCCTTTGAGTTATTCATAGAAGTTGTAGATCTTGAAGTCTTCTTTTCAATGGTTTAAAAACGAAGTCAATTGGACATCTGTAGCAAAAGTTATAGCATTCAGACTAAGATATGTATGACGCAGAAAAAAGAGATAAAAAAGATGGCATTTAAAAAGAGAGAAAAGAAAAGTAAGATGATACAGAAGTTAGACGATAAAATTGGCCTTTGAGGTATTCATAGAAGTTCTAGATATTGAAGTCTTCTTTTCAATGGTTAAAAAACGAATTCAATTTGACAGCTGTAGCAAAAGTTATAACATTCGCACTGAGATATGTACAGACGCAGTAAAAATGCAAAAAAGATGTACACAAAAAAGCGAATTTAAAGAAAAGTGAGATTATACAGAAGTTAGACGATAGAATTGGCCTTTGAAGTCTTCATAAAAATTGTAGATCTTGAAGTCTTCTTTTCAATGGTTCAAAAACGAAGTCAATTGGACATTTGTAGCAAAAGTTATATCATTCGTACTAAGATATGTACAGACTCAGAAAAACAGACGGAAAAAGACAGACGCAAAAAGCACACGAAAGAAAAGTGAGATTATAAAGAAGTTAGACGATAGAATTGGCCTTTGAGGTCTTTATAGAAGTTGTATATCTTGAAGTCTTCTTTTCAATGGTTCAAAAACGAAGTGAATTGGAAATCTGTAGCAAAAGTTATATCATTCGCACTGAGATATGTACAGACTCAGAAAAACAGACGCAAAAAGCAAACGAAAGAAAAGTTAGATGATACAGAAGTTAGACGATAGAATTGGCCTTTGAGGTCTTCATAGAAGTTGTAGATCCTGAAGTCTTCTTTTCAATGGTTTAAAAATGATGTCAATTGGAAATCTGTAGCAAAAGTTATAGCATTCGTACTGAGATATGTACAGACGCAGAAAAATAGACACAAAAGATGATGCATTAAAAAAAAGAGCATTTAAAGAAAAGTGAGATGGTACAGAAGTTAGAAGATAGAATTGGCCTTTGAGTTCTTCATAGAAGTTGTAGATCTTGAAGTCTTCTTTTCAATAGTTTAAAAATGAAGTCAATTGGACATATGTAGCAAAAGTTATAGCATTCCCACTGAAATATGTACAGACGCAGAAAAACAGACGCAAAAAAACAGACTCAAAAAGCAGACAAAAAAAAGTGAGATGATACAGAAGTTAGACGATAGAATTGGCTTTTGAGGTCTGCATAGAAGTTGTAGATCTTGAAGTCTTCTTTTCAATGGTTCAAAAATAAAGTCAATTGGACATCTGTAGCAAAAGTTATAGCATTCAGACCGAGATATGTATGCAGCCGCAGAAAAACAGACGCAAAAGACATACATAAAATGCGATTTAATGAAAAGTGAGATGATACAGAAGTTAGACGATAGAATTGGCCTTTGAGGTCTTCATAGAAGTTGTAGATCTTGAAGTCTTCTTTTCAATGGTTCAAAAACAAAGTCAATTGGAAATCTGTAGCAAAAGTTATAGCATTCGCACCGAGATATGTACAGCACGCAGAAAAAGCAGACGAAAAAGACAGGCCTTAAAAAGCGCATTTAATGAAAAGTGAGATGATACAGAAGTTAGACGATAAAATTGGCCTTTGAGGTCTTCATAGAAGTTGTAGATCTTGATGTCTTCTTTTCAATGGTTCAAAAATGAAGTAAAGTGGACATCTTTAGCAAAAGTTATAAGATTCGCACTGAGATGTGTACAGACGCAGAAAAACAGACGCAAAAAGACCGACGCAAAAAGCAGACGAAAGAAAAGTGAGATGATACAGAAGTTAGACGATAGAATTGACCTTTGAGGTCTTCATAGAAGTTGTAGATCTTGAAGACTTCTTTTAAATGGTTTAAAAACGAAGTCAATTGGACATCTGTAGCAAAAGTTATAGCATTCGTACTGAGTTATGTCTGACCTTGAAAAAAAGAGGCCTTAAAAAGATGCATTTAAAAAGCGCATTTAAAGAAAAGTGAGATGATATAGACATTAGACGATAGAATTGGCCTTTGAGGTCTTCATAGAAGTTGTAGATCTTGAAGTCTTCTTTTCAATGGTTTAAAAACGAAGTCAATTGGAAATCTGTAGCAAAAGGTATAGCATTTGCACTGTGATATGTACAGACTCAAAAAAACAGACGCAAAAAGACCGATGCAGAAAAGCAGACGAGATAATATTTTTCCACTTCTTAAATATCATACCACCTCTAATTTTATACAATTGGAAACATTTTTCATGAAGAACTTAGTTTTACTTTTAACTACTCACTCATACTCTTACCACCCTAAAAGAAATAGCACACAAAATAGGTAATATTACTCTATGCTCCATCATTTGTTATCTCTCAGCACTTTTCTTTGTGAAAGTTGTGACTGACCATATTAGTTGATGTTTGAAAGTTAGCCCACACAGAGCCAATTATATGGACAATATTACTGAATCCTACATTTCTCCACAAGAAATGCATTATGCCCAAATAACCAGTAACAGACACATAGGATGAATGCATACATATTTCTCCATTTTCATATCGAAATGCATGTAAAAAAACGGAAGAAAAACATCTGCATCGATAGAACAAATATCCCTCTTAAAATGGCAACAATCAATCTCTAATGTTATACATCTGGAAACATTTTTCACGAAGAATACAACTGTACAAAAAAGGTAATACAAATCTATGCTCCATCATTTGTTATCTCTAAGCACTTCTCTTAAAGAATGTTGTGACTCAAGTTATTAGTTGATGTATCCTGCATTTCTAAACAAAACTACAAAATGTTAATTTCCTTCTTCTCCGACATGCGAGTCCTCTCACGCCTTCATTGAATAAGCACAATCATCACCATATGTAAGAAGCAATTTTGTTTTATTTGAACCACAGGACTCCTCAAAGCGCTTATAGCCTTCATAACGAGATATTCCAAATAATCCAGTGAATACTAAACACAAAGAAAAGCCATCAATTCTAAGTAAATGGTGGAAACAAAATACTAAAATTTAAAAGCGAGAAAATAGTAAGGTTAAATTTATCTTTTCCGGTAACTAAAAAATATTAAAGCGGGGCCGTGGGCATGGATCAAAACTTACTTCTCACGATTTGGTCCACTGATTTTAAAAATAACCATTAAAATAGAAAAGAAGAAGAAAAAGGTTTTTATCAAATCTAAAGCAATAGGAATACGGAGCAGAGAAAATTAGGGATTTTGTAAATAAGCTGATAGAGAAGAGATCAGAAAAACAGAAGAAGAAGAGAGAGGAAGAGAATGGGTCGGTAAGCTGATAGAGAAGAGATCAGAAAATCAGAAGAAAAGAGAAGAGGAAGAGAATGGGTCGTTGATATAACCTGGGGGAGGCGAGCCGTTCCCGAGCGTGGAGCCGAGATGCCGAGATGTTGGAGGACGGAGTATCTCTGGCAGATCTGATAGAGAAGAGATCAGAAAATCAGAAATTGAAGCAAGAGATTAGCTAAAAACTGAGGAATGGAGACCAGAAGAGAGAATCGAGAGCTAAAACGTCATCAGTGTGTGAAGATCCGAGACGGAGATAGTAGATCCGCAATAACAAATTGAAACACGGTCAAAACCCAGAAACTACAAGAGAAAGAAAGAGCTAAATATCCTAGAAATCAGTCGTTAAACTCTCGAATCATTCTTTACACAAGCAACGGAGCGAGATTGAAGCAAGAGGAGCTAAAAACTGAGCAATCGAGACCAGGAAGGGAGAATCAGAGAGCGAAAATGTACCGTGTAAAGATTCGAGCACGGAGAGAGTAGATCCGAGAGAATCACGCCTGGCTTCAGAATCATTTCGTAAAAATGAGAACATTCGAGAGTGTCGAGAGAAGAGATAAAAACTGAGGAATGGAGACCAGGAAGGGAGAATCAGAGAGTGAAAGCGTACCGTGTGTGAAGATCCGATGACGGAGAGAGTAGATCTTTACACAAGCAACGGAGCGAGATTGAAGCAAGAGGAGCTAAAAACTGAGTAATCGAGACCAGGAAGGGAGAATCAGAGAGCGAAAATGTACCGTGTAAAGATTCGAGCACGGAGAGAGTAGATCTGGAGAGAATCACGCCTTGGCTTCAGAATCTGCTTTACGTAAAAATGAGAACATTCGAGAGTGTCGAGAGAAGAGCTAAAACCGAGGAATGGAGACCGGAAGAGAGAATCGAGAGCGAAGCGCATCTGTGTGAAGATCCGAGGACGGAGAGAGTAGATCTGGCGATAACAGCTGAAACACGGTCAAAACCCAGAAACTACAAGAGAAAGAAAGAGTTTAAGCTCTCGAATCATTCTTTACACAAGCAACAGAGCCAGATTATAGTAAGAGAAGAGCTAAAAATTGAGGAATCGAGACCAGGAAGGGAGAATCAGAGAGCGAAAACGTACCGTGTGAAGATCCAAGCATGGAGAGAGTAGATCTGGAGAGAATCACGCCTTGACATCGTAAATCTGTTTCTGGTAAAAAAGGAGAACATTCGAGAGTGTCGATTTTGTGTGTGAGATGCATATAAGAGAGACGAGAAATAAATACAAACTGCGTCAGAAGATTGCGTGCATATCTAGACAAAATGACAAAATATTTGGGTCAGAAGATTGCGTGTACATTTCAATAAACAGAAGAAAGAGAATGTAAGCCGTTAGATTAAATGAACGACTGGGATGGATTGCATGGTCGTCCATCCGATCGCTCTTAGTATATATACTTAATAAGAAAACTTTTCAAGCTAGACAAGTTGGAGTGGATAAAAAGGAAATAGCATCACACTTAGCAAGTTCCTTCTCCTAAGCAGCTGCCGTCCTCCTAAGTTTTGCTGCCTGAGCAAATGTCGATGGCCTGGAAAGCAGATACACAAATTGCGTAGCTGGACGAAATAATCTTATCGACATTTTTAAAGTAAAACTTCAGCAGTACTGAAAACAGCAAAGTTCTCCGTACTCTTCACTAGACGGTGTCAACAAAATTTACGAAAATATTGGAGAAGTCAAATGATATCAAGTACTTGTAATTCTAGCAAATCCCAAGCAGTATTAGAGAGTTTTATCAGTTCTCTCAGCAGAATTGAGATGGCTCTAACAAGCGACTCGAGCAGAGTAACCCAACATGGCAATGGAAACAGGGACGAAGCCAAACTTAACTTTAAGGGGGGGCCAGGGGCCAACATCTAATAGGAATTTTTTTTAAAGGGGGGCCACTTATATTTGTAATTTTAAAAATTTTAATTATATAAGTAATTTTTTTAAAAAAAATATATTTAAAAGGGGGGCCATGGCTAACAACATAGCTCGTCCTCGTGGCGTTACTACTTGACGTTACGTCAAGGTAACGCAATGTATGCTGTAGCGACCAATTTTTTATTTTTTTTTATTTTTCAATTAATTTGGTAAATTTTTTTAAAACAAAAAAATTTTAGAAAGGGGGGGCCATGGCCCCCTTCTCCTAAGACGTGGCTCCATCTCTGAATGGAAAATTTAAGCGACAAATTCACTTACTGTGTCAAGGTGCTCGCCTCTTACAACAATTTCTTTATTTCAGCTGGCAACTGAACTTCTGCAACACTCAAAGATGCTTTCTGAAAATAAGAAAGCGAAGCACTTTAGAAAATTGTTACAACAATAAATATACTTCATGTGAAAATTACGCGTCCACTTTCTAAGCATGCTAATATTTAACACCAAATTTCCTCATTCAGCAGATATCCCATAAAAACTAAACTGTGATAGGTTTAATCAGCTCGTAAGAGCGCAAATTCCCAGCATAATCTTATCTGGGATGACTTTGACAGTTAAAATAAAGCAATGAAATGAAACAAGAACATTCAATCACATTCTTGTCAAATTACCCATCATCAAACCAATACAGTTGGCAATGAATTATTTCATCTATAAAACTTTGGAACAAAAAATAGAAACTCTGCCTATCAAAACTGTAAGAAAATTAAACATAAGAAAACATAATCACAAAGATCATGTAAATCACAGGATCGTTTCATATTCAGATAAAACAAAAATTAAATACTTAAATTTTTGTTATAGTTCTACCGATTAAAGAACTTTGCTTGAACTTTCACTACAGAGAATTTTTCTATTTCTACACTTTTCTTTATTGCATCAAAAGAAGTACAAAAACTCTTCAAAAACATACTCTTATTATGTATGTCTCTATCGTTTGTTTTTTAAGCCTCCATATAACTACCTTTTGGTAGTTATTTCAAGAGGTTTGACTACTATATCCTTCATGGGTGTATATAAGTTATCATGTCCCACTCACACATGATGGATTTAACCAAACTCTGCAGTGCTCATACTTGTTCAATAATCGATGTGATCAGCATACGACGAAAGCATAGTGTCATATATCTGTTAGGAGTATATGACATCTCGATTTAACAAATTGATCCTGGGACTTATGAGTCCTTAAGTAGACATTGTATGCTATACCCTAGGTCATATCTCGCATTTGCATTTTTCCTTTGATCTCATTTAGTTTCTTGAGTCATGACTGTATTCAAGTTTTGTACTAAAGAGATGATGGCTATCTATGAATACTTTTCATGCGAGTCAATGATATAAATTAAAAGACCTTCCTCTGTTTTCAATTCTCTTTTGAATTAAATTTAATTTGCTTTCCTAGAATTATTTCATAGGATCGTATCTTGCGCGATCTTTTGGCAACAACCTAAAGTAGCAAGCTTAAATTCAATTCTCAAGAATGAAACAAGAGTCATAAGGGTATATAATGAGGTTCTTCTTAACCTCAAGGGTCTCACACAATGTAAGATGAGATCTTGCAACTTACATTAAGCCCTTTTTTATGGTCAGTTGTGCACATATAGTACGAGTCATGTGCTAAAGTATTTACCCATTTTATTTAACTTGAACATCTTTCATTCAAGAAATATCGTACAGATAATAGTTCAAACATACTTAATGTTTAACTTGAGTTCACTTATCTACTCAAAAACTTATTCAGAACTCACATCTGGCAACATAAGACAGATATAATGATTAACAAATCACGTTGAACCAATTTCTTTTTATGGTTTAAGTTTCTCGCTCTCAATTATCACCTAGATAATAAACTTTAAACATGTCTCATCTCTAGCGAGCATAAAACACTATAGGTGATTTTTCGTGTGAGAAGGTCAATCTATAATCTGTCTCATATAATTATGATTCATCCAAAAAATATATTTATACACAAACACATATATTCATGAATCAAATGATACACGATGTATAATCTTCATCATGCAGTATATTCAAACATATGACATTCGATTGAGTGAATATATATAGAGAAATGTTTATCAGTACATTTCAACATCTACGTAGTCCTAGCGACTTTACATGCCTAATGTATACATCTCTAGAAATTGACTTTGTCATTGGGTCTATTATCATATCTCGCATAGATATATATCTCATGTTCACTTCTCCTCGTACAACTATATCTTTCATATAATTATACTTAGTATCTATGTGCTTTGTCTTACAATAAAATTTGGGGTCTTTAGTATAAGCGATTGCAGCTTGACTATCACGGTTGATGGTCACTGGATTAATTTCACTTTTAGTGACTCCTAAATGCACTAAGAATCGATGAAGTCACACAGCCTCTTGTACTGTAGTTGAGAATGTTATAAATTCAGCTTCTATTGTGGATAATGCAACATAAGATTGTTTCTTAGTTTTCCATTATATTGCTCCATGGTTTAGTACGAATACATATCCTGAGGTAGATTTTCTTTCGTCTAAATCTCCTCCCCAGTCTGCATCTATATACCCTTGTATACATAGATTATTGCCTTGATAACATAATGCATAGTCTACAGTTCCTTTTAGATACCTCAATATTCTCTTTACTGCTTTCCAGTGTGCTTGGCCTGGATTTGATTGATATCTGCTCACCATCCCAACAGTGTAACAAATATATGGTCTTGTACACATCATTGCGTACATAAAACTTCCAACTGCACTAGAGTAGGGAACATTCTTCATTTGTTCCCTTTCTTGTGGCGTTGACGGGCAATTTCTCTTATTAAGACCTTCATTTTTAGCAATAGGATTATCAATTGATTTGCAATCGTGCATACGGAATAGTTCAAGAATTCTTTGAATGTGCATCACTTGTGAAAGCGATAACAATATCTTCGAATGATTTCTTAAAATCTTGACTCCAATAATGTATACCGCTTTACTCATGTCTTTCATTTCAAATTCAGATGATAACCAATCTTTGATTTGCGTAAGAAACACACAGTCATTACAATCAATCAATATATCATCCATCTATAAAGATAAAATCGCGAATTTATCTTTGAATCTCTTAACATACACACAATGGTCTTCATCGATCATTTGAAAATCACACAAAATGATTATGTTATGAAAACGAATATAACATTGTCTTGAAGACTGCTTCAGGCCATAAATTGATTTTAATAATTGACATACTTTATTTTCTTGATCTGCCTTGATGAAACCTTCAGGTTGTTCCATATAAATTTCTTCATCTAATTCTCCATTGAGAAAAGCAATTTTTACATCCATTTGATATAATTCAAGATCCATATTGGCTACTATATCCAGAATAAGACGGATTGAAGCAAACTTCACAACAAGTGAAAAAGTTTCCTCGTAATCAATTCCCTCCTGTTGTGTGTATCCTTTTGCTACAATACGTGCCTTATATCTTTCGATATTGCCATCAGCTTTTCACTTAATTTTGAATACCCACTTGTTCCCAATTGCTTTACACCTTTCAGGGAGATCAACCAAGTCCCACACTTGATTTGAGCTTAAAGAAACAATTTTTTCTGTCATTGCTTTCATCCATTCTTCTTTAATAGGGCCAGTAAGAGCCTCGTTTACATTCCTTTGCTCCTCTTTCTCTCGCGAAACAATCATATTAATTTCTCCTTCAATCTCAAAACGACGTCGGGGAATTATTCCTCGATTACTTCGTCTTAACTGAGGTTTATAGTAAACAAATTTATGATTGATCTGATTGCTCCTACTCGGATCAGTCATTATAGATAATCTTTCTATGGAATTGCTCCCACTTGGTTGAAGTCCCCCATCTTGAATCTTCATGACAGAATCATTCTGATCAAGCAACTCATATAATAATAGGTCTTTATCGATTTCACCTTGCTTAGGAAAATCATTCTCTAATAATGTTACATCTTATTATTCAAATTCAGTTACACCTCCATTACCTTGTTCACTAATGAACACGTATCCTTTTGAGTATTCTGAATATCTAATAAAAATACTTTTTTTCCCTCTTGAGCCTAATTTCTCATGTTTATGAGAGAGATTATGAACATAGGCTGCACACCCCCAACGTCTGAGACTTGACATATCAAGTCTCCTACCAGTCCACAACTCATATGGTGTGCTAGAAACTGATTTGTGGGCACACGATTAAGTACATAGGTGGTTGTTAGCAATGCATCACCCCAAAAGGTGATTGGTAAATTTGCTTAAGCCATTATAAGCCTAATCATTTCTAATAGCGTCCTATTTTGTCTTTCAACGATACCATTTTGTTTTGGGGTTCTTGGAATTGTTAATTGCCTTTCTATTCCTTTCTCATCACATAAAACCTTGAAGTTTTTTGACAAGTATTCTTGTCCACAATCAATTCGTAATGCTTTTATTTTCTTATCTAATTGATTCTCAACCAAGTTCATATATTTTATGAAATAATCGAATGCTTCCGATTAATGAGAAATCAAATAGATATAACCATACCGAGTATAGTCATCCATGAACGTGATGAAATAAATTGCCTCATGTCTAACCCTTATATTCATTGGACCACAAATGTTAGAATGAATTAATTGCAATGGATATAAAGCTCGTGTTCCCTTTCTAAATGGCTTTCGTGCCATTTTACTAGCTAAACAATGTTCACATGTAGGTAGATCTACTTAACTTAGATTACCTAAAAGTCCTTCTTTAGCTAATCGACTAATTCGATTTTGACCAATATGGCATAGTCTAGCATGCCATAAAGTTGCATCATTGTTGGAATTACTAGATGTAAATAATGAATAACTAATATTATTATTTTCCTTTAATACATCCAATACAATAAAACCATCTAATAAAAAACCATGACCATAATTAATAGATCCAAGATACAAATCTATTTTACCACTGTGGAAATTTACATTAAAACCATGTTTAACTAACATCAATACAGATAAAAGATTACTACGAATCTGGGGAGTAAATAATATTTCATGTAGGATAAGGGGTCGCCCTCCATGTATGTCCAATTTACATGTGTCAATTCCTTGTACAGTAACTTTGAAATTATCACCTACATAAAGCCATCGACTATCATGTGGGAGTTTACGAAACTCAACGAAGGCATCATGATCCTTCGCTACATAGTTTGTTGCTCCTGAGTCTGCAATCCACAAAGGATGTGATTCAATTAGAAAAACAGAACAAGAAACATTCACAGAACAAATGTTTGGACTATAAAGTTGTACCTTCTTGGGCTCGCTACAATCTCGAGCACAGTGGCCCTTATTACCACAATTATAACACTTTACATGTTTCATGTTCTTCTTTTTAAAGGGACGTTTTTCCTTTCCACGTTGGTTCCATTTTGCCTTCTTGGATACCTTAGGAGAGTGCTTGCATTTCTTATTCTTTTTTCACTTATATCCACCATGATGCTTGTGTTTCTTGTTTATAGCTTCATGTGAGCTAGAACTAACTGCATATGCCTCAGAAGACATCTTTGAGGCTTCAAAACGCGCTTCCTCTAAGATAAGATGCCTCGTAGCATCTTCCATTGTCTTGATGTTTTCATTATGAGTTAGGTGCATCTTCATATGCTCCTAACTCTGAGGCAGTAAACGAATCACAACTTACACTTGTTGTTTATCAGACAACTCATGACTAACATCACGTAACTCACTTACCATGTTGGACATTTTTCTCAAATGCTTTTGCATTGTATCATCTGGGCGCTTCTTATAAGTATCAAACTTAATTGTAAGTGACCCCATTTTGGTCACTGAAGCACCTCCAAAACGAGCAGCCAATACGGACCACTTGTCCTTTGCAGTTTTGAATTTACGGAACTTACGCATGATATCATTATCCATGCTACTCAGCAATGTGATGCGAGCTAAAGAGTTCTTCTTTTTCCATAATTCATATGCATCACGGTCCCTTCTATGTTAGGCTGTTATGTCCTCCTCAGGAACGTCCATGAAAAAGTTTAATGGCTCAAGAGCCTCTTGCTCTTCTAGTACATATTGGATTTTCATACTCCAGATTTCATAATTGTTATCATTGAGTTTTTCACCCCTATTGAGTTCAGCAACAATATTTTTCGAAGCAATAGCCACTTTGAAACACTAAGTTTCTATAATAAGAAAGAAATATATATACACGTTAATGTCACATTAATCGTTCATAGAGTAAATAATTCAATCACAATTGTTTATAAAATCAAAAGTCCACAAATGTGTTCAATCATCATTCATAAATGTAACACCCTACTCCCGCATGACCCGAACCTGACATCGATGGGTGATATCCAAGTCTGTATCCCGCGAGGGTGGCGTGCTACATCACTAAACAATCAAAAGTCGGAGTAATTTTTTTTCCAATAATCGCAAATTTGGGCCCACTTATATTCAAAAACATTTTCATTTACAAGACAAAATGTTGACTAGCCCATTCCAAAAACAAAACATATTACACTTTGATCAAGCTCTTTTGCAAAACTTTTTTTTCAATCGGAAAGTTATACACAACCAATATACTCAAATACACAAAATACAATAATTTAGAAAAATTACAATTCAGTGCAAAAATAAAGGGACACAATGCAGACGCGAACTGATCCCAACATCTTATTTCTCTCACATGCAATAGATATACTCCTGTTGCCTAACGGGGTATTCTTCTGAGTCCTGAAAAATAATTACAAATTTTGAGTGAGTTTTGCGAACTCAGTGAGTGACCATCATCAATGGCTCACCCAGTCACACAACACATAATTTACACATCTCACTCTATTTCACATTTCACATTATTTCATATTCACATTATTTCACATTTGATACACTTAATCAGTCATATTATGCATATGCAATGCACATGAGACTAATTTTTTATTTGTTATTTTGTTGTGACCAAGTGCCTAAACTGTCCCATATGGGGCTCATTAACAATTGTCCCTTATCCATTTGGAGGATACAGGGCTCGTTAAACGTTGAGCCTGAGGCTCTGAATCACTTTTGAGCTCGAAGCTCATTTTTATTTATTGAGCTTAAAGCTCTGATCGATGGCTCAGCTGGTCACAACAGCCATTATATTTCATACACTTATGCAATGAAATGCATCAATCACAATAGCATATTCTCATTCACTCACTTTCACATGTCATCAGACTGTAGTCCGGCATTCAACAGTAGAGTTGAGAAGCATACTCCCATACATATGTAGATGCACATTCAAAACACATTTGTATATTTGAGTATATTGGTTGTGTATAACTTTTCGATTGAAAAAAAAAGTTTTGCAAAAGAGCTTGATCATGTTAAGTCCAAATGACTTTACTTAGATATGATTTTGATGTATAATAAAGAGAATCAATAAAAAGAAGAAGTCATACAGACGAAGTCAGACATATAGACGAAGTGAGACATACAGACGAAGTCAGACATACAGACGAAGTCAGACATACAGACGAAGTCAGACAAATAGACGAAGTCACACAGACGAAGGAACACAGACGAACGAACGTAAACACAGACGCAGATGCTAAATAAAATAGACGCAAACAGTAAAACAGACGTAAACAGAAAAGCAAACGCAAACGCAGAAACACAGACGATAAAAATACAGACGGAGAAAAACAGATGCGAAATTCGAGAAGAAGACGAAAGAGTCAGTTCGAGTTAGTTACAAAACTCAAATGATTAACCGTTTCTTTAAAGATTAAAGAAACAAGAATCAAGAAGCAGTTGGAGACGAAGGCTATAAATACAAGTCAAAGTCGAAGATTGCAAAGTTAGTTGAAAAGTCAAGTTGAAAAGTTGAATAATTGAGAAGTTAGCAGATTTACATCTACGTGATCGTAAAAGCATTCTGTTCAATTTAGCTGAGAGCTATCTAACTGTAACAAGTGTTCAAACACTTATCTGAGAGAAAGTAGTGCAAATACCCTGCAGAGGATAAGTGTGAAAGAATACTGATTGTAGAGACTTGAAGAGGCTCGCAAAGAATACTTGTAACGTTGAAAGAGATAGTGGAAATCTCATAAAGAACTCTGAGGACTGGACGTAGCCCACGGTTTGGGGTGAACCAGGATAAATCGTTGTGTCAACTACTCTCACTCTATCTCTATTTTAAATTCAAGTTTTATCAGTACTTAATCAGTAAACAAAGTTTTCAAAAGTTTTGATTAATTAGAATCTATCGGAAGTTTTGTAAATAATTTTATTTCTAACAAACAGTTTTGAAAGATTTTTCAAAAAGGGGAATACACAATTCAACCCCCCTTTCTCGTGCATTCTATATCGTTTTATAAGTATTGTATTAACGTGTGATTCACTTCAGATCAAAATGCAATATGTTTTGTTTTTGGAATGGGCTAGTCGACATTTTGTCTTGTTAATGAAAATGTTTTTGAATATAAGTGGGCCCAAATTTGCGATTATTGGAAAATAAAATTTATACCGACTTTTGATTGTTTAGTGATGTAGCACGCCACCCTCGCGGGGCACGGACTCGGATATCACCCATCGATGTCGGGTTCAGGTCATGCGGGAGTGGAGTGTTACATTTATGTGGTATCAAAGCCTAAAAGTACTATCTTATACAGGCATTTTCTGAAATATGTGTCAAGTTACATGCATTTAAGTCTTGTCATAGCAGACAGTGGCAACTGATCCCTAGTTTGAGTCGCATGAGTATGAGTTACACGCATGAGTATGTGTTAAGTGTTTAAGCTAATAGAAATAGTGAGAAAAGTGATGATATGTCACAATGTGAGAAAATGAAGGTTGGGGATAATTAAAAATGAGAAATAGTATATGGGTAAAGGTGAAAGATAATGGATTAACGTATTGTTATTATGGTACTGTGGTGAGATGTCTTTGGATATGATATAGATGTAAATACACTGTCATGTATTGCTTGGAGAACATAAGGATATAAGTGGAAATGATGAGATTAATGAGTAAAAGCCAAGTTGGAAGTGACCTTGAGAGGTTGAACTTGAGCTTCAAATGATTGATTGAAAAATGTGACAAGAGTTATGATCCCCCATAAGCATATATTAGTGGAAATTGAGATCAGAATTGTAAGATGATTTTATACATATGCAGATGCACATTCAAAACACATTTTGTCATCAGACCGTGATCCGACACTTATCAATTATATAATGCGCATTCAGAACATATTTATCAATCACGTTGAGTACACATAGTTCATCCAATTCACATTCAAGTAGCACTTTAATATCCAAATCAGTATCACAATCATCGGACCTCCTGTTCGGAACCCAATACCATCAATCACGTTCAAAAATCAATTTATACAAAATGAAATAAAACAGAACAAAGAATGAAATGAGACTATCTCGGTCTACTCACAGTACACTCCAGATTAGCATTTACTTCCAGTTTCTGGAAACACCTAAATGCGGACATTTATCCTGCACAACTCCTTTATGCAAGATACATATACGTCACAATTTGTACAATCATAAGTGTTTAATAATGCACATGACGGAAATAAAATATGTATAATGCATGTTCATGACAATCCTGGATATTATTCCAAAAACTTTTCATCACAAAACCATTCCTGTATCAAACCTCATTTATTCCTAGGTTTAAAGCTGCACTAAAACCATTACACTCGCAATTAATTGCTTATAGACTTATTTCAATTTTTCTAAAACACACACTTTCAGGTCTACTGTCCCCGATCAATGAGACCGTCAACACAAGATAACCTAGGCAACCTCTCGTCAACATTTTGTCATTAGACCGTGTTCCGACACTTATCAATCATATAATGCACATTCAGAATATATTTATCAATCACGTTGAGTACACATAGTTCATCCAATTCACATTCAAGTAGCACTTCAATATCCAAATCAGTATCACAATCATTGGACCTCCTGTTTGGAACCCAATACCATCAATCACATTCAGAAATCAATTTATACAAAATGAAACAAAACAAAACAAAGAATGAAATGAGACCATCTCGGTCTACTCACAGTACGCTCCATATTAGCATTTGCTTCCAGTTTCTTAAAACGCCTAAATGCGGACATTTAGCCTGCACAACTCATTTATGCAAGATACACATACGTCACAATTTGTATAATCATAAGTGTTTAATAATGCACATGACGGAAATAAAATATGTATAATGCATGTTTATGATAATCTCGAATATTATTCCAAAAAATTTTCATCACAAAACCATTCCCATATCAAACCTCATTTATTCCTAGGTTTGAAGTCGCACTAAAACCATTACACTCGCAATTAATTGCTTATAGACTTATTTCAATTTTTTTAAAACACATACTTTCGGGTCTACTGTCCCCGATCAATGAGACCGTCAACACAAGATAACCTAGGCAACCTCTCGTCAATATTTTTTCATCAGACCGTGGTCCGGCACTTATCAATCATATAATGCACATTCAAAACATATTTATCAATCACGTTGAGTACACATAGTTCATCCAATTCACATTCAAGTAACACTTCAATATCCAAATCAGTATCAGAATCATCGGACCTCCTGTCCAGAACTCAATACCATCAATCACATTCAAAAATCAATTTATACAAAATGAAACAAAACATAAAAAATAATGAAATGAGATAATCTCGGTCTACTCACAGTACGCTCCAGATTAGCATTTGCTTCCAGTTTTTGGAAACGCTTAAATGCGAACATTTAGCCTGCACAACTCGTTTATACAAGATACACATACGTCACAATTTGCACAATCATAAGTGTTTAATAATACACATGACGGAAATAAAATATCTATAATGCATTTTTATGACAATCCCGGATATTATTCCAAAAAAATTTCATCACAAAACCATTCCCGTATCAAACCTCATTTATTCATAGGTTTAAAGCCGCACTAAAACCATTACACTCGCAATTAATTGCTTATAGATTTATTTCAATTTTTCTAAAACACACACTTTCGGGTCTACTGTCCCCGATCAATGAGAACATCAACACAAGATAACCTAGGCAACCTCTCGTCAATAGAAATGTTCCCCTATGTGTCAAGAATCCATAGACACCAAAATTACCTAATTTGGATCCCTTGACCCATGGCACTTGTCAATAATTCCTTAAGTCATTTTCAAAAAATTTCATTGCCATTGGACAGTAATTTCTACTGCCATTTAACAATTGTTTTTGCCATTTGGCAATTTTCCTAGCTAAAATATCCAAAAATTTCCAGGAATTTCTCTAAAAATTTTCAAAAATTATAAATCAATTTATACACTCCCCAAATCAATTTTGTTAACATAAAGAAATCACATTTTCCCAATATACTCACATTTATAACCAATTATACCTGAAAATTGTCAATGAATGCATGTACAATTATCTTTATGTGCAAAAATTTGATATTCATGTGTATGTGCATCTTGTGTGATGCATGAGCATGAGATGTGTTTTTTTTTTCAAATTTCTCAGTAATCTCTCACATTTACTATTTTAGCCTTAAAGTGGGTAACGAGATGTTACAACTCTCTCATCCTTAAAAGAAATTTCGTCCTCGAAATTAATATTTGATTGATCAATAAGGCAGGGATATAATTTCCTCATGTAATCCTGCAGTTCCCATATAACTTCACCACTTAAATACTTTCTTTCAAATAACCACAGTTGATAGATTCAATAGGTCTCTCTATCACTTGTTTAGATATCATACCATCTTAACTATTTCATCAATATATATATCAAATTACTCACAACTTTTCACTTCAGAAGCTGATAATGCATTTCTGTTAGTCATATCATTATTTCTTAACATACTCACATATCACACATTAATAATTCTGAGACATCTTCATTGATAATAACACTCATAAGTTATTGGTTTTATGCTCTCAATAACTTCATGTAGACCATCTTAGCACACCTTAGCAAGGTGATACTCTTAGAAGTATCTCATCTATCATTAGATATTTCACAGCTCTTTAGTGCTAATACAAGTAACTTGTATATCTATCTCACTGTATCCCATATGTCTGATATTGATCCACCTAACTCGTTTATCTTTTAATTTTGCTCTTCAATAGTATCTCAAATCAATTTTGGCCTTCAATCATTTTTAGGCCCTCTTCATTTCAATGTAGGGGCGAACGACTCTTTTTTTTGGTCATATAACGCCTCATATAGTATTCTAATGATGTCACTATGATAACAATTGTTACGCCTGTAGACAATTTGAACTATACATCAATCTCACATTCCTATGAACTCCAGAATATAAGCTTTTCAAATAGCATCATAAATGCTTCCTTTAACTAAAAATCCATGATATTAGACAAAATTCTTACCTAATTTAACTTCCAATTCTTCAAATCTTCAAGAAACTCAAAATCCCTAACTTCTTCACCATCTCACGATCATCATCATCTTGAGCTTGAAAGGTTAGGGTTATGGTGAGAAGGGAAGAGAGCAACTAAGATATGAGAGCTAGATTTATTTTGGGTGGAGATTGGCAACAAAATGACAAGAAGAAAAAACCATCGAAGGAGGAGGAGGAGAGAAGCTATGAAAATGAGGAAGAGAACAAAATATCTTGGTCTTCACACATGAAAGCATCGTGAATGACAATCAAGAAGGGGAAAAGGCTTTTTAATTAAAACAAGTAGTAGACTTAAGGCCATGTTTGGCAAGTGACTTATGTCACTTGCCACTTGTCCACTTCTTATAACCTAAGTCCAATTTTTATTCTAATTTTCTCCCAATTTTCAATGGCACTTGTCAATAATTCCTTAAGTCATTTTTCAAAAATTTCCATTGCCATTGGACAGTAATTTCTACTGCCATTTAACAAATTTTTTGCCACTTAGCAAATTTCCTACCTAAAATATCCAACAATTTCTAGGAATTTCTCCAAACATTTTCAAATATTTTAAATCAATTTATGCACTCCCCAAATCAATTTTTTTAACATAAAGAAATCACATTTTTCCAATATACTCACATTTATAACCAATTATACCCGAAAATTGTCAATGAATGCATGTACAATTATCTTTATGTGCAAAATTTTGATATTCACGTGTATGTGCATCTTGTGTGATGCATGAGCATGAGATGTGTTTTTTTTTTCAAATTTCTCAGTAATCTCTCACATTTACTATTTTAGCCTTAAAGTGGCTAACGGGATGCTACACATATAATAATCGAATCCTAATTGCTTTACTCTAGACGAATTCCTATATATAAAATTCATGTAAACATATAACATATATATTAAGACTTTGTTCTTATAAAACAACATATTGTTTTAGTTGTGTTTTAACCTACGAACAGTCTATAGGTAACGAACCCTACGCAAACAAGTTCACATGACACAGTTTGCGAAGCTCGATTTACAATAGCTCTTACTATTTCTATTGGAAGACCTATAGGATATAAAGTCCTAATTAACTCCCTTCTATGCTTTTTTTTTTAATAAATGTCATAACTAACAAATTATAAGTCTTCTCCTTAGGTATATTATTCCAGAGTATTCGTAATAGTTCGCCTTGAGGTTGAGGTAATGTCGCAAGCAAAGTCATGTACTTTACTTCAACATCTGCGTAAGCTAGGCAATCTCCAAAATATAACTCTTGCATCATGTTATTAACTGTAATAACATGTTGTGTTAGACCATCTCCAGGCATTAAACGCATGTTAACTAACTATACATACATGCTGCTAATTCGTCTCTTCTGTACCTTACATCGAATAAGCTTAGGTGTTCGCTTAATAATAGGTATTTTTCTGAAAAACAAATTTTCAAGAATCAGAAGAGTATACAAAATAACAAATTATTTTGTCTAAAACATATAGCGAACTTATGCTCATATATGGAAATAATTAATTTTATTATTTTTAATATATATTTTTTCAACAATTTATTGAACTAATCAAAATATGCTTTTAATATCTAATCAATTAGAAACTTATTTCTAATTTAACTTATAATTGAACTAGTCAATTACCTTGGTTTAATTAGAAACTAATTTCTAATAAAATTCCTTTTTAATTTCAACTAAACAAATTAGTTTTGATTTTAATTAGAAAACATATGTCTAATTTTAATTTAACAAATAATAATACAATTAGAAAACTTATTTCTAATTTTGTTGATTTTAGAAACTTATTTTTAAATTTATTTTAACTAAACAAATTAGTTTATTTTATTAAAACAATAATAATAATTTCTAATATTTTATATTAATTAAAACTAATTTAACTAACTTAATTAGTTTATGTCAATTAGAAAACATATTTCTTATTTTTATGTTATATTTATTTTAAAACATATATCCAAAACTTATTTATGAAGACCTGTCCTCTTTAACGATGTAATACATTAATAATAAGACAAAATCCTCTTTTGTCTTTATCATACTTATATGTATAACAACGTATTTGTTACCAAATGCCTATCATTACTTCTGCATTCTGACAAGGTTGACAACATCTCCATTTGCCACAAATGTGTTTATTTATATATATACTTAGGGGGCGCTTGGTTCATACAGGGGAATGAGAATAAGAATGAGAATGAATATAGTGAGGAATGAGAATGGATATAATCATTATAATGAAGATGGTTGGTTAAGATGAAGGAATGATTACCATTACTATTGATGGTGGTTGGTTTGTTAAAAATGTTAAGAAATAAAAATTTGTTAAAATTTTGTTTTATAGCAAATTTTAAATATATTTTAAATAATTATTTTTAATTTATACACCCTAATTATAATGACAAAATATTTAAAATAAAGTATATTGCGATTTTTCCTTTTCAATAGCTCTTGAAGAAAAAATATCGTAGTATTTTCTTGCATCAACATATCATTAGTTACATAATATCTTCAAAATACGAATGAAGTTATATTTTAAGTAATTAATGAATAATATTTTAATTAATTACATTGTAATTAATTAATTAATTATATTTAAATTAATTAATTAATTAGTATATTTTAATTAGATTTTAATTAATCATGTAATTAATTATATTTCAATTAATTAATTAATTAATATATTTTAATTAGATTTTAATTAATCATGTAATTAATTATATTTTACTTAATTAATTAGACTTTAATTAATTAATTATTTGAATTAATTAATTAAATTTTATGTCGATTAATTATTTTAATTAATTAATTAATTAATTAATTGTAATTAATTAAAATATAATTAATTATAATGAATAAATTAATTTAATTTATTGTAATTAACTAATTAATTAATTATATTTTAATTAATTAATTATATTTTAATTTCATATTAATTAATCATGTAATTAATTGTATTTTAATTAATCATGTAATTAATTGTATTTTAATTAACTAATTATATTTTAATTATACTTTAATTAATTAATTATATTTCAATTAATTAATGAGATTTTATGTTGATTAATTATTTTAATTAATTAATTAATTAAAATAATTAAAAATAATTAAAGTTATTAATTAATTAATTAAATTAATTAATTAATTAATTAATTAGCTTTTATCTTAATTAATTAAAGTTATTAATTAATTATATTTTATATTTTTAATTAAATCTATTTTAATTAGTTACATTTTAATTATATTTAATTAAAAATATTTAATTCAAAATTTAAAGAAAATAATATTGGTAGGAATCAAACTCATTCCTCCCATATATGAGAGGTATGAACCATTACCCTAAACTTGGGTATGAAAAAACTATTCAATCAATCATAATAATCAACCAACCACTACCTTTCATTCTATTCCCATTGATTTGTTCCCATACCCCTTAACCAAGCATCTCCTTAGTAACTTTTTGAGAAAGCAGTGGTCCAATAGTGGTCCATCTGCCACTAATTGTTGATTAATATGTATGACGTGCTCTTTCGTGGGTTTAATGATGTAATCTTTTGAAAAAAAGCCACATGCCTTTTGGTTACGCAAGAGGAAGATGTCTCTTCTTCTCTGCGTTAAGTTTGTGAGTTTCTTCTCTGCGTTAAGTTTCTAAGGTTTTTTTTTATCTTCAGGAAAATAAAAGCATCCTAAAGAGAAGAAACAAAGAACTCTTCTTACTTCGAATAAAAAATAAAAAAACTTAAAGAGAATAAATGAAAATGAAAACAACATTGTCTTTATTTTGTTTTGAAGACCATGCAATTTTTTGACTGTCAACAAATATCTTCCCAACACTCATGAAAGAAGAGACAAAATAAGCAAACAACTTGGTTTGGATTATAAGAAACAAAATGAGAAAAAAACATAAACATAAAACAGATATATGATATGGCAAGAAATATCGTATCACAAAACTCGAATCTTCTTCTCAAAATATCGTATCGTTTTTTTTTTGCAGATGATCTCATCCTTTTCGCAGAAGCCACGAATTCTCAATCCCATGTTATCGCAAGGACCCTAAAAGAATCCTGTCAAGCTTCTGGCCAAAAAGTGAATACTAACAAAACCCGAATCTTCTTCTCAAAGAATGTGTCCCCAGCTCTAGAGCGTTAAATCAACCAAACTTTGCATATTTCTCGTACGAATAATTTGGGAAAATATCTAGGAGTTCATTTACTTCACGAGCGGTCATTACACCACACGTATCAGTATACCTTGGATATTGCACGACAAAAACTTACAGGATGGAGGGCAAGGGTCCTGTCTTTAGCGGACAGGGTTAAAGGGTTACTTTAACCCAGTCTGTAATAGCGGCCCTTCCCACTTATACAATACAAACTGTTAGACTCCCGAGGCAGCTTTATGATGACTTGGAGAGACTCATGCGCGAGTTTATTTGGGGCTCAACGGGAGAGCAGAGGAAAGTGCATCTAATCAATTGGGATACATAGTGTTAGCCCAAAAAAGTGGGGGGCTTGGGCATTAAACTAATCTGCTCTTCCAACAACACCTTATTGTCTAAGTTGGGATCGGCGTTGATTACACAGCCTTAAAGCTTTATGGGTTCAGATTCTAAGAGCTAAATATCGAGTTGAACCGCACCACATCCCTCCTACAATAAAGAGGGCTGGGGCTTCGAGCATTTGGCGAGGAATGGTTGCGACTTGGCAAGTAGTTCGCCAAGGATTACACTGGAAGCTCGAAAATGGCCTGAGAATCCTTTTCTGGATGGATAATTGGGTAAAGTACTGGAGCCCACTTTTTATTGTGGCAACCTCCCAATCCCCGAAAGAGTCTTTTACGCCTCTGTTGCAGATTTTAGGAATGCAGATAGCACCTGGAAGTGAAGCTTGTTCCATCATTACCTCCCTTCCTCAGCTTGTCTGGACATCGCGGAGATCCCCCTACTGCAGATAGTATTGCGAAAGATACTCTCCAGTGGCGCCCAACGACAAATGGACGGTTCATAGTAGTGTCAGCTTATGATTTAATCGAAGGGAGAACCACTGATGAGCACAGTCGCCTTTGGGTTTTAATTTAGAAATGGGTTGAGTCCCAGCTGATTAGGCTTTCCTTTGGTTGATGGCCAAAGACAAACTACTGACCAATCAACGACGCGTGACCTGTCACATTGCTACGGATAGCAGATGTCACTATTGTGGACACGAATAATCTACCTTACACGCCATTAGGGATTGTCCGCGAGTTAAAGCCCTTTGGGTGAAATTCCCCTCGGCAATAGTGGATATGGATTTTTTCCTACAAGATGAAATGGGATGGGTAAAATCCAACCTTACGAAGTACCACCATGTGAGACAATTCGACTGGAAGTCTATCTTTGATGTAGCCTGTTGGTTCCTATGGTACTAGAGAAACAAAAGTGTCTTTGACCCTGCCTTCGTTTGGCCTGAAGCAGGCTATGAGCCGTTCTGGAGTACATAGAATGGATAGAACGGGAAAGAGTAGCGAAAAGTTGTGTGCTTCCAACATAAGGATTACCCTTGGGTAGGTTAGTTGGGTGGAGCAAATCGACAGAGAGCTGTGTTAAATTAAACACCGATGGGGCAACAAAACAAGGCGAAAACATCATTACTACTGGGGGGTTAATTCGAGACTGGCACGAACAGTGGTGCGGTGGATTTATCCAGCACCTTGCAAGAGGATCACCACTTACTGCAGAACTCTGAGGTGTCCACTCGGGCCTTACTCTAGCTTGGACCTTGGGCTACTGACGAGTCATTGTTGAAGTGGACTCCTTCGAAGTTATAAACATATTATCCTCTCCCACTCCAGCCTTAACTGATGAACATCTTTTGGTGACAGGTATCCAAAGATTACTCCAACAAGCTTGGAAGGTGCAGCTTCAGCATGTTCATCGTGAAGGGATTCAGTGTGTGGATCACCTCGCCTCAGTTGCAACACTAGTCAGTTTAGGATTGCACATTCTCTAGGAGCCTGGACTGTATTTTCTGGGACAATCAAGGCCCGCTGTACTAATTAGCTTGTAATTGACTTTGTTTTTTTCCTCGTAATACAAAAAAAAACGTGAACTTGCCAATTTTAGTTCAGTGCACTGGTCCAAATAGGAAAATCTTATTTGGGCCTCACTTTTTTCTCCGATCCAAACAAACAAGCCGGATCTTGCTTACGACTTGTAGTTTCTCATTTTCCGTTACCATTTAAAATATTATCTTCATGATAATACACGCTTCCTGCGGATATTATCATAAATCTTTTTTTAGTTTAAATTTGTAGCGAGTTTCAATGCATACAAACACTTAATATTATTACTAAAAATTGATAGATAGATAATAGATATATACTAAAATAGGGGTGACGAAATTGTAACATATAGACAGAGGGTGGCATCTTTTCCCCCAACGAAGCGTCTTAACCCAAAATATCTAACCAAATCCAATTACATAATTGCCCTCTCAAGTACAATGGCAACAATGTCAATAGCAATGATGCTCCTTTTTATATTCTTCCCGTGTCTTGATAATCTCCCAACTACCGGCCTACCCCATGTGAAGGGTGAATTCGTCATTTTGTACCTTAACTGCGGAGCTAACGATAGGTGGATTCGTTCTACAAAGAAACACACAGGAAAGCACAAACACTGGCAGTAAATAGAGAGGGAAACAGCCACTAGGAAGAGAACACACGGATAGCTGACGTGGAAGAGACGAAATTTTGAAATCCCGCCCAAACCCGGGACTTCAATGCTTTTGGCTTGGGTTCCAATTTTATCTCTGCCTGTTTCCCCAAAAAACCCTTCTCCTTATCGCTCTTTAAGCCAAACGCAAACACGCTCACAAAAACCACACAATCACACACCTAAGCAAAAGCATTTCGCCTCTCTCTCTCTCTATTGTTATTCGAAAACCCTAACCTAAGGTATGTTATCCTCACCCTTTCGGCGCTAACTCGGTCCGAGTCGCATTCTTTCTCTTCGATTCTCACCGGTTTTCGCGGGTTTTCTGCAGAAAGCAGCTATGAAAGGTGGGAAAGCGAAGGCTGATACGAGCAAAACTGATGCTAGGTGAGTACTTTTTATCTTTTCTCGTTTTACTGCGATATTGTGGTGAGGATTCAGGTCTATGATTTTCTGTGTTTTATGTAATTTTTTGCCCCGTTATTCGTTTTTTATGTCGTTTTTTCTTTTAATTCGTTGTTAGGCTGAAGAAGAAGGGCGCTGGAACTCGCAAGGCCACTAAGAAGGTGAAGGATCCAAACAAGCCAAAGAGGCCCCCAAGTGCTTTCTTCGTTTTCATGTATGAGATCTTATTGGTTTTTGCTCTAAATCTTTCATTATTTCTTAGTTTGGTTCTAGTTTAGATACTTTGTTTTTAAAACTTATTTTTCTAAAATTTTGTAAACAATTACAGGGAGGAGTTCAGGCAGCAGTACAAGGAAAAGCATCCTACTAATAAGTCTGTTGCTGCCGTGAGTACTCTTATCCAAACGGACCCAAAACTGTGTTTGACTTTAGCTTGAGTTTAATTTCTCTCAGCCGCTGATATGTAATTTGTCCTAAATATACTTTTTTAAAATCAAATTTTCAACTCGTATGGCATGGTTGTTTATATTCAGGTAGGCAAAGCTGGAGGTGATAAGTGGAAATCCATGTCTGATGCTGTGAGTATTTTGTGGTTCTTAAGTTTCCATCATTACTTTTCGAGATTTTGAAACTGTTAAAAGATGTACGGTTTATTTGTTTCTAATTTTGGTCGCAAGTTTTGAATCAGGAGAAAGCTCCGTTCGTAGCTAAGGCTGAGAAAAGAAAGGCTGAATACACCAAAGATATTGCGGCGTACAACAAGAGACTGGTAAGCTATTTTATCAGCGTGTTTCATTAGTCTTTTAAAATTTTCCTTTCATATTTCTTGTTTGTAATATTCCCTATATTAAAGTTGAGTTTTGCTATTGTATGAAGGCTGGTGGAGGAAATGATGATGAATCTGATAAATCAAAATCTGAGGTGAATGATGAGGAGAATGAGGACGAGGAGAGTGGAGAGGTGAGATATCTGGAGTAACGTTTCTACAATTATTATTTGTTGTGTGTTTTTTTGGATATCTCTTGACTGCTCTCATTTTTTTTTTGTAGGATGAAGAAGGTGATGACTGAATAACTTAGGAGGTACAGAGGATGCAAGAAGCAGTCAAGCAGTAGACTTGCGTACAATATGATGACTTGCATTTTGACAATTTAAAATAGTTAGTTTCAATTGGTCAGCCTGTTTCCAATTAGGGTAGGACAAAATATGGATTGGCTTCAGGACTATCCTGGAGTCATCAAATGGTTATGTACTTATATCCTTCTTATAAATGATCAGATGGTTTAGTTTGATGTCCGCTGGCTTCCACTTTTCGATGCTTTTGGACTTTTAATTAAACCAACGTATCCAATGGTATATTTGACTAGTCATTAATTCCCTTTTTTTTTCTATTAATTAAGATTCATTTCTTGTATTTGTTAATCATTTAAATGTTCATGGAGGAAGGCAGGCAACTGAAAGGTGGTTTGAGTTTATCTACTTTGTTATTATCTAATAATGAACGTGGGCCAAAAAGTAGTTGTATATCAAGGTCTTGAACGATATCGTTCATGCATTTACTGGCATTTTTGTCCCGTGAATATTAATGTGTAGTACATTGAAATTGCAAATTGTTGTACAGCTCGTTATCCTCAACAGTACCATAAAACGCAACGTAAGACTTAACAGTGTCGATAGTGACGGTTTTACACAACCTTCCCAACGAGTTAACTTCGATAAAAGATAAGGTTCTGTTTGGTAGGAAATTTAATTTTCCGTAAATAAACAAGCGGATCAAGGTATCTCTCCCAAGCATCTTCAGAAGTTAAGGAGTCCGTATCTGTAGACAAGTTGATGACAATTTATAGGTTAACCTCGTAACCCTTGGGAATTCCAAAGAAGGAAAGCAACTAACTCGGCAGCAAGGTGAATAGAATGGGGACTATTCCTGGGAAGATATTCCTTGTCACCGGTCCTCCTGTGAGTGAAAACATAAACATGCTTATATTTTATGCTATGGTAATTTGTATTCAGAAACAATATGTGCAGGGGTGAGTCTGAATCTGTGGTGGTGTTTGCAGGGTGTGGGTAAAACCACTCTGATAACAAGAGTTTTTGAGAGCCTGAAATCATCAAAGCCCGACTTGAAGATTCAGGGTTTCTTCACCCGTATGTATCACCATCTCTCTATTGTTGATGCTGGTAATGGTATTGGTAGCAACTAGCTTAATTTTGAGTTATTATAGGTGAGATTAGAGAAGGAACTGAGAGGATCGGGTTTCAGGTTGTCACTTTAGATGGTCGCACTGCTCCACTCGCCTCTTCCTCCATTTCCCAGTTAGCACTGAACTCTCTACAATTCATAAGCAAGACTCTTTTCTTTTTTTTCTTCATTAATTTTGATTTATTATGCTGTTGCAGTCCGGACACTTACAGGTGGCCTGCCGTCGGCAAGTATAAAGTGGATGTCAAGTCGTTTGAGTCTGTGGCCTTACCCGAGATGCAGGTCTCATTTCTTCTTTTCCTTTCCATCTCCCGTCATCTTTGAGTTTCCAACGTGAGGCTTTGTGAATCTTTATGTAGCTGTGACTTTCTCGTGACACATCAAGCCAAAGGGTGAGGTGTGGGATTGATCCCTCGTTTGCAATTTCCTTGTGACAATGAAACTGTTCCCTTGTTTGAGCGATTTTAAGTCTCGTTAGTTGGATCGTTCCCATTTTACTGAAATGAAAAGAAGAGTAAGCACTCTCGCAAGTTTGATGTTATAATAAAATGGCTATTGACTTCTTGCATCCTGTGTATTTATGACATCAAAACGTGAACAACTATTTATAAGCTTTCGTAAACACTCATCTACGAAAGACTGGACGAGGAAACAACAAAAATAATCACATTGTTCACATATATGCGGTTAATTGCGATTGTCATATCAAAGAAAGTGTAATTCTTCCTGCTTATCCCTCTATTTAATCTATTTTTTCTTTTTGCAGAACAATTTGAGAGATGGAAAATATTGGTTTAATAAAATGCTTTTCTCACCATAGTTTTAGATACAAAAATGGGGAGAGGGACCGTCCTTAGATATATTTGGCTTCTGTTGAGTTATCTCCTCCTGTTATTCACTTAGATGAGGAAGGAGATAAGAACAATGAAATGACCTAAAATTAAGTACTTTTGTTTACTTTGATAGAGTTTACAAAGGCTTCTGCCCTTATTATATTTGCAGTCATGGTGTCATGATAATGTTGAATTTGTTTGTAGATCAGAGAAGATACAGATCTCTTCATCATTGACGAAGTTGGGAAAATGGAGCTTTTCAGTACACCCTTCATTGAGGCTGTTGAAAGGGTTCTGGAATTGAATGTTCCGCTGCTGGCTTCTATTCCCCAACCGAAATATTCAAGTGATCCTCCAATAGGTAACACTTTGCTTAGATACAATTTACTTCTATTGGATATCAAGTTTGTTTAACTGAAGTGGCTCAAGTACTTGTCAAAGTGGCGTCAAACTTACAAAATTCAAAGGTTGAAATTGAATTTGTCTTGCTGGATGTGAAGTGGGCAAAAGTTGAACAATTTTTTTTTCTTTTTCGCTGTTTCTCTTCTGTTTTCAGCTTTTTAGCTGTTTCTCTTGTGTTTTCTTTCTCGTTATAACTTGTATGTGATTAAGCTGTACGAACTGCTGCAGTTGCAAAGTTGAGAAATGAGCCAAGGGCCACCATTTTCACTCTCCACCCGAGTAATAGGGACGCAGCTAAAAATGAGGTATACATCAAAGTGGTGGATTCACTTCACAAGCCTTAGATGATGCTTCCTTTTGCACATCGTCCCATCAGTTCCTTCCAAAATTGAGTAGTGCTGATCAAACTTTAAACTGTCCGAGATGTGTCAGATCAAGACTCGTTGAGTCCTTTGCTTGAAATTAGATCAAACCTGGAGATATCAAGATGAATGAATAAGAAATTGATCAACTTAACATAAATCTCACAGAATAGAGGTGTTTATTGGATGCAAAACTAAGGTATTAACATTGCGTATATCACAAGTATTTGTGGAAGAACAGAGGTGTTTATTGGATGCAAAACGAAGGTATCAACATTGCGTATATCGCATGTATTTGTGGAATTAAATCATTAACTTGAAAGAAGCAAATGAATATAGGCTCATAAGCTTAGTTCAGAAGGTCCAGAAGCAATGATAGTATGTTGAGAAAGATTACCAAGCAAAGGAATATGCGTGTAAAAGGGTCGTTTATACTTTTATGCAATTATTAGTACTTCTGCTATGGCGGAGGAGGACCTGTCTCTGTCTTGCATTTAAAAGCTTTTAACAAGACGCATTTTATATTAAGTTGAGAAGTTGCACAATCCAATATTGATGACAGCACATGTTATTATTCATTTTTAGATGTTCCCAGGGCGAGTGTGTTGTATATGTGAAACTTACGAACACACTAAAGAATAACTCCTGGAGTTGCGTAACAATAACCTGAAGCTTGAATCGACAAGAAGGAATATGCGAGAACAATGACATATTATATAGTTAACGTTAAAGGAGGAGCTTCAGGGCTAAACTCAAGAAGAGAGTTTGAACTCTTGAATATGAAAGACTATGAACTGGTGAAGGATTATATAGACATAATCATGAAGGTGGTAATCCAGATTAGGTTGGCTGGAGAAACATTAAAACCAGAACAAAAATTTGTTGTGAAAGTGATAATGACCTTTCCTAAGAGATTTGAACACAGAAAATCTTCTTTAGAGGGATATATGGGACTTGTTCGGTTATCTTTAATTGAGTTCGTAAATTTTTTTTGTATGTTGTTGAGGAAAGAAAGTCAAGTCCTGTAAAGAGGAAAAGTAACTAATATAAAATGCTAGTTAATAAATTACATAACGATTACATACAATGTTAATTCTTTAAAAGTTCAAAAATTATATTTTTTGAAAAATATTTTAGTGATAATTAAATTTAGAGTTCATTTACCTTAAATTAATTATAAAAGTGTTAATTATTTACATTATAATTTAAGGTTTTATAAAATAATATTAAGAAAGTATTAGCAAGTCAAAATAACATGTCTCAAGAAAGAGGAGGGATGAATAAACATGTTCCCCTCGAAATAAAGACAACAAAGAACCTAAAGGAGGAAAAATCATTCAGAAAAAGGACAAGTTGTAAATATTACCATAAGTTTAGGGGGTTGGAGCATCTTGTTTTCGTTAAGGTGTTCCAACCTATTTCACTTGATCTAGTCTACACATTTATGTAGACTCTACATAAACGTGTGAATGAGATTTAATAAAATAGGGTAGAAACTAGTTAACTAAAATAGAGGATCTGATTCTAATTTAGACATCCTTCAGATTGGTGTTGGCAGAATACAGGCAATGTAGGAGTTGTAAACTTGTTTCTAAAAATCAATCAAAGAAAGCGGAGGAAAAACTTTAGCTCTACTATACTAATATCTATGGACATGATGTATGGTTTTTGAATAATAGTAAAGATTAATTAGGCAAGTGTATCTCTGGTTCTTATAGTATTGTCTAGTGAATACAAGTATTGTTTCTTCAAGGACTACAAGTACTAATAATAACTTTCTTTACATTATTTAATCAAATAAAATGAATTACTGACTTAAAAGAAATCATTAATTAAGCTAAAATTACTAATATGAAATAATAAACTAAAGTAAATAAACAAAACAAAATAATTAATTGATAAATAAGATCTAAATGTGGAGTCCCTCTACATTCTTCCTATTCCTAAATTTATCTTGATTTAATTATTAACCCTAGTTTCTTTGACTAATAGAAATTTCAAAGTTATAACTATATTCTTTCTCAAGAAATACAACTCCTATCTTTAGTTTGATTGATTGCAACCTCTTTCTAATAAAAATCCATAAGAACACATAACTTGTTAATTCCTTATTAGATTTGACTTTAACTCATAAGATTTATGCGAAACCTATCTCTATCTTTTATGCTAATCTTATTATTTCTTATTATTCATGCCACAATCTATTAATACATGTTATTTCTCAATCCCTATATATGTAATATGAAATTGAATCAAAATGCTAGAAAATCTTAATTCAAACAAAAGAAGTACGAACAACACAAGAAAACTTGGGTTTTTTATTAAATTAAAGAATCAATTCAAATAGATAGTTCTATGGTTCATTCCATCTAGATTTATGCCGGTTTGGTTTATACTAAAATAAAGAAAGCTTTTACGCATATGCGGAAGTATTTGAAATTTTGTAAAGAGTTACTAGCAAAAAGGAGGAAGTTGAAGGAGTTAGCGACTGTGACGTTAAGTGGAAGGTGCTTAGAGATTCTTTAAAGCAAGCTACCAGAGAACCATAAAAATCTAGGAAGTTTTACTATCCCTTGTCAAATTAGTAGCTTAAAAACAGAAAAAACGTTGTTTCCTACCTAAAGGCTAGTAGTAATATAATGTCTTATTCTTTGTTTAGGAAAATAAGATTAGGTGAACTGAAACCTACTTGGATAAGTTTATAATTAACAGAAAAATTAGTAAAGCATCTTAGAGGTATTATAGAAGATATATTTGTTAAGGTTGATAAGTTCATCCTAGTTGATTTTGTGATTTTTAACATCGAGAAAGATATAAAGTTACCTTTAGTTTTAGGTCGACCCTTTTTAGCCACTGCTAGGTCAATAACTGATGTTAGTGAGGGCAATTTAGTGCTTAGGATTAGGAATGAAGAGGTAATATTTAAAATGTATAATTTCATGAATCATTTTGTTATTCCCTAATGGGACCCAAGAGGGAGAGGCGGATAAATTAGGTGAAATCAAGATACTGCCTTATGTTTGATGCTTTTATGAAAAGTGCCACAAATTAACATAAATGAATTAAATTATAAAATAAAGAGTCAGGGAAGAGAAATGCAAACCAATTTAAAGTGGTTTGATAAACAATCCTTGCCTACATTGACTACCAAGACCCGTCCTCAATTTCGACTATAAATCTTCTTTTAAGGTGAAGAATACCCTTTTACAATCTTTTATTTTGGCAAACAGGAACCTCCTTTTTAATCTTTCTTCAAGGCGCAGAGAAACCGCAAATTACAAATAGTAAACCTAGTACAATGATCTCAAACTTAATAACCAACTTACAACTAAAAAATTGCTCACTTTGATGCTATGATAATCACAAAAGATAAGCTTAGTTAAAATGAGACAAAGAATGCTTAAATGTTTGAAAAAATTTAGAAATGTGTGTATAGAATACTCGAAAGTTTCTTGATGCTAAAAATAATGAGAAAATATCTATTTATAGTGTTCTGGACCCAAAATAGTAGTTGTAGCCAAGAACTAGTCATTCCAATCACTATATTTGATACATTAAAGGCTATAGATTCATTAGTTGTTGTAACGTTGATTAACTAATACGACACATTGGCCGAACGATACATTAACTAATATTGTTACAAATTCTCAATACACCAAATTTAACAACTTAACTTGTATTGGTCGTCCAGTCACCCCAAAAACATGATGATAACAACTTTAAAAACTCAAAACTATTTTTTAAAAATCCAAATATTATTAAAATACTTCCTAAAATGTTCCCTAATGTTTATTTGAAATATTAAGAGGCTTTTATGTTAGAATCAAAAGGTTCAATGCCTCTTGATAAATGAAAAAACTTATACAATGAAAAAAAGACAAATGTTTATGCCTGGTGAGCCTCTTAGATTATCAAAGATGATCAAGATGAGCTTACAATAAGTAATATATGAAATAATCTCGATGAGTTTTGATTTATTGTTTAACTTGATTATGATCTTGAAGATTTCAAAGCATAGCCTTATTCATATATTCCTTCTCATCAATAACACTAAAATAACTCGTTAATAATACTTATGTTGCGTTATCATTAAAACTTTGATTAGAACCTCACTTGGTTCAACAATACTCACCTTTTATGATGACAATATATTTGTGATATTAAAAGTATTACAAGAACTTAGTTAGACATATTATAACCCATATCGAGATAATAATTACTCCCTCTTAATTCATGCATAAGAGAAAAGAAAAAACACAAATCCATATCATAAACACAATTTAATAGAGAGGAATATGTAACAAAATAAATATTTTCAAATAGATAGAAAACTACATTTACTCCTCCTAAATTATAGTATTTATCTAATATCACACAAATTTTCTACCCCCTTTTTGGAAACATAAAAAAGATTCAACTAATTAGAGGTGAGAAATAAGACTCAATTAATCTATACAGCTCATCAAGGTTATGCATCGTGATGTATTAGAAAGGGTTAAAGTCTACCCACAATATAATAATCTAATGCTCAATGGCAGCAAAACGAGCACCCAGCAGGGAGTGATGTCATGGGTGAGAGGTAGCGGTCTCATTATCTATAGGTAGCTTGATAGTGTGGCTTAAGAGGGGCTTACTGGGACCATCATATGATGGGTCCTCATGAATTGGAGATGGATGATAAGGCTCAAGTTATTGGTGCTAATGTGGTCTAGTCATTTATCCTTCAACCAATTGATATCTCATTCAGCGAAGAGTAGCAATAAAAGAAGAAATTAAATTCAACTCTATTACCAGTGGGAGAAATTTAGAAGTGTTGAAAAATAAGGCTAAAGATGAGAGAATATGAGATATTTTGTTTCTTCTTTTTAGTTCAATAAAAGTGAATCTTATTGAGCAAAACAAAACAACCAAGGTGAATAGTTTGTTCTAACATAAGGGCAGAGACAAACCAAAGATCATCATGGCCTATAAAGGTAAAATGATTACTAGTGGAGACAAAATTATATTTAATAAATAGGTGGCAAAAATGAGCGATAACATTGAGGCTACGTACATTATTAGGTTTTCTATGGACCTCATCAATGGGATCTAATTCAAAAATAATTTTGACTCTGTCAGACATAGAGGAAGGGTGTCTGGAGTATTTGGTATGACAAGTATAGTACAAAAGTCATTCAGGTATAGAAATGACTAAGATCTCACTTATAAGGTTAAAAATAAGTGTCAATACCATATACTTTAGAGAAAAATATGAGTGACATTCGAATAATGGCTTCGTACAAATATTTTCTTTACTCAAGTTTAAAGTAAAGATAAAGTATGCAACTTATTGTTGATGAAGGAAGTAGAATGAATGTATTTTTGGAGAATATGTTGGAGTGATTGAATTTAATAATAGAGAAACATCCCCACCCCCTACAAAGTTGTTTGAGTGGATGGTAGTACTATATCGACTGTTTGAAGGTGTTTGGTGTCGTATAAATTATGAATATATGAAAACTCTATTTGGTGTGATGTTAATTCCTATGAGAGTATCTCACATTTTAATTAGTTGACCATAACTTTATGATCGAGATATGTAGCTCTTTGAAAAACAAACACCTATCAGTTTATATTACATGGAAAGAAGAAAATTTAGAAGCCTACGAAGGTAGACAAAGTAGAAAAATAAAGAAGAAGTAACATCACAACCATAACTACAAAGAAAATTCTTCTTAATATACTTAAGGAGAGAGAATTTGAAGAAGTTAGCAAAGATGAAGGGACTAATATTGATTAACAACACACATCACAAGGGAAAATCTTTATTGAAAAATCATGTCCTAATTTTGTTTCCTTAAATTTAATTAGTGCTATCTCAGAGAAAGTGTTTGTTCTAGGTAGTGAGACTATTGACATTTATTCTTCAACAAATTAATTAGAATCTTCAGGTCCACATATTAAAGGTGCTAAAGTGCTTGATGATATGGAGAGTTTGACAATGGAAGATGAAATGGAGAGTTTGGCAATGGAAGACAATCAAATTGTTAAAGATGAATAAAAACATAACGAATTTGATTCTTTAGCAAAACCTAAAGTTGAAACAATCGAACAAGTTCAAACATTTAATAGTAAGCTGAAAAAATAGTGCAATACGCTAAAAGAATAAGACATCAAGCTAAAAATAAAATAGGGAGCTGAAAAGAATAACCAGGAATTATTTGGGGTTTCAGAGCTTCTTAGTTCAAAACTTGATTATATCTTTATTGTTGTTGATGAAGATTATGGTACAACAGGTGATAAAGAAGTAAATTTGAATGAAGATGCGAAATTAACACAACATATGAATAAAGGAGAAACTGTGAGAATTCAAACCATCTCCATCTTAAAGAAGAGATAGAAGATGTTCTTGATGATAAAATTATAGCCCAAAGAGATAGAGGATAAGTGGAAAGGAAGACTAATTTTTTACATTACTTAGAATTTAGAATATAAATTTCAAAAGTTGAATCCATATTTATATGACACATTCTATGTCGAGAACGAATTCAAAAAAGCTAGCGAGAAATTGATGTAAAAGATCTTTAAATCTATAGAAGAAATAACTGATGGAAAATTAGTTAATCACAACCTTTAGTTTGGTTAGATCAAGGTTATGAATTGAGTTTACTGCAAAATAAAGGCTAATATTTAGATTATGCTAGGATTGTTTATTAGATAAGAAGTAGTAGTAAAATAAATATATTATACTAGTTTTAGGTATGTTGTCCTAATTATTTAGAACTAATATAATTTTAATTATAATGGAATTTAAATTTATTAGGAACTCATTCTTGTTAGAATAAGGGTTCTAAAATTTTTTCTATAAATATATGTACTCAACCCTTCAATAAGAAGACATCCTGAAATTTTTTTATAAACTTAAGTTTTCAACTAGAAGGTGTGAGGTTTTCTTCTAACATTGATTCTTAGAATGCACAAGTGATTCATAGTTTCCTACCCTCCTTTATTTGTGTTCTTCACTAAATTTGACCAACCAAAACACTAAATTTTAGCAATTCTAAACTAAAATTCCAACCATATAAATACCAAAATATTAGTCTAAAACTTCTAGCAAACAAACCTTACAAAAAAATCTTATTATCCCAAATCTAAAATTTAGCGTTACAAGTTGAAATCTAATCTTAAAACTTGATATTCCAATAGACTATTACTAATTTTGTAAGTTTTAGCTACTAGTCAGTACTTCTTCTATTTGTCCTACATCAAGATTGATATGACAAAAAAGTTTAACAATTAAAAAAGAATTCAAAGCTCTTTCATATGTTAACCACACCTGTTATACCATTTATAGTTACAAAATAGTTGTAACTTTAATCTAACATAACATTATCAGTATAAGAACTAACATTGAAAACTCATCTCAAATTCTGTTTTGAAACTCTATCTTGATTTGTCTATGACAATGCTCTACAAAATGAGTTGACAATTTGAAAATGAAAAAATATCATGGATTGCTTATGAGTTACATGCTTAGATTTGTATTGTCTATAATAACACCATAAAGTAAAATCCTCATAATGATACCTTTATATTGTCAATAGACTAGGAGAGAAATGCAAATTGAATTAGACCATACAAGTTAACCTTATGTGGAATTAAGTGATATAGAGGCGACTAAGCATTCAAACATGTTAAAAAAGGAAAAAATTAATGCTATATTGAGTTAATATATAACTAAAGATTATGGAAAATACCATCGATATCAAATGGTTACGTATAAATTGTACTCCTTATATTCAATCAATTTTTATATTGTTTAAGCAGTTATACTTAAAGAGTATGCAACCATATAGTAAGAATGTGAATCGCCCATATAGACTTGTAATATTAAGTAAAATTGTACAAAATATACGTGCCTGTGTGTATGTAGCAGTGTCTAGGCCACAGGCAAGGGCAGTGAGGGCACTGCCAGGCCCATGATAAGGAGGGGCCCTAATCTCATGGTAAAAACTTTTTTTAAAGATATAAATAAAAGAATATTAATTAGCCATAAAATTAAGCTCCAAAAGAATTGCCTACAAGATAACAGCACAAACTCAATAATTGAGTAATATGCAGGCCCATTAATGATGCATTTATTATGTCCTTCCTTTCGGAGCTATTTGTTAAGTTCAAATGACTTTACTTAGATATGATTTTGATGTATAACAAAAGAGCAAAATAAAAGAAAAACCAAAAGAAGACGAAGTTAGAAAGACGAAGTCAGACATACAGACGAAGTCATACAGACGAAGGAACACAGACGCAGATGTTAAATGAAACAGACGCAAAATAGAAAGAAGCAAACGCAGACGCTGACGCTAAGAAAAGCAGACGCAGACGCTAAGCAAAGCAGACGAAGACGCTATACAAATAGAAAGAAGCAGACGCAGATGCAGACGCAGATGCAAATAATAAAGCAGACGCAGACACGAAAGAAAGAAGCAGACGCAGACGTAGATAGAAAGAAGCAGATGCAGACGCAGAAACACAGACGATAAAATACAGAAGAAGAAAAACAGATGCAGATTTCAAAAAGAAGACGAAGGATTCAGTTCGAGTTAGTTACATAACTCAACTGAATAACCGTTTCTTTAAAGATTCAAGAAATAAGAATCAAGAAGCAGTTACAGACGAAGGCTATAAATACAAGTCGAAGTCGAAGATTGCAAAGTTAGCCAAAGTTAGAAAAGTTAGACAACGTGATCGTAAAAGCATTCTATTTAGCTGAGAGTTATTTTACTGTAACAAGTGTGCAAACACTTTTATGAGAGAAAGTAGTGCAGATAGCCTGCAGAGGCTAAGTGTGAAAGAATACTGATTGTAGAGACCTGAAGAGGCTCGAAAATAATACTTGTAACGTTGAAAGAGATAGTAGAAATCACAGAAGAAACTTTGAGGACTGGACGTAGCCCACGGTTTGGGGTGAACCAGGATAAAACACTGTGTAAACCACTCTCACTCTCTATCTCTATTTTAGATTCAAGTTTTATCAGTACTTAATCAGTAAACAAGTTTTTAAAGTTTTGATTAATTAGTTTTTATCGAAACTTTTGTATAGAACTTTATTTCTAACAAACAGTTTCCAAAGATTTTTCAAAAAGGGGAATACACAATTTAACCCCTCCTTTTCGTGCATTCTATATCGTTTTATAAGTATTGTATTAACGTGTGATTCACTTCAATTGGTATCAGAGCCTGGTATCCAAGGATCACTTTAGCAAAGTGTGGATCAAAGATAATGGCGGAATCACATGTGTACATCGCAGAAGGAGCCTCAGTCACTAGACCTCCAGCATTCAACGGAGAAGACTATCATTACTGGAAAGATAGGATGCGACTATTCATTGAATCTACTCATGTCGACCTTTGGGACGTGATAGAGAACGGACCTTATACACCTGTAGATGATGATGACAATTCTATTCCACGAGTCAGATGGACGGCTGACCAGAAGGCAAGAATACAACTGAACTCAAAGGCGAAGTTCTTCTTGACGTGTGCCCTAAGCAGAAGCGAGTATGATAAAGTTCACGGATGCGATACTGCAAAGGAGATGTGGGACACATTGTCCATTGCTCACGAAGGCACAAGCCAAGTTAAAGAATCCAAGATAAGTATTCTTGTGCACTAGTATGAACTTTTCAGGATGAAAGATGAAGAATCTATTGATCAGATGTTTGGAAGATTTCAAACAATTTTCAATGGATTGAAAGCTCTTGGAAGAACATACAACAATCAAGACCATGTTCGAAAGATCATAAGAAGCCTTCCGAAGAGATGGAGACCTAAAGTTACTGCGGTGCAAGAAGCCAAAGACTTGAGCGTGTTAAAGCTTGACGAGTTGCTTGGATCCTTGAAGATTCATGAAGTTGAACTCGATGCTGAAGACAAGCCCAAACGAGACAAGTCGATAGCACTTAAGGCCGGACATAAGAATCACAAGACTCAAAGACGGAGGAAATCATCAAAAGCGTTAAAGATTGAAGAGTCAAAGGATGACAACTCCAGCCAATCAGAATCAGAGTCAAGTGATGAAGACGACGAGTTATCTTTCATCTCTAGAAAGATAAGACGCATGTGGAAGAAGAAGTTCAGAGCAAACCAGACTTTCAAAAAGAATGTCAAAGATGAAGCCAAACCAGAGAAGTCATCTATCATTTGCTATGAATGCAATCAGCCTGGACACTACAAGTCCAAATGTCCGACTCTAAAAAGGAAACCAAAGAGGAATAGAGAAGGAAAGAAAAGCATGATGACAACATGGGAGGACCTAGATTCATCAGAATCAGATACAGGTTCCGAATCGTCTAAATATGCAAATATCTGCCTGATGGACGAAGAAGATAGTGATGAGGAGGTAAATTCTGACTACGATAATCTGCATGATGCCTACTCAGAATTATTGGAAGATTCTCATGCTATTCTGAAACAGTACAAACTGTTAAAGAAAAAGTATGTAGAAAATATTAGACATACTGAAGAAATAGAGAAAGAAAATATTTGTCTGAAAAAGCAATTAGAAGAAAAGAATAAAGTTGTAGACAGATCATAAGAGATCAATCAACTTAAACTTAGAATAAAAAATCTGTCAGCTGATTTAGCTACTTTCACAGAGAGCACTAAGAAAATGAATGAGATGCTTGGTAAATGTAGACATTCGAGTGATAAAACCGAATTAAGGTTTACAGCTAACAAGACTCAGTCTCATAATAAACCTTTCTTTCAAAAGAGAAACTCTAAAAGATCTCTTTTTAATCAACGTTCTAGTTACATGCATCAAAGAAATCATCATATGCATACTACTAACCATAAAGGACCCAAGAAAATTTGGATACCAAAGAATAAAATAGTTTCTCCTGCAGATATTCTTCCTTGGAAGATACGGCAAGCACCATTGGTATTTAGACAGTGGATGCTCGCGACATATGACGGGAAAAAGTTCTATGTTCCTAGACCTTCAGTATAAGAAGGGAGGATCGATAACTTTCGGAGACAACCAGCAGGGCAAGATCATTGGAATCGGTAAAATTGGTAAAGATTCCTTTGCATGCATAAATAATGTACTGCTTGTTGAAGGTCTGAAGCATAACTTGATTAGTGTCAGTCAGTTGTGTGATTCTGGTTTCACTGTCACATTCAATCAAAATCTTTGCGAAGTCAGAAACAAAGATGGGTCTATACTTTTCTCTGCCAAGAGAAGAAACAATCTTTACAAAATTGATTTAGAAGATTTTCAAAGCCAAAATATTTCATGTTTTCTATCGTCCGAAGAAGAAAGACTAATCTGGCATAAAAAGCTAGGTCATGTCTCTTTTAAACATATTTCAAAGTTGGCAAAACATGATTTGGTAAGAGGATTGCCAAAATAAGTTTTGACAAAGAGTTTTCTGTGAAAATTGTTTGAAAGGAAAACAAGTTAAAACTTCTTTTCTTAAAAATTTTGTAACATCATCTGACCACTTAGAATTATTACATATGGATTTGTTTGGTCCAACAAGGACAATAAGTCTTGGCGGAAAGAAATATGGGCTTGTTATTGTTGATGACTTTACTCGATTTTGTTGGATATTGTTTTTATCACACAAAGATGAATCCTTTAAGTGCTTTAGGACCTTATCCAGAAAGTTACAGAATGAAAAAGGAATGTCTATAGCCAGTATCAGGAGTGACCATGGTGGAGAGTTTGAGAATGAGAAGTTTAGGATATTCTGTGAAAAGAATGGAATTTTCCACAATTTCTCTGCTCCCAGGACTCCACAACAGAATGGAGTTGTTGAAAGAAAGAACAGGACGATTCAAGAGATGGCAAGAACCATGCTGTGTGAAATGAATCTTCCTAAATATTTCTGGACAGAAGTAGTGAATACAACTTGCTACATACAGAATAGAATTCTATTGCGACCCATGTTGAAGAAGACTTCTTACGAGTTATGGAATGGAAGAAGACCAAATATATCTTACTTTCATCCATTCGGGTGCAAGTGCTCTATTCTGAATACAAAGGAGCTGTTGGATAAATTCGACTCAAAGACCTATCCAGAAATCTTTCTAGGCTACTCATTATCGTCTAAGGCATTTCAGGTGTACAACCTTACTTCAAAGACAGTTGAGGAGACCATCCATGTCAAGTTTGATGATAGTTTCCAACCCTATAAGGAAGATGACATGGAAACTGAAGGTCCTTCAAAAAGCTTAGATGATAGTACAGAAGCTCCATCATCAGGAACTCATGTAGAAAAAGTTGAAGATATTCCAGAAACTATCGGACTGAAAAGAGACTGGAAATATAAAAGTTCTCATCCAGAAGAATTGATTATCGGAGAGACCTCAGAAGGAGTTAGAACAAGGTCCAGATTCAGAAGAGAAGCTAATGTGGCTTTTATCTCTGAAATAGAACCTAAGAAGGTTGAGGAAGCTCTTCAAGACGAAGCTTGGGTGTTAGCCATGCAAGAGGAGTTGAATCAATTCACTAGGAATAATGTCTGGTCCTTAGTTCCGAAACCCCCTAAGAAATCTATCATAGGAACCAGATGGGTCTTTAAGAATAAGTTAGACGAATCAGGAAGAGTGAGTCTAAATAAGGCTAGATTAGTAGCACAAGGCTATAATCAGCAAGAAGGAATAGACTATAATGAGACGTATGCTCCAGTAGCAAGACTTGAAGCCATCAGGATATTGCTAGCATATGCAGTTTGTCATGATATAAAGTTGTTTCAGATGGATGTAAAGAGTGCATTTCTGAATGGCTTTATAGACGAAGAGGTGTATGTTAAGCAACCACCTGGTTTCGAGGATGTTAAGAATCCAGACCATGTCTATAAACTTCATAAAGCCTTATACGGCCTGAAGCAAGCTCCTAGAGCTTGGTATGATCGTCTGAGTACTTTTCTTATAGAAAATGGTTTTAGTAGAGGTCAAGTTGATAAGACGCTCTTTAGGAAGAATTTTCAGAATGATTTCATTTTAGTTTAGATTTACGTTGATGATATTATTTTTGGTGCTTCTTCAAACAAGCTATGCATGAAGCTTGAGAGTCTAATGAAGAAAGAGTTTGAAATGAGTATAATGGGTGAATTAAAGTTCTTTCTTGGGTTGCAAGTTAAGCAAACCGAAGAGAAAATTTTCATTCATCAACAAAAGTATGTGAAAGAATTGTTGCTTAAATTTGATATGCAAAATGTGAAGCCTATGACTACTCCGATGCATCCTTCAAACCTTTTGTCGAAAGATGAACTTGGTAAGAAGGTGGATCAAACCCTGTATAGAGGGATGATCGGTTCTTTCTTGTATCTTCACAAAGTAGACTGATATCTTGTTCGGTGTATGCTTGTGTGCAAGGTTTCAGCCGATCTTAGAGAGTCTCATTTATTCTTTGTTAAAAGAATTATGAGATATCTCGCAGGTACTACTGATCTTTGCTTAATGTTTGAGAAAGGTAAAGATTTTAGGTTAATCGGATATTGCGATGCGGACTATGCCGGAGATAGAATTGAAAGAAAGAGCACAAGTGGAGGATGTCACTTTCTTGGCGCAAACCTAGTTTCCTGGTAAAGCAAGAGACAAAGCTCAATCGCTCTATCAACTGCCGAAGCAGAGTATATGGCTGTCGTAAGTTGCTGTTCGCAGACGTTATGGATCAAATATCAACTTGAAGACTATTCAGTTCGAGAAGAGGAGATTCCAATCTACTGCGACAACACAAGTGCAATCAATTTGTCAAAGAATCCAATTCAGCATTCTAGAGTGAAGCACATTGAAGTCAGACATCATTTTCTGAGAGACTATGTTCAGAAGAAGATGGTCAAGCTACAGTTCGTCGAAACAAAGTATCAGTGGGCAGACATCTTCACTAAACCATTGAGTGAAGAACGGTTCCAGAAGATCAAACACAACCTTAACATGGTTATGTTAAGTGAACAGTCAGGCTAAAGGGACGTCAAAAACTAACGGCGTCAGGAACAGTGAGTTACAGCTGGTAACTTCTCTGACAAGAAAGTTTTGGAGGGAAACGTTTCACGATTTTTAGAATCCCTATGATTCTAGAATACGCGTGATAAGACTCTTCAAGTTGCCTGAAGCTGATATCATTGCGGTTACTCTCATCTCCAGACGGTTCATCTTGCTTTCAAAACTCTCTCAATCATCCTACCCTAGACGAAAAGCTAACCAGAGACAGTTTTCATTCTGAAACAATGGAAGCAGCTATGATATTCGGAAGACATGTAGATTTCGAGTCATTGAGAAATGATGGCATGGATGTAGAATCAGAGATTGTAAGAGCTGGTTGGAGGAATTTTTTTCAGGTACGAGAACCAGTATACACAAATGAGGTGTATGAGTTTTGGAAAAACGCTCAACTTGTAGACAACACTGTGGTATCTTCAGTAGATGGCATATCTGTTGTTGTGACTAAGGAGCTGATTAAGAAGGTAAATGATTGTCCATCGGTTGGTGAGACTTTGTCTACCAAGGCCGGTTGGATGTCCCAGGTTCGCATGAGAGAAGAAGATGTCAGAAGACAACTATATGGAGCCAATGACTCATCTGAGAGGAAGACCTCTAGTTTGATTATGAAGGCTAGGGTTCTTCACGCCATTTTGTTTAATTGCATACTACCCAGAGCAGGTTCCAGACATTTGGTGACAACTTTGGATGAACAATGCTTGTTCTACCTGCTAAATCGCAATCTTGTTGATTTACCCTTCTTAATCTTTCACTACATGATTAAGGGGATGAAGGATACAACTAGCTATCCTTACGGTATGCTTCTCACAAGGATTTTTAAGGAATCCGGAATCCTTCTCCACAAAGGAAATAGAAGGATTGTACCAGTGAAAAGTAAGATTGATTCAATCACAATATGGCGAATGGGTCTGAGGACCGTAGGTAAACAAGAAGCCGACTCTTCAAGGAGAACAAGAACTGAGGGGGAGCGTGTTTCGAAGAAGACTCCCGCTTCAAGTTCTCCAACTCAAGTGAGAATAAAATCGCCTATAGAAGAAATAAGAAGACTGACAGGAAGACCACTGATGAAACGGACGAGTCCTCAAATCGAAGTAAGTCTACCTCGAAGGACAGAAGAAGGTACGCCAAAAAGACAAGGAGAAAGTCTTTTAAGTGAAATTACAAAAAAGGCGAAGAGATCACCGAGGATTCGGACTCTAAGGCAACAAGAAGAAAAGATTGCCAGAGAACAGAGTCAGGTACAAACTCCTCAATCTCGTGCACCTAAAGCAACAAGATCCTTAGTTTCTATTCTGGAAGAGGGTACAGCCAGAAAAGCCAAAGAAACTGAGAAGAAAAGAAAATCAGAATCTGAGAGAGAAAAATCTCAAGTGAAGAAATCATCAAGACTGACTGAAGTAGAAGATAAGACTAAGAAGATTAGTCGGAAGAAGACCGTCTCAACTAGCGAGGAGGTTAGTCAAAGAAAGAAACCTCGATCTTGCTCAAAAGAAAAAAACCGAAAGCGGAAGCGAGTTCAGAAATCCCATTGCTCAACAGGAGGAACCAGTGGAGGAAAGCCTGGTTCAGGATAATCCTATTGAAGCACAACCAGAGGCCACAGCAGAATCAAACTCGGATAATGATAAACCTTGTCTGATGGTATACAACTATCATAAGTTTTTAAGAAAACAAAAGCTGAAGATCAAAATAGTTCATTATGTTACGGGACAATCGCTATCGCCATCATAGTCAACCAATGAAGAAGATGGTTCTTGTACAATCTATGTCAATAAATAGTGACACGTGGGACTTACTGAAAGAAGATGAAAAGATGTTCTACTATGCTTTGAGGGATGCTGCTACGAAGCCATACCCTACAAAAATTCCCTGTAAGCCGTGTACTATTTTTTCGATCTTAGACAAGACGGAAATAAAGATTGTACCGGATATCCAGCCAAGATATGCTTTGGATTTGACTAAGGGAAAGTCAAAGCTATTTCCTGAGGAAGAAGTTCATGATGATCTGTCCGCAGATCAAATGGAAGAAGAAGTGTGTAGAATTGATGATGCATGCGCTTCGAATGAAAATGAAGATGGAGCTAGTTGCAGCCATACTGACAAGCAGGAAGACTGTCCAGTGGGAGGAAGAGTAATAACATGGACGTTTATTGAGTTCCTTGTTCAGACAGTTTTCGTATCAGGCCTTTATCTGGTACACTGTCTATTGATGCTGAAGGCATACCCCTGCAAGAAAGACAGTTATTGATGTTGCCTGTTCCGTTTGACTTAGATCTTCCTGAAGCTGATACATTTATTCGTCCACCAACTATTGAGATCAATGATGAATACATTCCTACTTCTGATGCTTATACTACGACAATTCCGTTCACTCCTCCTTCAGCAAATGTTGATCAAGCCTCCTCATCGATTGACTCACAAGAAGAACTCAGTAGATTACGTGGAGAAGTCAATGAGATCAAGGAGACGATGAATGATCTGAAGAAGATGATGACAGAACTGCTGAAGAGCCATCATCGATAATCATTTTTGATTATAACAAATAGGGGGAGAAGAGCAGAAAAGAAGAGAATAAACAAGAAGAGAAAAGAATGAGCAGAAGAGAAGAGGATGTTCAGAATGTTCAAAGAAGAAGGTGTGACTGAAGCAGACGAAGAAAGGAAGAAGTCAAAGAAGAAGTTCTGCAGATAAGTTTTATTTTTTTGTTGTTCTTTTCAAAACATTGTATTTTGTTTTCTTTTGTATATAATTTGTTATCATCAAAAAGGGGGAGATTGTTAAGTTCAAATGACTTTACTTAGATACGATTTTGATGTATAACAAAAGAGCAAAATAAAAGAAAAACCAAAAGAAGACGAAGTCAGACATATAGACGAAGTCATACAGACGAAGGAACACAGACGCAGATGTTAAATGAAACAGACGCAAAATAGAAAGAAGCAGACGCAGACGCTAAGAAAAGCAGATGCAGACGCTAAGCAAAGCAGACGAAGACGCTATACAAATAGAAAGAAGCAGACGCAGATGCAAATAATAAAGCAGACGCAGACACGAAAGAAATAAGCAGACGCAGACGTAAATAAAAAGAAGCAGACGCAGACGTAGAAACACAGACGATAAAATACAGACGAAGAAAAACAGATGCGGATTTCAAAAAGAAGACGAAGAAGTCAGTTCGAGTTAGTTACAGAACTCAACTGAATAACCGTTTCTTTAAAGATTCAAGAAACAAGAATCAATAAGCAGTTACAGACGAAGGCTATAAATACAAGTCGAAGTCGAAGATTGCAAAGTTAGCCAAAGTTAGAAAAGTTAGACAACGTGATCGTAAGAGCATTCTATTTAGCTGAGAGCTATTTTACTGTAACAAGTGTGCAAACACTTTTCTGAGAGAAAGTAGTGCAGACAGCTTGCAGAGGCTAAGTGTGAAAGAATACTGATTGTAGAGACCTGAAGAGGCTCGAAAAGAATACTTGTAACGTTGAAAGAGATAGTGGAAATCTCATAAGAAACTCTGAGGACTGGACGTAGCCCACGGTTTGGGGTGAACCAGGATAAAACACTGTGTCAACCACTCTCACTCTCTATCTCTATTTTAGATTCAAGTTTTATCAATACTTAATCAGTAAACAAGTTTTCAAAGTTTTGATTAATTAGAACTTATCGAAACTTTTGTATAGAACTTTATTTCTAACAAACAGTTTCCAAAGATTTTTCAAAAAGGGGAATACACAATTCAACCCCCCTTCTCGTGCATTCTATATCGTTTTATAAGTATTGTATTAACGTGTGATTCACTTCACTATTAACACATTTAGTACTAGAAAGGGGCCGATTCTCATCCCTTTCTCATGGTGAGAGACTCATTCAATAACATATTGGTCAATTAAGTCATAGTATATGCTAGCCCATTTCCTATCAACTGCATAGATTTTGTAAAGATGCCACGTTCCTAGAAGAAAATTAAATATTATGATCATTTAATATTTGGTTCAGTATGTACACTTATAAATTGAGTCATTTATGTTTCATATAAACATGTAAACTTAAGCATACTGCCAATTTATTAGGGCATTTCTTTTATTTCGTTCAATTTATTAAGGTCATTTTTTTATTTCATGCCGGGCCTATAAAACGATAGGAACGGCCCTGGTATGTAGATATAACTTCTTTGTGACAAACCATACACTTACAAACTCCAATACCAAACAAAAGCAACTACTTTTCACCTTTCTGTTCTCTGCAAGTATTGTAGCTTTCTCAATCCAAAAGATTGCTAAGTTAACCTTTCTCAAAGTAGCAGCAAGAGTATTTAGATTTAATTAAGACCTCCTCTAGTCTGGGTTTATTATTGACCCCTTATTTTCAATTTACTATTAGTAGGCCTTATGGTTTTAAAGGTTTTTAATAAACCCTTTTCCATAATTTGATAAGCTAACATCTTTTATTCTCACTAAAATAAGGAAATATGAGAAATACTTATTGTATTTTAAGTTATTACTATTTTTAAATAGTCTTATTATGTAAAAGGTATAATCACTATTTCAAAACTTCAATATTATCTTCCTACAAATGAAAATTGTTAAGAAATTTATATGTAAATATACAGTGGGAAACAAGAGAAAGAAAAGGGGAATTACTTGAAACCAATTCAGTGAGTTTCCAATTCTCCCTCTTAGACTCTTAAGGAACTCTTATCTTTCAATTTGTAAATGTTAAAGTTACCCATTGAAGTAAAGAAAGAGGTGTCTAACATTTTATTTTTTTCAAGTATAATGTCATCTTGTTTTGTAAACCATAACATACAGAAGAATACTATTCTTGATAAGAACCCAATATCATAAAGTATAGGTGACTAATCAATATATAAAACTGGTAGAGAAGCTATTAAGAAAGTTATCTATTTATTGATGGTAGGTAGTGGTAATGCTATGCAATAATTGCTTCCATTGAAATCGTACAATGAAAAATGAGTATTCAGACAACTAAAGTATGGGGGAAGGCAATCTAGAAGAGGATTCAGTTGAAAAGATTTGTGTTTTCAAGTGTGGCTCTTAAGGCATTGGTGGCATATGAAAAGAGTAAAAATTATTCTTATCATACCTGCCTCCACAAAAATTAGACACTGACATTTTTTTTATTGAAACAACATATGGAGTATGAAGGAAAGTACTCTAGAAGTAATCAAAATTAAAAAATCGTAAGTTTTCAAGTAAACAGTAACGGTAAGTTATGAACGGTAACTTTTCAAGAGTAGGTATAAGAAGGAGATCTTCTATAGATTCTAAAATACCTTCTACTCTAGAATTTTCTTGAAATACTGTGAAACCGACTTGTTTAGTGCTCTCACCCAAGACGATTCATACTCTGTTCTAAGCTTCAAGTTTATTTCAACTTATACTCTTACTTTTAGAAACTAACATCGCTACTTTGAGCAAAATACTTCTGTGTGTTCAGTTTTTATTTGTTGCAAATCACAAATGAAGCAATCGCTTATCTATGGGAAACACATTGATTTCATCTCATTAAAAGAAAATCAGATGGACATTGAACCAGAGATTGAAGCAGTTGGCTAGAAAAACTTCTTCAAGGTTCGTGAAAATGTCTATATATGAATTTTGGAAGAACGCAAAGGTGGTAGATGACACCTTAGTATCAATCGTAGATGGATTGTTAGTTATTGTGACATAAGATACTATCGAAAGGTTCAATGGGTGTCCTAGTATTGGAGTAAAGTTGTTTAATAATATAAAATAGATTACTCAAGGTTGTGTAGATAGAATGCACATTAATAGACAACTCTACGGAAGTAGTGATCCTGAAGTTAAAAAGGCGGTAACTCTTGTTCCGAAGGCTAAGGTTCTTCATTCACTACTTCTTCACTATATTATACCAAGAGTAGGCTCGAAGGGCCTTATAACAATGAACGATGAACATTGTCTGTATCATCTACTAAATCACCAATTCATTAATCTTTCGTACTTGATTTTGAAGTACATGATGAAGTCAAATGGTGATTCTAGCTCTTTACTATATGAAATGCTGTTGACAAGAATTTTTAGAGAATCTGAAATCTTTCTCGATAGAGGTAACAGGGTAAAGATGGATGTGAAGAGTATTATTAATGCCATAATTATTAACATAATGGGCATAATGATGAGTTGGATAGAAGTTTTACTCCTGAAGCAAGGTCTGAGGGGGAGCTCATAGTAAGACGGAGCAGAAGTGAATGTTGTATGTCTGCAAGAACAACAAAACCTCGTTCGACAGGAAGAACATCTGTAGAAGAAAAGACTGAGAAATCGTCTGATGCATCAATAAAACCTGAGAAGATTCTACAGAAAGAGAAAAGTCGGGTTCAATAATCATCACAACAAGTGTCATTGAAGAGAAAGGCGGAGAAACTTCAATAAGAAAAATCCAAAGAGTCAACAAGGTCACCAAGACTATTGACCTTACGACAACAAGAACAGAAGAAGAGGATATCTCTGATTCGTGATGAAGATTATGAAAAGTAAGAGAAAAGACATCAGTCTACCAGATCAATTGTTTCAATTTTGCAAAGCCAGTAAACAAAATCATATGGAGAGATTGAAATTAAAAGGAAGTTAGTATTTGAGAGGAAGAAGCCTCAACAACAACTTTCTTCTAAACCGGCAAAAGAACAAAAGAAAGTGAAGCCTAGTCAGAAGAAGGCTTCTTCATCTGAGGTTCAACAGAAGGCAAAAATAGTGGAACATCAAATGGAACCTTATAATCCTGCTCAACCAATCAATAAAAAGGATTTGAGAATGAAGATTATAGAAGAACCAGTACCTGTTTCAAGCGGAAGCTCAATTATTAATCAGAGAACCTTCGAAAAAGTCAGTCAAGGTACTAATCGAACCTATATCGATTAATGATCAAACGATACATCATCTAAGCCATGAAGAATGAAGATTATATAGTATTATGCGAGATGAGAAGGCAGAACTATATACTTTGAAGATTTCAAAGGATTGATATACAATCTATCCAGTTATGAGTAGAACTTTGATAAAAATTGTGCCAGATATACAACCAATATGCTCAACCCTTGTGAGAAATGAAGAAAAAGGGAAAAATAAGATGTTTCCTGAGGGAAATAAAGATGATCTTACAAAAGAGCATATTCAAGTAGCTGTGAAGAACATAGATGATGCATGCAATGTAGCTCAACCTGGAGGTATCTATGTTCCACACCACATTTCAAAAGCATCAAGAAGTAAATTTGGAGTTTCAATCACAGATGAAAACTTACAGAAGTATCATGGTTGAAGGTATCAATTTCAATTTAGAAACATTTGTGCATTTGGTCATGCATTTTAGACCTATAGGTTTCATACCTTCAGTCAAGGATGTGTTACATCTTCTTGGGCAACTAATTCTGAAACTACCTAGACCTGATGATCTTGATCTCCCAGAAAGAAAACAACCTTTCAGTCTACCCTTTATCAATATTATAGAGTTAGACGTTTTACCTTCAGAACCATCTGCAGTTGAAAACCTTCATCCACTTAGTAAAATACACCAAGATTCTATTGTTAATCCGGAGCTCTTGAAACATTTCATAAATTGGACGGAAGCAAGTCACAGTCAGAAGGAAGTTCAGGAAGCATTAGCAAAAGAAATGGAGGAAGTTCATAATAAAGTAGATGAACTTGCTGACTCAATAGGTGATCTTCATGAGGAAATACGGATTACTATTGAACAAGACCTCAAAACGATCTACACTGACATGCAACGTATATTTTCTGAAGTTCTGAAGCGTCTACGATGAACAATTTTTTTATTAATAACAAATAGGGAGAGAAGGTGATACATAGGAGAGCAAGAAGAATAGATAGAAAGCATTGTATATGTCTAGTATGCAATTCTTTTCTTATATTTTTCTTTAGTTTATTATTCGTCTATAAATTTTATTTTACCTTCTAAAATTATGATTATTTGTTATCATAAAAAAGGGGGAGATTGTTAAGTCAAGAGGACTTCACTTTTATTGATTTTGATGACAATCAAATAATAATAATATTAGAAATATATGAACTGTTTTGATGTGTTTGTTAAGTGTGCAGATAAATGTATGTAACACTTACACAGCAACATAAGATGAAGTTGAAGCATAAGACGAAGCGCAACAACATAAGACGAAGTCGAAGCATAAGACGAAGTGCAATATAAGATGAAGCGCAACACAAGACGAAGTGCAGTAGCATAAGACGAAGTGCAGTAGCATAAGACGAAGTGGAATAACAGACGAATATAGTAAAAGAAGAACAGTTATTCTAGACGATACAAAAAGAAGATATTCTAGAACGTCAGTCAGTTAATTAGTTAAAGTTAGTTACAAGACTCAACTAATAACTGTTTCTAGAAGATTCAAGAACCAGTTATCAAGAAAACAGTCGGAGACTTAGGCTATAAATATTAGTTATAGTCGAAAACTACATGCAGGTAGAGAATTACTCTTGAACGTTTTTTATATTAGCAAAAATTCTGTATTCAAAGTGCAAAAGAAGTGAACGAATACATCTGTAACGTGAAAGCTCAAAAATAATTTTCTTAAAGAGAGAAAGGAAGGCTAGAGCTTGGAGAGGCTAATATAGCTGATAAAGAATACTTTGTGATAGAGACCTGAAGAGGCTCTACGTGTTGAAAGAATAGTTATAAAGTTGACGAGTATAATAAAATCTCATAAAAACTCTGGGGAGTAGACGTAGCCCAAGGTTTGAGGTGAACCAGTATAAAATTGCAGCGTCTATTTTCTAACTCTTATCTTTTAATTTTCTTATGTTAGATGAGTAGATAATATTACTTGTAATTGCATTGTTTATCAACTTTAACAAAGTGATTTAGTAATCATTTGAATTTTGTAAAGAAATTCAAGAAGTCTTAAAAGATTCATATTTTCGAAAAGATTACACAATTCAACTCCCCTTTTTGTATAATTTACCTATTATATCGAATTTTTATATTAATACTTTAAAAAGATCTTCCGTGCAGGAGAGCTTTCAATTACTTGGCCCCTTTCGTCTAAACAAGCTATCCCATTGCGTATTATATCTGCTTTTAAACTGTTTTGTAAAGATTAAATGGCATCATGTCGTGCAATTATTGGTGGAAACAAAACACTATTCGATGGAATGGATTAGCTTGACTAAATCTGAAAGGGGTAGGGCTTCAAACTTCCATCATTGCTTTGCCAGCCAAGCAAGTATGAGGCGACTAATTAAGCATCCCGAATGCTCATGCCAAAGTACTATCCTGCTGGTAATATATTTCGATTAAAAAAAAAAGAAGGTAAATTACCTTAAAGTTGATGTCTGGGTTATTGATGAAGGCGGGGATGGCGTATCCGTAGGCTGTTAAATTAAATATAGAAACATAACTACATCCCTTCTTCTCTATTGTTTATGATTAATTTCTTCAAAAAGATGTAGTTGCAGAACTCATTACTAAAGAGTTAGGTTGGTGGAACCCACCACTTGCAGAATCTACTTTCCTATATCAGAAGCCAACAGCCAATACTCTCACAACAAGAATTTATCAATGAAAACTGACACGTACAATCTCTAGCAATGGGTTTGCATTTCCATTTTTCTAGTCAAATTTAAAATCAACTCATTCTTCAAATGGAAAACCATATGGAAGCTCATGATGCCACCCAAAATTAAGAGAATCTGAAATACTCTATCTACAAAGGACAACTAAAATTGTACTGAAATTCAAATTGATGTACATTGATTGGTTCTCTTAAGTAATCTTTATAGTGGATGTGCAGTTTACTACCATGTTCATGATCTATTCATTGATCATTTGCTATATTACGATACAACATATAACATGGAAGAGACAACTTAGGCATAACGGTTAGCAGAGTCGTGAAAAGGTTTCTCAATCATTTGAGTGCATGTTAACAGTCTCATCAATAATCCTGAATCACATCAATTGTCCACACACAGGTGAAATTATATAAAATTGGAAAAGACAAAACAGTTGTGGCAATTGCAATCTCTTTTTTCTTTTTTTCTTTCCACTACTCTTCATCCATCATTATCGTTTGCGCTATTCTTCAAGAACTTAAACAGGCAAATATGTGGATTTATCACAATTTTATTCAGCGATGCTGCCGTTGTCTTATTTTGACAAGGATGTACATGTATACCAGTAATCCAAGGTGAAACGAGACATATATAAGGTAACGTTGTAATCAACGGCCTCTAGGTGCAGGAGGAAGAGGTTGAACAACAGCTAGGGGATTTACTTGATAAGAAAATGCAAGCTGCCATAAGTCTGTCAACGCCTTCTTCCCGTACAAAAGTTGCCTCTTAACAATCCTGAAAACGAGTATGTAAATTCATTTCACAACAAAACATGGCAACCAAAAGGCTTATTTGCTAATTAGGTGACACTTCTCTAGTGTGAAAATAAGAAAATTTTTACCCAACTTCTGGAAAAGAAAGATACCTTCTTACCCACTTATAAAAACAAATTCAATGCAAAAGTAGCTGTAAACTAGGACAGTCCTAATAACTACTTTCTTGCGTGCTTGAAAGTGACTACATTACAAGCTATAGCGAATAAACTATTTATGGGTTTATAGCTACACAGGCGTATCATTATTGCAGAGGGATATGCATACATACAATTAGTGATGAGCATTTAGCTACAAATCGAATTACATACTATTGCAGAGTAAAACAATCAAGGCTAATTTGTCTTCATGAAGATGTCAAAACCAGTAAATGCCCATTCAAATAAGATTAACATTTCCAAATACCACATCCTGGAGATTTCATAGTTACGCAAACTTGTCCACTAAAACTTGTTGGACACACAGTTCACCTCTCTTGTTTTCTATCAACATTTAATGAGTTTGAGTCATTGTTTGTAGTGTACAATATTAAGCAAGTAACATGGTGAACCCAAGAAAATTAGCATTCTTGACATAGGTGATAAGAAAATAAGTGATCAATATCTCACCGATTCAGAGAAGCTCGTTTCTTCCGGAGAATATAAATGATAAAAGCAACCAAAAATCCAAGCAGAATCTTTCTATTAGTAATCACCAACTGAATAGTACCAAACTTCAGATTAAAAGAGTGAAACCACCAAAAACATGATCTGGTGCACCGGGAGGATTTTAAAATCAACTCTTCTCTATCATCATATCCATTGCACAGGAAGTTGTTATGTAACACTTTTTGAGATCCCTCAGAAGCATTTAGTTCCTTAGTCATCGAATGTTTCAGTTCAAGGTCATTTTCTGATGAAATTGAGGAGTCCTGTGACAGACTGCTTGCTTGGAGAGAATACAAGGAGTGTAATTTTCTTAAAAGTTCCTGGTATAAATGACAAAACAATAAAGGCAGCACACAGTAGTAGCATTAGAGCAGCCAAAGCAAAAAGTGTTACCATAGCAAAAAGTAAGTGTAATTTAACAAGCATTATTGCACACATATCCACATAGTAAGAGATTAAACCTCCGAACTAATAGCAGACAGAGTAAAAAGTAACCATATCATTTCTTTTACAAAGAGCTTTTCAAAAACCTGTTCTGCTAAAATAATTTATGCTAGGAAACATTCAAGTTGAATCGCCTCGATTAGATATATCAATGTAAGTTCAAGATATTGATCTTTCTAAACTTTAACACACGTACCAACTTAACTTGAGATATTCCCTTAAATACTCAATTCAAGTGACTCCAAACTAAGCATCAGCTACACTTTTTCAGTGTTTTAGAGCTCTGTTATCTGGAAATGAGTTCCTAATTTAGGAATGAAAAATTCAAAGGAAGCATGCTGATTAAATACTTGGTGAGATAATTTTAGTGCTCATGAGAGAATCAACAATACAAAAAACAAAATCCAAGATTAAAACGCTTTAAGTACAATTTACCTCCTGATTATCTAATCTTGAAACAATTAATGCAATCATCATTATTATTTTTTTCATAAAACCCACTCAAACACTTTCCTCCGTTGGATAACAAATTTGGTGCAAAAGAGCTTAAAGTCTATAAAAGAAAGAAAGGAAGAAAAATTAGTCAACTACAAATTTTAATTTGGTAGGATGAAGGCTGGCAATTGAGTTGACACCAAAAATAAGGGCTAAAATTTAGATGCTGGAATTTTTTATTAGATAGGAAGTAGTAGTAAATAATATTTAATTTTATTAGGAACCCTTTCCTACTAAAATAATAATTCCAAGAACTTTTCTACAAGTATGTGTATCTTCAATAAGAAGATATCCTGATATTTTTCTACAAACTTGAGTTTTCAATTAAAAAGTGTGATACTTTCTTCTAAGAAAGGATTTTGGGCCCTAGGAGTGACTCCTAGTTTCCTACCCTCCCTTGTTTGTGCTCTTCATTAAATTCCAGCAAACCTAATCTAAAATTTCAGCCATATTAAATCTTAAAATCCTAGCCTAAACTTTCCAACAAAGAAATCTGTTAGGCCTCCTATTATGAAAGTATATTCGAGAAGGGCAAGACAGGGAGTAGCTGAATGAAGGATGTCTTCATTTGGTTACGGGTAAGAATAGGCAGTTAGAATAAGGGCAGGAGAGAGAAGATGAAGAGGGAGTTAGTTATAGAATTGTCAGAGGTATAAAGGGGGGGAATGATGGAGAGAGGGGTATCGGGGAAATTGTAAGAATATACTATGAGCCAAAGGCTAGGAGAGAGCAGCACTCTCGGATTGGCTGCTTAATACCTGTAACTTGACAGATTCCAAGTTACAATACTAATAATAATCAGTGGAAAATCTCTCAATATTTGAGAGTTCTATCACTGGTATCAGAGCATCGATCTTTGCAATGGCTAATAAGAAGGGAGAAAACAGAATGGATAGCATTGAGAAGGATATGGAGAATTTACGGGAGGATGTTCAGAAGCATTTGGAACTCTTGAGGAAGAAAGAAGGTTAGAGAAGGAAACAATGCAACGAGTTGGGAGCAATCCCAGCTCGAGATGAAAGAGTTGCGTGAGTTATTGAAACAATTTGTAAGTTACTGAGAGGCGGAGAAGAGTGGGGAGAATGCTGGAAATAGGAGCAGCGAAGTAAACCGAGGAGGAGACAAGGAAAAGGGCCGATGGAGCCGGGTGGGAGTTTTGGCCCAAATGTAGGGGAGCACCGAAAGGTCTCCGGCGACCTCCGTTTGAAACCACCGGCAGAATGTATTCTCAAGGAGTATGGTGGATATAAGGCGACTAACTGGGGGAGATCCAAAGGTGGGCGCAACAAGGCGCGGGACATCGACCATGGGAGGAAGGATGGAGGAATTCACCGATGAGCAGCCCCGTTTTGAAGACACGGAGAACCCGGCGTGGTATGCATACGAGGAGGGTTGAGATGCCTGTGTTCGATGGAGAGGATCCCGATGGGTGGATTTATCGGGTAGAACGATTCTTTTCGGTGGGGCGCTTCAACGAGATGGAGAAAATGGAATTGGTATCCTTGAGCATGGAGAAGAAGGTATTTGGCGTGGTTAGATTGGGTAGAAGGCGCCACCAATCTGAACTTGGGAGGAGTGTAAAGGCTCTTGATCGAAGTTCAGACCGAGACAGAGGGTACCCCATGCCAACGCTTCTTGGCCATCAAGCAGACCGGTACAGTTGAGGAATACATCTGCAGGTTCGAGGAACTAGCCGCCCCTTTATCGGAGTTGCCGGATGAAGTATTGGAGAGCTCTTTCTTGAATGGATTGTCAAAGGAAATCCGTTTGGAGCTACTGATTGCGAATCCTCGTAGCTTGGGGCGGATGATGACGCTGGCTCAACAAATAGAAGAGAAGAATAAGGTAATAAGCCGTGAGAGAGGCTACCGTCCATTGCATGGTCATAAAGTGAGTGGGTCCAGTGGGCACCGCATGTGGGAAGTAGTGGGAGACAGTATACATAAAGAAGGAAAAACAAGCAAAGTAGTGGCCACCGACAGGAAACTTGAAGGCTTTAAACGGCTGACATTTGGTGAGATACAAGAAAAAAGGAAAAAAGGACTATGTTTCAAATGTGACGAGAAATACTCGCCGGGTCATAGGTGTAAAATGGTGGATCTGAAGGTCTTAACAGTATTGGAAGAGGAGCTGGAAGTTAGCACCGAGGGAAGTGGGGAAGATGATGAGGCAGCGGAAGGAGAGTTACAAAATATAGAACTCTCTATCGGATCAGCGGTAGGGTTAACTCCACCGAAGACAATGAAGGTGGAGGGAATTATGGAAGGGGAACCTGTAGTGGTCTTAATCGACAGTGGAGCCACACACAATTTTGTATCTAAGGAGTTGGCAATGAAATGGAATTTCAAGTGGGATGACACAGAGGGGTATGAGGTGGCCATGGGTAATGGGGAGGCGAGTGATGGGAGCAGGAATTCTGAGGATTTGAACCTAAAGATCTGGGAACTAGATTTGTGTGAGGATTTCTTCCGATGAAGTTGGGAAGTATAGGCGCGATATTGGGCATTAAGTGGTTGAGAACTCTTGGGGATGTGTGGAGTAATTGGAACACTCTGACGATGAGAATAAGAGTGAGGGGAAAGGAATTGGTTATCCAGGGTGACCCGATGCTATCTAAGTCAGTGGTAAGTGCTAAGTCCATAAACAAGGACTTAAAGGAAGGGGATCTGGTATGCTGGTTACAAGGAGCTAAACAGGAGAAAGACTTGAATAACAATCTACCCGTGCAGGACTTGGAGATCAGAAGGGTTTTGGAGGAGTATGGGATAGTTTTCCGATCACCACAAACTCTACCACCCGAAAGAGGTAGGGAGCACCATATCCACCTGATTCCAGGAGAAGGTCCAGTCCGGGTCCGCCCATACAAATATCCACATTTCGGAAAAATGAAATAGAAGATGGTAAAAGAGATGCTCGATTACGGATTGATACAAAGCAGATCTCCCCTATGCTAGTCCAAGATTGTTAGTCAAGAAAAAGATGGAGGTGGCGGTTACGTGTGGACTACCTGCTCTAAACAAGGTGACTATATGTGACAAATTTCCAATTCCCATAATAGAGGAATTGATGGATGAGCTGAATGGGGCAACTATCTTCTCAAGATAGACTTAAAGTCCGGTTACCACCAGATAAGAATGAAAGAGGAAGACATTGAGAAGGCAGTTTAGAACCCACGAAGGACACTATGAATTTGTGGTAATGCCGTTTGGGTTAACAAGCGCACTTTGCTACATTCAATCCTTGATGAATGAGATTTTAAACCTTATCTCGAAAGTTTATTCTTGTATTCTTGACGATATCCTAGTTTACAGAAGAGTAAGGAGGAGCATCTTATGCACCTTAAGGTAACTTTAAGCATCCTAATGGATCAACAACTCTATGCTAACCCTAGGAAGTGTGTTTTGGGCAACAACATTTGGAATATTTGGGGCACATTGTATCTAAACATGGAGTGGCAGCAGATCAGGTCCAAGGTGGAAGTCATGCTTAAGTGGCCAAAGCCACTCACCTTAAAGGAGCCGAGAGGATTCTTGGGGTTAATCGGCTATTATAGAAAATTTGTGAAGGGCACGGTGTATAGCGTCCATTGACTCAAATGCTTAAGAAAAATAATTTTCGATTGATCGTTGAAGGCGAGGCATTTAGTGAGTGAAGAAGGTTATGACCACCCTACCGGTACTAACTTTGCGGATTTCAATCTACCTTTTGTCTTAGAAGCAGATGCTTCAATTTGTAGGTGTGGAAATGTGTTGATGCAAAACAATAGACCCATTGCCTACTTTAGTCAAGCATTTTCAGTGCGGGAAGGGACAATCAGCGTATGAAAGGGAGCTCCTAGCGATTGTGTTGGCTGTGAAAAAGTGGAGGTCTTACCTATTAGGCCACAGATTTGTCATTCGTCTGGATCGAAACCTTTAAAATTCCTACTAGAACAAAGAGAGATCCACCCGATTACGAAATGGATTACTAAGCTATTAGGCTTTGATTTGACATCGAATACAAACTGGCGAGAGAAAATAAGGTGGCGAGATGCCTATCAAGGGTGCAGATCCAAGAGGAATTGCAGACTTCTTGACCTATAAGGTCATTGACATGGAGGAAATTCTACAGAGATCGAGGAGGATAGCAAGCTCGGGAGTTGAGGAAGCTATTAGCCAAGATCGAGATTGAGCCCCTTACACAGTTAGCGGGGAAGACTATATTACAAAGACAGATTAGTCATTTCTAGCACATCTGTTTTCATAGCCAAGATATTGAAAGAGGGACATGAAAGTCATTTGGGAGGACATGGGGACCTTTAAAGACATACAAGAGGATCTCTAGCGAATTGTCTTTGGGAAGGTATGAAGAAGAAAATCTATCGGTTTGTGGCTGCACATGTAGTATGTCAATGAACAAGTACTTGACTTTATCACCCGAGGATTGTTACAACCCCTAGAGGTACCTAATCGGGTTTGGGATGAGTTAACGATGGATTTTATAGAAGGGCTTCCTAAGTCCTTGGGGTATTCGTCTATCTTGGTAATTGTTGATGAGCTTAGTAAATATGCCCATTTCTTACCACTCAAACACCCATATCTTGCACAATCAATAGCTGAATTGTTCATCAAGGAAATTGTGAAATTACACTGATTTCCTAGGTCTGTGATTTCGATAGAGATAAGATTTTATGAGCAAATTTTGGGGAATTGTTCAAAGTGCATGGGACAACTCGAAATTGATTCAGCCTACCATCCTCAAACGGATGGGGCTCTTGAAGTAGTAAACCGATCGATGGAGGCTTATTTAAGGTGTTTGGCGGAGAGATTCCAAAACAATGGGTTAAATGGTTAGGTTAGGCGAGTATTGTTACAATACTTCCTATCACGCACCCTTCACACCACACCATTTAAAGTTTTGTATGGAAGGATCCTCCTCCTATTTTCGAGATGGGTTCACGGGTAACTAAGATGGTGTCTCAGAGGTGCTCTTGCGGCAGAGGGATCATTATCTGGAAAAGATTAAACGACATCTAGCAAAGGCCCAAAGTGACATGAAGAGTAGGGCTGATAAACATAGGCGAGAAGTGAATTTCAATGAGGGAGACAAGGTTTGGTGAAGCTAGCTCCTTACCGTCAACTAACATAATGAAAAGAGCCAATGAAAAGCTAGCCCTAGATATTTTGGGCCATTTCGAGTGTTACTGAAGGATTGGGAAGGTGGCTTATGAATTACAACTTAGGAATCAGCTAGGATCCACCACATTTCCATGTCTCTCACCGAGAGCGAAGAGGGGGAGGATATTGATCGGTGATCTTACACCCAAATGGACGAAGACAAAGAGTTATCAGTTCAGCCGAAGAGGTTTTAGCGGTGAGACCGCGGGGTGGGAATCAAGGCCTTGAAGTTTTGATCAAGTGGAAGGGTTTGGCAGCAATTTGAGCGACTTGGGAACTCTTCATGATATGGTGACACTCTTTCCGGAGTTTCACCTTGAGGACAAGGTGCATCTTATGGGGGAGCAATGTTAGGCCTCCTATTATGAAAGTATATTCGAGAAGGGCAAGGCAGGGAGTAGTGAATGAAGGATGTCTTCATTTGGTTACTGTAAGAATAAGCGATTAGAATAAGGCGGAGAGAGAAGATGAAGAGGGAGTTAGTTATAGAATTGTCGAGGTATAAAGGGGGGGAATGATGGAGAGAGGGGTATCGGGGAAATTGTAAGAATATACTATGAGCCAAAGGCTAGGAGAGAGCAACACTCTCGGATTGGTACAATAATACACAGAACTTGACAGATTCCAAGTTACAATACTAATAATAATCAGTGGAAAATCTCTCAATATTTGAGAGTTCTATCAAAATCCCAAAAAAATCCAGCCATACTAGATCTGAAATTTTAGCATTCCAAGCTAAAATTCAAACATAAAACTTGATATTTCAGAAGCCTATTACTAATTTTCGTGAGATTTAGCTACTAGGTAGTACGTCTTCTATTGTCCTACATCAATTTGATATCAAATCTTCGGCTCACAATGGCGACATGTTGTGAAAGGGCGTATAGAAGAATATTTCGTGAAAAAGAGTCAGATAAAATATTTGTGAGAATTATGGAAAAATTGGACATAATGATCCTTTACTTCAAGAACTAATCACTGGATGTTAAGGGAGGAGAAAGCGAAATCCAAGATGAAGAGGCTGAAACTAATCAACAGCTAGTGGGATTCGGAAATAAACACCTACCAAGAGAACCAATACAAAGAAACCAACCAGCAGGATATGGAGAGCGCATGCAAGACTTGAAAGTTCGTGTTGAAGCCCTCATTTTGCAGTAAAATGGATCTACACATGTTCTTAGACTGGATAGCAACAATAGAAGATTTCTTTGACTGGTACCTGTTAGGTAACGATTAACTTAAAAGGTTGATGCGTTAAGAACACAGTAGATGACGAATAGTGGCTCAATGTTATTTATAAAAAACAAGAAGAAAAACCTTCTTGACAAGGGACAATCCCTTACAATCTCCGGAATATTTCCCAGAATAATAGTTTTACTCCTCTCCCCTTATTCCCTCCTAAACTATATTTTTATATCTCCACATTCCACTACTTCTAATAGATATCTAACTCTTGATCTATCTACTGCTAACTACCGGATAAGGTTTATTGGTTCCTAACTACTATTATCCCTATTTAACTAGAACTCTACCACTACGGTCTATCTCTATCTTTGTGTTTCCTTGTATAAACTATCTATTTTCCTCCTCTGTTTCCTTTTCTCTTAACAATACCCCCCCCCCTGCAGAAATAACCTTGTCCCCAAGGTTAAACTCTGGAAATTGTCCTCGGATCAACTCTTGGTCCTCCCATGTAGCTTCCTCCAATGGTTTGCCTTGCCAGTGAATCAACCATTGGACGCGTGCCGCTCCTTGCTTCTGAAGTGTCCTGCTACCCAAGATCGCAACAGGTGTACACAATTTAAGTGTATAGTCTAACTCTGGAGGTATCTCTTCCTGAATATGGTGGTGCCCGATCGCCTTCTTCAACTGGGACACATGAAACACTGGATGTATACGTGCTTGAGGAGGAAGTTGCAATTGAAATGCGACGGCGCCCACCTGTTTGTCCACCAAATATGGTCCATAATAACGTGCTGACAGTTTCGGATGCAACCGTTTGGGCATGGACCCTTGCCGATGTGGCTGAATCTTCAAATACACCCAATCCCCCACCTGAATATCATGGGAGCGTCGATGAACATCTGCATAACGGATCATGTGAGCGCGAGCACGTTCCAAATGATGTTTTAACTGTGATAGAGCCTCATCCCGACTCATTAAATCCTGTGCCACCACTTCCACCAATGTTTCTCCGGGAATAAAACGTGTGATTGAGGAAGGAGGTCTTCCATAAACTACCTCAAAAGGAGAACATTTAACTGCTGAATGACAGCTGGTATTATACCAATATTCTGCCCAGGGTAAATAATCTAACCATACCTTAGGTTGTTCAGAGCTAAAACAACGTAAGTATGTCTCAATGGTGCGGTTAACTACCTCAGTTTGGCCATCCGATTCAGGGTGATAAGCGGTACTGAATTTTAGTTGTGTTCCTTGGAGTGTAAACAATTCTTGCCAAAAATTACTTAAGAACGTAGGATCTCGGTAGCTAACAATGGAAAGCGGAATGCCATGTAGTCGGACAACCTCCTTAGTGAAGATTTCAGCAATAGCACGGGCTGAGTAAGGATGTTTAACAGGAATAAAATGCCCATATTTGCTCAGCCTGTCCACTATGACCAACAAGGTATCATAGCCTTTTGATTTGGGAAGTCCCACAATGAAATCCATGCTCAACTCTTCCCAAATGGCGTTAGGAATAGGTAACGGTTGGAGTAAACCTGCTGGAGACGTGGCTTGATACTTGTTTCGCTGACAAGTGTGACAAGCTGCCACAAATTCAGTTACTGCCTTTTTCATTCCATTCCAAAAAATAGATTGAGCTATCCTTTTATAAGTCTTGTAAATGCTTGAGTGTCCCCCCGTAGGAGTTGTGTAAAACTCTTGTAAAAGTTTGGGAATCCATTCAGAACTGGCTGATACCACTAACCTGCCTTTATGATATAGTCTCTCATTTTCCAAGGTGTAAGAAGGATGAGAATCGGGTTCCTTCTTAATTTCTTCAATAATCCTGCTCAATTGTGGATCTTCTTTGACCTCCTTATCAATTTGTTCCAGATCTTGCCAAATTGGCCTAGAGATAACCTGTAGCTCCTTGTTCTCACATACTCTGGAGAGTGCGTCTGCTGCCCTGTTGGAAATTCCTGCCTTGTAAACAATATCAAAATCGTATCCCAACAATTTTGCCAACCAATTCTGTTGATTTTGAGTGGTAATTCTCTGTTCCAGCAAATGTCTAAGGCTTTTTTGATCTATATAGACTGTAAATCTTCTCCCCACTAGATACGGCCTCCAATGTTGAATGGCTAACACTAGCGCCATGAGTTCCTTTTCGTATATGGATTTATTGAGCGACGATTCCGCTAACGCTTTGCTGAAAAACACCACTGGTTTCTTTTCTTGCATCAATCTGACTCAATGCATGCACACAGGCATCACACTCCACCGAAAAAGGGTTATTGAAATCTGGTAATGTCAAAACTGGAGCGCTAGTCAGAGCATTCTGCAGACGCCTAAATGTTGTCTCCGCTGGAGTATCCCATTTAAAAGTTCCTTTTTTTTAGTAGACAAGTAAGAGGTTGTGCTATTTTTCCGTAATCCTTCACAAACCTTCGGTAATACCCCGTCAACCCTAAAAACCCTCTCAAAGCTTTGAGAGATGTCGGAATAGGCCATTGTAAAACTGCTTCAATCTTCTTAGGATCCATAACAACGCCCTCTTTGGAAATGATGTGCCCCAAGTAGTCAATTCTTAATTTCCCAAAGTTGCATTTTTTTGTATTCGCATAAAAATGATGTTGCTATAACGTATGTAATACCTTCCTTAAGTGAGCGATGTGGCTGTCCCAATTGACGCTATACACCAAAATGTCATAAAAAAAACTAACACAAACTTTCGGAGGTAGGGTTGTAATACCGAATTCATCGCACATTGAAAAGTGGCCGGTGCGTTGGTGAGGCCAAAAGGCATGACGAGTGATTCGTAGTGGCCATGATGTGTTCGAAAAGCCGTCTTGGGAATGTCATTTTCATTCATGCGTATTTGATGGTATCCCGTCCATAAATCGATTTTTGAGAAATACTTTGCTCCGTACAATTCATCCAAGAGTTCTTCAATTACTGGTATCGGGAATTTATCCGGTATGGTGGCTTTATTCAAAGCCTGATAATCAACGCAAAACCGCCAACTGCCGTCCTTCTTCTTTACAAGAATCACCGGACTTGAATATGGGCTGTTGCTAGGTCTGATAACCCCAGAAGCTAGCATTTCCGAAACCTGTTTCTCGATCTCATTTTTTTGTAGATGAGGATAACGATAAGGTCTAACATTAATTGGATCCACCCCGGCTTTAATTGGGATTTTGTGATCAACAGGTCGGCTAAGAGGGAGGCCTATCGGGTGTGAAAAAACTGAATGAAATTCGGCCAACACCTGCTTTAATTGCTGTTGCTGATGGTAGTCGAGCGTTTCTCCTATGTTGTTGGATCCGTTGTCGTCCATGTCGTTTTTCTCTGAGCCAAAGAATACCATAACCACTGCCTCAATTTCGACTATCTTCCTTAATGCCTTGGTGGAAATTAAAGATCTAGAAAGATTAGGATCCCCCTTCACTGTGACGGTTGACCCTGAATGCGAAAAAATCATGGAAAGATCTTTCCAATTATGCTACACCTCACCTAACGAAACCAACCAAGTCATCCCCAAAATAATGTCCACTCCTCCTAACTCAGAGAGAAAAAAATCTCCCGAATAAACATAACCTTGCATTTCCAGATTTAATCCTTGGCAGCAACCTTGAGATTCTTGTTTCAGTCCGCTTCCCATTCGTACTCCAAAACTCGTCGTGGTCTGCACTTTCCAGCCCTGTTTCGCAACCACCTCCTTTGACACGAAATTGTGACTCGCGCCACTACCAATCAACACCACCACAGGTGTTCCATCTATCTTCCCCCAAAGCTTCATAGTTTTGGGTTGGGTCCATCCCTCGGCTGAGACTTGTGAGAGTTCCATCCAGTCGCACTGAACTTCTTCAGCCGCCTCCCTTGACATTTCGTTGACGTCCAGACCTTCTTCAACCTCTGAAACCACCTCTTCATCTTCTCCTAGAATGGTCACTCTTAAACTTTTCTCTGGGCATTTATGTCCCGGACCAAAAGGCAATCCACAACGAAAACACCTCCCTTCCTCCTTCCTCTTTAAAAATTCTGGATAGGGGAGTTGCCTAGATCCACGGTTGTTACGTGACCCTGTGTTACCATAAACCCCACTCTGAGGATTTGATCCCACCGATGACCCACTACGGTTCGAATTGTAGGGTCTCCGCTCCATTCCTCCCATGCTCCTGCCTGGGTCATTACTCGTTGTCCCAATTCCCGACCCTCCAAAGGTCGTTATTCCTTGAACTTTGGGAACTATGCTACCGCGTGCCTGTATGCGATTGTCCAGTCATGGATAGATTTCCTCCATACATCACCTGCAGTTCATCCTCGATATCGCGAGCTATTTCCATTGCACGTAAGATCGTAGTAGGTCGCATGGATCAGACCCGACACCTCACTTCCGGTTTGAGGCCCCCCAAAAAATATCCCAACAGCTGCTCCTCCGAAGCCTCAGGTATCTGTGCCACCAACATTTCGAATGCCTGCAAATATTCCTCCACCGACCCTACTTGCTGCATGGACGTTAGTCTCTCGTACACGTTTCCCTGACTGCCTTCACCGAAACGCTGCAACAGAGTAGGGATGAGCGTGTTCCAAGTCAACGACGGCCTCTTCTTGCGCAGGAAACGAAACCAGTGTACAGCCGCTCCCTCCATACTGATGAAGGTTAGTCGCATCTTCTCGTTCTCCTTGACGCAGTGGGCCTAAAAAAACTTCTCTGCTCGAGTCACCCACCCTAACGGATCCGTTCCCTGAAAGATAGGGAGTTCGACTTTCTTGACCCAAGGTCGACTCTCGTGGTCCTTCTCAACTTCAAAGTCCTCCTCTTCGCTGGCCTCCGACGATGCTTTGTTGCTCGACCCTTGTCGTTGCATCATGTGAGTCAAGAGGGCTTCCAAACGGCCCATGCCGTTCTTGACTTCCGTCAAGTCTGCGACTTGCTCCCCCATGGTTCTCTCGATTCTGGCAACAGAATCTTCCAACTTTCCCACACGTGCCTCCATGGATAGATCCGGCAGGTCGGACCAAATTTGTTAGGTAACGATTAACTTAAAAGGTTGATGCGTTAAGAACACAGTAGATGACGAATAGTGGTTCAATGTTATTTATAAAAAACAAGAAGAAAAACCTTCTTGACAAGGGACAATCCCTTACAATCTTCGGAATATTTCCCAGAATAATAGTTTTACTCCTCTCCCCTTATTCCCTCCTAAACTATATGTTTATATCTCCGCATTCCACTACTTCTAATAGATATCTAACTCTTGATCTATCTACTGCTAACTACCGGATAAGGTTTATTGGTTCCTAACTACTATTATCCCTATTTAACTAGAACTCTACCACTACGGTCTATCTCTATCTTTGTGTTTCCTTGTATAAACTATCCATTTTCCTCCTCTGTTTCCTTTGCTCCTAACAGTACCACAAGTCAAAAGATCGAAAAGTTCAATTGCAAAGATGAAACTAGTTGGACAAACTAAAATCTGGTGGAGATCGATAGAGGATAGATTTTGAAAAATATGCCAACTACCAATTGTTAATTGGGAAGAGATGAAGCTAAATTTTTTTAAAAAAATACATAACATTTCACTATCAGGAAAACCTCCAAGATCAATTTACAACCTTTAGACAAGGGATTATATTTGTAAATGATCTTTCTATCTGATGTGAAGGAAGGAAGTCAAAATAACAAGTTACATCTCATTACGAAAATGACTTAAGAGCAGAAATTTGCAAGGAGCTGATAATGCAAAGGATTTATAGCCTTAAAGATACATATAACTTGGCTTTAAGAGTGGAACAATACTTATGACAAGAAGTAACTAAAAAGTTTCAAAGTCAAGCCGGGAAATTCGACATCAAGAGATCTACAAAGGTGTTAAATTTTAGGTCAACACGTAATACATCAAAATTTGCGCCACATAACAACTACAAAACTTCTTGTGGAGATTTGAAAATGAGTCTTCATTTATTGATTCTGTGCATACATATTTATACAAAGAAGAGAGGGCAAAATAAGGTAATACTGTCCCTAAAATTATGCCTTAGTCTACTCCTAAAATTATGCCTTAATTTACTCCTATAATTATGTCAACCATAGCAGCTATACTTAGTCAGACAATTCTGCCATTACTGACTTTAGGTGATGTACAATTCTGCCATTACTAACTTTAGGTGATGTTTGACCACACTCCCCCTCAAACTGGTGAATAGGTATTCTCCATTCCCAGCTTGGATACAATGGTCTGAAATGTAGAACTATTCAACCCTTTAGTTAGAACATCAGCAAGTTGATCATGTGTAGGAACATAAGGTGTACAAATCAGCCCACTCTCTAACTTTTCTTTGATGAAGTGCCTGTCAACCTTAATATGTTTTGTCCTATCATGTTGTACTTTGGGTTGTGGGCGTCTTGATTCTTGATTTGTTGTCACAATAGAGTCTCATTGGGCCATCCCACTTTATCTTCAAATCTTCAAGAATAATCTTCAACCAAAGTAACTCACAAACACCTTGAGCCATTGCTCTGAATTCTGCCTCTGCACTAGATCGAGCTACCACATTTTGCTTTTTACTTCTCCAAGTTACCAAATTCCCACCAAGAAATGTGCGGATCCCGATGTTGATCTTCTATCAACGATTGATCCAAAGATAATCGACATCGAGATATGCCTCAATCATCATACCTCTACTTCTTCTAAACAAAATACCTTTTCCCGGTGCTCCTTTAAGATAATGTAATACCACATGGGCTGCTTGCAAATGAACTTCCTTGGCTATGCATGAATCGACTAATCACACTTACAACATATGCGATATCTCGGTGTGTGTGTGAGAGATAAATGAGTCTTCCACAAGGCGATACATTTCTCATTTATTGGGACATCCTCTTACGCTTTCCAAGTTTAAGATTAGGATCTATGGGTGTACTTGTGGTGCACATGCAAGCTTACCAAGATCCTTGAAAGGTCTCATTACATACTTACATTGAGAGATAAAATTCTGCTTAGAATGAGCTACCTCAATTCCTAGAAAATATTTCAGTCTCCTAGTGTTTTAATCTCAAACTCCTTAGCCAAATGTTGGCTCAAAACTTCTTTCTCCATAACATCATCTCCTGTCACTATTATATCATCAACATACACTAGAAGAACTGTAATTTTTCCAGAAGAAGATTGTTTGATAAACAGGGTATGATCTCCTTGGCTCTGTTTGTATCCTAAAGTCATCATAACTCTAGCAAATCTCCCAAACCATGCTCTTGGTGATTGCTTAAGGCCATACAATGCCTTTTCTAATTTACACACAAATTCAGCACCCAAGTTCTTTTCATAACCTGGTGGAATTTGCATATAAATTTCTTCTTCTAGTTCACCGTGTAAGAAAGCATTCTTGACATCAAATTGCTGCAAATCCCAACCATAGTTAGCTGCCAAAGATAACAAAATTCTAACCGTGTTCATTTTTGCAACAGGAGCAAAAGTCTCCAAGTAATCAATGCCATAAGTTTGGGTATATCCCTTGGCCACTAACCGTGCCTTATACCTCTCAATGGATCCATCTGCCCTATATTTCACTGTGTACACCCACTTGCAACCCACTGGTTTCTTTCCTAGTGGTAACTTCACCAACTCCCAAGTTTTGTTCGTCTCTAATGCCTCCATTTCCACATTCATAGCTTGTTTCCATTTTTCATTAGACAAAGCCTCAGATAAGGTGGTAGGAATACTGATGGTATTTAGGCTTACAAGAAATGATCTATGGGATGGTGAAAAGTTTTCAAAGGACAAAAAATGTGCAAGAGGATATAATGGTTTTTTTGTGCATTCTCTACTTCCTTTACGGATGGCAATTGGAAGATCTTGGTCATTATGAACTTGAGATTCAGATTTATCTTGTAATGGAGGGTTAGAAATTGTTACCTCATTCAAAGGATTTGGGTCGAACATTTGGTCTGCTGTAGAATTAGAAGTAACCTTCTTCCTCCTTGTGAACACCTTGTCAAATTGCACAATCTCAGGGATAGTATCAACCTGTTCTTCATTGTCATCAACGGAAAGATTTTTTTTCTGTTTCGGCTTCAGGTTCATTTAGTTGTGTTTCATGGATAGATTTTGGTAGAGATGAACAAGGTTCAGATTCTGAAATTTTAAAGGAAGGAGGTTCAGATTCTGAAATTTTAAAGGAAGGAACAGACCCTGATGCGAAATCAAGTAAGAAATCTTCCTTATCTTTAATAGCTGAATTCTCCCCCTGAAGATAAGGAATAGGAAAATAAGACTCTTCTTCATGAAATGTTACATCCCTTGAGACATAAAATTTCTTGGATGGAGGATGATAACATTTATATCCTGTCTGAGTTGAAGAATAACCCACAAAGACACATTTCTGACTCTAGGATCTAGCTTTCCCTATTTTGGCTATGAACATGGACAAATGACACACACCAAAGATCCTTGATGCAAGATTATTTGTAGTTTTAGGTTAGGATAGAAAGTTGAAAGGATGTCTAAAGGACTCTTGAAATCCAAAACTCTTGAAGGCGGTCAATTGATTAGGTGAGTTGCGATGAGGATTGCTTCTCCCATAATTCTTAGGCACATTATTGTGAAACAACAAGGCTCGGTTTTTCAAGAAGTTGACCGTTTTTCCTCTCTGCCACTCCATTTTGTTGTGGCGTATAAACACAAGATGACTCATGTACTATCCCTTCTTGTTGGAAAAATGAAGTAAGAGTTTGGTTAAAAAAATCTCTTGCATTATCTGACCTAAACCTCTTGATATTGATGCCAAACTGATTTTTTATCATAGAGCAAAAGTTTGGGACAACTGTACTTACATCAAACTTATTCTTGAGTAGAAAAATCCAAGTAACACGGGTGCAATCATCTATAAAAGAAACAAACCACCTTGCTCCAGAAACATTAGAAACAGAAGATGGACCCCAAATGTCACTGTGAACAAGGTAAAAAGGAACAGAACTTCTTTTATAAGTGATTGGAAAAGGTACACGCTTGTGTTTAGCAAGTTCACATACCTCACATTGGAAATTTCCAACATCAAAACCCTTAAACATTGGCAGAAACATAATCTGAATAATTCTAAAAGATGGGTGTCCAAGGCGATAATGATGAAGAACTTTTTGCTTGTTAGATAAAACTGACTCTGTGATGAATGAAGTAGGTGACCAATCCCTGATCATATTCAATTGATTTGGTGCTTCAAGATAGTAAAGGCCATTCTTTTCTCTAGCATGCCCAATCGTCTTCCCCGAATCCTTGTCCTGAAATAGACAGCAACTGCTATGAAAAATCACATTACAACATAAATCTTGGGTGAGTTTTTGAACAGAGACCAAGTTTGTGGATAATCTAGGAACATGAAGAACATTTTTCAAAGTCAATGAAGGACTTATTTTGATATTTCCTAAACACCTTTCTGATGGTTAGAGAACCATCAAGAATGACAATTTTTCATTGCTTGGACATGGGGTATAGGTTGAGAAAATATTGGATGAGTGTGTCATATGATCTGTTGCTCTAATCCATGACCCAAGAGTTGGTAAAGGTTGTTTCGAGACATTTAATCCAATAGAAAATGAAAACTCACTGAATGTGCCAAAGAACAAATACGAAGATTTTTCAGATTTGTGAAGACTATTGATAAGTGATCTCAACCTCTCAATTTCACCTTGGTGAGATTGTTTTGTTACAGTAATGGGTCATTGGTGGTGTTGTAGCAATATGGACTTGCATTGTTCCTTGGTGGTCCAACTCTCTTGCTCCATTCCCGCCGGAGGCTTTCCATGTAGTTTCCAAGATGCCTCACGAGTGTGACGTGACTTTTGCGATAAGAGCACCATAAGTTGTCACGATTTTGATTTTTTTTGGCCTTCAACTGTTGTTCCATGCTCCATGTTGGCGCTTGTTTTGTTGTTGCTATTAGCCACCATACTTGAACTTTCAACGATGGTTTGTGGTTCAAGCATCAACCCTCTTCTACTTTCTTCACCTCGAACAAGAGCCACCACTTCATTAAAATTTGGAATCTCTGGCATTCCAAGGATTTGTACCCTTACTTGATCAAGATCTGGATTTAGGCCTACCAGAAAATCATAGATCCTATCTTGTTCAATAAAATTCTTCAAAATTGCTGCATCTTCAGGGCAGTTTGTTCTTATCACCCGATAGTGATCCAACTCTTGCCACAAGGATTTCAATTGATTTGAATATTCAGTGACACTTCTGTTCCCTTGTTTTGCAGCCATTGTTTTTACCTTGACATCATACACTTGAGCAGCATCATTAGCTTTAGAATAGGTCTGCTGAATTGCATCCCATATATTTTTTGCAATGTCCAAAAACATGCATGTGTCACTAATTTCTGGAATCATAGAATTCCACAACCATACCATAATCATAGAGTCTTCTTCATCCCATGCTTCAAACTTAGGATCTTCTGGTTTTGGACCAATGCCTATGAGATGGCTAACTTTTCCTTTCCCTTTCAACGTTGCACGAATGAGTTGAGACCATTTAAGGTAATTCTTTCCATCTAACCTATAACAAGTCTGAATATTTGGCAATTCTCCTAATTGTTATTGTCGGATTGTCTCTCCAGATTGAATTGTTGCAGCATTCTTCTCGTCCCCCGACATATTGAACAATACACAAAAGAATACAGAAATGAAAACAAACTTAATCCTATAGGAAAGGACTGATGTATGGCAATAAAGGCCACAAAACGTTGCAGGGTATTTGGCAATGAAGGCCAAAAGAAAAAAATACCCAGAATAAAGCCTAAAGCTCTGATACCATGTGGAGATTTGAAAATGAGTCTTCATTTATTGATTCTGTGCATACATATTTATACAAAGAAGAGAGGGCAAAATAAGGTAATACTGTCCCTAAAATTATGCTTTAGTCTACTCCTAAAATTATGCCTTAATTTACTCCTATAATTATGTCAACCATAGCAACTATACTTAGTCAGACAATTCTGCCATTACTGACTTTAGGTGATGTACAATTATGCCATTACTGACTTTAGGTGATGTTTGACCACACTTCTCAAGGAGCTGAACCTAAAGGCAAAGTTATAGATGAGACTAGGATGAAAGGAGGCTGCAGTGACAAGAACTGCTTCCGATGCAATGGGAGGGGCCACTTTGCTTATGAATATACAAATAGAGGTTTGCACATGATGGAAGAAGAAGATGGGGAAGAATCTAACAAATATGTGTGTGAATATGAAGCTAGAGAGGAGTTGGAAAGAGACTCCTAATAAACTAGCTAGTCTTACAAATCTTAATGCAGTGAGGTGCATACTTACGACCCTTAGGCGAAAGAACAACAATAATGGCTTCATACTACTATTTTCTTTACTCAAGTTTGATGCATAGATAAAGTATGCAAGCTTATCATTGATGTAGTACCGAGAACATGGTGACAATTGAATTTACTTATAGAGAAACATCCCCATCCCTACAAAGTTGCTTGGGTGGATGATAGAACTATATCGATTGCCTGAAGGTGTTTGGTGTTTTTCAAATTATGAATATATCTATTTGGTGTGATGCTAATTCCTGGGAGAGTATCTCACATTTTAATTAGTCGACCATAGCTTTATGATCAAGATGTGCAGCTCTTTGAAAAATCAAACTCCTATCAGTTTAAATTACGTGGAAAGAAGAAAATTTTGAAGCCTATGAAGGTAGATAAAGTAGAAAAACAAAGAGGAAGTAACAACACAACCATAACTACTAAGAAAATTCCTCTTAATATACTTAAGGACAGAGAATTTAAAGTTGTTAGCAAAGATGAAGGAATGATATTGATTAACAACACATAGCACAAAGGAGAATCTTTATTGTAAACTCATGTACTAATTTTGATTCCTTAAATTTAATAGGCACTATCTCATAGAAAGTGTTTGTTTTAGGTGGTAAGACTATTGACATCTCTGCTTTGACAAATTAATTAGAATCTTCAAGTCTACATGTAGAAGGTGCGCAAATACTTGGTGACATGGAGAGTTTGGCAATGGAAGACGATCATGACATAGAGAGTTTAACAGTAGGAGATGATCAAAGAGTTAAAGATAAAGAAAAATAGAATGAATTGGATTCTTTAGCAAACCCTAAAGTTGAAACAATTTAACAAAAAGTTCAAATACTTAACAGTAAGCTGAAACAACAGTGCAATAGACTAAAAGAATAGAAAAACAAGCTAAAATAACAAAACAGGGAGCTAAAAAGATTAACCAGCAACTACTTGAGCTTATTGGTTCACAACTTGATGATATCCTTACTGTCGTTGACGAAGATTATGTTTCAAAGGGCGATGAAGAACTAAATTTCAATGAAGATGCGAAATTAACACAACATATGAATAAAGAAGAAGCTGTGAGAATTCCAACCATCCCCATCTTAAAGAGGAGACAGACAATGTTGTTGATGAACAAATTATAACCCAAAGAGATGGAAGATATCGACAATTTCTTGTCAAGTGGCAAGGAAGACAATTTTTTTACAATACTTGGATTTTAGAATGTGAATTCAAAAGCTGAATCCAGACTTATATGATCAGTATTTATCACATTCTACGTCAATGACGACTTCAGACAAGCTTGGGAGAATTGATGCAAAAGAGTTTAAAATCTGTAGAAGAACTAAAATATGAAAAATTAGTTAATCATAAACTTTAATTTGGTGGGATCAAGGTTGGGAATTGAGTTGACATAAAAATAAAAGCTGAAATTTAGATTATATTAAGATTATTTATTAGATAGGATGTAATAGTAAAATAAATATCTTATGCTAGTTTTTAGATATGCTATCCTAATTGTTTAAGACTAATATAATTTTTATTGTAATAGAATTTAAATTTATTAGGAACCATTTCCTACTAGAATAAGGGTTCTGAGTCTTCTTTATAAATATGTGTCCTCAACCCTTCAATAAGAAGATATCCTGAAATTTTGCTACAAAATTAAGTTTTCAACTACAAGTTGTGATAATTTCTTCTAATAGTGATTCTTAGACCATATGAGTGATTCTTAGTTTACTACCCACCTTTGTTTGTGTTCTCCACTAAATTCCAGCAACCAAAACACTAAATTCTAGCAAACCTAACCTAAAATTCCAACCATAATAAATCCTAAAATCTTAGTCTAAAACTTCCAGCAAACAAACCCTAAAAAAATACAGTTATCCCAAATCTAAAATTATAGCATTACAAGCTGAAATTCAAACCTAAAACTTGATATTCCAGTAGTCTATTACTAATTTTGTGAATTTTAGCTACTGGTCAATGCTACTCCTATTTGTCCTACATCAATAATTGATATAACAAAAAAAAATTTTAACTAAAAACCTCTTCATACTACATCAACCACACTTGTTAGGAGAGAAATGCAACTTCAGGTAGACCATACAAGTAAACCTTAAGTGGATTGAATGGACGCAAAGGCCCTATGACTAAGCATTCAAATACGCAAGAAAGGAAAAAAATTGCTGCTATATTGAGTTAATGTAAAACTAAAGAATATGGAAACATACTATGGATATCAAATGGATATGTAGAAATTGTACTCATTGTAGTCAATCAATTTTTATCATGTTTGAGCAGTTATGCTTAAAGAGTATGCAGCCACATAGTAAGCATGCGAACCACCCACACAGAGCTGTAATATCAGATAACATTGTACAAAACATATGTGCTTGTGTGTATGTAGATATAACTTCTTATGACAAACCATACACTAGCAAACTCCAATATCAAACAAAAGCAACTACTTTTTACCTGTTTGTTCTCCGCAGGCATTGCAGCTTTCTCGATCCAAGAGATTGCTAAGTCAACCTTTTTCAAAGCAGTAGCAAGAAGTGCCAAAGTATAGGTTTCAACAATTGCCATATACTGATCAATTTCCAAAATATACCTCTTATTGCTTTCTTTCTGGACATTTAATTCGGGTTCTGCACCAACATAGTACTTTCCATCCACATATCTACACTTGTTAAGGAACTCCTCAATAAACTCTTGTGCAACTATCAACGAACCTTCTGATATTTGAATACATACCCTAAAACAAAAAAATGCATGATCTGTCACATATTGTACCGTAAACATAAGACCGCCAACACAAGTTAATTCAAGCTTTGCAACCTTGAACATTTGTATAAGAAATAAAATGTTCAGATATAATTGAGATCTCCTCTAGTCTGGGTTTATTATTGACCCCTTGGTTTCAATTTACTGCTAGTAGGCCTTGTGGTTTTAGAGGATTTTAATCAACCCTTTCCATAATCTGAGATGCTAAGTTACCATTTAAGTAAAGAAAGAGAGGTGGCTAACATTTTATTTCTTTTCAAGCATAATGTCATCTTTGTTTAGTAAACCAAGATCATGTGATCTGATTTAACCCAATCATAAAGAAGAATAATATTCTTGATAAGAACCCAACACCATAAAGGATAGGTGACTAATCAATACATAAAGTTGGTAGAGAAGCTGATAAGAAAATTATCTATCTATTGATGGTGGGTAGTGGTATGCTGGGCAATAACTGCTTCCACTGGAATTGTAAAATGACAACTGAGTATTCAGACAACTGAAGTATGGAGGAAAGTAATCTCGAAGAGGATTCAGTTGAAAAGATTCATGATTTCAACTGTGGATCTCAAAGCATTGGTGGCATATGAAAAGAAAACCAATTGTATCATACCTGCAACAACAGATGGAGTATGAAGGAATATACCCTAGAAGTAATCGAGTTAAAATATCCTATATTTTTCTAATTCATCTTTGTATTACTCTGCAAAGCATAGGTTGCAGATGAAAAGAAAAACTCTAAAAGGATGAGACACAACTTTAAATTTCCTCAACAACAGAATTAACATCTATATAAACAGAAGTGTTTGATACAGAAAAGACGTCACCAAAGGGCCTTAGATACTAAACTAAAACCGATAGACTTGCTATACAAGTATTCCAGACTACAAAGGCATTATGAATCTATGACCACATACAACCGTTGGCATTAATCTACACGTCCCCACTTGCTGGAGAAGAGAACATAAGTATTGACAAGGAACACAAGCATGTAATATGGTTCTGTTTAGTTGATTTGTAAATACATAAAATATTAAGCGAACAATCTTAGCATCAATATATACTTAGGAGCTTAAAATAATCCTAAAGTAGAAATTTCAAATGATTAGATAAAAAAGAAGCAATGCATACGCTGTATGGAAAACTTCAACAGGGATTTCTGCAGAAACAAAGTTTTCTTTAAGCTGATTCAAAATCTGTGGTCCCCTGCATAGCGATAAGGTAGCTTCAGGTCTAAATAATTTACAAATATACTTATATGCTTTTGTAGTGATTAGTAGCTTGTCAACCATATCAAGAATTTCAGAGCAGACAACTCATGCATAAACAATTATAGACCAATCAAACAAACAAATTATATTTCTTTGTTAGATGCCTAAATGGCTTTTAAGTACTTTCTCACATGGTCTTTTATAGATCATATTTAGCAATAACCATTTCAGTGTGTTTAGGATATGGTATGAGCAGCTCCCATTAACATTAAATACTAAGTTTTGGAAGTACTATAAGATTTGGAAAATAATAGATAAAACGTATGGAGTGTAACTAACTGATTTGATCAGTTGAAAAAAAGATTAGCCCCAAAAAATTTAGGTTAAGTGATTGAGCAACACAAATCTTCTCGTGCAATTCATTTCCTCTGACCAATGTACGTTGAGCATTACTTCATTTACATTTTCTTTTCCATTCATTCACGAGTTAATCAAATGTGCATGCTTATGGTCACCAAATGTGAATACTTACAAAAAGAACCACATAATTTCTAAGTGAAGAAGTTATAGTTCATTCAGCTTTTACATGCTTCAACTTTGGAGCACTCAAGTCTTATAAACTAGGGATTAAAGTGTTTTACCTGCCAAGTTGACTTAATGACTGAACCAACACCATACCAGCTGATTCCATCATACCATAGAACTCTTCTAAATCCTCCAATGTTTCACCACCAAAATCTCTGCCGCAAATTTGCTTTATAACCAATGAAGCTAAAGATGTAGCTTCCTCGAGCATTGAGGAAACAAGGTAGCTAAATAAAGAAAGCACAACCTTAGGGTGTGAACAATTCGGGAAAAACGAAGAAACAAATGAATATATTGGCCAATTTGGTTAGTAATTCTTCTTTAAATGAAAGTCTGCACGAAACCCCACATATGAGTGCATTTTTTTAAAAATCTTTAAGCGATTAGATGATGAAGAAAGACCTATTACTAGAGTTTGGATGTCAAAACAAAATACTTACCTCTCTGAAAGCTCAATCTGTTCCCAGAGTGCAGAATTGTAGCGAGTCATCGACATCTTTCTCTTAAATGTAGACGAAACACAATATTCTCAATCTACCAAATCACTATCGTCAATAAAGTGCTTTCGTTTACCAAAACGGTGTCCTTACTAACCAACTTCAAGTCTCCAAATCCAAACGGTGTATTGGTATGGTAAATTGTGAATGGATGGACACGAGAAAAGAGAAGAAAAGGAACAGCTTCTTTAGAATTAGAAGACACGGTCTAGTTATACATATACTCTACACAGTGTCACAAACAATGAGGGTAGAGAAGTTTAGATCTGATAATAAGAAAGAGCCGCAATTAAATGAATATTATATCTTTTATATTAAAATCAATATTATGAATACTGTACTGAATTTAGTACCAGATTGAATTCTGTATGATACTGTACTAGTATCGGTTAATATTAGATATCATTTTGGGTAGTTTTTAAATTTATGAAATAATCGTTAATATTTTAAATTTTACAAGATTGTCCATTGATACAATTGTATTGTATAATTTACTAGTTTAATGTTTACATCAACTATGCTTTCAAAAATCACAATAATAAATAATAATGATAATTAATATGAAATAATAATAATTTTAAATATTTTACATATAAATAATAATTACAATTAATATAAACAAAGACAATTATCATCATATAAATATAAAATTAAAAATTTTACAAAGTCTTTAAAATATTACAATAATACAATGTCGTCATTTTAATAAATAATATTACATTAAAAGATTCAAAATATCCAATAATAAAAGAAAATAAATATCCTTAAATAATATACAAAAGAGTTGATAACGAAGAAACAATCAAGTAGAAGTTAAACTTGAAATAAAAATATTACAGTTACATTATATATATAGAATTTAACATAAACATCAAATACAAGTAATATTAAAAGAAGAGGAAAAACAAAAACTTAGAATTCAATCGTCAATAGGAGGATATCCGCTAGAACTGCATTGACCCAGTGATCATTTGGTATAAAATCCTCATCATTGAGAGGATCTTCATTATCATTATTATTCAAATTTAATGTACCAAATGATATGTCAATGCTTTCCTATCCAAGATTATCTTCCAAATCCAAACCATTCACATCAATCAAATTGGATTCTTCAAAAATTCAATCCGTCAAAAGACTAATATTATCAATGACAATTGGATCAATTGAGCTACTTGTGCTATTAAGACTCCTAATAAACAATTAAATTTAATTATTAGAAAATTATAAGAAATTATATCAAAATTAATAATGATAATAACGAAAATAACATAACTTTCCCAAAGCTTTAAATTGTAATAAATACAAATCAAGTCTTTCAACCTCTTATGCTCCAATCTATTACTTTTCTTTTAATGAATAAATTCAAAAAATCACAAACCTTTTCAATTTTGAAACACCATTTTCGAATTGATCCCACTAAGAAACTAAGTTATAAGATAACAAAAGTAGTGTTATAAACAAAAATAAAATGATAATTAATTTTCAACAAATAAGAAAAAGAAAATAACTAATACTTAGAAAAAGTTTTCCTCTTTGTCAAATAGTAATCGACATTCTAAAATCTCCATAAGACAACTTGTAAAGCTCCATTTGTGAGCTTAAAAGATCTTGTATCACGTCAAGTCTAACAATTGTTGTAATTTTTAAAAGCATTCCTCTATTAACTTTAATTTGCTTTGTAAGATCCAATCTAAAATACACACTAGGATTCAAAAATGCTCGAGCTGCAAACAATGGAGAAATAAATTGTCTTTCTCTTCTCTCATTAATGATTGAAAGATATAGTGTGTATAAAGAAGATCTATTTTTCAGATTGACCTTGATTGCTTCCTTCACTCTCTCCATGGCATAAAAAGTATAACTTATTGTTGGCTTTTCTTCAATATCAACCAAGCGAAGCACCCTTACCAAAGGCTCACAAACTCGAATAATAAATTGGTATTGAGACCAAAATTCTCTATTTTGCAATATAATATTACAAACCTCCACTCCTGTATTAGTCCTAGCATGCTGAGATGTAACTCACTTATCACTTGTAAATATTTGTCTTAACTCCTTCTTCATCGAAACAAAAGACTAAAGTGATAAGAAATTTATGGCAAATCTTTTCACAATAGGACAATACAAATTCCTACCATTGGTAAATTCCTTTCTTATCAAATTCAAAACCCATGCACGATTATAAATGAACTTTGTCACCATTTTAGCCTTCTGCATAGTCTCATCAATAACAGAAAAATACCTAGGATCCCCTATATTCTCCAGCATTAAGTGAATGCAATGTGCGACAGAAGGAGTCCAAAAAATGAATTATACGTATTCTATAACCTTTTTTTGCCATTTTATAAGCAGAATCATTGTTAGTAATAAACTGAACAATGTTATCCGGCCCTATCTTATTCACAACTTCATCAAATATCCCAAACAAAATCTCAATATTTCTAGTAAGGCTAAATGCATCAATAAATTTTAAAAACATAGTCTTTTAAAGAATAAACTAAAAAATTTATAATAGGCTCTTGTCAACTATTTGTCCAACCATTACATATAATTGAACATCTATAAGTACCTCAATTCACTCTTCTTTCAGTCAAATAATTTCTAATTTCAGAAATAGCATAACTCAAAAATTTACCTCTTAAACCATCAATCGAAGGACCTTTGTATCCTAAACACCATAAGAGGCTATTGCATCCATCATCATTATCATCATCATCATCATTACACCCAGTCTGAAGTCCTGTAGTGAAGTAGGGTCTGGGAAAGTTTGATAGTATACAACTTTACCCCTACATAGTAAAGAGTTTGTTTCTGGTAGGCTATTGCATCCATCATAAGTTGATAATAATATGACTGAGAAGCATTGAATGACGAACTTGAATCATACCATCATCTAGCTACTGCCATATTGATATTGTGAGTCGCACCTCTTGATTGTATTACACTACGAATTAAAGATTAGGCTCCAGGAGATGTTCATAGTGCAAAGAAACTAGTCACCTGCCTTCTTCTCTTCCTCACATCAGATCTTCATAACCCTGAGATGGAACACTACCAGTACCACTTCCAACATTTTCATAATCACCACGGAAACTAGAAAACAAACTTCCACTACCAATTTCAAAATTCAATCTTTTCCTTCTATCTCTCTCAAATTGATGTTCATCAAGCAATGTTTTCATTTGTCAGTTCACATCATGACTTACTTTTTTATAAGCTTTCACATCTTCTTTAACCCCAGCTAAATGCTTTTTCAATTGGGTGATTCCTCTACCTTTGAAATGCTTGTTACAAAACAAGCAAATGGTATGGTTCTTCATACCAGGAACCATACCAGCATGAGCTCAAGTTGGATCATTGTATCTTTCTGAAGTGGATTGATCGGGAGTATTTGAACTTTCTTTCATTTATCTGTACACATATAAATAACACATAATTTTAGTACACAATATGTATATCTATCTTATATAATATAACTCATTCTATATGATTATATTACATACAATTCAATTTCATAGAACACAATTCACTATAAGTCAAAAGCTAACAATTCAAAACATTCAACATATATAATAACACAAAATATACTCCAACAATTTTCAATTCCAACAATCACAAAACATTCATAATTTCATTTTCATTCCTAACAATTTCCAACAATCACAAAACATTCATAATTTCATTTCTATTTCTAACAATTTCCAACAATTCCCAATTCCAACAATCACAAAAAATTCATAATTCCATTTTCATTCCTAACAATTTCCAACAATTTCCAATTCCAACAATCACAAAACATTCATAATTCCATTTCTATTCCTAACAATTTCTAATTCTAACAATTACAAAATATTCATAATTCTATTTCTATTCCTAATTTTCAACAATTTTCAATTCTAACAATCACAAAACATTCATAATTTTATTTCCATTCCTAAAATTACAAAACTTCATAATTCCATTTCCATATCCAACAATTTGCAATTTTAACAATTACAAAACAATCGTAATTCCGTTTCTATTTCCTTCCATTTACAACAATTTCTAATTTCAACAATCACAAAATATTCATAATTCTATTTCCATTCCTAACAATTTTCAACAATTTCTAATTCCAACAATTACAAAACATTCATAATTCCATTTCTATTTCTAACAATTTGCAATTTTAACAATTTCAAAACAATTATAATTCTATTTCCATTTCCTTCCATTTACAACAATTTCCAATTCCAACAATCACAAAACAATTATAATTCCATTTCCAACAATAACCAACAATTTTCAATCTCAACAATCACAAAATAATCATAATTCTATTTCCATTTATAACAATGTCCAATTCCAACAATCACAAGTTGAAGGATATAACTTCTTTGGAAATTTTTCTCTTATTTGAAGCTTTGAATCTTCTTTTCATTTCTAAACCACAATATTATATACACCATTTTATATTTCATTCTTAAATATATATGTTGCTTTTACAATTCTTAATCGACATTAATAACTATAAGTATAAATAATTAGAATCTACAAGTCTACAACATATTCACAATTTGACAACAAAAGTTTTTTCGGATACATTTATTACATCAACATTTTGTACTTTCACATTACCCTTAATAAATATTTATGATACCTACACATATATATTACCAAATAATTAAAGTTTAACATCTTTTATATTCAATTAATTATTTACCAAAACTAATACCCAAATACCCAAATACTATCATTAACTACAATCAAATAATTATTAATTTCTAATAGCATAATTTTATACTCAACTAATTATTTACCTAAATTAAATACCCAAATATTAAAATAAATTACCATTGCACAAATATTAAGAATGTGTCAATTAATGATTTAAGTTTTACAATTTTACCAATTTTGACTATCAATTTTACGATTTCACATTTGATTATCAATTTTACGTATAGGTTTAAATGTTGATTTTCAACTTTCAATTTTAATAATCAATTAATCAACATTATTAAAGCCTCACCACCACCCTATTTTACAATCAGAACAACCAAACACAATTAAATAAAATACATCAACAACTCATTCATCAATATCACTGTGACTGTTCAGATCACAAACACTATAGACTATACATTCTATTTCCAATTTCAGTTCCAAATTTCATAAATGACAAAATCCACCGTATTGATCTTCAACAATTCAATTCCATTTTGCAAAATCTAACATTTCCAATTCCAATTCATATACACACAAGACACAGCTCATGAGCATTCAACAATTCAAATCCTAAATCCTGAATCCTGCATCCAACATACACAAATCCATCATCCAACACAATAAAAAATGCAATGAAGTAGGAAAAAATCAAAAACAAATAAACACATACCCAAAAACAAATCACGGGGATTGGGTCTTCGAGCTGTGGTTAGGGTTGGTGACGGGTTGGTGCGCCTGAGCTATGATGGTGCGGTCTGACTAAGTTGCGACAACGATGACGAGCTACGGTGTATTTGGTGGTGGCATCTTCGGGTGTGGAGGAAATTTGAACTGTTGAAGATGAAGATGGTGGCGTCTTCAACTGATGCCAAGGGAGGAGTCGAGGTCCAAGGAGGATGAAGAAAGGAGGAGACAATGACGACGAAATGGTGAGACGACGATGACGAGAGTGAGAGATTGAGGAGACGACAAGAGTGAGTGAGAGACAAGTGAGAGTCAAGAGAGATAGGCAGAGTTAGGGGGTTAGTTTTAGAGTTAAAATTTTAAAATTTGCGATTGAGTCCAACATTCTGAAACTTACGATATCAGCCAAAATTTTGGGTACTGGCTGGTATCGAATGGTAAACACCGATACCAACTAGTATTTACGATTGGTACCGACGTCAAGAGTGCTGTTTCATTTTTTGGCTGATACGTACCACCCGGTATGGAATGGCACTGATAACCATGATTAAAATAATTATTAGAGTAAATTTAACACCATAATTTTAAGATAAAAATGATGTCTAATAAAAAAGTCACGATTGTGACTTGTTGAAGTCTGGCGAATAAATTTTTGTAGTATATTTTAATTTTAAAGTAATAACAATTTTATTATTTTATTATTAATTATATAAATTTATTATTAATTATATGAAAATATTATTATTAATTATTTAATATATTTTATTTTATTTTACAAACATTTATTTTAATCTATTCTATGTGATTTATATTTTAAAATAATTTATTTATATTTTTATTTTATAGAAATATATACAAAAATTAAAAACAAAATTTAATTTTACCAATTAAAACAAAATTTAATTTTATTTATATAGGAATATATACAAATAATTGAAGAACAATTTTTTAATATTTTCTAGCTTTTATTAATGAAAATTTTATTAAATTAAATTATTTTTATTAAATAAATATATATTATTAATAATATAAAAATATTGTTATTAGAGTAAGGAGAAATAATATAAAAATATTATTAATTTTATTCTAACTTTTAAGTTTCCTATAAACATTTTTCTTTATAGTTTAAATATTATTTTAATATATTTTAAATTATTTAAGCAAAAGTACTTATATATATGAATTAATAATTCAATTTATTAAACAAAGATATAATTAATTTTTAAATAATTAAAAATTTCAATTAAAATATAAAGAGATAAATAAAGTAATTAAAATTTGACAAATATAATTTATTAGTAAGATTAAACAAATTTAGTGTTTTTAGAAATAAAATAGTAATTTATTTTTAACAATAATTATTTAAAATAAAATTTTAATTAAAATATGAAGAGAAAAATATGAAATATGAAAATATAATTTATTAATTATATTGTGTGAGAGGGTTGAAAACAAAAGAAAAGATATTCAAACTCTTTTCTCTCCTTTTGAAAAATTCAAACTCTATATATTACAAGACATTTCAAATATTCTATCCAATATACTCATCAAATTATAGTTTTTTAGGGCATCATTAAATTATAGTTGATCGCTAGAAACATTATATTAACTAAAAACATATTACAATATTCATCGTACGTACTAAATTGTGTAATTAGTAATAAAAAGAGTTGACAAATCGCTAATCATCGCTGCAAGGATTACCCAGTCAAATACATAAACAAGAGTACTAGTTGTTTGGATATTGAAGTACAGCCCTGTAAAGAAGATAAATGAAATAATGAGTTTATTTTTTTTTTTTGCTACAAAGGAGTAAAAATCAATCACAAAAAAAACACCCTAGCTAGCGTAGGATTTTGTAGTACAAAGCACTTTGCTTGTCTCAGTGAAGGGGTTCCAGGAGGGGTTCCAGGACGATCATCGGGAGTTCTTGAAACATATGTAGACCTGTCACATTTACATTTAATGTTTTAACAGGCTTTTAATAACACTATCACACATTTTATCAATCATTTCTTAGTGAATTCAGATGACAACGAAATTCAATGGAGAGGAAAGAAAATATGTGAGGAGCTTGTGGTTCAAATTTCAAGTCAATTGAAAGACCGGATAAGGAGTTATGATCAAAAGAGTGAAGAGTATTAAAGGTTGTCAAACAGTAGTACACCTTCTCTGTCATGATCGTGCAACTTCACAATGTTGCCTCTTTGTCACAATCGTGCTTGCAACTCCCTGATGAAACATGATCGTGCACTACCTGATGATCCCTTAGGCTTTGCTTGATTGGATGTTAATTAATTGAATAGAATAGAATGGAACGAAACAGAATGATTTATAATGAAATAGTGTAACACCTCACTCCCGCATGACCCGAACCCGACATCGATGGTGATATCCGAGTCCGTGCCCTGCGATGGTGATGTGCTAAATATACTAAAAAAATGTCATGAATGCATGTACAGTCATTTACATGTGCAAAAGTCACTATTTACAAGTATGTGTATGCATGAACATACCAAGACAATTCGAAACACTCATAACCCGTTCCAAATTACTATTTTACCATTCCCATCAGTGATGGGATGTTACAAATAGAATGTAATAAAGTGAAAAGTTGTTTAGAAGGGATGGAATGGTTCATAATGTAATTTAGTAAAATGTTGTTTGGAAGATGGATGAAATGTAATGTAATATATAATAAATGACTATTATACCTCTTATATTAAAATGATTGTTATAAGAGGTTTATTATTTTATTATTAAGTATATAAAATATTAATATTAATTATTTAATAAATTTTATTTTATATTATGTGATTTATATTTAAAAATAATTTATTTATTTACATATAAACAATTAAAATAATTTTATATATTTTCTATTTTCATTAATAAAATTTTATTAAATTTATTATTAATTATTAATTATATAAATATAATTATTAATTATTTAATATATTTTATTTTATTCTATGTGATTTATATATAAAATAATTTGTTTTATTTTTATTTATATAGAAATTTATACAAACAATTAAGGAATAATATTTAAATATATTTTCTATTTTCATTAATAAAAATTTTATTTATTTTTATTAATTATATAAAATATTATTGTTAAGTATCTAATAAATTTTATTATATTGAATTTTGATTTATATTTTAAAATAATTTATTTATATAGAAATATATACAAACAATAATAATTTTAATATATTTTTATTAATGAAAATAGAAAATATAAAAATATTATTTGATTGTTTGTATATATATCTACATAAAATAAATAAATAAATAAATTTTAAATATAAAATTTTAATTTTATTATTAAATATATATAATTTATTATTAATATAAAATATTGTTATTAATTATTTAATAAAATTTATTATATTAAATGTTATTATATTCTATTTAATATATTAATTTTATGATTTGGTCAGAGTTGGTATTAAAAAGAATTATTGAGGGTATATTAGGTAGTATGTATTTATTAATTTACGTTCCATCCTAAACTTTTCGAATCGGAGGTTTCTTATTTTCACTGTTTAGGATGGAATGAAACATAACATGAAACCTTCCGCTTCCATCCCATCTCATTCCATTCCATTATGAAACCCTCAAATAAATGATGGAAGTGTATTACATTCCATCCCCTTTTATCCTTAACCCCTCAACCAAATAAGGCCTTATTCAAGCATCATTTCGGCTTTTCTCAAAACAGATTTTTGGGTCAATTTTGCGTGGTCATTTTGATAAGAAAAATGAAGTATTTAGGCAATTCATTTTTTAAACAAATGTTGCTTTATGTCTTAAGTTTCTAATGACACCAATTTCATGCAGTTTAGTTCAGTATTCTACAAGTTATACCTAAAATACTACAGATTATTCCGAAATCGCGACAGCACACTATACTCAACTTAAGACAAATTTCAAAGCCCTTAGAGACAGAATTCAAAGTCAATTCCTTCATGAAAAATATAATCATTTGTCTTTAGTTTAATCTAAACTTAAAATCATTCCATTTGGATATCTACAGATCAAAATATAGCCAAAATATAGATGCCTATTTAGTGAAAATACTCCATTTAACATATTCCAGCACACTTCATCATTTTTATCCTAATTCTTCTCTTTTGCTTCGCGTACTGGCACGATCATGATAGAACCCCTCACTTATAGGGGTGCACGATCGTAACAGAACCCCTTCCTTATAGGGGTGCATGATCGTGACAAACTAACTTGCTAAAAATAACAGGCTTTTAATAACACTATCACACTAATAGTGCACGATCATGACAGACAAAGTTGCTAAAAATAACGGGCTTTTAATAACACTATCACACTAATTTGTTCTATTTCAAGACACCATAGTACCCTTTTTCATTAGCATCAAACTCATTTTAATTCATCTCTATAACATTCGAAGAGATTCACTTTGATACAACAAGAAAACAAAACATAAAACCCATCCATTTATCTATCAAATTGCTGCACAATTTCTACATCATTTTAGTGATAATTCTAACTCAAAATCATCTCAACAACAACTTATGAAATATTTATCATCATATATGTAAAAGCAAGAGATGAACATACCCAGGTTTTCTCATTCACATTTCATCTTATACATATTACCATTTAATGATCATTTATCATATTTCACCAAAAATTCTAAATCACTAATTGTACACACCAACTCAATTTTTAAGACACATAATCCATAATTCACATTACAATCACATTAAATATCAATTATACCCAAAGAATGTCAAATGAGTGCATCTACAATAATTGAAATATGTGCAAAACAATCAAATTCACGTGTACGAATGCTATATTATGCATGAATATGAAATGCATTTTTCTAATCTCTCATTGCTATTTCTCATTTATGGAAATCTAGGGTTCTAACTCTTATTATAGAAGCGGGATGTTACAACTAAAGTTTCCCAAGGAACTAAACTTGCTAGATCGTTGTAAAAGAGAAGCAAAATAACCAGAAACACCTTTAATTAAGTAAATTTCTCATAATTCCCTCAATTACATGGCTTCGTGATAAATTCATCTACAAAATATAAAAAAATATCTGCAAAATGTACATATTAAGTAGAGGAAAAAGGATTTGATACCAAGTCATCAACACATACTACAGCTTGTATTCCTAAGAAGACATCATAAAATATAACATGTTCTTCAGAATATTTATTAGTGCACCAAGAAATGCCCTAACTTCATCAGGCCTACGAATAGGGAAAAGATAACTTTCATACAATTTTGATCCTTTTAGTCCCAACTCTACCAAATGATTATAGAATTCTTCCTTTGAAATAGGAAGCGCTTCAACTAATAGTGAAGTAGATTTTATAATAGCTTTTGCAATTGTCTGAAGGCTATCTTTGATTACAACTTCACCATCATTTGCCCTATTTTTCCTTTTTCGTGATGTTCCTGGTTTTGCATTTTGTGAATGAGCTGGCATCCGCATTGGAGATTCAGTGCGACCACCATATATCGTTACATTGTCTGCAAAACTTAAGTCATAGTGAGTCAAAATGTCATCATTTTCATCCATGGTGTTGGAAAACCCACTATCGACAGAAATGGTACACCTTCTTATGTCCTGTGTTGTTTCAGCATGCTCGCCAGTTGCTTTATCACGTCCATAAATCTCTACCATCTTCTTGTAGTTATGAAAAGGCTTCTGTTTCTACTCAGCAGCTTCTAGTTTATCCTGTTACAAAAATCTTAATGAATCAACCAAATCATATCATATATCATATTTTCTTCTATCAAAATAATAAACAAGTTCACCTGGATCAAGGTCTTCTACACTTTTGGCTCATCAGTCTACATACTTGTTAATGGACTCCATGCAAATCCACTATCTCCATTTGAAAATAAATCAAAACATTTACTCCACTTGTTCTTAATAATCTTGTTCTGATTTTTTATTTTTCTTTATCGATTCCTTTATCTAAATTTTCTTTCCTTTAGTTCAGTTTCAATTGTATCAAGTGCATGCATTGTGAAAGTCCCACTAACACGATTACCTTGTCGATGTTAGTGCAAGTATACGTCAACCAAAGCATTATCCATAACTTAATTCCAAAAGCACGACTCTTTTCGCTGTGGCATTTTGTATGTTACAAATTTAACTACAAAATCTGAAATTTATACCAAAAACATACACAATATTGAAGCTTTAAAATTGTCCAAATATTATAAAAGGCCAGAATAATGAATAAGCATTACAAAGTCACAATTGGATTTGAAAACATTAACAGCACTAATAAATATCATCATATTTAGATACAAGTAGCCAATACATATTTTTAAAGCAATATAAAATCATAAAAACGTAAATTAATTGCGATGCGATAATATTTATCCTAAAGAATAATCAGCCCATATATGAGCAGCCATATTATCTCTTATGTTTCTCCACTGTGTGCATCATCTTCGTCGTCATTTCATACCCATCTTGGTTATCATTTTCCCCTCCATTGTACTCCTCATTAAGAAATGGATCATCTGGATCTGCACCAATCAAGAAATTGTGCAGAATGACACAAGCCATGATAATAATTTTTTAGTCTGAATGCCATATTATAGTTTTGTGGTGGATGTTATAATAGGAACCCGTTTTTTCAGCATACCAAATGCCCTTCCGATAATATTATGCAATTATGAATGTTGATGATTAAATAATTCACAAGCATTTCGTGGAGGATTCCTTGAATATTGTTTCAAGTGATATCGTTCCCCTTTATACGGTGTAATAACTCCAGTTCTCAACATGAATCCAACATCAACAAGATAGTATTTTCCTATCATTAATAAAACTATGTCAAAATGTAATTTATGACATTTATTAGTTAATAAGGTTTGAGTCCTATTTTGACCTTGGGGAATTTTAAGTGAGAACTGCCTAATTAGTGCACTTTTCATAATATGTGAATCGGATGTTGTTCCTTCCCACCCTGCTAATACATATGTGAACTTCATATCAAAAGAACAAGCACACGACAAATTTTATGTTGGATAATCCTTTCTCTCATAAAATCTAAGAGCATCTCGAGTATATACTTTCACACGGATATGTGTACAATCAATTACATCAAAACAATCCTGACATTGAAGTATATTATTCTCAAATATTATATGTGTTTAATATAATTAAAAAAGAAAATCAATTTAAAAAATGGGTAGAATCTACTACTGTTCAATATTCCCGATGGGGTTTCTAATATGTCAAGTTGTCTTAGAAACATATCTTCTAGTTGTATAACTGCTTTCAAAACGCTATGAAAATGACGACTTATAGTTTCCCCAGATCAACTCCAAAAGAATGCAATCTCCAGATTGGTAATGTTATGCCCTAATATGTATAGAATCTTCGCTACTTATTCTTCAACGGTTGCATTTACAATGGGTCAAAGCATACCTTTTTTAGCTAATAAATCACATAATTTGATAAATGGTTTAGGTTGCATTCTAATTATATTTCTCCCATTGTAATGAAATAAAATTCTTCACATGATACTCTCCCTTGATTGCAATCTTTCTGATGGTGTAAGCATTTGAGGTTTGTCGTTCGCATGTCTCTTACATAACACCCACCAATAGATCACAAGACAAGTAACATGAATAAGCGCTAATTGATATATACGAATCAATTTTTGTTTTTGATTATTCATTCGATTACCTTCACTGTTCATGTATAAAAAATAAAATTAGGAGTAGTTTTTAGATTGTGAAAATTAAAATATGACAAATATGACATAGATATGTCAATTTATATATGGTGTTATAAAAGTAATAAGACCCAACGTAAGGGAAGCTTCGTTTAAATCATTCCCCCATTGAAATGTTAAGCAAAGTAATAAGAAAACAAAAACAAAGAAGACAACAACGATTGAAAAACACCCCAAATTTAGACAACACAACATATAAAATGAGTGGATCATTGTATTATATTATATTGAATGCACCTACAAGAGTATACAACAACATTGACCTATATGTATGTGCCTTTCAAATTAAATAATTGATATTTTTAGCTGCTCAACCCATATGTAAAGTGAGCCAAAACAAATAATGTTCACTTCAGTGTAAAATGAACAATGGGTAAACCCATATGTAAAGTGAACCAAAATAGATAAGAGTACAATCCCCTCACCCAAAACAAAATGCATCTAATAATAAAAGAAACAAACATATATTGTTCAAAAAAATCGAGAATGAACAGAAATAGGATAAAAAGAAGGTCTCAACAAAGAGGAAGAGATAACGTTGAAGGTGTTTTTGGTGAAGAGGGTTAAAATGACTTGCAAAACAAAGAAAAAAAGGATTGCATCCCAAACTTCAATGAAGTCATTGTGATATTGTAGAATATGGTTTCTAAAAGAAAAAAAATTATGGTTCTTAATCCATTTGAAAAAAAGACAAGCCTTCTTTTAGTTTCAGGCTATTGCAAATCAAGAGAGCATTTTCCGTGACAACATAAAAACCACTTTCACCCTAATCACTACCATTCAACTTGGACATGTGATTAGCTCAAGAACTGACATAAAAACCACTTTAATATCTAATGAGTGACATAGCTCAAGAACTTGGATATGTGATTAATGTTGACACAGTGAATTGTTCCTCTAATATCTACTACCGATAAAGCTTAAATTTAATTAAACCGCATGGGGCAACTGATATTTGGAGTGACTAATAATGGTTTCCTGTATGATCAAATAAAATGGATATGTACATCAAAAGAAATATAATGAATTTGAAATTCATTATTTTTTGTTCTTTTTTTTGCTCTTTTGGTCATCACATTAAAAGGAATTAAGTTATGAAGAGGGGACTAAAAATTATGAGATTCAGGGCCTTTCGTTGGTAACACGGAAAGTATGAAAACTGGGATCTTTTTTGCCTCTATTGAAAGTATATACCCACATAGACTTTGGGTTGGATAAGGGTTGGGCTTTTTGATCATGGATAAAGGATAAGGTGATGGTGGACAAAGGCTTGAGTTGGTCAGATAAAGATCAACTATTGTACTTGGGTAATAATGCGGACACATTATGGGATTGATCTGAAGCAGTTCTCGAGGAGTTACAGGAAATATCAGGTGACCTAATAATAGAATAGTTATCATTAGAGAGAGGAGATGCAAAAAAAGAATTTTTTTGTTACTGTGATCTTATCGGCGAAGACGCTCCTCCACAATGGCCGACGACTTGCTCTTCCCTATCTACAATGACTGCCAACACCCAACACAATGAAACATACTACTTTGTTTTTACCATAGGCCTGAAATAGAATAGAGAACACAATAGACATACCATATTAGAAAAGCTAGCAGTCCCTAAATTGTCGAATTTGACAAAATTTTAGTTGAAACCTCTGCAATTTCCCATTTATATAGAAGCAAAAAAAGTTGGCCGAACATCAAACAAATAGCACAGGAAGAAAAATAATAAGAATAGATATATAGAGGGTGAGATGGTAATAAACAATGGAGTGGTTGTGACTGTAGCTAACGTGTCAGCAAATCTGTGCCAGTACATACCCTACAATCTTGAGCATCTCATTGGTGACCAAGTCTTCCAGTTACTCTTCTTCTTCCCTGCCAATAAACAACACAAGAAGAAGAAGTGGTAGAATATGAAGAACGGAATGAGAAGTCTAGAAATGATAAGTTTCTGGACCATAATAGATATCTGTGTGTGATAAGTTGTTGGACAGTAATAAATGAGTTTGGGTAGAGTTAGAAGAAATAATTGGTAAGAAAAATTATTAAGGGTATGTTAGGTAGTATATGTTTATTAGTTTATGTTCCATCCTAAACTCTCCCAAATTGGAGGTTTATTATTTTTACTGTTTAGGATGGAATAGAACGTAATGTGAAACCTTCCGCATCCATCTCATTCTATTCCATTCCATTATAAAACCCTCAACCAAACAATAGAAGTGTATTATATTCCATCTCGTTCCATCATTAACCCCTCAACCAAATAGGGCCTTAGCCTGTAGGACAATCGATGTCTTAGATACTGAAGACATTTACTTCTCTTTTCGGGTTTGAGTTGTGATTGCGACTGCGACTGTGTCGCTCCCTTCGTTGTCGCTATCGTACCTTTCCTTTCATGCGCCTTTTGTTATGATCTTGTTCCTTACTATTGTGTTTTCACTTTTCACTATTGAGCTCTTTATTAACAAAGAGAGGACAAGAGGTGACAAGAGAATAAGAGATTTAGTTTTATTGGGGAAATCAAACTATGCCTCTTGTGTGTATACATCTATATAATGTGTGTAATTATTAAAGCAAGTATAATCATGAACATAACGAAAGTAGGTACATTATCGAAAAAAATCAAACTTTATTATAATTATAGTCTGAACTTTAAAAAATGGTAATTAAATACTTAAACTTTCAAATTTTCTCAAATATAATCTTATTATGAAGTTGATGTGAAAAGCTGTGTCAGATTAAGTAAGTCACGCTTGGGATGTTAGGTGTGAGTTAATTTTTACGTCAAATTATAATTAAATTAAATTAATTATTATTAATTCACTTTGAGGGGATTAGGCATACAAGGAAGGGAGTAAATGGACAAGAAAAATAAATCATCTAAACCAAAAGCCAATCTTTATACAAAAACGTATATAAACCTTACAAATCAAGGCGAAATAGCTTGTGTTTTTTTAATCTTTCATTATTCTCTTTCATGATGAAAGATTATGTTTCTTATTTTGTGTTTGAGAACTTTAGAGAGAGAAAGTACATTAGCAATAGAAAATAAAATGAAAAATTTTCAAACGAAAGAAAATTAAGACTGTGTTTGGAATAAGTGAATGAAGAAGGAGGACATTAATCCCTATAAAAATCAATCTAACTTATAGTTTTAGGTGCATGGCGGAAGAGGGGAGAAGGGGGGTTAGGATTTTTTGTTTTATTTTATTATATTAAAATTAATGATGTAAAAACTGAATCAGACGGGTCAATTGAACTATAACCCGGACCAATTTTCTGTTTGATTTTTATTTTTGACCTTTATAGATGAAAACTGGCCGATTAAATACTGTTTTCTCTAAATTGTAAGAACCAGTTTGTCTTCTCCTAACGCCCACACTAGTAATGTCTCTTCGTGTCTTCTTCCAACGAAACAACATCTTCTTTACCTAGAGCTCCGGTGCCATGTTGCCCACCACTTTAGCTATTCTGATGCTTGTTTGGTCCTTCACAGTCCTGATTGCTTAGCGGATCGTGTTTGGAGCCATCTCGACTGTTAAATCGATGCTCTTCCTACATCAATCTAGCAATTAGTAGGTGTTCAACCTCTATTTCTTTATTGGAAACTTAACTTTGATTATAATTGCCTTGAAAATGGATTTTTAACAACAAAACAAACACTCCCTACTTTATTGAAGACAAACACAAATATTACAAACACAATCTCAATAAACCTAAAACCCGTTATTAGTTAGCTTGTTGAAGCTAACCAACCAAACCCTTTAGTATGCTCACTAGCATACACCTCACTTAACTTTCTTATAATAAAATCTATAGATGCAATGGCCAAATGGTCATATTTATAGGTGATATGTTGGTTGACCTCTTTGGTGGCAATAATTGGCAACTTAAAATTGCCAACTAGCAAAAGGAATAGACAGTCAATTTGAATTGAAACTTTGACCAAGTCAAAACCACCCTTTTACAACTCATCATGATCTAGAGATTTCCAATATTAACCTAAGTTTAATTCTTAACATCCTCCCTTAAACTTGGTTGTCATTCTGAGCATGTTCTTCAACTTGTAAAATGTCTCAGCCTTCAAAGGCTTTGTGAAAATATATGCTATTTGATCTTCATATGTGCAATACTCAACAATAATCTCTTTGTCTTTAACCAAATCTCAAATTTAATGATATTTAATGTCAATGTGCTTACTTCGACCATGGAACATTAGATTCTTCGTTAAAGCAATTGATGATTTATTATCATAGTAGATTATTGTGAGACCATCTGATTGTTGTTTCAATTCACTAAGCATCCTTCGTAGCCAAATTGCTTGAGTAGCATAATTTGCTACAGATATATACTTTGCTTCAACAGTTAAACGAGCAACTACTTATTATTTATTAGAAGACCAAGAAAATGCTCCAGAACCTAAATGAAAAACATAACCAGAAGTACTTTTTCTCTTTTCAACATCACCGGCCTAATCGCTATCTGTATATCCAACTAGTTGTATATTTTTATTTGTTTGAATAAAATATTCCATAATCAATCGTACCTTTAATATATCTCAAAATTCGTTTAGCAGCTTACTAATGAAATTGTCGTGGTGAATCCATAAATCTGCTCACGATTCCCACTCCATAAACAATATCTGGTCTAGTTGTAGTTAAGCACCTCATACTTCCAATAAGTCTTCTGAAATTTGTTGCATCAACCAAATCACAACTACTGTCTTTCACAATCTTTAGCCTCTCTTCAACTGGTGTTAAAATTGGTTTGCACGCATCCATCTTGAATTTCTTTAAAATATCTTTTGCATATTTTTGTTGGGAAATGAATATGCCTTCATTTGTTTGCTTTACCTCGATACCAAGAAAGTAGGACATTAACCCCAAATCTGTCATCTTAAAATGAGCAACCATATCGTTCTTGAACTCCGACAACAATCTTGAATTATTACCAGTGAATATTAAATCATCTACATAGAGACAAACTATGTCGATGTCTCCTTCCTTGTTGATCTTGATATATAAAGTATGTTTATACAGACACTTAAGAAATCCATATTTAATGAAATATGTATCAATACAAGTATACCATGCCCTCGGTGCTTGTTTAAGACCGTACAATGCCTTCTTTAGTCGATAAACCTTATCTTCTTCTCCTTGCTTTACATATCCTGGTGGTTGCTCAACATATACTTCTTCTTCAAGTATACCATTCAAAAAGGCTGACTTCACATCCATTTGATAAATCTTCCAATTGCTTTGAGCAGCAAGAGAAGTGATTAAACGTACAGTATCTAATCTGGCAATAGGTGCAAAAACTTCAGAGTAGTCAATACCTGACTTTTGTTTATATCCTTTTACAACTACTCTTGCTTTAAAGCATTCCACTTCTCCACTGGGCTTATACTTTGTTTTGTACACCCATTTGACACCAATAGGCTTCTTTCCTTTTGGCAAAATGGTTAACTCCCATGTTTTATTTTTTTCAACAGCATGAATTTCTTCGTCCATTGCTTTAATCCAATGACTGTCATTCACTGCTTCCTTGAACATTACTGGATCACATTTGCAAAGAAATCATAATGGGAAACAAATTCATCGTCATTATTATCATCATCACCTACTTGATAGTCTTTCAAATAAGTAGGTGGATTGCGCTCTCGTTTTGAGTGCCTAAGTGCAGGTGAAGTAGGAGGAGATGACACTTCAGGATCAACATGAGTTGACTCTTCAGGAAATGGAGGTAAAGATGACTCTCTAGTTTGACCAGTTATTTCAAAATCATTGTTTATTAGAAGTGGTACTGGCGATGATTTCGTTTCTTTTTCTGACCAATCCCGTACTCCATCTTCTTCAAAAGTAACATCTCGACTGATGATCACTTTTTGAGTCTTTGGTTTATAAAGTTTATAACCTTTTGTTTCCATGTTGTAGCCAAGAAATATACATTTTTCTGCCTTGTGATCTAGCCTCTTTCTCAACTCATCAAGCACGAGTGAATAGGCTATGCAACCAAACACCCTCATATCACTAAGATTAGGTTTTTGTCCACTCCATGCTTCTTATGGAGTTTTATCTCGAACACTTTTAACAGGACACCTATTTAAGATATAGACAGCACAAGCCACGGCCTCTGCCCAAAAACTTTTAGGTAACTTCTTACAAAAGAACATGCTTCTCACCATATCCATAATAGTTTTATTTTTCCTTTTTGCAACTCCATTTTGTTGAGGAGCATACCTTACCTTCAATTGATGTTGAATTCCATGCTTTCTTAAGAAATCATCATAAACAATATACTCTGTGCCTCTATCTGTTCTCAAAGTTTTGATAGAATAACCACTTTGTTTTTCAACATATGCTACAAAATTCTTAAGTACTTCACATGCCTCAGATTTATGCTTCAAAAAATAAACCCATGCCTTCCTACTATAATCATCAATAAAAGTAATAAAGTATTTGTTACCTCCATTTGATGGAAACTCAACATAACATAGATATGAATGTACGAGCTCTAAAGGATGTTTGGCTCTCCATGCCTACTTTGTAGGAAATGGATCCCTATGATTTTTTCCCATTACACATGACTCACAAATCTAATCAGGAGCTTGAATGGTTGGCAAGCCTGAAATCCACTCTTTGTTTACAAGAAACTTAATGCTTCCAAAATTCAAGTGTCTAAGTTGTATATGCCATAGCCAATTATCATTGATAGTTAAAGCATTACAACAAGAAGCATTACCATAATTAAGATAAGTTGGAAATAGACGATTGAATGACATTCTTGTCTTTAGAATCATGCCCTTTTTTATGTCACTCACCGTGCACCCATCTTTATTAAAATGTTAATCATAGCCCTTTTCTAGTAGTTGTCCAACACTCAAAAGATTTTGGCAAAGAGTAGGAGCATGGTATATGTCAGAAATATAATGTGATCTTCAATTTTATGGCTCTCTTTCCTCTTCCCAAAACTAGAATCTGATAGTCATCGGCAAGCTTTACTGAAGAATGAAAGGATTCATCTAATTCAGAAAAAGCTTCTTTGATTCCACTTAATTGATTGCTACAACCCGAGTCTAAAAACCATTGACAATTATCACTGTTACTAATTTCATGAGCGGCCATCAACAAGATTTCTGGGCTATTATTGTCAACAGCTCCAGCTTGATTATCTTTATGTTCTTGTCTTCGAGCACGACATTCTCTATTATAGTGACCATTTTTTTTGCAATTATGGCACTGAATATGTGACTTGCACTCAGATTGATAGTGACTAAACTTTTTGCACTTGTAACATTGAATATTGGATCTATCTTGAGGAGATTCATTCTCTCTTGCTTTTAGTCTAGAGTTGGTTTTGGAATTTTTACCTCCTCTGCCTCTGAAATTTGAACTTCTTTGAGTATGCTCCGTTTTGCCTGTTGCACTTTCCTTTTCATTTCTCAAATTTAGTTAGGCTTTTAAAACTTGGTCCGTTGTGTTTGGTGATCTTTCATTCATTCTTATTTCATGAGACTCTAGTGAGGCTAGCAAATCATTAACGTAATGTTTGGTTGCCATCCCCGTGACCAGGGACAGTGCACAAAACATAAAAATTCTGTCAACTGGAAATGTTTGGTTGCTGTCTCCCTATGTTTGTTCACTGCCCCCAGTTAACGGCGTCCAGAAAATTTGTTAACTCCAAATCCGTGGAACAGGGGTCATTACGTCCCTGTCAACTGAAACATTTCCTCTCCTCTTCCATGCGTAGCCCTACCGCCGTCTCCCTCAACCATCGTCTTTGGTGTCGACCCACAAGCCGTAGCGTCTCTTTGGTGTAGCCCTACATATCATCTCCTTTTCGAAGCTTCGCCCGACCTCGCGGTGAGCGTGACGTCGCTTCCTTCGTCTCTGTCCGTTCTTCATCTCTCTACAACGTGACGTCGCTTTCTTCTGTACCGATCCGTCTTCATTTCTCTACAAAGTAAGTTTTGATCTTCTTTACGTTTCGATTCGTCTTCATTTCTCTACAAAATAAGTTTCGATCTGGATCCATTGAAGCATGATTTACGTTTGATCCGTTTTCATTTGTAGAGACGGATCCATTTCTCTACAAAATAAGTTTCGATCGGATCCGTTCTCTACAAAATAATAACCGAGGTAAAGCATGATTTACGTTTCGATTCGTCTTCATTTTAGAGCCCTACGAAGCCTGGATCGATCGATGGGTTAACTCGGATCTTCTTCTTCAGCCCCGAGTAGAGACATGCCTTGTTTAATTGATTGTGTTTCGATCTTGTTTAACCGATCCAGTCCTTGTACCATGACCCATTCTAGCGATTCCTATCAACAACCACAAGAAGATGAATCTTCTCCATGTGTTCCAACTCACCCTCCGGCCCGGTGTCTTTTTTTATATTTTTCAGCCCTCCGGTACCGGAATTAATGATCTTCAGTTTTTGTTTTTAACCTTGGTTTATGGTAGTGCACATTATTTTCAAGCTCCATGAACAAGGAAGTCATGAATGTGATGCTGCTGTGATGAAAGGTGTTGGGAACTTTCATCACAGAGTGGGATGAAGGGCGCATTATTTGCAATGTGGTTGTGTAGATGAACCGATTAAGCATTCTATTGTAATGTGGTTGTTTAGTTCTAATTTTAGTTTAGTACTGTGGTTGTGTAGATGAACCGATTAAGCATTCTATTGTAATGTGGTTGTTTAGCTTTCGGTCTAATTGACACAATATCTTTTATTTAATTTAGTATTTTTAAACTTTGTCTTTGTTGGTGTTTAGGTGAGGTGGGTGTGGTAGCTCGATCAGAGGTTCTTTGAAGCATTAAAAGAATCTTGTGTTTCATTTTAAAGGTAATTCAATTGTGTTTGGGAAGTTTGCGTTATGAGTTGTGTTTGCGGATGAAAATTTGGTGTGTGTAGGGAACATTGAATGTAATCTGATTGTTCATTAGAGTGCTCCTGTTTAATTGTGTATGTTGCTATTCAATTCTAATTTTACAAGTTCTGTAATATGATTCAAGACTCTTGTCTTGGACTAGTTTAATGAAAGGTATTAACAAGAGGATTACAAATCAGTATGTTGAGATGATGTGAGATTAGGTTGCATACATAGTTTTTTAATAGCTATAGCGTTTTGGTTACGGTTTCATTTGTCAATGCGAAATGCTTGAACCACTAAATTAAGTTAATAACAATTAATTCTATATAAAGTGCAGAATTTGTTTTGCTTAATTATGAATAAGAAGTCTTTAAATTTTCTAACCAACTTTACGGATTGAGCACACCCAATCATAGTAGCACTTGGCACGAACGTATTGTTCCTTTTCATATACTTTATCATTGACATGGTGCTAATTTGTTAATAAAATTTGTGATGGCGATGCATTGTTCCTTTTCATATCAAAATTTTTAAACATATTGTTTTCTAAATGATATGAAAGACTAAAAAGGATAATCCAATTTAAAACGTTGTTTTCCTTACTTATTTGCTGAACTGCCTAACGAATCTTAATTTTAGCATGAAAATTCGTATTTTGTTAGTCACAAACTTCCTTTACTAATCGTATGTGAATAGTGAAAAAAATCATACAAACCAAAACCAATGTATAAAAAGTATCTATGCGAGAATAAATATATCATCTTAACAATGTATAAGATGAGCTTGGTTTTGATTATGGACACGGAATATTCATAACAGTGTATAAGTGGAAGTAGATTGGTACATTTGAAATTCATAGTATTGGAGTAAGTGAAAAGGTTTACAACATTCAAAATGTTCAAGAAAACAAAGAGATATCAATTAACTATTTTCTTTATTTACTATATAGCTTCTCTTTATTGCATAAGTGATGAGCTTTAGGATTATGAATCGATAGATGTGGACCTTTCTTGCTATTGTTTTATTCTTATTTTATTTGTTTGTTGATCTAGTGGCGTCGCAATATTATATTATTGTATTACTTTGTTACAATCACTGCATATAGGGAGATAGTAGTATGAAGAGTAGTATGAAGGTTTGATTAACTTCTCTGAAGGAGCCTTCACATAGTATATAAGAGAGATACTAATATCATCTTAACAATGTATAAGATGAGCTTGGTTTTGATTATGGACTTGGTATTCAAAACGATGTATAGTGTTCAATTTTAGTTAACGATCAATCGTTGTGAACTCTTTGCGAGATAGTTGTTGTTCCCCAACATGGATAAATCGCGTCGTGATGTGATTTTAAAGGCTTTGACATGTCTTGATGTTTGGAATGGGCAGTTGGAATTAATGAAAGTGGTAATTGCGGTAGTGTTGGCAGTATACAGAAGAAAACGGAAGAGGAGTGATCTTGCAGTAGGGAGTAGAGCTTTGACAGTGCCATCGAGGAAGCTAATATACATAGGATTTTGCATGAGGGTGATAGGAATAGTCGATGGGATTTAAGGATGGACGTTAGGACATTTTCGGTGTTATGTGAAATGCTTCAAGCCCATGGTGGATCGCCAAATCTTGCCATCTCTTTATTGAAGAAAAGGTGCTGATCTTCCTACGAATATTAGCACAAAATGAAAGTAATAGAGTATTACAAGTAAGGTTGATGAGATAAGGAGAAACAATAAGTAGGGCCTTTCATAGTGTGTTGAAGGCCGTACTAAGGCTACATCAGCTTTTGTATGTGAAGCCCATACCAATTCCAGATGACGAAACAGACCCTAGATGGAAATGGTTTAAGGTTAGTAAACTTTGTTAGCTACCAAAAATTGTGTGATATCAGTATTGTAAATTACTCAACTCTAACTTAGTTTTCCTGGAATTTTGTGGAAAGGGTTGCCTTGGCGCTCTAGATGGGACCTATTTAGGTATTACAGTGCCGCAAGATGAGAAACCCAGATACAGAGGTAGGAAAAGGGCAAATATGCACAAATGTGTTAGGGGTGTGTGATAAGAACTTAAACTTTGTTTATGTTCTTGCGGGATGGGAGGGGTCAGCATCGGATTCAAGGGTTTTGCACGATGCTGTAACGAGGCAGAATGGGCTTCAAGTGTCAAGGGGTATGTAACCTCTGAATCATACACAACTTCCAAAATTTGCACACATATTTGATGCTAAATATCGACAATAGTAATAGTGTCATTTTGTGTTTAGGAAATTACTACTTAGTCGATGCTGGCTATACCAACGGTCCTGGCTTCCTTGCACCATTTAGACACACAAGATACCACATTCAAGAGTGGGCAAGAGATGGAAGGGCACCTAGAAACCGAGAGGAGCTCTATAATAAGAGACACTCATCTGCTAGAAATGTAATTGAACGTGCGTTTGGCCTACTGAAAAAAAGATGGAAAATCCTTAGAACTCCATCTTTTTATTCAGCAACCACTCATGTTCAAATAATTCTTGCATGCACCCTTCTGCACAACTTTATTAGGTTGCATATGGCAGAAGATCCGGTAGAGCATATTCCTGACGAAGCCGAGTATATGCCAATTGGGGAAGATGCTTCCTTGCCTGAAGTTGTTGATCGTGTTCAGGCAAGTAATGAATGGAGTCAATGGAGAGAAGATTTAGCCACGAATATGTTTGATGAATGGAGAAGCAACAAATAAAATGTGAAATTCCTTTGACAGTGTCAGTTCTTAGATTGCTGAATTGCGAGATTCATTTCGGTTGGCATTGTATTGTAACTGAATTGAGGGAGTGTTTGCGTATCTTCTTTTATTGATGACCTTGATATTTCATATCATGTTAGTGCAAAATCAATCTTGACTTTTTTTATTTGCATCTTGCTATCAAATGATATATTTTGTTAAACTCATATGTTGAATGGATTGGCACGTTGTGGGATTCTTGACATTGGTTGGTGTAGGCGCAATGTCAAGAATTTGGACGGACAGTGAAACATATGCTTTGGTTACCTTAATGGAGGAGGCAGTGCTAGATGGTCAAAGGGCAGATAATGGTCAATTCAAGCCTGGTACTTTCCAAACTCTTGCTCGGCAGATGGTGGACAAATTTTCTGACTGTGGGATCGATAGGAGACATGTAAAAAATAAGCAGAAAAGGTTAAAAGACAAATATCAAACAGCTTTTGACATGTTAAACTGCAGTGGCTTTGGCTGGAATGACTCAAAACAATGCGTTGAGGTCGATAGCAAGCAAGTCCTAGAAGAATGGATGAGGGTAATTCTGTGCTTATTGTTGACCTTTTCTTCGTTGACCGGATTATCGTATGTAATGCATTCTGACGTTATGTGATGTTTTCTCCAGGGCCACCCTAACAAGTACTACACTCCAGGCAAGCCATTCCCGCTTTACCCTAGACTTGAAATTGTGTTTGGGCGGGACAGAGCCACTGGTGGAAGGGCTCATGATCTTCTTGATCTTTGTTGATATTGGTCTTTGAGGGTGACACACAAGGCGAACCCCCATCGACTGAACCAACTTTTGATGACCCTTGTGATCAACCAACCCAACAAACAAGTCCTCCTCTGACAACTTCACCCCATGTCCTCGGATCCATGGCATCTTCCAGCAACACTACTGCAAATCTACAGAACAAAGGCAAACGGAAGATGCGGGAAAGTGAAGCGCTAGATAGCCTTGCCACATCATTTGCTGCTGCTATTGAAACAAGCAAAGAGAATGCTAAGGTGATTGCGGACGCCATTGCAGGAATGCAAGGAGCTAAGTTGGGTGAAGAGCTTGTCAGTTTCGGCTTCCCCGTTGGCGAAATCCTCAAGGCTGCACAGAAATTTGTGGGGCATCCTGAATTAATGAGTGTTTACTGGGGTTTACCACCAGAGCTTAAGCAGGCTTATGTAAGGGGCCTTTTAGATTCAGACATATGAAATGCTTTTTAGTCTTGAAATTAACATGATGAAACTGGGTATATGTTGTTTTTAATTATGTTTATGTTAACAATTATCTGACTTATCACTGGTTGGTTGACTTATTATTTAATGTTTGTCATACTTGTTGCGTGTATAGATGATGATAAAATGATTCTTTTTCAGGTTCAAAAATATGGGTCGATACAATTTTTATGTGGTATTTGCTGGACGTGAAGTTGGTATTTTTTCCAATTGGGATGATGTGCGAGTAGCAACTGAGGGATTTCCAAATGCCCGATTCAAGGGGTATCGGACATTGGAAGAAGCACAAACGGTTTTTGCCATGGGCTCATATAGGCTGGATCAACGCAATGTGGACATTGTCCCCACCGCCAATGAAGCCTCCTCCTCTATGTCGACTCAAATCCCACAGCCAACAGATGAACAACTCAATGTCGTTGCCCCTTTGCAGACCAACACGGCATGGGCTTACACATATTTACTCATAGCCATTGGCGTCATCATGGGAATGATTATTCAAAATATTATTGATAAAATCTAAGGCCTTTATGTATGATGAACCAATTATGTTGTTATGAACAGTAATGTTTAAATGTCTGTTTTCAATGAATTTGAACCTATCATGTAATTACTTATATCAATGTATGTTGAAGCTATTATGTAATTAATTCTATAAATGCTTAGATGATGTATATGAATGTATGTTGACCCAATTGTTACTAATCATGTTCTTGAATTTCATTCATATTAATATTATTATTCTTGGTCCAAAATTATTATTATCAATATTATCATAATATATTTCTTATTACAACTATTATTATTCTTAATATAAAATGTATTATACACTTTGTTTTAATCTCTTATATTTATGATTTTATTAACAATAATTACGTATTAGTTCTTGTTATTATTAAGCGTATTAAATATTGTTATTATTAACGTATTCAAAATTGTATTTATTGTTATTATTATTATGAAAATTGACTACATTAATTTTGTAGTTAATCTTGTTATTATTAATTTACTTATTTATCATTCATATTGTTTGTTTGTTATTATCAATTTATTATTATTAGTATTATTATTATTAGTAGAAGTAGTAGTAGTCGATCGTATTATTATTATTATTATTATTATTATTGTTTTTTAAATAATAATTAAATAATTATTACTTATTATTCCGGATTAATTTCAAATTGTTATTATTATTCTCGCTCATTTTGTAACTAATACAAGCCATTCATTTTAAAAGAATATTTTGATTACATATTTTAATCAATTTAAGCACCGAGGCATATCATCATTTGCATTATATTTGTTTATCGTCCCTCGCAACCAAACACATTCTCCCGTAGGATGTAACATAAATTCTCTGCTCATCAACCACAACCAAACACCACTCGCCTCCGGTGCATTCCGTTACGCTTCGTTTCATTACATCTGCGATCGGTGGAGATCGCAACCAAACGCAGCGTAAGAGTCATGGACTCCAAACTTTTAGACTCTTCAATGGCTGTGACAACAAAATCAAATCGACTTGTCAACGTGCACATAATCTTTTCCCCAATATCTTTCTCCATAATCACCTAACCATTATTTTTCATCTCATTGACTAACTTTTCTACGCATGAAAAATAATCACAAATACTTTTGTCCTTGCCTTGCTCCATTAACTCGTATTGCCTTTTAAAGCCTTGTAGTCTTGTTCGTTTAACTGTATCTGCTCTTCATATGTTTTGAGCAAAATATTCCAAGCCTCCTTTGTTGTTTTAGCATGGAATATTTTTTCAAGAATCGACAACTTAATTGATTGACAAATTAAAACAAGACTTTTTCGTTTAACAAACAATCACGTACCAGTTGTTGCGATTCTTCGTCCATTGGTTTTTCTTTTTCTACTACGCCTTTCTCCAAAATTTCACTATACCTATTGCTTCTCAAGTATAGCTTCATCAGGTGTTTCCATATTGCAAAATTATTTTTTCCATCGAACTTGAAAATTTTTAATTGCATTGGTTGAACTTCAATTGTTGAACTTGAAGCCATCTTGATCTACTTGAGCACTTTAACCGAGCTCTGATACCAGATGTTGGCAACTTAACTTTGATTATAATTGCTTTGAAAATGGATTTTTGACAACAAAACAAACACTTCCTATTTTATTGAAGAAAAACACAAATATTATAAATACAAACTCAATAAACCCAAAACTCGTTATGAGTTAGTTTGTTGAAGCTAACCAACCAAACCCTTTAGTATGCTCACTAGTACACACCTCACTCAACTTTCTTCTAATAACATCTATAGATGCAATGGCCAAATGGTCATATTTATAGGTGATATGTTGGTTGGCCTCTTTGGTGGCAATAGTTGGCAACTTAAAATTGCCAACTAGCAAAAGGAATAGAAAGCCAATATGAATTGAAACTTTGACCAAGTCAAAGCCATCCTTTTACAACTCATCATGATCTAGAGATTTCCAATATTAACCCAAGTTTAATTCTTAACATTCTTCTCTAGATTATTTGAGCATAAGAAAGGTGTAGAGAAAATGAGCGGGAAGGTAATTTAAAGGGAAAAAAGTAAACTATTTGAACTCTAGATGCTCTTCTTACAGTGATCTTTCTCACTTTAGATGCTTGAGATGTCTGGACGGAGAGAAACCTAACTATTAATGTTGGCGTAATTGACAAAGAAAAAGGTTTTGATATTATTATGAGATAGATGATAACAGCTGTAAGTGAAACGAAAAAACCGATTTAGAAGAGCAAAGATGACTAGATGGGATCAACTGATAGAGAGATGAATGGTTAGTTCATGGCCAGATTTTTTCTTGGCTGATGATGTACAGTTAAGGAATTACTTGTTCTTGAAAGTTGGGTATACAATAAGAAAATAATTAGATTTGTCTCATGGGATGCGCTAAATGCTGTAGGGAATTGACCTTTATTTTTTCTTTTTTCAAAGAGACAAGAAATAAGAAAATAAATGAATACAACGTATGTATATATATAGAAAAAGATGAAATTGTACAAAATTATGGCATAAATTATAGACATATTTTAAATTTTACATATCAAACTAAGACCTTTAGAATTATTAAATCATGAATATTAAACTATAATAAAATTATTTACTTCTTTAAAAATTAATCTTTACATATTATATTCAAAATCTTAATATTAAACAAATAAACTAATAAATAAATAAATAAATTTATTTTTAACAATAAGAATTATTATTTATTAAAGTAAATTTAACTGAATCGAAAAGTTAATTATTTCAAAATTTTATTTCTTATTTATTATATATCGCTTTATAACGATTTAATATCGATTAAACCTTTAAAACTTAAACCTTTCATTTGTCTCGATTTGATGTCCCATCCAGTTTTAAAATATTGATTAAAATCTAATATAGATTTAACATGATACATAACATCTTACATTTACCATAATATGGCTGAAGTAGCTTGCCACGTCAATTCTGTTAACGGAGACACTAACGTCAGCCTATATTTAAGAAAAATTCAAGGTTCAGGTTTGTCATTGTCACTTTTTAATATTTGGGCTATAATTATAAAATTGTGTAAAGTTTAGGACTTTTTTAGTATTTAACTCTTAAAAGAATACAAATATTCTAAACAAATTTAAATTTATAAAATAAAAGATTTAAAAATTTAATGTTTATTTATTATTATTATTTTGTTTACAAAAGAAAGGTAAAACATAGCCTAAACTAACTCTCGCATAGCTCTGTGGTGGACAGCTCCATGCTTGTCCCGTTGAATGATCGCCAGGACTAACAGTGGAGGCTCCTGAAGAACGTGGACGCCAGGACTCCGTTGAACTGCAATGGCGACCTGGAGATCTGCGCACTGATCCTTCACGATGTATGTGCTGGAGTTGCACCTCCCAATCCAGGTAAAGTGATCCATGGGTACCTTCCAACAAAGAAAGAGGAATGTCAGTTTTGGAAAGAGTTGCTGCTGGTGGAGCCGAAAGCAAGTGGATGATTTCCAAGGCGTCCACTTCGAGTATAATCCTTCGATACCCAAGGGATCGTGCTAACTGTAGGCTCGAGTGGACACCCCATAGTTCGACTATTAATGCCATGCCGCTACCAATGTTCTGTAGAAATCTGCTGCACCATTGGCCATGACAGTCGCGAAGTATTCCCCCAGCTGTAACAACTTGGTTATTTATTATTAAACTGTTATAAAATCAATATATAATAATAGTTGAAGAACCTGAAATAAAATTAAGGAAAAATATTATTTTTATCTATTGAAAAAATAAAGTTTAATTAAATAAATAGAAATTAATTAGTTTATTCTAGTTTATAAAATTTAGTTAATTTATAAAAATCAATCAAAATTGTTAAAATAAATTAAGCTAAAATTTGAAAGATTTAAGATTTCTACATATATTCAATTTAATAATTTGACCTTTTTGTTATATTCTTGCAACAATGCTAATTTCCATATAAGCTTACAACCATTAAACCTTTTCTTATATATTAGATGATTACTAGCAGGTGTTCAATGCGCAGATGTGCAGTGGAGATTTAGAAATGTGTAATGCCCAATTGATTTTGGGAATTAAAGAGTACGTATGTATAGGTATTGTTATGATACAACTCAAGTAAGTGGTGCCATGAGTTACGCAAACAGTAGCTCAATCTGGAACGAACCACAAACCATTTTAATGTTGCTAGAAGTCAAAAGTATCAAGTTTGCTCTAGACTTGATCCACTGAGACATTTGTAATTCATTGTTAGCAATCTGTTGTATAGCTCACTTGTAATAATTGAATACTACTCCTAGACCCCCAAGTTCAAACTGCGGGATCGTGTGAGTATTGACAAGCCTTGACCAAAGCTTGGCACGCAAGTCAGTACGAGAAAGACGTGTTAACGACAGAACAAGGTGAAGTCTTGCGAGTTGGCGAGCAAAATCTGAGGAACTTACGAAATAGACGCAGGATGCGGGAAGTATTGGTGAAGATCTCGAGAGTAGGTGAGATGCGATACACGTGGGCACGCGTAGGCATGCATCAGAGAAAATCTTCAACGAGACGTGAGATTCGGATGCGAGGTCACACGGAGTTAAAAAACTAAGTCATGCGAGACCCGAGGGTGCGCGAGAAGGCACAAAGGTATACCAAACCCGTGAGGATGTATGAAGGCAGTGAGCGCGACGAAGTGCATAAACACTTAACTTCGATAAGGGAGGTCGAAGGTATGAGAAATATGCAAGGTTTTATACTAACTCAGATTGTGACGTGTACTTAGTCATGGAGCAACGAGACTGCACCATGAGTGAGCTTGATTATGGAAGATGGAATTGTCTATGGATGTATATTGATAGACTTATGTGCGGATAAGTTGTGGTGAAAACACATCAGCAGTGTAGTGGCAATTGTGGATGATGTGGCACATGATGACGTGGCAGATAAAATAACAGTGGATGGACATCAACTTTAAGATATAAAGATCACGTGGAAGGATCATCTGAAGATAAAGGAGATCTTCATGGATAAGGATAATCATTCCTAGATAGGGTAATCTTTTAAATGTATAGGTTAATCTTTTAAATGTTATGTAACTTAATTTTATTACATAGGATAAGATTGTGATCATAGGTAGTAGAGTTCTATTAGGACTCTTAGTCATCTAGAGGAGCCTATAAATAGCTCATTAGAGTTGAGCGTCAATTCAAATATTCGATAATTGAGAGATCACTCAGAGGAGAGAGCTTTGAGAGTTGAGATCTTTTGGGGGAGTTTTCATTGTAAGGGCTTCGAGTAAGGAGTTCCTTATAAGGGCTTCGAGTAGGGGGTTCCTTGAGTGCTTCGAGTAGGAAGTACTTGTATCTTTTGTTAACATTTTGTTGAGGGTTAATGAAAGAGTAGGTTCGGCTATATTTAAATCTTTTGCTGCTCTCTTTACTTTGCTACACTTGTGTTCTTTATGTGTGTGAGAGAATCATTTTAAACAATTGTGTGCGTATGAGGTGCTCGAGGGCTAATGAAATTGTTCGGTGACATTTAAATGAGAAAGATGAATCTTGCTTAAGCGAAACTAAGCGAGATTGTTGGATGAAGGTGGACGAGACTTGCGGTGCAAGTTTGAGTCCAAAGTAGACCTTTGTGACAGCTAGTATCAGAGCCAATATAGAGTGATGGCTGGTGGAAGCAATCTAACGGAAAGGGTTACTAGAATAGCGACGACTTTTGAGTCTTTAGCCTTAACAGATGAGGGCCGTTGGGGAGTAATTCCTTTGTTGAAACATATTGTATCCTTAAAGAGGGAGTTTCAAGCAACTATGAGAGCGCTCGAAGAACAGATGAAGGCTTGTGAGGAGATGAGTTATGATCTGTTAGTGTTTAAACATGCGATGGCAATGCATGGGATGGGTGTCCGAGTAGAAAGCACTATGGTGAAGGTGCGAGAGCCATAAGTTTTCGATGGCAAACAGAGTGCCAAAGAGCTCAAAATTTTTATATGGGATATGAAATAGTACTTTGCGATGACAAAGGTGGCAAACTCGGAGAAAGTGTCGATCACAACAATGTACTTGGTGGGTGATGCGAAGTTGTGGTGGAGAATGAGAACCTCCAACAACATCAGTGTAGGTAGACCTCCCATCGACACTTGGGAGAAGATGAAAAAGGAGCTAACAGATTAGTTCCTACCCAACAACACTTCTTGGCTCGTGAGGGAAGTTTTGAAGGGTTTGAAGCAAGACGGCTCGGTGAGGGAGTATGTGAGGAAGTTCACATCGGTGATGTTGGATGTGCAGAAGATGTCAGAGGAAGACAAGTTGTTTAACTTCATTAGCGACTTGCAAGGTTGGGCACAAATGGAGCTTCGGAGGCAGAACGCGAAGAACCTCCCTAGCACAATAGCGGCAAAAAATGCCTTGGTAGATCTCCAATTGCCACTACCAATTTGACCTAACAGAGAGGGCAAGAAAAATGGTGGAACTCGATATGGCAAAGAGAAAGACAAATAGAAGGTGAGAGAATCTTCTCAACATAAGAAGAAGCAATTGAAGGGAAAGGTTATATGCTTCATCTATCAGGGGTTTTGCTTGAGAATGCTCGAAGAGGAAGAAGAGCGAGGAGCAAATGAACACCATAGTCACGAAGAACAAAGGAGGGAGCGATGAAGATAACTTGGGAGAAGCAGCCATCAACAACATTGCGTATTTGAATGTTATAAGCCTAATGGAAGAGGATCCATACAAAAGCAAACTCGACGGAAAGAGGAGATGGTACAAGAAAAATGTGCCATTGGAAGAGAAGACTTGCTCCAGTCTTCAACAGTTGGTCAAGGAGTCTTCGAGGGAACCGCTCGTGGAGGAGTGCTCACAGATTATTTCGATGAGGCATAGAATTCTTCTAGTGAGGGTAGTTTGTTAGGCCCCTAAGTTCAGACTGTAGGATCATGTGAGTGTTGGCGAGCCTTGGCCAATGCTTAGCATGTAAGTCGGCATAAGAAAGGTGTGTTGATGATGGAAGGTGAAGTCTTACGAGATGGCGAGCAAAACCCGAGAAACTTGCAAAGTAGGTGAGGGATGTGGGAAGTACTGGTAAAGATCTCGAGAGTAGGTGAGATGCGATACACGTGGGCACGTGTCGGCACGTATCGGTAGAAATCTACGACAAAACTTGATATTTAGATGCAATGCAGCATGTAGTTAGAAAACTAAGTCATATGAGACCTGAGGGTGTGCGAGAAGGTGCAAAGGTACATGAGACTCGCGAGGATGCGCGAAGGCATTCGAGCGCAACGAGGCGCATAAGCACTTAACTTCGGCCAGGCAGGTTGAAGGTATGAGAAATATGCGATATTTTTATACTAATTCAGATTTTGACTTGTACTTAGTCATGGAGCGACGAGGCTGCACCATGAGTAAGCTTGGTCATAGAAGATGGACTTGTCTATGAACATGCATTGATAGACTTATGTGTGAATAGGTCATGGTAAAAACACATTATCAGTGACGTGGCAGCTGTGGATGAAGTGACACATAATGACGTGACGGATAAGATCACAATTGATGAATATCAACTTTAAGAGATAAAGATCATATGGAAGGATCATATAAAGATAGAGGAGATCTTCGTAGATAAGGATAATCATTTCTAGATAGGGTAGTCTTTTAAATGTGATGTAACTTAATCCTATTAAATAGGATAAGATTGTGATCATAGCTAATAGAGTTCTATTAGGGCTCTTAGTCATCTAGAGGAGCCTATAAATAATTCATTAGAGTTGAAAGTCAATTCAGAGATTCAATCATTGAAAGAAACTCATTGAGAGATCACTCAAAGGAGAGAGCTCTAAGAGTTGAGAACTTTTGGGGGAGTTCTCATTGTAAGAACTTCGAGTAGGGAGTTCCTCATAAAGGTTGCTAGTAGGGAGTTTCTTGTAAGAGTTTCTAGTAGGGAGTTCCTTGAGTGCTTCAAGGAGAAGGTACTTGTATCGTTTGTTAAACATTTTGTTGAAGGTTAATGAAAGAATAACTTCGACTATATTTAAATCTCTTATTGCTCTCTTTATTTTATTACACTTGTGTTCTTTATGTTTATGAGAGAAACACTTTAAACACTTATGTGCGCGTGAGATGTTTGAGGATTAACGGAATTATTCAGGGACATTCACCTGAGAAGGTTGAATTTTGCTTAAGCGGACCTAAGCGGGATTGTCACACGAAGATAGACGAGACTTGCGGTAGAAGTTCGAGTCCAAAGTAGACCTTTGTGACTAACTACCTTACTTGTATTTTGTGTATAATACTGCAATTTATTTGAAGGTAATGGATAATAAAAGTTTCACTTTTTTCAAATTAACATATATTCTCAAGATTTTCTCTTCCCTGAAAAGCACCAGCTTTATCTTTAAACGCTGTCTGGTTCCTGTGCTTTCACGATTCTCCTTTGCAATAATGAAAATAGAAGAGCGTTCCACAAAATTGAACTGATAAGCGACCATCACACCTAAAACCATTTCTTCTTGTCCTTATGATAGTTGTCGTACTCCTATACTATGTTGTTAATTTTGGAATTTCATAAAGGATCCTTTTTTTTTTCCCCCTCCCTTTAGCAGGGATTGCATGGAGGAGCACATGATTCTACCAGTTCCAACATTGACACGCCATTAAACTTAATGGTGGAATTGGTGGGATCACGGAGACGTCCTTTTCTAGATATATAGAACAAATATGGACTGTGTGTAAGCATATCGGTGACATTCCTTATTTTCACAAATACAAAGATCCTGATTGAAGTCCTTTTTGTGGAAACATCAAAATGAACGATGAGATAAAAGTCCAATAAGTACAAACCAACCAAAAAGGTTACGAGATTTCCAATTCAGAATCGTAATGAAGCCATAGTAAATACTGATATGCCAGGCATGGTAAAGTAGTGGTACAGCTGAACAACAATTAGAGCAAGTTACCTCTTTTCTCTTTTTCACTAGCTTAACAACCTTTATACTGCAAAGCCCACGAATACTCCGTAAATTTGTGAATTAAATTAGGATCACCAGATCATGAACTGAGCATCACCCTTGCATGCCGTAGTTTTCTGCTTCTTCATATAGATTGTAGCTTCCAGGCATCCCCATCTTTCCAGTAAGATGGTCATCTCCTGCATTGACTTTAGTAGTTATTTAGAGTTCACAGTTAAGGCTATGACGAGCTGACTCAAAGGTAGGATAGCATTATAGGAAGTAGTTAAAGTTTATAATTTCATCTTGTAGGCACTTTAAAATAGGAATACCTACTTTTATGATGCAATTTATCCATTATATTAAACTATGCTTTTTAAAAACAAGATCCCTTATGTTATGCATTCACCAACATATGCCAAGAATGCTTTGTAGGAGAGCATGCTAAAAACAATAAGACAAAGCCTCAGACAAAAAGCATTAGTACTGAAGTTCTTGCATTGAAAATTGTAATAAGATGACCATTAATCTTTAACTGGTACCAGTCAGTCATCCCTTACTACTGTATGAGAACAGTGCTATCTTTCCAGGTTATATGATGGCTAATTAAAGAAGGTAAATCAACAACTATCTACATACCAGGTTATATGATGGCTAATTAAAGAAGGTAAATCAACAACTATCTACAGACTTGGATTAGATAACACACCCAAGAAATGTAGTTCAGAGCTTATCTCCGGGCTCCGAAAGCACAGATCTTCCGGCCTTGGAGGGTTCTGCTGGGAGTGAAATATTTCTGGTTTTGTTTTCTTCTCATTCAATGAATCAACTTCTGTCTCCACTTCGGACTCTGGATTGTTGGATGGCACAACCATTTGCTTCCTTTTTGATCGAGCACGCCTGTTTTGGAACCAATTATACACATTTGTTTCAGATATTTGTCCATGCTGACTAAGTTCAGATGTTATCTCTTTGATCTTTTGCTTGCTCGGAGTTCCATTTCCTTGATCAAAAATACGCTCCAAAATCTGAAGTTGTATGGGTGTTGGAGTCCACCGCTGTCTAGCGCTAATTTTGTGCCCGGCAGTAGCCATCAGTGGATCACAGTATAGGGTACCCAGTCGGCCTCCTGAAATTTATCACAATAATGGAGGGTCAATCTTATCATCTTCAAACTAATTAACAAGGACAAAGATGATGATGAGATTTACTGAAGGAAATCGACATTCAGCATCAGAATTTGTAAGTAGATCAAAGTATCTGTGTTCTCGCAAGTCAAAAGCAGCAATTTTTTTTGGGAACATCAACTGGGGAAACTTTTGGTAAACATGGTCAGAAAAATTAGAATTACAACAAATCTGGAGTGATTGTACATGTATCAGAGGTCTCCTTTTGACAACAGAGGGAAAGATAAAAGAGTATGAACATGAGAACAGAATAGGACCTGCAAGATCTTGCTGGGCAGAAAGGGTCTTATGCATCTCCACCAACTGTTCACATATTGTAGCGTAAATAGCAATTTGCTTCCTGAGAGTTTCCAGTTGATCATCTGTCATAACCTTAACGTATAACATTCCTCCATTGGCATTCCCATTCCCATTTTTTCCATTAACATTTACACCAGCATTTCGACTGTCTCTGTCGTGTAGCTGTAGCTGTTGATGGTGGTCTTGGTTATTATCCCACTCCATCATGTTGTCTCAGTCATAACACAAGAGCCACTTCTCCCAGAAAAAGAAAGGAAAGCTTTAAGACGCAGGTAAAGTCGTTAGTATTGCAGCTGTAGTGAGTGGGGAATTGAAAAAGAAGAAGAAAGCAGAAAGAAACAGACAAACCTGTGAAGAAAAGTTTATTGTTGTATGGTCTTGGTGTGGGACAGTGTTAGTGTAGCAGACAAAACTTTTTTGCCAATAGCTAATTTTGGTACCAAATCTTGCATCATCAATCCTTTTAGATCCATCCATGGATGATGGGATTTCTAACCTTGAAATCCACCAACCATGAGATGACTCCTACTTAGCTATAGTAAATGACAAAACAATCATGGATCAAAGAAAATCCAAACAGTTAAAGTTTTAACCAACAATGAATGCCGGAGGTCAACACAATCTAACGCCAACTCTCATTATTATTGGGTTGGAAGTAATTCCATCTGAGCGCCCTGTACACTGCCAGATTCTATCCAAATCCCAGGAAGGAAGGTACATTTACTTCATGTCATTACCGGCGTTTTTGACTTTCCGCATGTTTGTCTATATTCATTTTGTTAGTACGACGCTACATGTAATATGTATAAATACATAAATAAAATAAAATAGTTACTGGACTTAAATTACGTTCATGTGATCACTGATATCCATTCATTGTAAAAGAGCTTGGTACATCCAACGGCAATGATCCATTCATTATATGCTTTCTCAACAAGTGTGCCAACTGAAATGGTCCGTCCGATCACCCTGGAGTCTTCTGGTTTTGGCAACAAACCAACAATTACATGGCCGGCCATGTGCAGCTCTCCACGATGTGGCAAGGGGAATTTGGTTCAATCCATAAGGAACTTTGTGTTGTTACAAAATCCTTTATTTTCGTTCAACACAAAACTAATTACTAAACCAACTTCCTAAAGCAGAGTTGGAAAATTGTTAAAAGAGTTTTACACAATGGTTTTAAATTGTAAATTTACATATTGTATTAAGAATTATAATAATTAAGAAATATGAATACGATTGTAATACAGTCTACAATTTAAAATACTTGTTATATTTATATATTGTCCTGGAGCTAATGAAGTTCATTTCATTGTCGATTATACAATTCTGTAGTCTTAAGGGCAAGTAATACTGAATATGGCCTGTAGAAGTGCATGTCAAAAATAAATCATTTCGAGTTGGTAGTATTGTAGTAGAACTTAGAAGCTTACGAACCAACAATTAAGGCACTAATTGAGGCAGTTGGTGTAAAGATAAGGTAGTTGTTATGAATAAAAAATATAGTGGAATATGGGACCAACCTCTCTACCAGCCACAGATAATGTTTCTGGTGTGAGGTTGCACTCCAATCCAAGACAGTTTATTGGTCTAACGTAGCTTTTGCATATTAAGTGAAGATATAAAAGCTTTCTTGGATTCTTTTTATCATACTCGCTCCCTTCAAGGATCTTTGTTAGATCCTTACTTGACCAAGACAATGTTGCTTACCTAACACGATTTAGCAATATAACACGTAGCACGAACCTTATTAAGTGTCCCGGAATGTTTGTGAAAGGGAAATAAATGAGGTAAATGTGGAATACCTAATTTGATTTCATAAGAAGTTTGGAGGAGTTTTTCAAGTTCGTAGCGAACTCGAATTCATCGGGACCTTCACGAAAACTTCTCATTGGCACTTGATTAAAGTCTTTCTACAACTTTCTCAAAAAGTAAATTCTCTTAACGAGTTAAAGAATCCGGAAGCTTACGAATGATATGTAGCTTTTATATCGAACTTCTCTATCACAGGCCTGATATAGATTTGGTCTACATTGGTTGAGATCCATTTTCCTCCTGAATTTAGACCCATTTATTTAGAATATTCGTTGAGCCACTTTATTATCTTTATCCGAATCAAATTACATAATTTAACAGATAAGTTATTGAAAATCGATAAAACACAATTAATTGTTGTCCAAAATTTTGAAAAATGTCTAACATTCTCCCCCTATGATAATAATTAATTGCGATATTGATTCAATTTTAAAAATAATTTAAATTTTTGATTAAGTCATGTTACTGTATTGGTACAAAATTTAAAAATTAAAATAATTGATCCAAAGATAATGAAAGTCCAACATTCTTTCGTACAAGGCTTTCGATACTGAAAAATATATCAAACACATGTGTCATGTGTGACACATGTCCAATATAATCACGCATATCTAATACCTTACTAACATGAATGGGAAAATGGAGTGAGGCAAAGTAAGACGACATTGGTATGATCTAATATATATCATGTTTTGTTTATAATTTTCGATTTCTCTATACCTTTTGCTAAACTGCACCAGAGAAATTTTGTATTCTCTCATCGAATACTAAACAACATTAGAGAAGATTTTTATATTCTCTAACTGAATGCCAAACTGCATTAGAGAACCTTTATGGGATTGAAGATTTATATCCCCTGTGCCATATTAAAACTCATGGATATCTTATTAAACTATATATGTCTCAATGACATAGGCTTGGTCAATCTGTATATATGCCCAGTGACCTTTAAAATGTTTCATATGTATTATGACGTTACACAATAATAGGTATTACTAAGGAAAAAAAGATGATCATCTTTATTAAATAACCACTATACTGTCATAATACATCAAAATGTATAATCTTACGAGGAGCAAACATAACGATCCCTAACTAATAGTGTCAAAGGACTTCAAAACACCCATACTTTATACTTATCTTTAAAACACTAATGGGCAAAGTCCTTTAGTTAAATGATTGGCTAACATCTCCTCAGTTCTGATATGCTTCACTTCAACATCACCTTTCTGAATCAACTCCTTAACGGTTAAGTATTTGACCTTCAAATGCTTAGACCCTGTGATATTCTTATTATTGTTACTAAACAACATAACAACAAGATTATCACAGTACAACCGAATGAGTTTAGCCACTGAATCTACTACAGACAACTCAAAAATAAAGTTTTTGGGTCAAATTGTTTGTGAAGTAGCCCCATAGCATGCATGGTCGAGGAAGTTACCAGTGTTTGCTTGACACTCTTCCATGATACTACACCATCTGCTAACACAAAAACGTAACCTAAAGTGGACTTTCGATCATCTAAAAACATAGCAAAATCAGAATCCGTATACCCCACGAGGCTTAGATCGTTGACCCTTCTTTATGTCAACATATAATCTTCGGTACCCTTAAGGTATCTTAACACTCGCTTAATTGCATTTTAGTGGTCTATACCTGAGTTAGCCAGATATTGACCTAGCAGTCCAATAACAAATGCAATGTCCGGCCTAGTGCACTCCTAGAGCATACATCAAGCCACTAACTGCACTAGAGTACGAATTATTCTTCATAGACTCGCTCTCAACTTCATTCTTTGGACACTGTGCTAAAAAATCTTTCATAATGAGAGATAGGTGTTATAATAGATTTATAGTCAGCCATATTAAACCTTTGTAACACTCACTCAATGTATACACTTTGTGAGAGGCCTAATGAGTGTTGAGATCTGTCCCAGTAAATCTGTATATGTAGGACAAAAGATGTTTTACTAATGTTCTTCATGTCAAAATGCTTGGCCAAAGTTGTTTAACTTCATGTAACATGGTTAAGTCATTTGATGCGAACAATATATCATCCACATACAATAGTAGGAAGATGACTTTGTTCCCCCTGATCTTGTAGTACAAGCATTTTTCAACTTTATGTTTCACAATGTCAAAAGATGTTAGAATCTCATCAAACTTCAGGTACCACTGTCTAGAAGCCTGTTTTAGATCGTATATTGATTTGGTCAATTTGCAAACTTTGTCAATTGCCTATTTATCCTAAAATCCTTCGGGTTGTTCCATATAGATCTCTTCATAAAGGTTACCATTCAGGAAAGTAGATATTCTATTTGATGTAGCTTTATATCATAATGAGTTACTGTTTTCATAATCATTCTAAATGTATCCGTTGAGGATAAGGGAGAGAAGGCAATATTAAAGTCAACCATCTGGCAATAATTAAGCCTTAAACTACTCAACTTTACCTTGAATGTCCTTCTCGGTCTTAAATAGCCATTTGCAATTGGCGGATCTACAATGTTGAGGAAAATGAACAAGCTCTCAAACCTTGTTATGCTACATAGATTGTATCTCATCCTTCCTTGCTTCCTAGCACAAGTCTGCATGGGGTCTAGAAATAAGTTCTGTAAAAGTAGCTAGATTCACAACATGTCCTATATTAGAGTCTTGTTTACCTAACTAGACTATCAAATAAGGTGAATTAGTGGGGTGCCTCTCTCTAGTGGATCTATGCAATTGCATTTGTTCTTGTACCCTAGAAACCTCTGCTTATACAGGTATAGGTTCCTGTTCCAACAGAGGCATACTATTCAGACTTTGATCGACTAGAATTGACTATATGAGTGGCAGATACGAAATAATTGTAATATCCATTCTACTATCACCTGAATGGTGAGAGGGCCTACCCTCATTGTAACATCCCGTTACCGAAGTGACGGGTATATTTGTAAATTGGATCGGGTCAGGTTAAAGTACAGGCAAATGTGATTTCTTCATGCATTATAGTTTTCATAGTCATCAGTAAATGATTATTGATGGCATAAGTATAAGAATATGCGTACATGTATGACATTTCCCGATTGAATTGTGGAAATTGGAAATTTATGCGAAAAGTGTATAAATGAGTTTTGTATATGAATTGGAATGAGAAAAATTGAATTTAGAGAACTGAATTATGAGATTGGAGTGTAGGAATATGCCATTCCTAATTTTGTGAATTTATGGAAATTCTTCAAATTTTGGAGAATCGAGTCCGACCAAAAAAATGGTATAGTGATCGATAAACCGGATTCGGTCCGTGATTGATTGGCAATTGATATGAGGCAAGTTGAATTATGACTTTAGGATTTTATTATTAATTGTTATCACAGATCGGGAGAAATTAGAATCGAAATTGGATTGAGGTTGTTCGATTGGACTGGTGGCAATTAATTGCCAAACAAGTCTTAAGGTATTCAGTATATATATATATAACTTAAGCCTTTGAAATTTGAGGATGCTTGCTTCTGTTCTGGAGAGATTGCTTTGTTCTTCTTCTTCCCTTGCGTGGATTTCTTGGTGATTTGGAAAGGTTTAAAGCTTGAATCAAGCACCGATGGAGCAATTCCACAGGCAGTGCTGAGACTTCCAGGCTGTAGCTCGGAAGTGCAGGTGAGTAACCTAGTTGGTTTCTCAACCTATATGTGTTACATTTTGTGTACATATGCCATGTGGAGATACGGATGGATATGTGTGACTGTTTTGATTGATTTCGAACCATGGGTGTTCAAAATATTGGATTGAGATATGGAAGTGCAAAATGTGAATAAATGTGCATAAATGCAATAGTGAATCGAATTGTAAAAGTGTTAGTGAAATAATTGAGATATGTATATGATCGAAATACCAGACTAAATGTCCGAAGAAATGAGATATGACTGTGAAATGTGAATGACATATGCACTCATGCATAATTAAATGATCAGATAATGATAGTTGTTGACCCGAGACGCCATCAGATATTTGAGGACGCCTTGTGGTAAAACCCAGAACACACGCCGCATAGAAACACCGCAAACACCTACGGGTGGGGTGTGGGGTCCTATTATGTGAAAGGATTAGTGCATACCTAGCGGGCTCTCCTATCCCTAATGTGAGTGGGCGAGAAGTGCATACCCGTAGGGCCCTCCTACTTGCCAAAAATGTGATTATCGATTTCGATCATACTTCGGTCACAACAATGAAATGAAATCGAAAGTGTCACATGCATACCGCATATGTAAATGATCTAAAGTGAACTGTGAAAGTGAAATTGAATGCATGTGAATATATGAAAGTGTGATTATGTGATTCAAAGTGTATATGAATTGTGAATGCATGAGTTGGGTGAACCATCGATGATGGTTTCTCATTGAGTTCGTAAACTCACTCAACATTGCATCTATTTTTCAGAATCGAAGAGTACCCGTTAGACTAACGGAGTATGATCGCTAGCAAGGCGAGTAGCGGGTCGGGATCGGTGTCATCACATCTGCATGAGTACAAAGGTCTTGTTTGGTGGGCCCTAGCTTAATAAATGTAATAGTGTATTGAGATTTTGATTATCGAATGGTATTCGAAATGGCATCGAGCCCATTGGGTCATGCCTTTACGCTTATGTCTCGATTGAGCAATCGTTGAGTGCTAATTAATAATCGAAAGTGTTTTGTATCCGAAAATGTTTTTGTGATATGTCGGCCCAAAGTGTGTTTTGATTTCGCGTTAAAATATTTTGGAAGAAAAATTTCATAACGAGTTTTAAATTGTGATTGATCGCTCTAGATGCCACCTCATGGTCACGGGCTCGGATGTCACAGAGATGTCGGGTTCCGTCTCATGGGAGTTGGGTGTTACATTTGTGGTATCGAGCTCGTAAGTACAATCTTACATGGGCTTTCGAAAAGTGTGTCAAATTGCATACATTTAAGTCATGTCATTGGCGAGATAGTGACAATCGATCCCGCTTAGCATATGAGTCTCATACATGAGCTCATACTAGTGTTTAAGTGATGAGAAATAGTGAGGAAAAAGATGATATGTGAGAATGTGATAAAAAGGAAATTGGGAATATTGTGAAATAAGAAAAAGTGTATGGTTCGATTTGACAAATGAGGATTTAGTGTATTGGTATTAGTGAATATGTTATGACAGGCAACATCTGTAGGAAAATTCCGGGAGGTACATCACATGTACCAGGTGCGAAAAACAAAAATTTTTATCGCCGAGACCTTCCCGAAGGCCAGGATCTATGTGTCTGTATGAAGACTCAAACCTGAATAGACAATAGAGACTATCTCTAAAGGTATCCACGCAGAGATCAGAAAACCTAACCGGGACAAACCCTTTGACCCGGGAATAGCTAGAATAAGGAAAAGACTGCTAGATCTTACCTTATTCTTGGAGAGCTTGAAGAATCGATAGAGAAGGAAGGAGGATGAAGCTTGGAGATGATGAAGAGATCGTTGGAGAAGAGTAAAAGAACCTTTGAAAAACACTTTTCTATCTTCTTTTCTCAACCCACGATCAAGCTCTCTTTCACTTAGGTTTAAAAGTTGTTTTTTAAACCTCCTCACCATCATCTACGAGCATCATCATCTTTCATCTTCTTGGTTTTGTCTTTTAGTCATTTATTACTTTGATGACTAAGCAACCTAATGGAAGTTTCTTCCATCTTCTCCTTCCATCCCACGTACTCAACATATATATATATATATATATATATATATATTAATTATTTAATCATATATATATATATATATATATATTCTTGAAGTGGTCCACCACACACTGGGTCGGTCCTACCGGTCCCTGTATGGAAAAACCCCTAAACCTTTTTCAGCAATATCGATGTCGCGATCTCATCGGGACATATCTCGATCTCATCGGGATCCATTTAATCCTTTTGCTCTCCATATATTGGAACTCAGTCCAATACTATTTTACGGATTCTCTGAAACACTCTTATGCGTGTGACCCATTAGGTTCCCGGTTATGTTGGCCACTTAGATTAACAATTAATCTGAGCAAGTCATGAGCGGCGTCTAACAACACATCATGACCCCCAATTGACCGGAAAGTAATTGGTTTGATGAATTCATCACGAACCAGATCACGAACCCTTCCATAGACAATTACCGTGCAATTCGTCCTTTCATCATCCTATACCCCACTTAGTTATGAGTATGGTCAACGTGTCAACTCTTACTAGACTAAGTCTAGCCCAAGTGTTATCAGTTCCTGTTTTAGGACTCATTATTTTATATGTCCATGAAGACACTCTTCATGACATATTTATGCTCTGGCCAGAGACTTAAAGTAATGATCTTGACAAGAGGCCAGGGTATCTCTTCTGCTATCACAGAAGTGATGAATCCTCTATTGGCTACTCAATTACCTTCGAATACCTCAAGCTGTACCCAAGTACCACCCTATGAGTAACCTCTGAAAGGCAACAAGGAATGGAGTCAAAGCACGTAATCAAGATTCAAGATATCCTCGAGTACCTCAAGTCTAAGGATACTTGCACCATTCTTATGATGAGATTATCACTGACATTAGAATAGGACATCCATGTGATGATCTCATGGCAGGTCATCCAATGTACTTACTACCGCTAGTAAGCATCCACATGTCAACTCTAAATATCCCATATTTACAGTTTCTGAGATCCACCGCTGATCCAATCAAGGAGTATAACATATGCTAGTGCATCCGATTAATGATGTCCACCTCATTGATCCTATGACTAGGAGAATTTAGATACCTTGACATAATTGCACATGATAGGAATCTCGTGATTATGATCACATCATAATTTCCTTCATGCTATGTCATATATCATGGACTTCATTAATTTGATTAAAGATCAATATCAATTCATAAAGAACATCAAATAAATGAAACATGCCTTTCTTTATTTATTCATAAAGTCCATACATGACTATGAACAAAAACGCTAAAGGGATTGCCTTTAGGGCACTACTCTAACAATCTCACGATCTGATCAGACGCGATAAGTCGACTTACACGGGTATACAAGTCGACTTATTAGTACCAAACTGGTATAAGTCGACTTACATCTCAATACAAGTCGACTTACACCTACAACATCTGTGCTATATTGGAATGTATCTTGGGATGGAGAATAGATATGAATGTATAGTGGTAAATTGATAAAGGGAAATAGCGATATGATAAAATTGGTAAGATTGACAGTGTATAAACAAAGTGAATGGAATTAAAATGTTCTGCGAATTATAGAGAATACAATTGGGTTTGATTTCATTGATAAGAGTTATGAATAGGGATTTGTGATTTGCAAAATGCGTTAAGTGAGGAAATCGAGAATAATTGCATAACTATGATATTGATTTGAGAATGAAATTTTATAGGTATGAATCAATAATGAAAAAGATTGAAATGTAAGACAATGGTAAGGGTAGATGAAAAAGGTTATCAAGGATGAGTTGAATTGCCTATGTGAATGCACACCTGATGATGGGAACACATCACGATGGTGCAAATATGAAGCCTATGGAATGATATCGAATCAATTGGTGAGTCAAGAGAGAACCGCCAATCATAGTTTTATGATTAAAGATCATTGTGAGTTAGAGTAAGAAGTGAAAGTGCCTATAGTGATTTATTGAAATGAATTAAGATTGTAAACTGGATATGAATGGAGTCATAGATTGATAGTGTAAGCGATTAATTGGTGAATTATTCTACACTTGTCTCTAGATGTCGATGAAATGATTTTGATGGTATGTACCTCAATGTGTAGTATTTAAAAGGATGTTCGATTTATATGAATTGAGGCATAACCGATTCATATGGGATAGTATGAGTATAGTTAAAAGTGATTTCATAAGGCATTGTGAATGTCCGCAAGAAATGTGACAATTGTTGTTGATTAGGAATTTCATAAGTGGTGTTGATAAAGATAGATAGAGACCTTCTTTCAAAGAAGAGTTTCCACGAATCAAGTTAAGTTGATTAGATGATTTAATTGGACGAATTATTGATTAAGAGATAAATCAGATAAATTGAAAATGAATGAAAAGTGTTTATTGGGAGTCCAAATCCTGGTGGAGACTCAAGAGTTAGAAATAAAATATGTGACTGTGTAATAGGATTATTGAACAGTGAAGAGATATTAGTTGCGTAATTGATAAGTGCATATTTGTCTAATATTTATGTTTTAATTATTCCTTTTTATTCCTCTTGTTGATGCAATTATTAAGACTTAATTTGATTTAATATTTCCTTGTAGGGAATTACAATCTTTGCATAACGTGGGAATTTAAGAGGAAAACAACAATTAAAATCAAGGATGAATTCTATACTGAACAACTCTTTGCCTTGAGGAAGCCTATCCGTGGTCACGACAGATCCTTTATTACTGGGAAAGCAACGTGGCAGCCCAAAAGAGGAGCTTTGGTTAATTGAAAAGGGCCCACGTTGTTTAGAAAAAGAGGCCATCAAGAGGGGCCCATGGCAATTAAAAAAGAGGAGAAAACCTAGAGAAGAAGGAAGTGACTGAACACACAAATTTGGCGAAAGGAATTTGACGCAGAGGCTTATGAGTGAAGAGGAATGGACGCAGTGGACGGAGCAGACTCAACTTTAAGGGGGGGGTAAATGGGGTCAAATACATCTAAATGCAAAAAAATAATAAAATTATATAATTTTATTAATAAATAATCAAAATGCCACACGTCGTTCTTTTAGATCACGAAAATCATCTATCAATAAATCAGACTAACTGTTTCAACAATTTCTCTTTCAATAAACACTAATAAACAATCGAGAGATATTCATCTTCCATCTTATTACGAAGTCTCGTCTTCACAATTTTCATAGTTGAAATGATCGCTCCGTTAGAAGTCAGAGAAACCGGGAGAGTGAGAACCAAAGTAACCACTCTATAAACAAGGGAAAAATTTCGATTTTCTAGTTTTCACCAACCATTGGCACAAATCGAAATGGTTACCAAGTTTTCAAATTCGGAACTTGTGTTGCATGATTAAAGTGCTCAAATTGTGTCCTCAATCAGTAGCATGTCATATTCGCAAAATCTCGGGTAGAATTTTTGTACTAACTTGCAAATATCATCAATCCTGAATGACCTACGGATCTCCTTTGGGTCTAAAGCTGAACTGAGAATAAGGAGCTCTACCATGTGGTCATTGAACTTATTGTTCAATTCCTGCAATTGAGAGTCAATCACTGCATTGAAAATGTCAACTTTATAATGATGTTCTAATAAAATTTCATCTTGTTGATGATGAGCCCTTCCTCTTCTAGCAACATAAAGAGCATTCAAATCTAGCATAGGTATATTAACCTTTTCACAAAAATATTTCACTTCTAAAAGCAATTCTTCCCACCCTTCATCTCTCAAATTCTGGATAAGTGACTTTGTGGATTTAAACTAAGTGCATTGCATTCAGATGTCTTGAGTTTTGAGTTGTAAAGCTCGACAAAGTGAGTTAGAAATCTCCAAAATCTTTCTCATGAGATGCAAAATAAAACAAATTCAAAAGAGGTTAGTGCATCATATCTTTGTGATCCGCTTCTCCACGCTGAGCCGATGTAGCTCCATCTTCAATAATATTCAATAAAACCTCACAAGTAGCCCTAAACATGTTTATCAAACTGAAACAGATCTCAAATAAGAACTCCAACGAGTGTCTCCTACTCTTGTAAAGTGCCAACTGATTCAAGCCTTTTCCACTCTCAAGTTCATTAACAAAGAAGTAAATGAGCAATATTTTCAGCATGAGCGACTTTCAGTTGATCGTTATGTTTACATGATGCCCCTAACAATATTAACAATACAATTTAATTTTGTAAAAATGATGAATCGATAACTTCCTTCGATGTCTTTGCTAAAGCCAATTGCGCCTATGTGCCATACAATGAACATAGTAAGCATAAGAGCACTCCTTTAAAATTAGAGCTTGCAATCCATTCCATTCCCCTCTCATATTACTTGCACCATCATAGCCTTGTCCTCTAATGTTTTGAACATCAAGATTATGATGTAATAAAATTGAGAAAATTCCCTCTTTTAATGTCAATGCAAGAAGATCTTTAACATGAACTAACCCAAAGAATCGTTCTCGCACAAGACCTTTTTTATCAACAAATCTCAAGACAATAGACATTTGCTCCTTCTTAGACTCATCCCGAGCTTCATCAACAATTATACAAAATTTACCATCACCAATTTCTTCACGGATAGCATTCTTCACTTTGATTCCCAAGACATGTAAAATTTCCTTTTGTACTTGTGGTGATGTATATGAGGCATTCAAGGGAGCTTTTTTCACAACTTCTGCTACTTTTTCATTATAAGAGGATATGAAATTTAATAATTCAAGAAAATTTCCACGATTCGTTGATGTTGTACTCTCATCATTACCTCTGAAAGCACATCCTTGACATGCAAGCCATCTAGCAACTTCAATTGAAGCTTTTAATTGAAGTCTGTTATCTGCAATTTGTTGAGATGTAAACCTTTCAAACCTTTGCACTATGTGTGATGGTTGATTCATGAGATCTATGCAAGCTCTCTCAGCTTTTCGATGACAAGATGTGAGATCCTTTCCAATATGTGCCAAAAATGCACAGTTTTTACCATCTCTCACTTTTTTCCAAGAGCGAAATCCATGGACAGTAAATGCTTCACATCTAGAAGGTCCATTTTGTGCAGAAAACAAATAACATGGCAAACAAAATGCAGCATCTTTAGCAGGTGAATATTCCAACCAAGACGGGAATAGTTTGAACCATGATGATTGGAAGCTACGTGAGTGCTTTTCATTAGATTTTGGATATGTTGAAAGCAAATCTTGATATGGACCAGCTTTAATATAAGCTCTTCTAACTTCATCACGCTGATCAACAACATATTCACATATTTGTCGCCTTAAGCGGGATCACGCCTAAGAATTAATATCAAAAGTTGCATTGACTTCAACTCTTAAAGCTTTGGTAGGACGATCCTCAGATGGCTCAGAAGGTTTATAATTAGAGATCGATTCTTGCTCTTGAGTTGCATCAGAACTTTCTGTAATCTTTCTTTTAAAAAAGGCATGAATTTTGGTGTCTTTCAACATGATATCTATCATAAAAATAAGAATACTACATGAATTTATTTGTTCAAAATATGTAAATACATACATTTTTAATATCTATAATGAAATAGCATACAAACTATGAGACACATTCAAACAAATGAACACTAAAATTTAAATAATAATGACATAACACATAAGCCACCGCCAGCTCATTGGGAGCCACCACCAGCTCACTGGTATAATGCACCTCAAATAACTTGAATCTTGATGGTGAAATTAGCTTCTTATTGTTCTCAAGTCTTAATCATCAATCAATATCCTAATTCCTACATACCAATAAGGCAATAACTCAATTAGTAATAAAAAAAATAATTTTAGGAATCAATCAATTCTAGTTTAGGCTTCTTTTGAGCTAGATAATGATGCCTCTAAGATTCATCTATTTAAATTTACTCAAGGTAAAGCTATCAGAAATTTTACCATGAGATACACTTAAAAACCTTAAAACCCTTTCAGTCCTTCGCGCTGTGCCGCCACCATTTTTCTGTTTTCTGCTGCTGTCGCCTGTCGCTGGAGTAATGTTCTTGAAAAGGCAATTAAAGTTGTGTTAAAAACCTTGTTGCCCACTTGCTCTCCCGTCATACACTTATACACGCAGCGTTAAAAACCTTGTTGTGTTAAAAACCTTGCAACGCTGCGTGACAAGGTTAAAAACCTTGTAACGCTGCGTATCAACGCAGCGCTGCTGCTGCTGCGTTTCACGCAGCAGCAGCAGCCAAAATTTTTTTTTATTTTTTTTATTTTTAAATTAACTTAATAAATAATTATATAATTAAAAAAATTTTTGGAAGGGACCATGGCCCCTCCCATATAACGAGTCCGCCATTGACGCAGCCATTGTTCTTGACCGGACAAAGCAGCGTGTTTTAGGAGACTTTCTTAGTTTTCTTCTTTCCTTTGTTATTTAGACTATGTTGATTAAGAACTTTATTAGATTTAATTTCCGTATGAGTAGCTAATCTGTTTTAGTCGGGAATTCCAACTATTATGCTTTGACTCGTGAGACTATTGTTCCTAATATTTGGTTTATAATATTCGCATCGCTTCGATTTATTGTCATTGTTTATTAATTGATTCTGCGATTGAGGCCTGATTGTAGAGTTAGTTAATTTACATATCGCCAACCGATTTACTTGGTGGAGTCTAGTGGGTGATCGGTGTTTGTGGCAATTGGCACTAGGGCATAATACTTATCGATTTTGTGTGGAGGAACTTGCGATCTAACTAGATGAAGCATGAGTCGGTCGTGTAGTCGATTAGGGTTAGTGTTTCTTTAGAATTTAATGTCATTAATTAATTGAATCTCGGAGAGAGTCTCGAAGGGTTATTAGTTAATTAGGGAATAGTCAAAGGAGTTTCTGACTATTCTAAAATTAAGAAGAAACGAGGGAGCCAGAGGTAGTTGGTAACTATAGCTAACCTATTATTAAACCAAAGAAAATATTTGAGTCGATGATCGTGGTCTAAGCATAATTAGGAATTTCTGCTAAGTCGTTGTTTATTGAGTTTATCAATTTTATTTGCTTTCTTTGTTGGTTATTGTTTTATTAATTTGCGTTAATCTTTTATCGCTTGTTATTTCAATTAGTAGTTTTAGTAGAAAACTCTAAACCCCCATTTTAATTATTTTCATTCGTTCTTTGGCATTTAAATAGAATCAATTATTCCATTCTCGTGGATCGACCCCATTTACCATCGCGCGCAATTTATTTTCGTTTGGTGTTTGGGATTTATTTTGGTGGATTCGACACCCATCAAATTTTGGCGCCGCTTCGGGACCGGTAACTAATTGATTTTGTTTTGTTTTATGCCTAGGAACATTCAGACGGAGATTCCATCTTGTATGCGACCTCGAGATCGAAAAGACCGCTAAGAGGCTAAGGAAGTTGAGCAAGCTAAGGAAGAAGCAAGGAAAGCTAGTGGATCATGCACCTCGTTGAGTCGGATCATCAAACGGAATACGAAGAGGAGATTGAAGTTGAACAATGAGATCGACGGGAAGCTTAACCGTGACCACGCGCAAGATATGGCTCTCAACGAACACTCCAGACTTGGTAGACCCATCAAGCACGGCATCCGCCGTGCATAGATTTTCCGAACTTCAAGAAGGGTTCAATTGAAATCCGACTCATCCACTTGCGCCCACCTTCCGTGGATTGGAGAACGAGGATCCGAATAAACATCTGAAGGAATTTCACCTCGTTTGTACTTCCATGATGCCCCGCAATGTCACGGAGGACCAAATCAAACTGAGAGCTTTTCCATTCTCGCTACAAGATGCAGCTAAGGATTGGCTCTACTACCTACCTCCGGGGACAATCAACACTTGGGAAGGGATGTCCCGACAGTTTCTAGAAAAATATTTTCCAGCATCCCGAGCCGCCAATATCAGGCGAGAAATCTGTGGCATTAAGCAGAAGAATTCAGAGAACCTCTACGAGTACTGGGAGAGGTACAAGAGAATTTTGGCAAGCTGCCCGCAGCATGGCATATCCGAACAATTGATCATCCAGTATTTTTACGAGGGTCTTATTCCAATGGAGCGCAGAATGATGGATGCCGCAAGTGGTGGGGCCATTGTCAGTAAAACCCCAGCCGAAGCCCGGGAGTTGATATCAACCATGGCAGCAAACTCCCAGCAATTCGGTGCTCGCCAAGATATACCACGAAGAGTGAACGAGGTAAACGTTACTTCTCTCAATGAGGTCAAGTCTTTGCTAACAACTTTGGTCGAGAAATTGAATGTAGGTACTCCTCCACCTGCGAGGGCATGTGGCATCTGCACTAGCCTAGCTCATCCAACCGACGCATGCCCAACACTCCACGATGAAATACCGGCTAATGTGAATGCTATTGGGTTCCAACAGAGGCAGTTTGATCCCTATTCAAACACCTACAACCCCGGTTGGAGAAGTCACCCAAACTTCAGTTATGCTAACAATCAACCGACCCAACAGAATTACTATCAAAGGCCACCACCACCGCAACAGCCTTCGGGCTCAGGTAAGCCTCTTGAAGAAATTGTCCATATGTTAGCTACTAATACTGCAAAATTTCAACAGGACACTACAACTAGATTTCAAAAGTTAGAAGAGAGCATGAAGACCCTAGAGACTCAAATGAGTCAGATAGCATCCTCCGTTAGCAGAATGGAGACTCAAGGCAAGCTGCCATCTCAGACACTCGACCCGAGGCATAATGTGAGCGCGATTTTCTTAAGAAGTGGTAAGGAATTGCAGCCCCCAGTCGACAGGAACCCTAAACGTGACCACGTCCAGGGTTCCCGCGCAGAGACAGAACAGGAAGCTGAAAGGGAGCTTACACGTGACCACATACAGGATTCGGGTCCAGCTGGAAATTCTCATAAACCCAAACCTCTAGTGGTTCCACCCCCATTCCCTCAGAGACTGGCTCAGAACAAGAAGGAAAAGGAGGATAAGAGCATCATGGAGTTATTCCAAAAAGTTGAAGTAAACATCCCGCTCCTAGAGGCCATCAAGCGAGTTCACTTCGCCAAATTCCTTAAGGAATTATGCACGAACAAGCGTAAGTTAACGGTAATGAAAGGGTGAGTGTGGGTGAAAATGTTTCAAATTGTCTTACGAGGAAATTACCTCCTAAGTGTCGCGACCAAGGTATGTTTTCCATTCCTTGCAAAATTGGGAATATTGGTATAAGTAAGGCTATGTGTGATTTAGGAGCCTCTATTAATGTGATGCCTTTATCTGTTTATACCTCCACAGGTCTTGGTCCATTAACTAGTAATCGAGTTATAATTCAATTGGCGGATCGATCGATTGTCTATCCCAAGGTGTTTTAGAGGATGTGCTAGTTCAAGTTGATGGATTAATCTTTCCTGCTGATTTCTTTGTTATTGATATGGGAAATGATAGTTCATCTAATTCTTCCGATATCTTGTTGGGTAGGCCTTTCCTCAAGATGCACTAAGGCAAAGATAGATGCATAGTGGCTCATTGACTTTAGAGTTTGATGGTGAAGTGGTGAAATTCAATGTTTATGATGCCATGAAACAGGCTGAAGATGTGTCTTGTGTTTATAATGTTGATATCATTGAAGATTTGACTCATGAGGTTTTTGCTTTAAATTATGATGATGAGTTGAATTATGCTTCGTGTCATAGGATGTCTGTTGATGGAGTTAAGAGAGTTACTGATCGGTCTGAAGTTTCTGATGATATACTTGATGAGGCCTCAAAGCTGGAGCTCAAAACGCTTCCCGAGCATTTGAAATACACATATTTAGGTGACGGTGAGACCCTACCCGTTATCATATCCAGCATGCTCGACGGCCTGGAAGAGGAGAAACTAATTAGAGTGCTTCGAGAGTACAGGGAGGCAATTGGTGGGACCATTACTGATTTCCAACATCGAGACGAGGGTTAACATCGAAACGAGGATCGTCGAGCCTAGGACGTTAAACCAGGGCGCTAATGGGAGGCAGCCCATATTTTTATTTTTATTTTTATTTTTATTTTATTTTATTTTTCTTTCATTTCGTTTGCTTGATTTTGTGTTCTTTTTGTCTCGTTTATTTCCTTCTTTCTTTGTTTTGATATTTTCCTTTCCTTCCCTGTGTCTTTCAGGAGGTTCGGCATTGGATCAATTCGAGTTCTTGGATTACAATGGCGCAGAGTCCTTTATATGATCACATGTTGGCTCGCCCTCATCGTTTCTAGCTATACCCTCTTCAAGGGATGCCTAAACGAGCTCACATATAAGCCCTCATCTTTTCTCCAGATTCAGGGAAGTCCTCAGTTTACCTTTTTATTTACTTTTACGTTGAGGACAACGCATGCTTTAAGTGTGGGGAGGTGATTTATAGCTTTTGCGATTTATGACACATGTGGTTTTTGTTTGATTCATTACTTTGGGATGTGCCCTTCGTTGCTTTTTGGTATTTTTGGACTTTTAGCTGTTGATGCCGTGGTGAAAAAAAAAATCCTCTTTTGCTCCATTTTGCTTGATAAATTGTTGTGCCTTAGGTAATGGTGGATTATTTTAAAGGAGTCGAGAGTATGGTTGAGTCCCTTGTTGTTTAATGTTAATTAAATGTTAATGATTTTGTCCTATATGTTGAAGTTGCGAGCCTGAGTTAATTGGTTAGAATTTTAAAAAAACTTGTGTGATTAATTGGTGCCTTTCTTGTCTAGAGTCATGTTAAGCTTAGAAGTTGAGTTGGTATATGTGTTGAACTTTGGATTAATGTGGAAAATTATGGTGAGAAAGGGAATGGAAAATAAAATAAAAAGGTGTTTGATTCGTTCGCCAATCACCAAAGGTGGTTGTGGAGCGAAGCCAAAATCCGCCTAAAGGTCGGACGGATCGAGTAAAGCGACATTCATCACAAATGTTTGCTTTCAGTAAAAGGTCTCTAACAACTATGACGTGTGAGGCAACCAACTACTCCTCGATTACTCGAAAAAAAAGGAAAAAGTTGCAAGCATCCGAGTAATTACGAGTAAGGCTAAAGCCACTTGGCGTTGTGATTGACCGAGTAACCGGATGACATTCATCACAAATGTTTGCATTCACAGAAAAGGCCAATGACAATTCCAAGCAAATTATAGCTAAAACACCTAATTAAGTAATTAAGATTAACCCGATCTTCCCATGACTACCACATAAATTTTGAATTCCTCATATATGCTAACCACGATAAGTGAAGTGTGTTTTCTAGGCTTGATTGGTTTTAATTAAAATTGGTAATTCATGCATGCGTTTCAATTTGAGTTCAGTCAGGTCTTCTCGTGTAGGAAATTTGTTGCATTTATTTGACATTTCATTGACATTGGGACAAGATTGCGCCTCATTCCTAGTTTACATTACCTCATGCATGTTTCATTGAGTGGCGCGGTTTTCATTGTGTCTTGGTCTTCTTTTATGCTTGAGGACAAGCATCGTCTAAGTGTGGGAGATTTGATAAGTGCATATTTGTCAATATTTATGTTTTAATTATTCCTTTTATTCCTCTTGTTGATGCAATTATTAAGACTTAATTTGATTTAATATTTCCTTGTAGGAATTACAATCTTTGCATAACGTGGGAATTTAAGAGGAAAACAACAATTAAAATCAAGGATGAATTCTATACTGAACAACTCTTTGCAGACAGAAGCCTATCCGTGGTCACGCACAGATCCTTGTTACTGGGAAAGCAACGTGGCAGCCCAAAAGAGGAGCTTTTGGTTAATTGAAAAGGGCCCACGTTGTTTAGAAAAAGAGGCCATCAAGAGGGGCCCATGGCAATTAAAAAGAGGAGAAAACCTAGAGAAGAAGGAAGTGACGGCAAGACACAAAATTCAAGCGAAAGGAATTTGACGCAGGAGGCTTATGAGTGAAGAGGAATGGACGCAGCCATTGTTCTTGGACCGACAGCAGCGTGTTTTAGGGAGACTTTCTTAGTTTTCTTCTTTCCTTTGTTATTTAGACTATGTTGATTAAGAACTTTATTAGATTTAATTTCCGTATGAGTAGCTAATCTGTTTTAATGGGAATTCCAACTATTATGCTTTGACTCGTGAGACTATTGTTCCTAATATTTGGTTTATAATATTCGTCTCGCTTCGATTTATCGTCATTGTTTATTAATTGATTCTGCGATTGAGGCCCGATTGTAGAGTTAGTTAATTTACATATCGCCAACCGATTTACTTGGTGGAGTCTAGTCTGGGTGATCGGTGTTTGTGGCAATTGGCACTTTAGGGCATAGTACTTGTCTCGATTTTGTGTGGAGGAACTTGCGATCTAACTAGATGAAGCATGAGTCGGTCGTGTAGTCGATTAGGTTAGTGTTTCTTTAGAATTTAATGTCATTAATTAATTGAATCTCGGAGAGAGTCTCGAAGGGTTATTAGTTAATTAGGGAATAGTCAAAGGAGTTTCGCGACTATTCTAAAATTAAGAAGAAACGAGGGAGCCAGAGGTAGTTGGTAACTATAGCTAACCTATTATTAAACCAAAGAAAATATTTGAGTCGATGATCGTGGTCTAAGCATAATTAGGAATTTCTGGCTAAGTCGTTGTTTATTGAGTTTATCAATTTTATTTGCGTTCTTTGTTGGTTATTGTTTTATTAATTTGCTTAATCTTTTATCGCTTGTTATTTCAATTAGTAGTTTTAGTAGAAAACTCTAAACCCCCCATTTTAATTATTTTCATTCGTTCTTTGGCATTTAAATAGAATCAATTATTCCATTCTCTGTGGATCGACCCCATTTACCACTGTGCGCAATTTATTTTCTTTTGGTGTTTGGGATTTATTTTTGGTGGATTCGACACCCTAATTGGGGAAAATATCAATTTGCAAATATTGGTGAAAAAAAAAGTTCAGAAAGTACAAGTGTATTTGATAAAATGTGTCATCGACCTAGTTTGAAATGATGGTAAATAAAGTGAATTATGTGGAGAAATTAGTGTAAAGAAGCAGATGTCAAAATATATTATGATGAAACTGAGAAAGTTATAAGAAAATTGTTCCTCACTGGAGACAATCGGTAATTAGAAAATTATACGAAGTGATCATGAGTATGAGGAGTTTATTATGTTGCTGAAAGGTAAAATGTCTTAATTGTGTTTAGAGTGTATAATGATTATAAGCGTAGATGATCAATTGAATGTTTTTGAAAAATGGAATATATGAATTGGCACAATTGAGGAATTGTGCAAGTGTTATAAGAATGAATCTTAGTTGATCAAATAAAGAGTGGTTGAGTTAGTATTCAAATATGCCACATTGGGAGACTTAATATCGATAGAGATGATGATAACATGTGGAATTTGTAAGGGACATGTGTATACGAGACATTTGGAGAATTTGTAATACTGAACAAAGTGTCCCAGAAAAAAAAGGGCTATGATGCATAGTATAAAGTGGTTTTATGTGCATAGGGATAAATATAATTTCAAGGGTCCACTTGTGATTTGATGATTGATAAATATGTACTGGATATTTGTTTGAAAATTTTTTTTGGAGACCCTATTTGTACAGAAATGTGTTTAGATGTATCTATGGATACGCAAAGTGATAATGGTTGAGATATTGGTGAATTTGAAAATAGTGAAAAGGATTATGCGATTGAGGTATTTCGTGAATTTGAAAGATTTGAACAGAATTATGTGTTTGAGTATTTTAGAATCTAATAGTATTGCAATGTGAAGTATTGAATTGGAAAATGTGACGACATAAAATTTCAATTTTGAGAGTGATAAGGTTATTAAACCTGTTGTTATAGTAAACGCGATCTGTCGAACCAGTAAGGGACAAAAAGAAAGCATTATGGGCAATTGGTATTCCAAATCAGATGTGTGTATGTGTGTAAAAGAATTTGGCAAAACAGAATTGTGGATTTAGAAAATGAATTTGACCGTTGAGGAAATGTAATTGTTAAGACTGAATTACGAAATGTGGGTGATACCACTTAAGGAATTGTAAGAGGAATTGTATGAAATGATTAAAACTTTATGTTCTAATAAGAGTGTATTGGAAGGGTGATAGAAAGTAGAGTGTGACATCGAGTAATTGTTTGTGTGAATAACCAATGACTTGATCGTTGGAGATAAATGTGAAATTGATATTGTGGAATTCATAAGGATATGAGATTGATGTAAAATTCACATTGATAGAGAGTATATTAATTGTATTGGTATTACCAGTTGAAAAGTGTATAAGGGGTCATAAGTGTGCGCTATTAGAGATTATGTAAATCAGGTGAAATGAATCTGAAATAGAAATTGTGAAACATAGTAAATGACGATGAATCGAATTGATTTTTATCGAGGTTGCTGGCATCGTATGAAATTGGTGTTTGAACCATATAGTGATGTGATCTGATAATTGATTAATGAAATGTTTTGAAGTGTATCGCCTCGATCAAGATACACTTAGATTGAGAATAAAGGTAAAATTGGGAGAAAATAAATTTGTTATAAGCGGCCTCGATATGATTATGCTGTGAATCGATGTGATTGTGCTGTAAATAGAAGTTAGTGTAAAATTAAAAGAGTGATTTGGATTTGTAAAGTGTTATATGAACAGAGATAAGGAATATTGATATGATCGGATGTGTGTATGATTGGATTAAAATAAAGAATAGTGAATACAGTGTGGAAATTGAGAAAGGAAAAAGAGGTAATTGATTGTATTAATTTCAGTGAATTGGCATAAATAGAATTCTGTATTGATATAGAGGGAAACAGTGTTATAGTGATCGGAATAAATCTCCCGACTTCCTAATCGATCGTATGTGAAATTTCGAGGACGAAATTTTTATTAGGAGGGGAGAATTGTAACATCCCGTTACCGAAGTGACGGGTATATTTGTAAATTGGATCGTCAAAGTTAAAGTACAGCAAATGTGAATTCTTCATGCATTATAGTTTCCATAGTCATCAAGAAATGATTATTGATGGCATAAGTATAAGAATATGCGTACATGTATGACATTTCCCGATTGAATTGTGGAAATTGGAAATTTGTGCGAAAAGTGTATAAATGAGTTTTGTATATGAATTGGAATGAGAAAAATTGAATTTAGAGAACTGAATTATGAGATTGGAGTGTAGGAATATGTCATTCCTAATTTTGTGAATTTATGAAAATTCTTCTGAAAATTTTGGAGAATCGAGTCCGGACCGGAAAAATGGTATAGTGACTGATAAACCGGATTCCAGGTCCGTGATTGATTGGCAATTGATATGAGGCAAGTTGAATTATGACTTTAGGATTTTATTATTAATTGTTATTGCGTATCGGGAGAAATTAGAATCAGAAATTGGATTGGGGTTGTTCGATCTGGACTGGTGGCAATTAATTGTCAAACAAGTCTTAAGGTATTCAATATATATATATAACTTAAGCCTTTGAAATTTGAGGATGCTTGCTTCTGTTCTGGAGAGATTGTTTTGTTCTTCTTCTTCCCTTGCGTGGATTTCTTGGTGATTTGGAAAGGTTTAAAACTTGAATCAAGCACCGATGGAGCAATTCCACAGGCAGTGCTGAGACTTCCAGGCTGTAGCTCGGAAGTGCAGGTGAGTAACCTAGTTGGTTTCTCAACCTATATGTGTTACATTTGTGTACATATGCCATGTGGAGATACGGATGGATATGTGTATCATGTTTTGATTGATTTCAACCATGGGTGTTCAAATATTGGATTGAGATATGGAAGTACAAAATGTGAATAAATGTGCATAAATGCAATAGTGAATCGAATTGTAAAAGTGTTAGTGAAATAATTGAGATATGTATATGATCGAAATACCGACTAAAGGTCCAAGAAATGAGATATGACTGTGAAATGTGAATGACATATGCACTCATGCATAATTAAATGATCGATAATGATAGTTGTTGACCCGAGACGCCATCAGATATTTGAGGACGCCATGCGTAAAACCCAAGAACACACGCCGCAAAAAACTCGCAAACACCTACGGGTGGAGTGTGGGGTCCTATTATGTGAAAGGGATTAGTGCATACCCAGTGGGCTCTCCTATCCCTAATGTGAGTGGGCGATAGTGCATACCCGTAGGGCCTCCTACTTGCCAAAATGTGATTACCGATTTACGATTGCCGGTCACAACAATGAAATGAAATCGAAAGTGTCACATGATATCGCATATGTAAATGATCTAAAGTGAACTGTGTGAAAGTGAAATTGAATGCATGTGAATATATGAAAGTGTGATTATGTGATTCAAAGGTGTATATGAATTGTGAATGTATGAGTTGGGTGAACCATCGATGATGGTTTCTCATTGAGTTCGCAAACTCACCCAACATTGCATCTATTTTTCAGAAATCGAAGAGTACCCCGTTAGACTAACGGGAGTATGATCGTTGCTAGCAAGGCAGAGTAACGGGTCGGGATCGGTGTCGCCACATCTGCATTTAGTACAAAGTGTCTTGTTTGGTGGGCCCTAGCTTAATAAATGTAATAGTGTATTGAGATTTTGATTATCGAATGGTGTTCGAAATGGCATCGAGCCCAGTTGGGTCATGCCTTTCTGCTTATATACTGATTGAGCACTGTTGAGTGCTAATTAATAACTGAAAGTGTTTTGTATCTGAAAGTATTTTTGTGATATGTCGGGCCCAAAGTGTGTTTTGATTTTCGTGCGTTAAAACGTTTTTGGAAGAAAAATTTCATAACGAGTTTTAATTTGTGATTGACTGCTCTAGCATGCCACCCTCGCGGGTCACGGGCTCGGATGTCACTGTAGATGTCGGGTTCGGGTCTCGCGGAAGTTGGGATGCTACACTCATCATGTACATCGTATTCTAAAAACTTAGTCATTTGTGATTCCACTATTTTGACCCTTCCTTTTTTACAATAAAATTTATAGCATTTAAAGTAGTCGAGATAACCTACTAGATAGCAACTAGTAGAATGAGGTTGCAATTTTTTTTTCATAAGGATTATATAATAGTACCTCCGCAAGGTAGCCCCACACATGAATGTGTGAAAGGCTTGGTTTCCTACCAACCTAGAGTTCAAAAGGACTCTTAAGCACTGACTTGCTTGGAACTCTATTTAATATATACAATGTCGTCTTAATGACCTCACCCTAAAGGCAATCAGGTAGGTTAGTCCTGCTCCGCATCGACCTCATGATGTCCTTTAGGATGTGATTATGCCTTTCGGCCATAACATTTTGCTTAGGACTACCCGACATAGTAAATTGAGTCACTATTTCAATCGATTAAAAATACCTGACAAACTGACCTTTTTCTTGTCCTGCAACACCAAGTTTGCCATAGTACTCTCCTCTCAAATCAAATCTGACAATCTTGATTGACTTTTCCAATTAGTTCTCAACTTCAGTCTTGAAGATCTTGAATTTATTAACTTCAGACTTTTCCTTAAGTAAGAACATGTAACCGTAACGGGAATAATAATCTATAAATGTCAGAAAATATCTGGAATTGCATAACATAGATGTATAGGGTCCACTTATGTCCGTATGTGTGAGGTCTAGCATGCCAGAAGCATGAGTTTACCTTTTTCTCTTTATCTTGTTCAACTCACCTCTGCAATAGTCAATACAGGTTTCTAGATCACCAAAATCTAGAGTTAGGAGAATGTTTTCCTTTATCAATCTCTTAACTGTTTCTCTAGAAATATGGCCCAAGCGTCTATGCCACAATGTGTATGACGTTTCTTTTATCAGAGGTCCCTTACGAGTCACAAGTTCATCAATATAATAAGAAGTATACATTTTATTAAGAGTAAGACACATTCAATATAAACCGTAAGACAAAAAAGGCAGCTTCGATATGTTTTGCATTGATAGATATATTTACAACTGAAGTATCAATTACAAAATAATAACCCTCTTTGTCCAAAACTAACACAAAAATCAGATTTTGTCTAAAAGACAGTATATAAAATGTGTCCTGTAAAACAAGTACAAACCTCGTATTTAGGTTCAAACCTACATCCCCTACATACAAAACATGTACTTCTTCATTATTGTCGAGCATCAGCTTCTCCTGTCCTTTAGTCAACCTTCTCGTGCATTTGAACTCCTGTATTGTGGAAGTAACATGATTAAATGCTCCATTATCAAGCCGCCAAGAACTTGATGTAGTTATAACTAAATTGGATTCATAAATCATACAGGCAAAAGAGTTACTTGACACCTCCTGTTTGACTTTCCAGACTTTGTACTTCTGGTAGTCAGATTTTCTATGTCCCTTCTTCTTGTAGAAGAACCACCTCATATTCTTTAAGTCTTGTGGAGCCTTTGCAATGCTAGATTGACCAATCTTAATATGTGGATAGGGTTTGGATTTCTTACCCTTAAACTTTTAGGGCTTAGTCCTCCTATTTCCTTTGGTTGCATACAAGGCTATATAAGGAGTGCTCTTCAGCTTCTCCTCTGCTACAACACATCGGGAAATCAAGACATTGATATTCCAAGCCTCATTCTAGGAAATGGATGAAATGACCAGCATTTCAAACTCTTATGGGAGAGTATTAAGTGCCTGGTGCACTTTCAATGTATCAGGAATGAGAATATCCAATGCCTTCAACTTACTCTGAAAGTAGACTATCCTTATAATGTATTCTTTTACACCTCCTTCTCCTGTATACCTCATGGAGAACATATCCTTAATGAAAGTGCTTAACTCAGTATTAGACATGACTTTGTATCTTTGAGAAACATTATCTATAAATTCCTTCGTTATGGTGGTGTCCAACAGTCTACTCAGCAGATGATTTGGGAATAACTTCTCAATGGTCAAATACTACATCCTGTTTGACCGCTCTTAGATTGCAATCGCGTTATCAACTTTTGAGTTGATGTCTATAGGTGGAGAGGGTCTCTCTGTTAGCATAGCCATGTTGATGTTGGCATCTCCAAGGTAAACTCGACATCCTTCTTCCACTTCTTGATATTGAAACATGTCAAGTTTTCAATGATGACAGTATTGTCATTGACAGAAAATGTAACTACAAAAAACAATGAAAAAATAGCATAAATGTAGGATAACAGTAATACTCAAACCATTAAAATAGTATCTATACCGAGAATCTGATAACACATATTATGAAACACCTTTGGAATGAATGCATAATATATCCAATTAGACATCCATATAAAAGCCATCAAAGTACAAACCATTAACTCTCATGATACTACTACCTTTGGGAGAATAGATCATTTAAGTAATGATTTTTCTTTATCTAATGCTTTTATGCACATCTCAAAATCTTATGTAAGGCTAACACCTTTTCGCAGACTAACCAACATAAGACAAGAGATATCCCCCAACATGCATGTAGAATAATTCAAAATACTGACTTGAAAGATCACTTTGGTGACTACATTCTCATTAGAACCTGAAAGGTCCACAAACACAAGGGATACACGCTTATGTTATCCTCACACTCTATATAAGCATAAAGTATGTGAAAATGTAACATTAATAAATGTAAACAACTGAATGCACAGTCAAATTATCATATACTTGTGTTGAAGACATTCTTTAAAAAATTTATTTGAGACTTTGGTAGCAAAAAAATCCTCATTAGAGCAATTATCATGCATCAGCAAATATTGAGCTAACCACCCGAGATGCAAGAACCTCATGTATCTCACTCATGACAAGTTTGTTGCATAAAAACTCACTCTAAAACGGCTTTAAAATGTTTAAATTCTTTTTCTGGAGTGAAACTACCAATGTAATTAATCCAAAAATTAAAAAAAAATCACTTAAAAAATTCCTCCAACCTGAAAATTGATATAAAAGGACTCGAGGCAACTGTACGAGAAATATGAAAATTTTCTTTTTCTCTTCTAGTGTTGATGTCAGTAGTCACTATAATGTTGATGTCAGCATGTTACTGTGCACTAACATCAGGGGTGTGTGTGGGTCTATGGTGCGTGCGTTGCACACATGCACACCCAACACGCCCACAGATGTGTTAAGCGAGTGTGTTGTACTCATCCTTCGTGCACTAATGCACTAAGACATTGTTGGCGTGTGTGGCTCATACGCCCACATGCGTAGACGCGTTGATCTTGTATGATGCTTGTATTACATGCGTCGCCACTTGTCTGCTCCCGCGCTTGCTATATGTAGGGACAGCTGGATGGCTCGTACATTGCACATGCGAGTCCCATCCCCATCGGTTGAAAAACATGTTCGTTGTGGCGTGTGTATCACATATGTCCTTGGTCTGCGTCGCCCATCTGGTAGGAGTGTGCAACGTACTCGGCAACCAAATCGTCTCAATGGAGGTACTACTCACTAGTTAGGGGCATGTACCACACACGTTCGAAGTTCACCGTCACTGTTGAGGTGAAGGCAATTTTTGGAGAGTTTTAAGCATGCTTTTCACTCTCCATAGCTCGTTTTTTACTCGTTTCTCAATGCTACAAACGCATAGCTCACTTTTGCGCATCCATACATGTGAAAAAAAATCAAAAAACGAATCAAAAGACCTTCAAAACCCTTATGAATAAAAACAAAAAAACTTCGTTTGTAGCCACCCAATCACGTAACCACTCTAATACCACATATAACACGTAGCATGAACCTTATTACGTGTCCCAAATCGTTCGTGAAAGGGAAATAAACGAAGTTAATACAAAATATCTAATTTTAGTTCCATCAGAAGTTCAGAGAACCTTTCTAAGGCCGTAACGAGCTCGAATTCACTAGGATCTTCACGAGAACTTCTCCTTGACACGTTGTTAATGTCTTTCTACAATTTTTTCAAAATGTAAGCTCTCTTAATGAGTTAGAGAATCTAAAAGCTTACGAATGATATGAGCAACTGCAAGAGATCTTAACCTATTTATATAACTTCCATATTGGCCTTCCTTATCACAAGTTCGATATTAATCCGGTCCATACTGATCAGGATTCGTTTTTCTCCTGGACTTTGATTCATTGACGTAGATCATTTATTGAGTCACTTTATTATCTTTATCTAAATCAAATTTTATAATTTAACCGATAAGTTATTGGAAATTGATAAAATGTAATTAATTGTTTTCGATTTATGAAAAATGTCCATCAAGCAAACCCAAGTATACTTTTAGATGTTGATTTTGTGGTTAATAAATGAATTTGACCTTTTGTTCTTTTCATAACATTCTAAAACCTTAAAATCTTGTATTGACGGTCCTTGACACATTTTGTTCCACCACTTTTAGCTCAACCGAATTGTCTGAAAATAAGCGTTGTTATACTCTTCATTTCATCCACGCAATGATTAAAACGTCCACTCTTAAACTGTTGGGGTGATCCCAATTCTCTTTTTCGTTCTGTTTCCTTCTGGAAGAGAAAGATGGAAGCCAATTAGCAACTAATTCCGTCGAGATTTGTGGCGATATTTTTCAATTGAAACAAATGAAATGGTCAAAGTAGCAAATCTAAGTTCCAAGACAAGTACATGAATTCCATGTCAGAAGAAGCTGTCAAGTCATGATAAACCACCAACCCCGTACCATGATTTCCAACCTTACAACACACTTGAACCAAACAAAGACTCCACAGACAAAATAGGTGTGGCTCCAAAATGATGTTTTGACACCACAGCCCAAAGAGCAACCACAAAAAGCCCACATGGAACCATGAATGCTTGAAAAATTTGTTCAAGAGTGCAATCTCTCCAGGCCATATAAAAGAGCGTGCAGATTTGGGTCAGCAATCGGAGAAACAGGCCTGTAGGTCATCTGCTATACATGGCAACCGGATCTCGTCATAAAGGCACAAAATTGCAGTAAATGATTCAGAGCGTATTGTAACATTGATCTTTGGTATTTCGTCCATTTCTGTGAGCTCAAAGGTTCACAAATTTTCTCAATGAAGACAAGTTCCTCAAAATTTTACCCATTAATACAGACAATCGACTCATCTACAGATGACGGGATAAGAATGTTCTTCTATATCAAACAACCACAAACAAGACATATTTACTTACTCCACACTTACCTAAACCACGCAAACATGATTGCCCATGCAAATGACTTATGTATGTTACTTCTGTCTGTACCATGTTGTATCACAGTCTTCACTCTCTCCTGATATTTATCCAGACAACATCATTGGAGCATTTCCTTTACGGTTTCCTCGATAATATCTCCCATGATCAGGCATTCTATCTCTTTCCCATAAGCATTAGCCTCATCGTCCATCAAAGTGGACCACGGAGAGGATTCTAAATTCCTAGCCTCCAAACTGTCAAGTGAGTAGTAAGACTTGTCGTTTGAAGGGTATATATACTCACATATGATCTCCCATGTACGATCAAGCAACTTCTTTCCACGTAAAGGTGGCAGCATGGACATACCTATAATCTTCCTTCTAAATCTAGACATGGTTATAGGAGGTCCAAGTACTGTTGGCAGTGTTTCATTCAACAAATCGAATAGCATTTTGTGGTCTACTTTTTCACTTTTGTCCAACGTAAATTCCCTGTCCTCGGCCTGTTTCCTGTACGATTCTTTCACTTCTTCAAACACTGAGTTGCTAATAGGCTTTCCAGATGGGTCCCATTTGGATAAACATTGATCGTATGACCCATCATATAAACCAGAAGTGACGAATAAATCTCTTATGTAAGCTTCTGCTTTGTTATCCAAATCAACCATCAATTCCACAGGCTCATGTGTTGTTGTTGCGTCCTCAACTCCATCTGATTCAAGTTGATTTAGTTGCCTCCGCAGCTCTTCAAAAAAAAATATACAGAAAATCTGTTAGCAGTTTGTGATAGATCTACTGAGTTGTACACAGTTATGCCAGCAGGATCAAAAAAACATTTTATCAGTTGATGTAGGCATTAGCTAGCAGCAGACGACCACCAGTATCGTAGCGACAAATCCTCAAAAAGGGCTTACTAAACCATCCTCCTTAAAAGCCACTAGAAGATATTGGACCAAAGAGATCCAATGGAAACAATTCAAATTGTACATGGAATCATTAAGCAAATTCAAGCATAATGCATAGAACTTGGAAACAGAAACTCTGTACTGAAGAAAGAAAGATATGTTTCTAACCATTTAGATTACAACTGATCTCCCTGAAAACCTGAGGCAAAGAACCATCTTCCCTAAGATCAGGAGTTGATGCTGGGCTGATGTCATCTGCTGGCCTCCAAAACTCTTCTTGAGGACTGTTGCACACTGATGCAGGACTTGGAGGTACCTCAGTTGAGTTCTCCTAAGATTCAAGACAAATAAACAGAGGGATTTACTAATGAAAATCTGTATGTTGATGATTAATATTTTAAAAAAGAACTTGGTAGTACCATAATGGCCCTGTGGCCCAAGTTCCTAGTAACTGTCGGTCCACTCATGATATCTTTCACGATATCCTGCTCAAAACCATGGGACTCCACTATTGATTCCATTTTCTTGCCAAATAGCCTACCCCTAAGACTGAGGTTGTATTTGAAATTTGAGACTTTTTCTTTGATATTGAATTTTTCCTTCTTCAAGTTTTTCATATCAAAAGTCACATTGTCAAGGGACTCATGCTTCCTCCTGATGTGGGCACCAGTTAGAACATGGCGATCCTCGAGAAGAAGCTTCCCAAATGATGTTCCTGACACAGGGGCCGACAAAGACCTTATCAAGTTTCTGGGGGACAAGTCTCTATGAAGCAATGAATCACCATCTTCGTGCCTAAAAGATCTGGTTTGAATTTCCTGTTCATCTTCCTTAATTTCCCAGTATGCCTGTTCATTTCGATTTTTTGAGACTTCTCCAACTTGTTTTAGCCTATGCAACTCATTATCTATAGGAAACGATCTGGAACTGCTACTGATGATCACTGGAGCATCAAGATGTGCTTCTCTCTTCAGAACATTCCTTAATCTTTCTGACAAGAATCTTCTTGTATCCCTGTTTATGAACTCTGGAGAATTGCATGCATTGAACTGAATTTCACTTCTACATGATCGTGTTGATTCTGAGCGAAGCAAATTCATTCCATGCTCATGGCTAGCACTTTCTCTGACTTGTTTTGCTATGTGTTGAGCAATTTGTTTTGGATCTGATGGTCTTTCTCTAAAAGGAGTCTCAATTCCGCTTCCTCTGACTACAGAACCTCTTTTAAGAGTTTTTCCCTGTAATTCCAATCTCAGCTGATCTTTCACCTCCTCAAGGAACTCTTCCATACTAACTCTATCCTCCAAATCTCCAGAGGAATTAGTCCAGGACTCCTCATAGTCATAAATTCTGTAAGGACCAGGTTTTAAGATCACTATTCTTGTGGGAGCTGAAGACGAGTCCAATCTCTGATCGTAATTCAAGGAGTGCATCCTTGAAGAAAGAAGTTCCTTCTGTTCAGTTGGGAATAGTTTCCTTTTATGCTTATGACGTTGTAAGCCAAACTTTTCGATTGAGTTCGCTTTTGTCTCAAAACCTTTGTGTTCTAAGGACTTCTGCTTAACTGGTTGGCCAGAATACGAACAATTTACAACTTTCGGCTTGTTGATATTCCGTTGAACGGGAAAATGGTCAGAAATGCTCCCAATTTCAACAAACTTGGAGCATTCCTTAAACCTGGAAGCTTGCCATGCTTCAAACTCTTTCTTAAACTTTTTGAGTTCCTCTTCTTGTGGATGTTCCCGAGGCCTTGGCTTTCCTAGCATCTGGCTGTCGTTCCATCTATCAGCACCTCTGATTTCACCAGTGTATAGGTCAAAGTTCATCTTCCTGGAAGACTTGGACTTGGAAGGGAAATTTTTGGATAATACCACTTCATTCTTATCCTTTTTTGAGATATTGGATTTTGTCCTCTCACTCTTTTTATCAGGTGGCTTTACTACTGATTTTGTGTCCAGTGGCAGCATGTCCACACCCATCAATCGAGCCACAATACTTGGTGCATTTTTTCTGGTGTTATGTTGTTTGGAAATTTCCTCATTGATCAACTTCTTCATTGAGAGTTCAATTGGATAGCAGTTCCTTTCAGAGCAGTCTTCTTCAACTTGACAGGAATACTGAAAATTTTGCATCAAGACATATATAAGTGCATATAATAGAAAGATAAAGAGAAAATTAATACAAGAATATCAAGCATTATATAATTATAGTATGATGCTGTACAATTTAAGAACCTTTGTTAGAATCAAACATTTGTGACATTAAGAAGTAGAAAGATGCATGATAGTTGCCTCAGGATCAAAGAATTCAGCCATTTTAGAAAACTCAGATGATTTAAACCTCAAGAATGCCAATTAAGAAACAAACTCTGTTGCCAGTTTTCTTAAATATTAGGCACGAAACTATGTCAACCTCACAAACCTAGATCATAGTCTAAAAGGATTGAAAGCAACGTCTGATAGAGACTACAAATATTACCAGAGAATTTCCTGCATCTAAACAATGCTGAGAAGTTTCAACTTGTAGTTCCATGCTGTTTCTTGGAGCTTCCAATCCTGCAGAGCATATAAGCAACTACATCAATCTTCAGTCAAACAAGGAAAAGAACTAGCAAACTATTGTATCATATGTAGTTATCACTAATAATTCCATAATTTCATAATTTGGAGAGCGTAAATCTTCACCTCATATTGGGCCATATTGCTTAACCTTTAAAACATGACAATCCAAAGGAAGATTGGCCCTCAAAGACCATTGAACAATTTTCAGAAGAACATATAATGAAAAAAAAATTCTTGCAAATTATTGAGAGCATCGACTGTGATATTCATACTTGATTACAAGAAAAGTTGTTCGTTATATTCACAAGGGATAAAGAAACACCATATGAGATTCTCTGATCAACTCAAGTAGTAGATTGATGGCCATATCCAAGACAACTAATGGCATCAATGAATCTTTCAGGTTTATTTATCTATGCGATTATCCAACTCTTAAAGAACTATTGCTAGTCATTATAATGTGAAAGTATCAGCCATTGCATGCAATTAAGACCGAAAAGGTAGACAGTGAACGTAAGTACATGTTTCAGTTGAATACAGTTTGAAAAACCAGATTGTGATTACCATCAACATGACGCTTATGTGGAAGTATCTTTCTGGCCATGGTGCTTTGGTTAAGGTTAAAAAGCTGAAATAATCCTCCCATGCGCAAGTTATCTACCAGAGTTCTGTCATTTGCTTGTATGCATCTGCCTTACCCCATTAAGAAGCTAATAAATTTTCACCTAGTTCATAGCTGCATCAGCAAGAAAGAATAATGGAAACGAGCCACGATTTTTTAACATGTATGAGAGAACCCAAATTCAACAAAATAAGCAATTAAAAAAAGCCTCTCTACGTTTTCCATGCTGGTATTTGTATTTCAGGCAGGCTGAACCAAAACTAAGTGAGAAGAAAAATCTCTTCGAGCATCAGAACAATAAAATTTAAGAAGATATAATGAACTGTGCTAAATCCTGATCAAACATTGACATAGATGCCTGATCTAGTAAAGTCAGACAACATTCATCTAGCATTTAATTTGTAGAAGAAGCTAAAAAATTTAAATATAAAAAAATAAAAATCAACAAAGAAAAAGAAGAAGAAGAAACAGATGATACTTAGCATCCACTGCTTGAAAAGATATTAACTTTCCTCAAATTACGTTAAGGACTCACATATGAATATGGCAAACAATTGAGTTTATCACAGCTTTGACGACTTGAGTAGGAAAAAGAAGAGATTTTCAGAAATTCCCTTCTTGGAAGTTTGAAAAAGGATGGAACTTGGAGGCTAACTGAGCATGAGGCAACTTAATGGCTCTGGATACAAACGGTTTTCGATAAAAATTCTGACACCTCAAAAGGCAATCGAAATAAGGGCATAAAATCTGAAACTTTCACTTCCTTCTCTTTTTCCCACGAAAATCTTCAACAATGTGACAAGAAAATGCACAATGATCAAAACGAGAGCTTAATTTCAAAACGTACCGTAGGTGAGAAATCACGTGTAGTAGTCAAAATGAACACACTGCTTGTCTGCGAGGCCTGAGAATCTCTGAACGAAAAGAAAAAAAAAAAAAGAACTAAGCTAAGCTTAGCCACAAGTTTTTCAACTGAAAGTAGAAATGAAAGAAGCAGAGAGAGATATTCACTGAGAAAGAGAAGCAGAGGAACTGATGACAGAGAATTGGAAGAAAAAGCAGAAACTAAAAAGCTTGGTATTTGTACATCTTAGAGCCGAAAAGATGATAATAATGTAATAAAAATTTGATCTTTACAATGATGATACAGGGAAACACCATACGCTTTTAGCAGAGAACTGAGAGAGTCTCTGCTTGTTAGGAGCCACCAGAAACCGAATCCTCTATTTCCATCCGGCCATTCTTCTTTTCACTTTATTTTATTATTCTGCAATTATACTGAAGCTTCTTTTCTACTATTACATTTCTGGGTACCGAACTTTTACAGTGGAATCCTTAGACAGATGATGCTGAAACCTGTGGCTTGGACTAGGCTGCTCTAGTCTCCCAACTTATAGGTACTTTCTAAATTTACAGGAGTTCATTGTTTTAAAACCAATAATTCAGCATCTAGATTACATATATGTGTTAAAATTGAGAAAAGGGTTTTCCCCTAATGGATCCAACTTTCCAAAAGCGAAAAAGTGGCAAGGAAATTTCACAAGCTTTAAGTAGATTCAGAGAAAGAAACGAAACAACTTCAGCGTGTCGCTGCAGGGGAATTGAGTTGTGAATATTAAAAAAACCAAAGAAAGAGACGGTATAACCAACAGCTCATGGACAGCGGCTTATAGGCACGACCACTCCATTTGGCGCCACAATACACGGAGAATAACTGTGCAAGGAATGTGCTGTTTAGTTTCTTTACAATGCAGCACAATCGGGTTGGACACGTTGTTTCTGGGGAGAATGTGTGAGTCAGTCATGATTAACGTGACCTTTGACCAACACTACCCATGGTATTGTTATTAACAGAGTCAGAGAAAGAATTGTTTCCAAGGAACAAAAAACAGATAATTCCTTCCCATTCACTTATTGCGTATTCTTACAAGAAACACCCTGCATAATTGACTTGGAATATAGTATTCATCAACTATAACATGTTAACTAATTGAAGTAACACAAGGTGGAGAAAGTGGTTATGGACAAGCTATCCTTCTATGGTTGTAGCGTACTTAAAACAGAAATGATACCTAAAGACCGAGTTGCTATTTTTCAAATGCACATGGATGGTGACACAAAGCCATCAATCAACCTTTAGCTCAACGAAATCGTGGAATTTATGCTAATCTTATGGGGGTGTGCAAGCAGATGTTTTTATACACTGACCAGTTAAAGAAGTGGAATAATTGAAATGGAGCCTGCCCAGATGGAGACTGTAGACGAAAATGTTAAAGCGTATGTGCTTGTAAAAGTTTCCAAGTTCCTGAAAGAATGAGATGTGATTCCCCATAACAAAAAGTGGAACAAGATGAAGAAGAAAAAGGGGCTAATGGTCATCACATACTGGAGGGTGTGGGGGCTTATATGCAGTTGTAAAGTGATCCTTTCTATCCTAATGATGTTGAGAGCCGCTGGACATGTGCTTCAAACCCTATAAAATACGATAAGATAGCAAGTACATGTTTGTGTCACCAAAAAGAAAGATGAGGGACAGAGCATTACGGGGCCTCCACTCCATGGTCTACTGGGTGGGGCACCATTCCTCAACTCCACATGGCTTGATGGCCTGAGCATAGGTGAAGTTGCAGGTTTGTAGTCCTTCCTTAATTCTTCTTTAGGGAAACTAGCTAGCTAGCTACCTAGGCCATCTCTTTGATTACTCCACGTCGCCTCCAGGGTACGTAGGCTTCGGCCTTATTATAAGATTCATCCACCAGGTGGGCTTAAATCCAAATATTAAGAAAAAGGACAGTAATCAGAAAACACCAAAAGGCCAAGATCAAGGCTAAGTCATGTTCTTGCGAATTGAATAATTTCAAGCCTTATTATACTCAGTTTAAAAAAATGTAAAAATGAAACTGTAATTTTAATTTTAAATTTTGCTTATTTAGTTATTTGAAATAAATAATACAATGAATAATAAAATTAAACTAATTTTTATTTTTATTATTAAAAGAGTGTAGGTATAAACTGAAATTAAATATCAAAGAATAAAAGAAAATTAATGAATAAGATATCATTGGCATACTCTCAGTGTTGATTAATTCAAAATATTATTTAAAACTACATATTATAGTCTTTTATATTTAATTTCTTTATTAATTATTTTATTTTATTTTATTAATATTATATTAAGTAAAGAAATTTTATAGTTTTTAATTTTATTTTAGGATAAGAATTATTTATAATTATGTAAATAATAATAATTTTATAAATTATTGGAAGATAATTGTGGTTATTTATTTATAAAACACAAAATATTTTAATTAAATATTTACAAAATTAATCATATAATAACTAAATATGGCTAAAAATATTCTCATTAGCATTCCTAATATTTGATAGTTAATACTTGCATAATTATTAATCTATTTAATCTCATTCTTAGTTAGTGCATCCCAAACATGAATAATTAATAATTTTATTCTTACTTCAATTCCACCTTCTCATTCTCATTCTATTTGTTAAAAATTTGATTCTTTTATTACTAGTTACCAAACGATATCTCAATGTTATGCCCAAATGTAATAATGCAAAAATGATAATGAGTTCAAGAGAAGTGTTACGCAGCCCAAATACTTACAGAAATATATCTAAATCCAGTCTAAGAAAAATTAACTACAATTTTAGGTGCTTACCCAGTAGCTAAATAAATAATCAATAGGAATCTTTCGGTTTAAAAATTTTTAGATATAGACACGTGTTATTTGATGTAGACATGTGATTTTTGCTAGAAAAATCGAGGTTGAATTTGATCCCAGTCTCACCCACAAAAAAATAATTGTGAAATATTTTCTTTTGATTTTGAAAACTAAGATTACTTAAAATGTTATAATATGAGTAATGTATGAATACACTAAACATAGGAATCATATATTTGTACCTTATTGTGTAGCATTGCTTCGAAATTAATTTATCGTAATTTATCGTAATAATTGTAGTTGTACACGTGTTTGACTTCTAACGAGATTCACACAAATGTATTGAGAGAATTCTATAAGTAGTATAGAAATAGTAAACAAGAGTCTTAACTCTTTTAGAATCTAAGCTTATTTATAATAAAGTCCAAAACTTTTAATAATTAAATTTTATTTTGACTAAACTTTAATTAGAATTATAATTAATTCTAATAAGATATCAATTAGGCTCGATAAGATCCAATATCTCAATACTTTTTAATATCTCATATTGGTCCTTATTTAAAAGATCCAATATCTCACAAAAAGATCCAATATCTCGTATTGGTCCTTATTTATTAAATATCTTATATTTAATCCTAAATCTCAAACTTTATAATCAAGGCTAACTTGATTAAAATACTTTTTCTCTTTCTAATCATTCTTTGTGTGTGACCTATTAAATTTATACATATGTTGGCATTAGATATAAATTATAACCCTAAATTATATTATAATTATATAAATTAAAATATATAATTTATTTGTACCATTTTAATTAAATAATTTATATTTATATATCAAGATTGACATCTAATAATGCATCATGACCCTAAAATATTAGAAATATCAAAATAGTTTTGACTAAATTTTCTAAACATGATATCTTTTTTATAATTCAATCTTTCATCATACAATATTAGATTAGATATAGAGTATAAAATTAATAGCTACTCTATTTGAATTCAATCATATTAGTTATCCACCATTAGTAATTGATTCTATTAATAACATTTGAAAAGTATTCTAAAAGTGTCATTCCACTGGTAAAGATTTCTTGAATCAATACTAATCAGGAATAATAAAACATTCTCCCTATTTACTTTAGGGTGATGAATTACGTATTGATCATTAAACTACATTCACGTACTTCATGCTATATCCAATGTAACATCTCATCACCGATGGGAAGGATAAATTGGTCATTTGGGACGAATTAGGCTAGTGTAAATGTACCTCGGTATGTTCATGCATCATATAGTCTCTATATAGATATGAATGGTAATTTTTGCACATACACATGATTGTACATGCATTCATGACATTTCCCGGCATATGTGTCTAAATGTAAATTTTTGTGAAATATGTGATAATTGTGTTTGAAAAATTTAATTGGAGTGATTTATGTGTGTTTTACATTTTTAGAGACTTTTAGGAATTTTTCTGAAATTTTTTGGAGAAATTTTCCGAACCGAAAAATTGTCAATTGGCAGACTGAATGGATTTTCGGTACTGAAAATGAGTGTTCAATGGCACTGAAAATTGAGAAAAAAGAGGTTAGGATTTATTAAATTAAGCCATTGGAGTTTGACGAGAAATTGAGAGTAGAATTTGGAACCGGAATGAAAATCAGGACAAGTGACAAGCGACACTTGTCACTTGCCTATTTAATCTTACATTTAAGGGTTACATAAACCCTTCTTGACTTTGTTGGACCAATGGCGGTTGACAAATTAAATTCCACTTATGTATTGATAATAATAAAATGTATAGAATTGGTTAAGAAATTATTTCAGGTGATTTGGATTCAAATACATCAAGACTGCATCAATCTTGAATGGGCAAGACATAAATCATGGTGAAATCAAGAAGGAAATAATCTTCATCATGCTAGAGACATAAATATGAAGATTATAGAAGATTTGATTGAGTATATCTGTTGGAGACAACAACAAGTCGACTAGTAAATTATCAGTCGACTAATATATCAAGATCTGTCAGGTTGAGAACAACACAAGTCGACTAATAGACTATAAGTCGACTTATCGAAGGTTATAAGTCGACTTACACTGCATAAGTTGACTTATAGAAGGGCGGAGATAAAGTTTTACGAAAATCGTTGTTACAAGTCGACTTACACACCACGACAAGTCGACTTACGAGTACAGCAAACTGATTCTGACGAAGTCAATTAGTCACAAATGGAAAGGAGGAAATCAAGGAACAGCTAGGAAATATCAACAACGGCTAGTGGACATCCCCAACGGCTATAATCATCTTATAGCTTGCAAATAAATAGAGAAACATCAAGGGAAATGTAAGGAACGCAAAAAAATCAAAGTATACTACTATAGTTCCAAGAATTTGTTCTCATACTACTCTTAGCTCGGTCTTAATTCCATTCATCATCTTGAGAGTTAGCATTTCTATTTTCTATCATTGTGATTATTGTGAGTTAAGTGATTAGAGGAGAATCACTTGTTAGGTAGGATTTGTGCGGAAGACAAATCAAGTGTAAAGGTAGCTTGGTAGAAATCAAGTGGTGTTGTAAGAGTTCACACTAAACTAAAAAGTGTGCGATAAAGTGGTTTGCCAAATCCTAAGTGGGAGCTTAGGTAGAGGACGTAGGTCTTAGCACCGAACCTCTATAAAAATAGTGTTTGCTCTTCTTCCCTACTATTTATATTTAAATTTGTTTAAATTGTTTTTGTGTGAATTAACTTCTGATTTTATTGTAGAATTTTTCAAAAAGCTTTAAAGATCTATTCAACCCCCCTTCTAGATCGTTTACAGACTTAAGCTTCTACAACATTCATTCTTTTAACTTGAGTTTTTATTTTTGCTTTCTTCCACCTTCTCCACCGTAGCTCTCTTTCCTCCTCCTTTCTTTGCTTGTTTTCTTCTTCTCTTAAAGTGCTACCTTTCTCCACTTATCTAGACCTTCATACCCTATGTGCTCTCTCTTCTTTTATGTACAAAAATCACAATCCTTGCCTTAAAGAGTGGTAACCGTAGGTGTGAAGAGAGGGTGGAGAGAGTTTGGTGATTTGAAGAATTGAAAGCTTGCAACTTGTTTAGGTGAGAATTGATGTTTATGTTCTTTAATTTGGTAGTTAGAAGCATTTATGGTGATTAATTGTGCATGAATTTCATAAAGATAGTGGTTGGATTTGTTGGGTATGAGTGTAGGTATGTATGAGGTTGAATGATTAACATGTTTTGGATTGGTTTTGATGTTTGAATAATGTTAGATAAGTGGTAAATTCAAGTAAGAAAATGGTGTGTTGTGTGCTGCCAAATCTTGATTATTTATTCAAGTGAATGTCTGGATGAACTTGTGGCTGAATTAGAGACTAAATTGGATGCTTATTGATGTAGGATTGGTGTCGGAATGGAAGAAGTTGAGTTGGATATGAAATCTGGAAAATGTTACTTTGTGTAGGTTTCAGATTTTTGCTCATAACTTTTGATATGGTTGTGCTATGGAGATGAGCTTTGGCTTAAATTAAACTTAAGAAGTATGGCTAGAATTCATATGAAGGAAGTGATACTAAATTGTGCGTTGAAGGAGCTTGAATTTGGCCTTGAAAGTGAGTTGTAGGTTCTGTATGAACAGTAATCCGAACCTTGTGACCTGAAACTTTGATGATTTTTTTAGGTTGATTTGGATTGAATTTGCTAATTTAATCTTCATGAAAGTTGAAGATTTTTGTGTTAGATTTCTAACGCCACTAAGTATGAATTTTTTTGATTTGTAGGTTAAAAGTTATGGTTTGTTAATGTTCAGGTGGTAATTCAGCCCAAAATGTGTTTTGTGTGCAAGTGACTCTAAGTGCATAGGTTTTGTGTTTTTTGTGTTCTGATGTTAATTTTGGACTGTTAAGGGTGAAATTGGCTCAAGTGACCTTCTGAAAAGTTGTAGAGGATTGTTGTAGCTTTCTAATGAGGTATTATATGTGAATTTTTTATGTAAGGATTGTTAGATATAAATTTGTAAAGTTTTGTTATGGTTTATGTTAAATGCTGATTTCATAAACCCTAACAGGACAACCACATTAATGGGAGGATTTGACCTAATTAGAGATGGAATTTGGTTCTAAGACCTTCTTGAGAATTGTATTATATTTTCTGAGCTTTTTATTTCTATATGGTATGGAATTTTTTGCTAAGGAGATGTGGAGTTATGAATTTTGGAAGATTGGGTTATTGTTGAGAATAATTTGGGTAGGCAGAAGCTTTGCTTGAGAATTTGATTTGGTTAGAGATGGAATTGGCTTCCAAGTCCTTTATGAGAGTTGTAGTATGTTGTCTGATCTTTTTATTGATATAAAGTATGCATTTTTTGGACATTTGGGTAAGGAGTTATGAGTTTTGAAATATTGTGTGACTGTTCAGGGGGTCATTTATGGGCAGAACCTTTGATTGAGAATTTGAGTTGTTTAAAGATTGAATTTGCTTCCAAATTGTTCATGAAAGTTGTAGAGCATGTTTTTATATTTCTTTTGGCATAAAACTTGGAATTTTTGGTAAAGGAAATGAGAAGTTATGCTCTCTGGAAAAATGTTGTTCTGTTTTGGGACCTTATGACTAGGTAGTAACTTTGATTGAATTTTTGACACCCTTTGGGGTGAAATTGGTTCAAGTGTCCTTGAAGGAACTTGTAGGGTTTCTTATTAACTTTCCAATGAGACCTTTTTTGTAATTTTTGGATAAGTGTGTAAAGAGTTATGTATGTTAGAAATTCAGATGGTGGAAGAGAGGGAAATAAGTGCAAACTCTCTTATCTTTTATTTTGTCCTAAAGCTTCTTTTGCTTATATCTTCGTCATCCGACCTCTGATTAACCTGGTTCTCAAGGCATCAGATTCATAAGACAATTATCTACCTCTCCATATGGAATTGTGGACTTGTGAGATTTAATTGAAATTTAGGGATTGAATCCAAGTGAGAGAATTGATTAAATTTTGGCAATATCCAGACCTATAGAGGTCCAAATTGAGTAATTTTGGTGTCTATGGGTTCCTAAGACATAGGGAAATATTCTGTGATGTGAATTATAGAATGGTATCAGGAATGTCGCGAACATGCATTGTACACATTTTAATTGCTACATGTGCATTATTTAATAATTCTGATTATGCATTTGGTAATGTGTGAATATTTTTTGTTGTTATAGAGGCACAGTTGGAACGTCATCCCACAGATGTTACAGATACTTCCCGGAATTAGCTCAGAAGCTATTGGTGAGTAACCTAGATGGTTTCTCAATTATTAATTGTTTATAATTTTGCACTTATAACACTGTGGAGAATAATGGTGGGCTTGTGCATTTGTTTATGCCTAGATTTCGGACCGAAGGTGTCCGATATATTGGGAGATTATGACATAGGAGTGCTTTACTTGTGATTGTAACTTTAATGTGATTGAGTGTGAACTTTTGTTGACTGTGTTAATTTGGGATCGATTATGATGTTGGCTCTGCTTTACTTCGACATATGCATTCCATGCATAAAGGTATGATCAGTAATTGACAGTTGTGACTGGAGCAGCCACCGAGAGCTTAAAGCTCAACGTAATTAGGCCTCGAGCCCACAGTGATTCAGAGCTTCAGGCTCACCGATTAATGCGCCCTTATTGGGATAGTTTAGGCACTCGATCACAACAACGTAATAAACTGGAAAAGAGTCACATGCACATTACATATGCATTTGATTGAATGTCTTTAATTGAGTGAAAAGTAAAACACCTTGTGTTTATGTGAACAATCATGTGGTACTTCTGAAAGTGTTATTATGGTATAACTGTGCTCTGTTTGACTATTGCATGAATTGGGTGAACCATCGATGATGGTTCCTCACTGAGTTCGTAAACTCACCCAAAATTGCAAATTATTTTTCAGGACCGAGAGAGTAGACTCCTAGCTCCAGAGAGACTTTTCCTGCCATGTAGATCGTGTTGGCAAGAGAAGTCGTGGCTTACAGGTCGGTCAGCTGGCATTTTTGAGGGATGACCTAGTTAGGCTTTTTGTAGTAGATTTCTTTTGGAGTAATGTACATATAGTGAAAAACTGTCAGTTATGTAAATTACTGCTTTTGATGATATGAAATGAGAAAAAATTTATGGTTTCAAAAATTAGTGATTTTCAGTATTGATGCTTTATGAGTTGATTCCATGTGAGGTACAGTAGTGATTGTTCGTAGTTCACCCTTATCGTAGGATATGTATCGGAATGACCTACGGGTGTCCCGGTGTATACCCTATGGTAAGGGGGTGCTACATCCAATGACTACTGAAAGATAATATTCTAAATACTATTAATGGGAACTGAAAGTAGGATTCTTTGATTATGGTATATGATTAATCTATCGTGAGAGTACCTTAACTAAGGATTATCCGAGCAAAAGTAGTTTAATTGACTTTATTCTTTGAAGGCTTCAAAGATATGTTATGTAGATTGGTTGCTTTCTTGGAGTGGGAACAATGGAATCTATGATAGATAAGTAGAGACGTCTTTATTAATTTATACCTTCAATAAGAAGATAGGTTCAAGTCTTGAAGTTATTGAATAGAAGAGAGCTACTAACCTAAACGCTTTGGTTCTTTTAGGTAAGTCTTATTAAAGTAAGAATCTTTCTTTATGAACAGGTGCACCGACCGATGGTATCTATTCATTCTTTTATTTTCTCTTTATCTGTGGAGGTAGAATGACTTATAAATCAATTGCAAACTTGCCCCCTAAACTAGTAAATATAGAGCGCACAACTCGATCTAAAATATATATGCATATTTAAAGAATTCTTCTTAGGCATAAGTCATATGCGTGTCTCTAAAAGAGTAGTACCTTGTAATTGTAGGCCTCAATCCTAAGACAGATAAGAATGTCAGCGTAAAGTTAACAACATAATATGTTAACCAACGGATTTTTAATCCTTTTAGGTTCCAATCATGGTAGTCTAAAACATCTTCTGAATGTTGGCTGCTCCTTGGACTCCTTTGAGTTGCATCGAAGAGAGTCTCTTCTCAACATATTTGATAGATGCTTATTTGACTACAATTATACACATATATTTCATGTGAATTGCTTAATATCTTATATTTTGTTGTATATTTAGTACTTAATTTGCTCTAAGTGCATTTATACGTGATAATTGTTTTCATGGATGATATATGTAGATTATTATGTTTTTCTAGGTGTTTAAGTGTGTTTTTAATTATTTCTTAGATGATCATCACATGTGTAGACTTATGTTATTGTTAATGTTTGCATGTATTATACGTTTTTGTTTAGTTTTGAGCAAGAATTGAATCTTAATTTTATGTTTGAGGAGGTGGTTGATGTGTTTATGAGTGTTTAGAATCAGGAAATTGAAGAATGAAGAAGATGGAGGAAGCATAAAGGTGTCAAGATCATGCATAATTGAGCACAATCATGACAGAGGATAAATAATATAAAGCATAGTTATGAATCTAAGTCATAATCGTGACATAGGCTTTTCTAGACGCGAGTTTTTTGTTTTGTTTTGAGGGTTCAGGATATTTTGGAATTTAACAAAGTGGAGAAACTCTAGACCCTTTCAACTATTTAAGAGCAAGAAAAACATAAAAAAAAGATAGCAACCATTCATCAAAGTGGATCAAAGGTGGAAGATCAAGAAAAGCTTCAAGAAATTCTAACATTCCAAATCAAGGCATTAAAAACTTTTTTTTTCCTCTTTTCATTTTAGTTTCGTTTGTTATCCTTGATGTGTAATCTAATTTCCTGGATGTTAAACATATGTATAGACTTCTAAACTTTTATTAGGAAATTTTTTTGATTTATTTTGTGACTTTATTCATTGTTGATTTTTCAATATGATTTTGGATGTTTGTGATAATTGTTCATTGATCGAGGCTCTGTCGATTCGATCTTACGATCGATCCTTGGAAACTGGTCAAATATAATAAAATCCAAGATTGCGGTATAGGTTGCAATCCTCGGGTCGTCTCACTTAATTGGAACCAAGTGAAAAAGGTCTAAACTAGCCTAAATGTCAAAAATTGCAATCAAGTTGATAAAACGGAGGTTTGGTATTTTGGTCAAAACTGATAAAGTAATCAAAATTGGAAAAAGTATAAAAGAATATTTTTGGAATTTTGGAAATAATGCAATTAATAAAAATCAGATAGAAATCAAATTGATAAAATCCTCTTGAAAATGGGCGCAGGCTATCACGGTTCAAAAATGATTTTCAGGGACACAATCCACTAAGTTTCGAAAGATCAACCCTAAAGGACTCTTTAGGTCCAAAGATTTAACTAATGAACTCCATTCTTTAAATCTTTGTTGAAAACCTTAGTGTGAGAATTGGACAAGCAAATGCAATCGGTCAATGGGGTTAAAACACAACAGTCTTAATCAAACACAACTATGCAGATGAAGATAGTAAATGCAATACCCAATGACATATATGAAACTTCATATATTAAGCATCAAACATTCTACAAATTACTTTGTCCAAATCTCAACGTAGTGTTCAGCACACGGTTAAACTATAACAATGCTAATTTAGCTATACCGATGCATCCTTTAACTCAGAGTTTACATAAATATAACTAAACTTCAGACACTATACGATTACTCCCCTTTGAAGCTTCTGTGAACTCAAGCCGTTGCTACATTTTCAAGAGGAAAGGTGACTTAGCCGCGCATTGCTCTGATCGGTCCCTCAGCTACTGGAGATTGAACCATGCTCATGTTGGCAGAATATAGTGACAGTGACGATGTTGATGGCTGTAGTTGACGGAGATGAAAATGTGAAGACGATGGTGAAGGACGGTGTCATCTCTCTACTGCCCGAGTGATCAAGGTCTGTGCGTCTCCAGTCTCGGCGTAAGGTCTTCTTGTGAAAGTCTCCCTGGATCTCCCGTCTGCTTTGACCTAAAAATAGCAAGGTTTTTATATGGTAGGTGCTGGTCGGGTTAGAGCAGTGAGATAAACTTTCCATTTCAGGTCAGATATCCGCTCGTACGTCACGACGTATAAATTAATATTAGTCGCGACGTATGGAATTGCCTGCTCGTCGCGACGTATAAATTAATATTCGTCGCGACGTATGGAAATGATATGCTCGTCGCGACGTGTAGATTGATATTTGTCGCGACGTGTGGATTGACCTCTTGACTTCCTAATGTGTTGACTCCTTTGCTCCTGCAATAAAATAATAACAATTTGCAGTATCAATTTTTCTCATGAAAATTATGGAAAAATTAGTATCAAATCATGACAATTTACTAGCAAATTGTGAATTAAAAGAGATCGATATGAGGAACCAATTTAAGCACAAAAAATCATCAATTAGGAGTCAACTAAGGCATAAGCAGCTATGAAAAGGTAGCCAATTTATAATATAAACTTGGTTCAATCAAATTCCCCCACACTTAGACCTTTGTACTCCTGGACAAAGTTTACAAGAGTCAAAAGGAATACAAGAGTGAAAGAAAATATCTGCCATGCTCAAAACAATAAAAGGAAATTAACTCAATTCATTTCCTCAGAAATCAATCACAGAAAAGTGAAAGAGTCCTAATAAAACAAACATTGAAAGAATTCAAGCACAAGTGATTAAACAAAAGAGAATCACTCGGGATATAGTGTATATGCTCATCTCTCTTGTGTCTAGGGATATTGTTGCTCTCAGTCTGCTTAATCCATCTCCTACCATAGGCTTATGTCAATTCTATTTCTCCACCACAAGAACTATCATTTTAAAGATCAAGAGGACTTTGAGGGTTGTAATGTATGGTAGGCTAAATGAATGGATAAGGTGAAAGAAAGAAAGGATAGTATGAGCACATGCATTAAACAAAGAGCTGTTGTCAATAGTTTTCTGAAACTAAATGTATGCATAAACAGTTTTTTTTTCATGCAATATATACTGCATAAATTGTTATTGATCTTGCTTTTCTTCTTTCTCTTTTTTTTTCATTTGTATGAATTGAAAAACACTTCTGTCCCCTTTTTGGAACTTTTTTTAAATGAAATAACTAAAGACATGTAAAAATATGAATGCAAATGCTCATAACAAGAAGGCTCAACGGGCTAGCAAAGGATAAATATGTAAGGGACTGTGTTTAGGAAAATGGGTTGAGGAAGGAACGCCTCTATCATATCAACAAAATCTAGTCCATTAAGCTTCAAGTAAGAATTAAAACAAGTTCTAGAGGAGAATGAAATAAGCAGATGCACATAAAGATAAAAGAAAATCTTTGGCTCAAATATCCTTCCAACAAGGGTATTATCTCTATGAACAATCTCATGTCTCAAAAACTTAAAATGCTACTTTGTTAGAATACTTCCATTCACTGTGTTTGGAATACATGAAGAGCAAAATTTTGGCCAATTCCAACTATTATTAAAAGAATGGGAGGTGTTTTCAAAAACTTAAGCATCATTTTGAAACTAGTAAAAATTTGAAGACAACAGCCACAAAGGTCCAGTGCAGAAAATGTTTGATTGAATAGAAAAATGGAAAAAATGAAACACAAGTCATTCATGCATACATGTGACGTCGCGGAGTGCTGAGGCAGACGTCGTAACGTGTAGACGTCGCGACGTGTGATATGGGTGACGTCGCGACGTATGAGCACTCGGAGGAATATCTTCGCCGCGACGTGTGGTCGCTTGTCGCGACGAAGAGATGCAGATTGACAGAAAGATGTATAATGCACCAAGTTTATCGACAGAATGCACCAATTGGCCAACAATTCATAATCATAATGTCAACAGTCATGCAATATGGAGGATAAATGGGGAAACAACTCCCCCACACTTAGGCTGCGTTTGGTTGCAGTCCCCATCAGCGGGGGCAGTGTACAAAACATAAAATTTATGTCATCTGAAGCTGTTTGGTTGTCATCCCCCTCTTTTTGTCACTTGCCCCAGTAAACAGAAACATCAAGTTTCTGTTGATGTTTCTGTTTACCTCAAAATCGTAGGACAGGGGTCGGATTTCTTTTGTCGCCCAAACAAATCATCCTCTCGTCCAAGTTTAGCCCTACCTTTTGTCAACCGCCGTCTCCCTCAATGGTCGACCCAACTCTCGCGGTGACTGTTCGTTCTTGCGTTCTTCGTCGCCGGTGGTGAAGCCTCTTCTTCAAAGGCAACTCTGTTCGTTCTTCGTCTATCTGCAACCAAACGTACCGATCCTTCTTCGATCTTAATATAAGTGTAAGTTTCGATCTTCCTCTATCTGAGTTTTTTTATGATATATGGAATTTGCAAAACTCGAGCACTTTTGTACCCAAAGAAGAATAAATTACTCCTCCCTCCATAGCCTCCTCCTCCTCCATAGCTCGGCTTCTTACCATACCCGCCACTTCCATACTCCGATCCACCACCTCCATATTCAGTTTCACTCTTCTTTCCATAACCACCTCCATATTCGGACTCAGTCCTCCCCCCATACATAGATCCATATTCCTGTTCGGTCCTCCCTCCATAGCCCGACCCATATCTGGTCCGGGTCTTCGTCCGTACCCAGATCCATACTCCTCAGTGGGTTTCTCAAAACGCTGGTCCCCCACTATATCCGGATTCGGGGTTTCTGGGTTATACAACACACTGAAAGGAATTCAAAAATTGCAGTTCAGTCTTCTTTCTTTTTTATTTTTTGAATTCCAGTCATTCTTTGTATCTATGTTGCTTGTGTCCAAAAATTGCAAAGTGTATGAATTCCAAATTCATGCAAAAATTGCAATTCAAAAGTCCAATTGTATATGTTGTCTTAATCTGATATTGTTCTGTCATAAGTATGGAGATTCAATTAGAATTAGAAAATGAAACTTTTAGTTGATTTATGATAATTGGACTGCTAGTTTTGACATTCATATGGAAATAAATCCAATCTATTTACAAGGCTAAGAAAAAGAGTTTCTCTTACTAGGAGATCTTAATGATAATTGATCAAGGAAAAGTCTCAGCAATGATGATCAAACACTTTTAATTATAGTGGTAGTCTATGTATTTTATATTGGAACTTATGAAAGCTTATAAGTTAACATCTTTCATATCAATACTAAAAGGGGGAATTATACCCATTTTATGTCACTGTTCAGTAGCTAAAGGTGACTTGCCAACTTAAAGGGGGTGAAGTATCTATCTGCAGCACAAGATCAGCTCTTGAACATAATTTTCCAACATTCTATTACATTGCAACTAGTTGGGGAATACGGTTCAATGTATAAGTAGCTTTTCAATAAATTTGGGAGTTAATTCCAATTGATTGGGAGTTAATTCCAATTGATGTAATGATCACATGTATGCTTAGCTGTTTCTTTTCAAAATATAATATTTTTCATTGCTCAGGCTCTCTCGGACACATCACTAATTACATAACTTATTTTTCCAATCTCAGTCTCTTCACTGCCTTGGAAGTTCAGTTCTGGTAATTGTCAAGCTGTAAGCTTTTTGCACAAAGGAAGGAGCTTTAAGGAATTTAGGTATGTGGGACTCCATAATTCTCTCTTTTATCCCATGGGATTGATGATTAATCCTTTTTTATTCATTGCTGGAACTTGTTTGATTACTTGGGACTTGTTTGATTACTTGGGAAGCTTAAACTTCCGTTGGATTTAATAAGCTCTTTCTATGCATTTAACTCGAATACCAGCAATGAATAACCAAAACCTCACCAGACCAATGTCTTATCTCTTAGTAGTCTTAAATGCGATCTTACTAAATTTATGAAACGGTGAGGAAACAACCAAAATCGCATCAAAGAATCACTGTAAGTGTAGAATTGGTTAATTGAATCAATTCTAAGTAAGTGATTTAATTAGTGATGCATATGATTTAAAAGACCCTATTATATGTTAGATAATTTTCTTACATTCGGTATCATAGCATATTCCATATGTATCTTAATCCTGAACTTTATCTTGATAAAAATAAACTTGTGTTTTAGTTAAGTTCAAATTATGACAATGGCTTTAAGACAAATGATGAAAAATTAATTATTTGTATCAATATGGATTTTGTTTGAGCATTTTTAAAATTGTATTATATTATTAATATCCTTATCTTGTTGAAATCTTTAAAAGGATATGTTAGTGATAAATAACAGATTATGTTTAATATAAAGTAATAAAATGATAAGAATTTATAACAAATGGGTTAACTCTTTATTTAAACAATGGTTGAAAGGAGTCAAATCTTTTTGGGACAAATTTGTGTTAAGATATATTAACCACAAAGTAAACCAAACATCATTATTTTTGGAAATGAAAACCAAAACCAAATTGATTTTCACCTTCCACCAACACACTTTTGCTTCTGAAACTCAAAATAGCAATTCTAGGAGACTAATGTCTACAAATTCTAATAACATAGCTGGGCCGACTAAAGTTAAGAAAGCAGGTACAATAGATTTTAAACCTCCACCATCTGAAAAAGGTATGTTACCATGTTATGATTTGATAATATGTATGCTCTGTCCTTCATTTACTTTGCCCAGTGCATTAATTCTTTTGAAAACTAAATTTTCCCTTATTTTAGCTACTTACTTTAGGTAGAAATGGATTTATGTATGTAAAGAATTTCTAATGGCATTAAGTTCAAGTAGATCATGATGGGCATTAAATTCATTTTCATTGATTCACACTTCATGTATATAGAATATAAGCCTTTTTAATCTCTTAAAACTGGTTCAAAAATATTTATTTGCCTTTTACAATTAGTTTAGTGGTGTATTATGCATGTATGTTTGAGCCCTTTTTAATCTTTGTTTTATATGTGTGTCTTTTATAATCAAACTGTAATACAAAAGGAACTGTGGTAATTTATTGCTATTTTGAGTTTCTATGGAGTTTTTTTTGGTCTTTCCAAATTAGGCTCATGAAAACATATTTCTTTATGTTGATGCGATGCTGTTCATTATGTTATCTTTATGTTGACTTTACACCTCATGTCTGCATCCTTTTGAAGTTGCTTTGACATCGGTTTGGAAAGTCTATGCGTATTAGGTTTGGTAATGGAACAAAAGTCTTAACTGAATCAGAAATAAAGTCATAAAACACAAAACCAATGTATAAAAAGTATATAAGAGCGAATAATAATATCATCTTAACAATGTATAAGATGAGCTTGGTTTTCATGATGGACTTGGTATTCATAACAGTGAATAAGTGTTGAATTTTAGTTAACGATCAATACGTTGTGAACTCTTTGCAGATAGTTTTTGTGCCCAAACATGGATAAATCGTGTCGTGATGCGATATTCAAGGCTTTGACTTTTCTTGATGTTTGGAATGGGAATTTGGAATTAATGAAAGTGGTAATTGCGGTAGTGTTGGCAGTATACAGTAGAAAACGGAGGAGGAGTAATCTTGCATTAGGGACTAGAGCTTTGACAGTGCCATCAAGGGAAGCTAATATACATAGGATTTTGCATGAGGGTGATAGGAATAGTCAGTGGGATTTAAGGATGGACGTTAAGACATTTACAGTGTTATGTGAAATGCTTCAAGCCCATGGTGGACTGGCAAATACTGGTCATCTGCCTATTGAAGAAAAGGTGCTAATCTTCCTACGAATATTAGCACAAAATGAAACTAATAGAGTATTACAAGTAAGGTTGATGAGATCGGGAGAAACAATAAGTAGGGCCTTTCATAGTGTGTTGAAGGCCATACTAAGGCTGCAGCATCTGTTGTATGTCAAGCCCATACCAATTCCAGCTGACGAAACAGACCATAGATGGAAATGGCTTAAGGTTAGTAAACTTTGTTTGCTACCACAAATTGTATAATATCAGTATTGTAAATTACTCAACTCTAACTTAGTTTTCCTGGAATTTGGTTGAAAGGGTTTCCTTGGTGCTCTAGATGGGACCTATTTAGGTATTACAGTTCCCGAAGCAGAGAAACCCAGATACAGAGGTAGGAAAGGGCAAATATGCACAAATGTGTTAGGGGTCTGTGATAAGAACTTAAACTTTGTTTATGTTCTTGCGGGATGGGAGGGGTCAGCATTGGATTCAAGGGTTTTGCACGATGCTGTTACGAGGCAGAATGGGCTTCAAGTGCCAATAGGTATGTAACATCTGAATCATACACAACTTCCAAAATTTGCACACATGTTTGATGCTAAATATCCAAAATAGTAATTGTGTCATGTTGTGTTTAGGAAATTACTACTTAGTCGATGCTGGCTATACCAATGGTCCTGGCTTTCTTGCACCTTTTAGAGGCACAAGATACCACATTCAAGAGTGGGCAAGAGATGGGAGGGCACCTAGAAACCGAGAGGAGCTCTATAATAAGAGACACGCATCTGCTAGAAATGTAATTGAACGTGCGTTTGGCCTACTGAAAAAAAGATGGAAAATCCTTAGAACGCCATCTTTTATTCAAAGAACGACTCATGTTAACATAATTCTTGCATGCACCCTTCTCGCACAACTTTATTAGGTTGCATATGGCGAAGATCCGGTGAGAATATTCTTGTGACGCCGAGGATATGCCAATTGGGAAGATGCTTCGTTGCCTGAAACTGTTGATCGTGTTCAGGCAAGTAATGAATGGAGTCAATGGAGAGACGAATTAGCCACGAACATGTTTGATGAATGGAGAAGCAACAATTAAAATGTGAACTTCCTTTTATAGTGTCAGTTCTAAAATTAGTGAATTGCAGGATTCATTTCGGTTGGCATTGTATTGTAACTGAATTGAGGGAGTGTTTGCATATCTTCTTTTATTGATGACCTATATATTTGATATCATGTTACTGCAAAATTCATATTGTCTTTTTGGACTTGCATCTTGCTATCAAATGATATATTTTGTTAAACTCATTTGTTGAACAAATTTGGCACGTTGTGGGATTCTTGACATTGTTTGGTGTAGGCGCAATGTCAAGAATTTGGATGGATAGTGAAACAGATGCTTTGGTTACGTTCATGGAAGAGGCTGTCATAGATGGTCAGAGGGCAGATAATGGCCAATTCAAGCCTGGTACTTTCCAAACTCTTGCTCGGCAGATGGTGGAGAAATTTCCTGAGTGTGGGATCGATAGGAGACATGTAAAAAATAAGCAGAAAAGGTTAAAAGACAAATATCAAACAGCTTTTGACATGTTAAACTGCAGTGGCTTTGGCTGGAATGAGTCAAAGCAATGCGTTGAGGTCGATAGCAAGCAAGTCCTAGAAGAATGGATGCGGGTAATTCTGTGGTTATTGTTGTCTGCTTTTATACCTGACCGAATTATAGTATGTGATGCGTTCTGACGTTATCTGATGTTTTCTCCAGAGCCACTCGAACAGGTACTACACTCCTGGCAAGCCATTCCCGCTTTACCATAGACTTGAATTTGTGTTTGGGCGGGACAGAGCAACTGGTGGAAGGGCTCGTACTGCTGCAGATTCTGTTGATATTGGTGATGCGGGTGAAGCAGAAGGCGAAGCCCCATCGGCTGAACCAATATTTGATGACCTTTGCGAATAACCACCCTTGCCAACAACTCCTCCTCCGCCTACTTCAGCCCATGTTCTCGGATCCATGGCATCTTCCAGCAACACTGTTGGAAACGAACAAAATAAAGGGAAACGGAAGATGCGGGAAAGTGACGCACTGGAAAGGCTTGCAGCATCATTTGCTGTTGCTATTGAAACTAGCAAAGATAATGCTAAGGTGATTGCGGACGCCATTGCAGGAATGCAAGGAGCTAAGTTGGGTGAAGAGCTTGTCAGCTTCGGCTTCTCCGTTGACGAGATTCTCAGGGCTGCACAGACATTCGGGGGGCATCCTTAATTCATGAGTATTTACTGGGGTTTACCACCAGAGCTTAAACAGGCTTAATGTTGAGACCCGATCCGAAAATCGGATCCCAACCGGAAAAGCAGAACGGAAAACGGAATCGAATGGAAACGGAAATTTCGCATCGACATTTCGAATCAGAAAACAAAGCATAAGAATCGAAAGCGAAGCGCATACTCGAAGCAAATGCAAATCGTAATCGAATACCAAATTGACAGAGACATCCTAAACAAAGTAACAGAGAAAAGCATCGCGTTGGAAACCTAGACTATCCAAATCCGAAATCCGGTATAATTTTTTTTTCTTTCTTATTCCTTGTCTTTTCATTCTTAATCACTTTATTTTATTACATACAAAATCATCATATGCTTGAATACTCATACAAATCCCAAATCGCACTCAAATCATAATAAACTTCTTAACATTAATACCAATCTCATAAATCCATCTTTCATACATCTAAATTTTATTTTTCTTCTTTTTAAATTTATTTTCTAACGAAAATTCAAAAGATAACGATTGCATTTATCCTATCCCAAAAGTTCTGCAAAGCCAAAATACACTTCTAATATCACAAAATCCGAATCATCGACTCTCCGTCCGAATCCAAACACCAAAGAACAAACGCAATCTTAGTTCTAAACACTTCAATCAAATTCCATATCAATTAACAATATATTTTTCCAAAATCATACACAATTTCATATACAATTTCCAAAATTATTTACAATTCTGATTTTAAATCCGTACATCAACCTCTTCATTCTTTTGCATCAACCCAATATAAACAATTACATACAAACTTCATAAATCATATACTTACATGGAAATTTAAGCCATATTCAATCTTAATACCAAAATCTCAATTTGCACACAAAAAATCCAAATAATACAAAATCGAATCAAACATCTTGATACTTTTCATCCGATCTCCCACGAAACACGGAGATGGGGATGAAAGGGGTGAGCTTCGGGCTCGTGGATAATATATTTATAAACTGAATAATAAGCAGAAATCAATTTTCATAAACTTTTTGCCAAAAGGCTTAGTTTTCAAACTTTTCAACTTTCAAATATTTTTCTCAAACCCTTTTCAATTTTCCAAACTTTTCATATCAAATTTCTATAATTTCATGGTTGAAAACCCTTTTTCTCATTTTTCAAAATTTCTCATAAACATGAATGCAATCACATCGGAGAAATTTCACGCACATAAACAAAATCAAAAATCACATAACATAACAAAATGGTTTGATGTTGGACCCCACACCCCACCCGTAGGTGTTTGCAGGTTATACTACAGCGTGTGTTTGCGGGTTATACCGCAACATCCAACACAAATCACAATAACACATTAAATGGTTTGGTTTGGTCCATAACAGGACGTACTGCACACTTCTGCATAGCGGTCATGTGCAGTCGTGAAGGGAGTCCGTGATCGGAACTCCATGCCACTAGCGGGCAGCCGGGAGAAGGCTATAACAAGTAGAGACAGTGCACTGACTCACAAAGGACCTGACCAAACCCACGTAGCACATAAGCAAAACGAAATTTCAGATTGCCCGAAGGCACTTTTCAAAATCTTAATTTTCTTTAAATTTTTCATATCATATCATCATAATGTGTCATAAATGACACAAACATATATCCACATGAATTCACATAACAAATCTAATGCAATTCACATCATCACTTAAATCACATATTCATCAAATTCATCACAATATATGCTTTAAATCATTTAAATCATAAATCAAATAATTTGAAAACCATGAATTTCATAAATCTTGCATTTTCTAAAACTCATTTTAACCCTTTGAAATCATAATATCAAACATTTACAACCTTTTTCAACCCATTTTATCAACAATAATTTATCAAAATCAAAATTTGCTTTCTTTAATTTTCAAAATCACATTCTTAGCTTACAATTCAATAAATAAATATACTACCCACCTTATTTCCATGCTAGCATCTTGTCCAATGCTTCACTTTGACTTTTGCTTCTCTCTCTTCCAATTTAACAAAACCTAAACCATAATCATCCAAATTCACATCATAAATAACATAATCTTCAAAATTAACTTAGGAATTCACCAATTTACCATAATTCCAAGCTATCTAACTCACCAATTTACAAAAACCCTAATTCACCAATTTGGCCTAAACCAACTTATCCAAATTCAATACCATAAATTACAATTTCTTCAAAATTGATTTCATAATTCACAAACTCATCATATTTCAAGCCATCTTACTTCACAATTTCTAAAATCCCAAAATCCCCAAATTCTAAATTGAACCTAAACCAATTCAATCAAATTCGATATCACAAAAATCATAATTACTCAAATTGAGCTTAGGAAACATCAATTCCTCACATATTCAAGCTATTTCAATCTCCAATTTTCAAAATTGGCCTAAACCAATTTACACAAATTCCATATCATAAATCACAATTTCTTCACAATTGACTTCATATTTCACCAATTCATACTAGTATTGATGATTCTACACCATTAATTCACAAAATCCCCAAATTTCTAATTTAGCCTAAACCCCCAATTTATAATTTGTCAAATTAAACTTCACCTAAAGCATAAACATTAAAATTGACTTAGGATATCTCAAATTCATCACTAATTCAAGCAATCTAAAGCAACAATTTCAAAAAATCCCCAATTTTCAATTTTGGGCATAATCCCCAATTCAAAATTTTCCAAAATTAAACACCATCATAGCCTAATCTCTTCAATTAATCATAGATAAACTAGATCCATAACCATTCCAAGCCATCTAACACCATAAACTCATAAAAAAATTCAAAACTCAACTTTCTCTCACTTACCATTTTTCTCCACCATTTTCGAATTTAGAGAGCTCCAAGACAAGCTTCCTTCTTCTTCCATGTCTTCACCTTGCAAACCCACGAAATCTAGCTTAAAAACCCCAAACTTTACATACCTTTCATCATCTTCCTCCATAACCGATTGCTTCTTTCTCTTCTTCTTCATTTCTTCTTCTCCCTTCTTCTTATTTTCGTGACTTCTGCTGGTTTGGAGTGAAAAAACGACAGCCCTCTTGTGTGTCATGCCATGTCATTAAAATGGGGCACAAATGACCAAGTTGCCCCTCACTTATTTGCCTATTTCTAAAATTGCCCCTACAGGAACTTGAAAAACTGACTACTTGTGTCCTGTTTTTAAGCATCTAAACGAAATAATTTGCACAAACTTTCTTCTTGAAAATTGTTCCTCTCGATCATACGAATCAAACGCAACTAACGGCGCTCAATTCGGATCAGAAACGAAGAAGTTATAGCCAAAATACTATCGGACCTTCACAAAATCCGAGACTGAACATTAACATAACTTCAGTCCAGAAATTAACAATCTTAGAGATGAAATTAAATTTCGATCCCTTCACAAGAGTTGTATCCCTATATCTTAAATTTATTTTCCCTCAAGAATCAACTCAATCGTAGTTGTACAGCTCCCGAAATTCTCAAAATACTGAACTATGTTCAGAAAATTATCCAACTTATAACCTATAACCAAATCTCTTACTTTGGTTCAATCAATCTCTTTCCATTTAATTTCCTAAAAATCATAATTCTTCATAAAAATGATATTACTTGTCTTAGGAATCCAACGCTTCGAGAATCGAGTCAATCGGATGTCAGACAAAGGAATTATAAGTAAAAGATTACAAAAGAGATCGGATTAAAAACAAAGTATCGGAACTTCAAAACCGAACTTTTCAAAAATCATATCTTTCGATCCCGAACTCGGAATTTGACAAATTTGGTGTCAATAAAAATATAAAAGGAAGCTCTACAACTTTCCTGAAGTACTCAAAATCAAATTAGGTCTCAAAAGGGGTCAAAACCTCAATCAAAGATTCTGTCCAAAACAGCTTTTCCTAAACGACTTCCAATTTTTAATCGTTCATAACTCCTAACCCCGATATCGAAAAATTGCAAACTTTATATCAATGGAAATATAAAAACATCATCTAAAACTTTCATGAAGATCACTTACTCTAATTCAAACTAAATCTATACGACGAGTGGCCTCGAAGCATAGAACACACAAATCTATACTTAATAGCATTTTCAAAACAAGGCATATCTTCAGAAAATCATATCTTTCAATCCCGACATCGAAAAATAGCAAACTTTATGTCCACAAAAAGCTCTCGACAGAGGCTACAATTTTCATGTTGATCACTTTCTCGAATTTTGCCTAAATCAAATAGTCAACTTTTTCCTCAAAAAGTCAAACTTTAAGCGAACTTTGACTGATCATAACTTTCACTCCCGATATCGAAAATTATCAAACTTTATGGCTACAGAAAGCTCTTGACATAAACTACAAATTTCCAGAAGATCCTTTTCTCAAATTCTCCCAAAATCAAAAAGTCAACTATCAAGTCAAACATTTTATCTCCAAAAGTCAAACTTTCTAAATTCTTCAAATTTTCACACTTTTTCTTTTTAATTCTTGCTATTTAACTTCATTTCAATCAACTCATCCACTTTCTTCTCATAATCCATATAAGTTCACTCAAATATCAAAGTCCTCAAAATTAAACAATTCTTTTCTCATAAATTCTTTTTTTTAATTTCATCAAATTTCCTTAAATTTATAATTTTCTCACCAATTTCTTTCTCACTTAAATTCATTTTAATATTTCTAATTTTCATCAAAAGTTCGGGGTTCAACACTTATGTTAGGGGCCTTTTAGATTCAGACATATGACATGCTTTTTAGTTTTGAAATTTGGATGCTTATGAAACTGGGTATATGTTGTTTTTAATGATTCGATGTGAACAATTATCTGACTTATCACTGGTTGGTTTACTTTGTTTTTAATGTTTTTCATACTCGTTGCGTGTATGGATGATGATATAATATGATTATTTTTCAGGTTCTAAAATATGGGTCGATACAATTTTATGTCGTATTTCTTTGGGCGTGAAGTTGGTATTTTACCAACCGGGAAGATGTCGAGAAGTGATCGAGGGTTTCGAATGCTCGATTCAAGGGTATCGGACATTGGAAGAAGCACAAATCGTTTTCATGGGATCATATAGCCCGGTCAACATGATATGTAGACATGTCAATCGCCAATGCGTCCTCCTCCTCTATGCCAACTGCAGTCCAACAACCAACAAATGAACAACTCAATGCAGTTGCCCCTTTGCAGACAAACAAAGATTGGAATCATGAATTTTTACTCATGGTCATTGGCGTCATTGTGGGAATGATTATTCTGCACATTATTAATAAATTCTAAGGCCTTTAAGTATGATGAACCAATTATGTTATTATGAATAGTAGTATTTGAATGTCTTTTTCAATGAATGTTGAACCTATAATGTAATTACTTATATGAATGTATGTTGAACCTACTATGTAAGTAATTCTATGAATCCTTAGATGATGTATATGCATGTATGTTGACTCTATTATTACTAATTTAGTATTGAATATCATTAATATTAATATTATTATTATTATTGGTCCCCAATTATTATTATCAATATTATTATAATATATTTCTTATTACAATTATTATTATTCTTATTATTAAATGTATTATAAACTTTGTTTTTGTTATCATTTGTTTATTATTGTCATTATTATTACTATTATTAGTAGTACTAGTAATCGTATATGTATTATATTAGTACTAGCATCAATTTTCTCTTTACAACTTATATAATGTTAATAAAATTTATCCTATGTCTAATTATTATTATTACAAATTATTATATAATTTATATTTATTATTATTCAAGTTTATTATTATTAAACATTTTCTAACTTATTTATGTTTGGTTATTATTATTATTGTTATTAAAATAATCATAATATTATTATTAATGAGCATCATGTTTAATTTCAAATTGTTATTATTATTCCAAGTTATTTTTAACTAATACAAACCATTTATAATAAAAGTATTAATGAATTACATATTTACGATCATATTAAGAACCGGGGCATATTAAGTCATTTGCATTATATTTGTTTACTGTCCCCTACAACCAAATACATTACGCCCATAGACGAGCAGTTTCTCTGTTAAATCAACCACAACCAAACAAAGACACTCTGCCTCCAATTTACATTCGTTCGGTCTGTTACATTACATTTTGCGACCAACGGAGATCGCAACCAAACGCACCTTTAAAGCACACATTGTCCTCAATGAAAATATAGAGGAAGGAAAAGATAAGAAAAATAAGGCACAAAAATCAGAGATTGATCATTAATGGGAATGAGTCAAGTACAAAAGAAACAAAAGAACTAAATACATAAATAAAAGACAAGAAAAGAAAAGAAATACAAGAAATGAAAAGAACTAAAAGACAAAATTAAGCCTAAGGAGCATCACCAAGGGTCCGGAGGGGCACCGAGAAGTACTAGGGTCACCAAAGATCTGGAGTGCAGGAGGGGTGGCAAATCAGAGGCGATCCGCAATAAGGGTGAACATCGAATGATAGAACCGGCGATCAGCGGCCATCTGTGCCTCGATGCGTCGTAAGTCGGCGCGAAGAAGAGCGATCGAGTCAGGAGAGAGGGAAGAGGAAGGTGGTGGATGGATAGGGTTGCGAGGAGGAGCCTCGGAGGGAGGGAAAATAACAGAGGGAGCAGGAGCAGGGGGAAGAGGGGAAGAAGGAACAGGGTTAGGAGAGAGAGAAGAAGGTGGGGAAGGGACAGGTGGGGTGGGAAGGCTACGAGGTTGGCGGAGATGAATGTACCAGAAAGTAGGAGCAGGCTCGAAAGTAAGGTCGGCCGGATGTTCCAGAACCCGATAGGCTCGGAACATATCAGTGATGAGATGGGGAAATATGATGGAATGGGTGATGGTGGTGGAGAGGGTGCATTGACGAAGGGCGGACGTGATGGCTAGAGCGAGGTCGACGGGTCGGCCGACCATCAATAGGTAAATGTAAAGAGCCTGCTCCTTGGGAACTATGGCCAGGTGGGTGGTGGGAAGGATGTTGTTACAAGTAAAATGAAGCCACGGACGGGCCTCGGAGTGCAGGTCAGCACGACGGATATAACGCTGAGCCCCTCTAGGTTGATACCACTGGGCGCCCTCAGGATAGAGGGTACGAAGGACGTCATCCCAAGGGTACTCATGGATGAGCTCCGAGTAGTGGCAGCGGGGGGTAGGAGGGAGATGATAATGTTCCCGAATGGAGATAGAAGTAAAAGCTTGGGGAATGGAAACACCACGGAACTCGATTCCGAAGGTGCCTGAGAAACGGGTATGGGTGTAGAACTGGCGGACGAATGTTAGGTTCCCAGAGGTGCGGGGTTGGGCGAGGTTGGTGAGGTTGAGTTGATAGAGTTGGCGGACGAAGGGGTTATCATGAGGGGTCAAAGGAAAGGGTACGGCTCTGGCCTCAGTTTTGGCAGCCAGTGCAGCATACTCCGGATCAACCGGGAGAGAAGAGGAATGGGTAGGGGAGGGGTGGTGGTGCGAAGAATGTGAGGGCTGAGGAGAGGGAGAATGAGTGGAGAAAACTCCTAAGGAAGGTGGAGAGATTGAGGGGTGAGGGGAAACAGGTGGAGCAGACATAAACTCGTCGAGCGAGTGTGAGGGAGAAGGAAGGACATGAGAAGGGGATGTTGGACGCTGGGACTTGCTAACGTTCTTTGTGCGAGGCATATCCTGCAAACAAAAAGAAACAGAACAGCAAAAATCAATAGAGAGTTAAGTAAAAATCAGCCACCTCGTCGCGACCTGTGGGCAGACGTCGCGACAAGACAAAATCCTTGTCCAGACGTCGCGACGAGAAAAGGTACTTAGAACGTCGCGACGAGGCAATGCTTTCTTCGCGGTGTATGGAGATTTCTAGACGTAATGCGGAGCAATCGCTCGTTGCGAGAAACTTAACTCAAAAACTCTAACAAGGAAAACGAAAAGCAGGAAAATGAAGGACAATGGAACACTTACAAATATCAAGGATGTAAGAAAGGAGACGGCAGAAAAGGAGGGCACGGAGACGTCGCGAGGTAAAAAGACAAAAAGGGCTCTGGATAAACGCAAAAACCGCAGGACAGAAGGGGCAACAAGGGTATTTCAACCGTTGGGACGTCGCGGTGTCAGAATGTGCCACGTCGCGACGTAAATAAAAACAAGGCACGTCGCGACGTATAAATCAAAATACGTCGCGACGTAAATAAAAACAAGGCACGTCGCAACGTATAAATCAAAATACGTCGCGATGTAACTGACCGAACAGAAAACAGAAACACAAACCTGACTTAATATGGAAACAATCAATCTCACATAAATCAATCCTTCCACCAATGTCATGCTTCTTCAGAAAGATGTAAAGCTCACAAAATGAAAGTAATTTATTTGAACAATGAACAAAAATCCTACTGAACTAAACCTAACACTATTGAGTAGTTTCTCCCCTACACTCATTCAACATATTCATGCAAAATAATATCAGTGTCAATCCCATTTTCAATAAGCACAAATATATGATAAGTGAAAGGAAAGAAACTACCTAGTTTTTAAGGTGGATCCTGATTCTCATGATAGAGCTTCAAAAGATGGCCATTCACCTTGAGTCGTGTTCCACTTTCCTCATGCAAAAGCTCTACCATACCAAAGTTGTGAACCTTCGTGAACAAATACGGTCCCTCCCAACGAGTATTGAATGCCCCATGTTTGAAAGTAAAACGAGCTTTGAATAATAGGACTTTATCTCCTTCTTTGAAACTTTTCTGCCGAATGATCTTGTCATGCATCAATTTTGCTTTTTCTTTGTAGAGTCGTGCATGCTCATATGCCTCTAACCTTAATTCCTCGAGCTCTTGAAGTTGCAACTTCCTCTCCATTCCAGAAGATTCCAAGTCCATATTGCATTGTTTGATTGCCCAATATGCTTTATGCTCCAATTCCACAGGTAAATGACAAGCCTTTCCATAGATCAAACGGTAAGGGGACATACCTATGGGGATTTATAAGCGATCCGATATGCCCATAAGTGTTTCCTCGCGAAGGCTCCAATCCTTCTTTGATGGCTTTACAATTTTCTCCAAAATGTGCTTCACCTCTCTGTTTGAAACTTCAACTTGTCCATTGGTTTGTGGGTGATATGCAGTGGAGACTTTGTGAGTGACCCCAAATTTCAAAAATAAGTTATCAATGACTCTATTACAAAAATGGGTTCCCCTATCACTCACCACAGCTCTTGGTATACCAAAACGACAAAAATGTTGGACTTAAGAAATTTGGACACGGCTTGGGCATCATCTCGCATTCTAGTGGGATGGCCTCTATCCACTGGACACATAATCAACAGCTAAAAGGATATACACAAAGCCAAAAGATGGAGGAAATGGACCCATGAAATCAATTCCCCAAACATCAAAGATTTCACAAAATAAGAGAGGTTGTTGTGGCATTTCATGTCGTTTACCTAATCCTCCAAATCGTTGACATTTATCACATGACCGACAAAAGTTAAATGAATCCTTAAAAAGTGTAGGCCAATAAAAACCAGACTCGAGGATTTTCCTAGATGTTTTCCTTGCACTAAAATGACCACTACAAACCATGGAATGACAAGCTGAAATTATGTCATCATACTCTTCATGAGGCACACATTTCCTGATCACCTGGTCACTGCACATTCTCCACAGATGAGGGGCATCCCAAATGTATGTCGAACTTCACTCTTTAGCTTCTGAGCTTGTGCCTGAGACATAAAAGGAGGAGTGAGTCCAGACATTAGGTAGTTAACAATATGTGCATACCAAGGTTCTTTAACAATTGAAGCACATAAGACCGAATCAGGAAATGAATCACAGGTAAGGTCAGAAGAATCCACTCCCTGTGTGTCGTTGGGTAGCCTGCTCAAATGGTCGGCTACGTGGTTTGCTGCTCCCGCACGATCCTTTATCTCAATATCAAATTCTTGGAGCAACAATGCCCACCGTATCAACCTAGGCTTGGATTGTGGTTTCTGGAGGAGATATCGAACAAGCTGCATGATCAGTAAAAATGGTAACATGTGAGTTCAACAGATATTGCCTAAATTTTTCCAAAGCAAAAACTACTGCAAACAGCTCTTTTTCAGTTGTTGTATAGTTGATCTGAGCTGGATCCAGTGTCCTCGAGGCGTATGCAATAACTCTTGGTAACCGCTCCTCTCGTTGACCCAGCATAGCCCCTACAGCACAATTAGATGCATCACATGAAAGCTCAAAAGGTAAACTCCAATCAGGAGCAACTAGAATAGGTGGAGAAATGAGTTTTGATTTCAGCATATTGAAGGCACTCTTGCAAGAATCATCAAATTCAAAATTTTCATCCTTTTGTAAGAGCTTGGAGAGAGGTAACGCAATTTTGCTGAAATCCTTAATGAAGCGCCTGTAAAATCCTGCATGTCCCAAAAATGAACGTATGTCACGAATACAATTGGGGTAAGGCAAAGAAGATATAACCTCAATCTTAGCTTTATCCACTTCGATCCCCTTGCTAGAAATTAAATGACCAAGCACGATACCTTCACTGACCATGAAATGACATTTCTCAAAGTTCAAAATCAAATTCTTTTCAATGCATCTTTGTAAAACTCTTGCAAGGCTGGATAAACAAGCATAAAAAGAATCACCATAAACTGTGAAATCATCCATAAATACTTCCATACATTCCTCTAAAAATTCACAGAAAACAGCCATCACACAACGCTGGAAAGTGCCTGGGGCATTACACAAACCAAAAGGCATCCTTCGATATGCAAAGGTGCCAAAAGGACATGTAAATGTGGTATTGTCCTGGTCCTCCGGTGCAATGGGTACCTGAAAATATCCAGAAAAACCATCCAAGAAACAATAATGTGATTTGCCCGCAAGTTTTTCAAGCATTTGATCAATAAAAGGCAGAGGGAAGTGGTCTTTTCTTGTGGCATCATTTAATTTTCTATAATCTATACACACACGCCACGAATTTTGCACTCTAGTAGGAATAAGCTCATCCCTATCATTTTTGACCACTGTTATGCCACTCTTTTTAGGCACTACATGAATTGGGCTAACCCACTCACTACCAGAAATGGGATAAATTATCCCTGCGCTCAACAACTTTGTGATTTCCTTCTTCACAATATCTAAGATAAGCGGGTTAAGCCTTCTTTGAGGTTGCCTCACCGATTTTGACCCCTCACTCAATAAGATCCGGTGTGTGCAAATGGCTGGGCTAATGCCAGGTATATCTGCTAAAGTCTACCCGATAACTCTCTTATGTTCCCTCAAAACATTCATGAGTCTCTCTTCCTCAGTTTGGGACAAAGTACTAGCAATTATGACAGGTAATCGCTCATCAGACTCAAGAAAGGCATACTTTAAAGTAGCAGATAGCGGTTTGAGCTCAAGCACAGGAGGTTGCATAATAGAAGGAATCAATCTATGAAGTTCAAGAGAAAAGAGATCACTCCCTCTTTCATCTCGGATGAAGTCTGTCTCCTGGTGAGTAGTTGTGACTAAGCCTTCCTGCTTCCCTGAAACATGGATAGAAAACCCTTTTCCAAGATCAAGTGAATGTAATCCAGTATCCAAAGAATCTTGTTGTAACTCATATTTTTGGCAAGCAGTTTCCACAGCTAAATCAATCATGTTCACACCCAAAAGTGAATAATCCTCATATGGGTGCTTCATTGCCTCATACATATTAAAGCTCACCTGTTGGTCACCTACCTCCATGGTGATCTTACCTTCCTTCATACTGATCATTGTACTTGCAGTCCGCAAAAAGGGTCGTCCGAGAATTAAGGAAGTATCCTGCACAACTTCAGAAGACATATCAAGTACATAAAAATCAGCAGGAAATACTAACCCTTTAACCTGGACCAAGATGTCCTCAATGATACCCACTGGATGCCTAAATGATCTATCAGCCAACTGGAGGAAAACATATGTGGGCTTAATACTCTTCACTCCTAAGGCCTCATAAACTGACTTAGGCATCACATTTATCGTTGCCCCCAGATCTAACAAAGCTCTACCTATAGTCACTTTCCCTAAGATGCAAGGGATGGTGAAAGATCCAGGGTCTTGACACTTGACAGGTATTTGCGGCTTGAACAAAGCTGAAACATTTGAGCTCACTTGCACTCTCTCATTTGGCCTAAACTTTCTCTTGTTAGTGCATAATTCCTTCAAATATTTTGCATAGGCCGGAACTCTCTTCGCTAAATCTAGCAAAGGGACATTCACTTCAACTTTCCCAAACAAATCAATTATTTCTTTCTCATGTTTACTCTCATTCATGCGCTTGCTCATCAAATATGAATTTGGAAAAGGAAGGTCTTGAATACTTACCTCTTTACCTTTGCTGGATTGCTTGCTCGATTCTCCACTTTCTGCTTGATCATTGGAACTCTCTGAAGTAGTTCCCTTGTTCCTTGAAGCATGCTTTTTCTCTCTCAAAAGCTCTTCTTCCCTCACACCTTTTGATTTCTTAATCTTGTCCTTTGGTGGAGGTACTGACTCACTATCAATCTCATCCTCACATGTCTCCTCATCTACTTGAGGATTAAACCTCACTTGCTTCCCACTCCGGAGGGCAATTGCATTCAGACTCTTCGGATTCATCACAGTATTTGAAGGAATAGTCTCACTGCTTTTTTCTTGGTTTTCACTCATGTTGTTGGACAATTGAGTGACATAAGAATTTATGTTCTCCGCCTTGGTCTCCCATTTTTCCATTCGCTTCTCCAAGGCATTGAATCTAGTAGTAGTCTTTGAGGAATCCTGTTGAATAAGAGAAGCAATGGAATTGAATTGGTTAGCATTAGAATCCCTCTCTTCCTTCATCAGCGTCATCATACTGTGAAGCAGTTGATTGGTGTCTTCTTTTGGTGGGACCGTCAGGGCTTGCTGTTGATTTGGGAATTGGCTAGAGGAAGTACCAGCTCCTCCCCCTTGTGAAAATCTGTTTGGGGCCCTGCTCTCCTCATTTCTCCAACCAAATCTCGGATTGGACTTCCATCCCTCATTATACGTGTTGGAGTAGGGGTCCCACTTCTGATTAGCTCTTCCTGGATACACAGCTGACACCTCTTCATATCTTCCAGGACAAACACTTGAAATGTGCATCATCGACCCACAATTATCACAACTGGGTGCAATAATATCTGTAGAAGATGATGGGCGATGCACATTCAAGTTCTTCAACTCAGCAGAAATGCAGGACAATTGTGATGTTATCCTGTTCTCCAGCGAATCTACCTTTGTTTCCAGACTTTCCATTCTCTTTGCTTGAGCATCAAAGCTCCCAATTCATTCAATCCTCTAGAGTCTCTTACATTTGTATTGTTGATGGTTTAAGGCCATCTTCTTTATCAAGTCCCATGCTTCCAATCTTTGTAAGGTCAATCAAAGATCCTCCGGATGCAACATCTAGCATACCTTTCTCTTGACTCTTTAACCCATCATAAAAATACGCACCAATTGTTCATCGAGGATTTGGTGATGGGGCATCTGGACGAAAGATCTTGGAAGCGGTTCCAATAATCATCTGATGACTCATCATAATCTGGCGGGCTGAATAGATTTCCTTCCTCATCGAAGATGTCCTGGAGGCTGGAAAATATTTCTCCAAAAATGCTTTCCTCAGGTTGGCCCAGCTATGATAGGCATTAGCCACATGCCTCGGAAGACTCATGTACCACTCTCTTGCCTTTCCTTCCAAGGACAAATGAAGCACCTTCCATAGCACCTGATCCAAAGTAGCTCCTACTGGCTTCATACTCTGGCAAATCATCGTCAAAGCTTGTAGGTGCATATATGGATCCTCTCCTGCCAAACCATGAAATTTAGGAAGGGAATTAATCACAAACCTTTAATCTCAAAATTAACATCAAAATTAGGGCAAGCAGCAGTAATGGATCATAATGAACATCAGAAGTTGTTGCTTCCCTAATGGTCCTACGTCGCTGGTTCTCATTGTTCTCTCCTACTCTCTCATGCTCACCATTTCCTCCATTAGTCCCATTTCTCGGTTGGTGTACCGGAAAATCAGGATTTGGGAAAATGTTTGGATTCTCAGCCATGTTCTCACTATCTCGCTCAACTAATCTCTTTCTCTCTTGTTCTTTCCTCTCTTTCCTATGTCTCCTCAAATTTCTCTCAACTTCAGGTTGGAATTGAACAAGTCTACCTCTCCTGGGCATGCACAAAAATCAATCCTCAAATGAAGAATGCAGTAACAAAATTTTCTCACAATCACACAAAATCAGATAAAAGTGAAATGCGATGAATGTGAGAGTATGAGTGTATAAATGTGTGTATGTGTGAAAGATGTGCAAAGTAAGAGACAAAATCAAAGTATGATGTATGCGTGTGCAAAGGAAAATCAAACTATACTAAATGCAAGCAAAAACAATGATTCCGATTATCAACAACAATGAAATGAATGACAATGGCTATCCGATGGTAAACCAATTTTTTGGTTCCCCGGCAACGACGCCAATTTGATCGAGGCTCTGTCGATTCGATCTTACGATTGATCCTTGGAAACCGGTCAAATATAATAAATTCCAAGATTGCGGTATAGGTTGCAATCCTCGGGTCGTCTCACTTAATTGGAACCAAGTGAAAAAGGTCTAAACTAGCCTAAATGTCAAAAATTGCAATCAAGTTGATAAAACGGAGGTTTGGTATTTTGGTCAAAACTGATAAAGTAATCAAAATTGGAAAAAAGTATAAAAGAATATTTTTGGAATTTTGGAAATAATGCAATTAACAAAAATCAGATAGAAATCAAATTGATAAAATCCTCTTGAAAATGGGCGCAGGCTATCACGGTTCAAAAATGATTTTCAGGGACACAATCCACTAAGTTTAGAAAGATCAACCCTAAAGGACTCTTTAGGTCCAAAGATTTAACTAATGAACTCCATTCTTTAAATCTTTGTTGAAAACCTTAGTGTGAGAATTGGACAAGCAAATGTAATCGGACAATGGGGTTAAAACACAATAGTCTTAATCAAACACAACTATGCAGATGAAGATAGTAAATGCAATACCCAATGACATATATGAAACTTCATATATTAAGCATCAAACATTCTACAAATTACTTTGTCCAAATCTCAACGTAGTGTTCAGCACACGGTTAAACTATAACAATGCTAATCTAGCTATACCGATGCATCCTCTAACTAAGAGTTTACATAAATATAACTAAACTTCAGACACTATACGATTACTCCCCTTTGAAGCTTCTGTGAACTCAAGCCGTTGCTACATTTTCAAGAGGAAAGGTGACTTAGCGCGCATTGCTCGATCGGTCCCTCACCATGGAGATTGAACCATGCTCATGTTGGCGGAAGATGGTGACGGTGACGATGTTGATGGTTGTAGTTGACGGAGATGAAAATGTGAAGACGATGGTGAAAGACGGTGTCGTCTCTCTACTGCCCAAGTGATCAAGGTCTGTGCATCTCCAGTCTCGGCGTAAGGTCTTCTTGTGAAAGTCTCCCTGGATCTCCCGTCTGCTTTGACCTAAAAATAGTAAGGTTTTTATATGGTGGGTGCAGGTCGGGTCAGAGCAGTGAGACAAACTTTCCATTTCAGGTCGGATATCCGCTCGTACGTCGCGACGTATAAATTAATATTAGTCGCGACGTAAGGAATTGCCTGCTCGTCGCGACGTATAAATTAATATTCGTCACGACGTATGGAAATGATATGCTCGTCGCGATGTGTAGATTGATATTTGTCGCGATGTGTGGATTGACCTCTTGACTTCCTAATGTGTTGACTCCTTTGCTCCTGCAATAAAATAATAACAATTTGCAGTATCAATTTTTCTCATGAAAATTATGGAAAAATTAGTATCAAATCATGACAATTTACTAGCAAATTGTGAATTAAAAGAGATCGGTACGAGGAACCAATTTAAGCACAAAAAATCATCAATTAGGAGTCAACTAAGGCATAAGCAGCTACGAAAAGGTAGCCAATTTATAATATAAACTTGGTTCAATCATTCATGCATAAACTTTTTTAAAAAAATTGAGAGAGTGAGTCAAAGAGTGCTAGGTTGTACGAAGAGAATTGGCAATTTAACCACAATTATTAAATTAACGATCAACTCAAGTGATATATTGGTTGCGAAATTGATTATCTAATAGGTTGCTTCAGATCTAATTGAATAAGTTAGGAATAGTTTTGTGAAATGAGAGATTGCAAATATGAAAATTTTGAGCTCAATTAGGGTTAATTGATTACATTTTGAGAGAGAATAATCAAGAAATTAGAAAATCTAGTATCGAACACAATTGAATCAACAAGAGTAACAGAAACAAAATAGGGAAAGAATAGTTCCTAAGTTATTCAATCTTGATCCAACCCCTAATTTCATTGGCAACTTACTATTATTTGATTATTTGTTTTGTTTCATTATTTGTCTTGATTTTTACTATATATTTTCATTCAAATCATATTCTAAATACCTTAGACAAGGATAGGTTCAAATTATTAGCTATTATATAATCTTCTTGGGGACGATAACCTCTTTACTATATGATATGATCCGTATACTTATGAATATTGAGAGTTTTAGTATTATATATAAAAATTGGTCAATAAGTTTTAAGCACCCTTTTCGAGGATTTTAGCATTAGGATAATTTAAATTCCTTTGATTTAATAAATTACTACCCTTTCTTGTGTGATTGAGGAACCTAATCCCAAGAAATAAATTAATAAAAAGGAAAGTTTAGATGTAATGTTGGACCCCGCTTGCTTTCGGAGCCTAACTCTCTTGCGAAATCATAAAACTTGAGCTTGTTATGATATCACAACTATTGACCCTATTTTCGGAACCCAACATTCGGAGTCTTAAACCTTGTGCTTAAAACCCTGTAGGTCATTTGCTGTCATTCCACAATAGGGGTGGCCATACACTAATCAAATATCAAAATCACAACTTGACTTATTCATAGAAATTGTAGCTTTAAGTCTCTAATTTTCTTTTAAGCAAGAATCACCTCAATCGGAGTTCTATAGCTCAAGATATTCTTAAAAAGCTAAAGCGTGCACATACTCCAAGTATGCTCTCCTAACCGACCCCTCACTTACTTTAATGTAAAATTCATCAAAATAACTCCAAAAGATTCCATTTCTCATGGAGAGATATCCAAAGATGTTAGGAAACCATTTCTTTAAGAATCACTTCATTTGGAGGTCGGATGGGAGAGTTATACCCAAAAGAATATACTATGTTCACACCCTAAATCAATTTGAACCTCTCTTGGAGCGATCACCATAACTTTCGATCTAGAAATCGGATTGAGTTAGTTTTTAGACCATTAGAAAGAACACATCTAGACGTACAACTATAATGAAGACCAAAAAATGATATTCGGCCTCTAAAAGCATAAAAAATCGTCATCTTTCTCGTGGATGTCCTTTAAATAGACATCAATGTCCATTTAATGAACATGTATCGGGTGAAGGAGGCCAAAAAAACCCGAGAAAGTCCGTTAAACGGACATGCATGTCCGTTTAATGGATATTGACTGGCCAAGGGGTGTTTTTACACCCGAGAATGTCCATTAAACGGACACCCATGGGGTTCCCCAAAGCCTCTAATGCCTCTCCAAAGCCTCCAATCTTCAACCTAACATCATAAACACTTGCACACCTCCCAAATTCACTTACTCTAAAGCCTAAACACCTCATAACAACTCAAACACCAAGTTCAACTCACCAAATTCTCAAATCTCAACTTAATTGGTTCATCAAAACCACAAATTTCAAACATTCATCAAAGCTATCACAAATGCAAACCATATATAGTACTCTAACTGGAAACACTCACATCTCTCCATTCCGACATCCAAAAATCACAAACTTCATATCGTTGGAAAGTTCAAGAGATATTCTACAACTTCCAAGAAGACCATTTTTACTAATTTTACTTAGATTTTCCAGAATTTCACTAGAATCCAGAACACAATCTTACCCCTATGAAAGTTTGAAAAGTAGCAATGCAAAGATTTGAAAAGCCATAAAGAACCATAATGCATATGCATTTCATTTACATCAAAATAAGTGTTTTACAATGCTTTAGTAGGCATTTTAAGCCACTTACATCAAATCCAAAATACAAACTTAACAAAAGCAACATTTTCCCAAAATGCATATAAAGCATTGATTTACAAAAGTTAACTTGAAATACAAAATAATTCAATTATGGAGTAATGTCTTTAGGTTCAATCGTCGATCTCGTGCTCTTCAACTAGAGATGGGACGGAATGGGAGGGGGGGTGAGCTTATGCTCGTGGTAACACGTTTATATCTGGTAATAAGCAAAAACTTGTTGGACCAATGGTGGTTGACAAATAAAAATTCCTTTATGTTTTGATAATTATAAATATATATAATTGGTTAAGAAATTATTTCAGGATTTTAATTAAAGGACCAATGCAATTTCAAGTGATAATTTCCAAGGATGCAAGTGATAGACAATGTTCAAAGTTCAATCTACAAATGTCAAAGAGATAAAATATCAAGAAATCAAGTCAGTAATAATCTTCTATGATAAAGAGAAGATAGACAACGTGCAAAAGATGATCTTAGTGAAGATTATGGATAGAGATCTTGAAAGATAAAAAATTATCTGCAAATTTATCTATTGGAGAATTTCCAGTCGACTACAAACATTTCCAGTCGACCACAATCATTCCAGTCGACTATTCGAAGAGTGGAGATTATTTTCGTTAGTTCCAGTCGACTACAAACATTTTCAGTCTACTATAATCATTCCAGTCGACTGATTAAAGAGCGAAGATGAGTGTTTCAACAAAAACGTTTGTTCCAGTCGACTGACACTGGTTCCAGTCGACTAGCACTAGTCGACTATCATCTCTTCCAGTCGACTAGCAGCACAACATGTAACATCCCACCCCGACGGGAAGGGTAAAATAGTAATTTGGTCAGGGATGAGAGTGATTAGGACTGATTTGACATTTTTATGCATACTGGTATTTGTGAACAGTGAATTTTTGCACATGAAAAATAACTGTACATGCATTCATGATGTTTCCCGGCATTTGGGCCTAAACGAAATTTTATTGTGAATAATGTGGAAATTGTGTTTGAAAAAATTTATTGGAGTGAATTTTTGTGTGTTTTATATTTCAAGGGAATTTTAGAATTTTTTTTGAAATTTTCAGGAGAAAATTCCCGCATCGGAAAAATCGCCAAGTGACGAATCGACTAATTTTCGGTATCAAAAATTTCTGTCAAATGGTACTGTAATATTGGGTACATTATTTTGGAATTGTAATTGAGACCCTTGGAAATGGATTGAAGACCTAATTCTATTTGGATTATTTTATCAAAGGTTATTAAGTTATTTTGTCTTCTTCTTAAGTGACAAGGTGGCAAAGCATTTAATGCTTGGATTATGTGGCTCCATTCTCGACTCTTCTATGTTTGATGAGTGAAAGTTGAATTGTTAACATATTGGCTTTGTCTCATCCGAATATCTCCTTCTCCTTCCTTCTCATCGATTTTCTTCACTTGTTCCACTTAGTTGCTACTCTCTTTGTTCTTCCTTGCATGCTTATAAGCTTAAACCTTCTCCCTCCTTACTATGATGATAACCATGCATGGGGTTGAGAAGTGAGGAAGTAGAGTGGTTGAAGAAGTGAAGAGTTAAAGCTTGATTAGGTAAGGTTTATGCTAAGCTCTCATTATGTTCTTTCATATGGTTGTTAGAAGCATTTATTGTGATTTTTATGTGCATTAATGTCATGGAATTTTGGAGATTTATATTCAAGTGAATGTAGGAATGATCTAGTGACTGATTCCTTGTCCATTTGGATGCTTAGTGATGTGTTATTGGTATTGAAGGTGATAGGATCTAAGGTTAGTACCAAAACTGAAAAATTGGTTTTGTACTGATTACACTGTTTTGATCATAACTAATGGTGTGGTTATGTAAATGAGGTGCGGTTTGTGCCAAATGAAACTTTAGTTGATTGGATACAATTTTGTGTGAAATAGGTGTTGTCTAGTTGTAGCTCTAAGAGGTTGAATTTTGGCTTGGAAAATCAGAGACATGGGCTGTGTGAACAGATTGATGACCTAATTGTTTTGATGATTTTTCTAGATTAATTTAGAAGGAAATGGTGAAAATGATCTCAATGAAAGTTGAAGCCTATCTTGTTAGCTTTCCATTTCCACTGATTTTGCAATTTTTCTATATGTACGTTGGGATTTATGAACTGTTAACTAATGACTGACTATGTGCATTATGTTGGAACCTAGCCATAAGTGTAGGTTTTGTGAGTATTCTGATTGGAAGCAAATTTAGAGATTTCCGTGATTTGAATTGGCACAAATGATCTTCAGGAAAGTTGTAGAGGAAGAAATTATCTTGAAAATGAGATATAGTATGTTAATTTTAGATAACAGAATTGGGACTTATGAATTTTCAAACATTGGACTGAAGTTAGGTCATTGACTAGTGATCAGGGTAGAAACTTGCATGACAATTTTGAGCTTGTTAATGATGGAATTGGATTCTGATTCCTTCATGAAAATTGAAGTATGAGATCTTACATTTCTATTGATATAAGATAGTGATTGTTCTGACATTTGTGCTAGGAGATATGCTGCTTTGAAATGTACTGTTTAGATTGGGAAATTTCAGTGGGCAGATGATTTGGTGAATTGTTTGGCCTAGTTAGCAAATGAATTTGATTTCAGGTTGTTCATGAAAGTTGTAGATAACATTGGGATATTTCTGTGCACATTTATTGTGTAATTTTTGACTAAGGAACTGGAAAGTTACGGATTTTATAAGCTGTTGCACTGTTTTGACAAAATGTTGCACTGTTTTGAGAGGCATTGTGAGGGCAGTAAATTTGATTGCATTTTTGACACCCTTAGAGGTGAAATTGGCTTTTGTGTCCTTCATAAAACTTGTAGAGCTCTCTTTTCTCTATAAAATAGACACAAAGTTTGTCCAATTTGGAGTCCGAAGTAGGGAGTTATGCCCTGTATAAGTTGGGATGTCGGAGGACGTTTGTTCCAGATCTGCTATTGTATAGCATAAGTCGACTTGCATCCCATATAAGTCGACTAGTACATACACAGTAGCATAAGTCGACTAGGATTCTCAGGCAAGTCGACTAGGATCATATATTTTCCTTCTTTTGCTTATAACTTTTCCGTCCTACATCCGATTGACCTGATTCCTGAGGCATCGGATTCGTGAAAGGTTTAATTTCATTGTTATGAGAAATTGGGAATTTATGGACGAGAAATTGACGTGGGTCCGGTTAATGGTTCTTCGGTCACTATTTTATTTATTTTTGGACCTATAGAGGCCCGAATTGAGTAATTTCGGTGCCGTTAGATTTCTAATTTTTAGATGGAATGTTTGTGATGGTAAATTTGGATTTAGGGCCGGGAAAATTATGAACATGCATTGTACACATTTTAAGTGTTACATGTGCATTCTGAAATATTACTGATTGAAATTTTGGTAATCATTGCATATTGTAATTGGTATAGAGGCACATTTGAAGCGTCGATCCACCGATGCCACTAAGACTTCCAGGTATTAGCTCGAAAGTACAGGTGAGTAACCTAGTTGGTTCCTCAATTTCTGATTGTTTATAATTATGTACTGATAATTTTGTCGAGAATAATGGTGTTTATGTGAAAACTGATTATGACTGAAATGTTGAACCGAAGGAAAGGGAATTGGGCATTGAAGTGTAAACTGGCTGTGAATGTGATAAATTGTGACTGTATGAAAATCTGTATAATTGAGAATGATATGCTTGATTATGATAAATTGGATTGGACTGCCATGTGACTTTGTGACTGTATGATATTGTGTATACTTTGATGAATGGGTTTTAGTGACAATGTGAATTGTGATACATTGAGCATGTTGCATTCCATATACAAATACTTAAATGGATAATAATAGTTGTGACCTGAGACGCCACTGATATTGAAAAGAGCCTTGAGCTCGAACACTGATACTGAAAAGAGCCTTGAGCTCGAACACTGATACTGAAAAGAGCCTTGAGCTCGATCACTGAAAAAGAGCTTTGAGATTGAAGGGAGTTAGTGCATACCCAGAGGGCTCTTCTACTCCCTAGACGTGTCTACTAAATACTGTTCACTGTTTAAGCGCTCGGTTACAACACTGCAATAAATTGGGAAAGTGTCACATATGCATTGCATATATATATACTTGAATGACTACTTGAAATGGGAAAAAGGCATGAGTGCCTTATTCAATTGCGATTTACTTATATGATATGGTACTTCTAACTGTGTTATTGCAAACTAAACTGTAATTTGCTTGTGTGCTGCATGAATTGGGCGAACCATCGATGATGGTTCCTCACTGAGTTCGCAAAACTTACCCAAAATTTGCATCTATTTTTCAGGTCTTGAAGAGTACCCCGTTTGACACGGGAGTATATATACCGTACGCGAGGAATAGATAGGGGTCGGGATCAGTTCGCGTCTGCATTAGTGTCCGATAGAATTGTATTTCAAAATGCTCTGTATTTATCGTGGGCCCAATGTTGGTTATGTCATTACATGGCTATTGTAAACTGTTGTTGACTGTTTGTAATAACTAAAAATGCTTCCTTTTACATTTGGGCTCAAAATTGTATACTGTGCACATGAGAGTACTGAAAAAATAAAATAAAATAAAAAAATAAATAAAAAAACATATTGATACTGGGTTTCGACTGACTGATGTAACACGCCACCCTCGCGGGGCACGGACTCGGATATCGCCAACGATGTCGGGTTCGGGTCACGCGGGAGTGGGGTGTTATACAACAGATAACATTCTGACGAATTCAATGATTCTAAAACGGGAAGAAAATCTTTTTCAACATTCATAAGAGATCTTCAACGGCTATAAGAGGATTTCCAACGTCTATATTGATCCAGAAGCCTGCAAATAAATAGATGAACACCAAGAGATCAATTGGTGCGGAAAATAGAAAAGCATACTGATCATAGTTCATATTTCTCATATTATTGCTCTCAATTCTCTTAGCACATTCAAGTGTATCTAGCTATCTTGAGCTTTACTTCAATTTTCTATCATCTTTTTTGTAAGCTTAGTGATTAGAGGAAAATCACTGGTGATGTTAGATTTGTGCCGGAAATCAAATCGGGTTGTGAGGTGTTGCTTGAGCCGGAATTCAAGTGGTTGTAAAAGTTCACATTGAACTAAAAAGTGTACAATATAGTGGTTTGCCAAATCCTAAGTGGGAGCTTAGGTAGAGGACGTAGGTCTTAGCACCGAACCTCTATAAAAACAGTGTTTGTCATTCTTCCTTACTCTCTTTGTTTAATATATTTGATTGTTTGTGTATTAACTTGTTAATTTTTGTAGATCTTTGCGGAAAAGATTAAACGATCTATTCAAACCCCCCTTCTAGATCGCTTTCAATTGGTATCAGAGTAGATTCATCCAGGGATGGCGTTCAGTATGACACATAACAATCTGGCGGAAGAAGGTAATACTAATAATCGTCCTCCTTTGTTTAATGGTTCTAACTATTCTTCTTGGAAAAATCCTATGAAGTACCATATCATAAGCGAGGGAGTAAAGTACTGGAAAATCATCATCTTCGGTCCATATGTACCATTAAATGAAAATGGTGAGAAAACGACGGAGCTGGAGTATGAAGATAACGATTGGAAGCAAGCTTATATCAACGCAAAAGCCATGAAGTTGATCTATTGCGCACTCACTGTTGAGGAGAGAAATCGAGTGAACTCTTGCACAAGTGCTCAAGAAATGTGGGAGAGACTCCGCATCACTCACGAAGGAACCAGTCATGTTTGAGAAACCAAGATCAACATGTTACTCCATGATTACGAAATATTTGTCATGAAGGAAGGTGAGTCTATTTCTACTATGCTTGATCGCTTTGCATAAATTATAAATGGTTTAGGAAATCTTGGAAAGCATATGACGGATAGCGAGAAGGTGAAAAAGATCCTTCGGTCACTACCAAAAGAATGGGACTCACAAGTCACAGCAATTATGGAGTCTAAAGATCTCAATCGCTTAAAATTCAATGCGTTGGTGGGATCACTCATAAATTATGAGATAATCCTCAAATTAAGAGGAGGTAGAGGTAAGCCATAAAAATCAATTGCTTTTAAAGCTAACACTTCTTCTATGAATGAAAGTGATGAAGAATTAGATGAGGAGGAAGAAGATGAAGAGCTAGCAATGTACGTTAGAAACTTGAGAAAATTCAAGGGACTACTCAAAAATAGGAAGAGAGAATTACGTGGTGGAAGAAATGATGATAAAAAGAAGTACACCATGGAAAGAAGGACCAAAAGTTATGAGGAAAAGAAGAGCAATGAAGAATTTTGGAAATGTGAAAAAAGAGGACATCATGCTAGAGAATGCAAAAGTTCTTCCGTTTTCCAGAAAAATGATAAGTATGATAAAGGTAAAAAGAAAGCTAGTCTTGTAGCCACTTGGAGCGATGATGAGGAAGCTTATCAAAGCAATGATGAAAACAACTTAGCTCTTATGGCAAGTAGCTCCATGACAAGCGATGATGGGGATGAGGTAATGATTATTGATCAAGATCTTAGAGATTCTTTTACTGCTTTGCAAATTGATTTTGAAGAAGCTATTGATATTAACAAGAAATTGAGGAAAAGGATAAGAGAACTTGTTGCTGAAAATATTGTTCTGCATGAAACAATTGATGATTTAGATTGTACTAAGGAAGATCATTCTGCATGCCTTACTGAAAAAGAAAATCTTACTAGAGAACTTGATAGACTTAGAAAAGAGTTTTCTTATGTGGTTGGAAAATTTGTTAATGGAAATGAGAAGTTTGAAAAGATGTTGTCTTTACAAAGATATTCAATTTATAAACAAGGTTTAGGATATGATCCTTTTGATAGAGATTGCTCACTAATTTCAAAATTCACCAAAGATGGAACTGTTGCTAAATGTGCTAGATGTTTGAATGATGGTCATAATGAAATTGCTTGCAAAAGTATTAGAAGATGTATTAATGTGAAGAAAATATGGGTGGTAAAAGGTACAACACCTCCTAATGAGGTTTATATGACAAACCAAAATGGACCCAAAATTGCTTGGGTACCTATGAGAAGAAAGAATGTTTCTGTTGTAGGTACAAGCAAGGATTGAAAATCTACCAAGCACTTGGTACATTGATAGTGGATGTTCAAGGCATATGAGTGGAGATAAGAATCTATTTGCAGAAATCAGACCAAAGAGCCAAGGATATATCACATTTGGAGATAACAACAAAGGTAAAGTCATTGGTATTGGTAAAGTGGGTAAGGAACCTTTGCCTACCATTGACAATGTGTTACTTGTTGATGGATTGAAACATAATCTATTGAGTGTTTCTCAATTATGTGATATGAATTTTAATGTAACATTTGAATCATCACATTGTATGGTTAAGAAAGATGAAAATGTTGCATTAATTGGTTTGAGGCATGGAAATACTTATATTGTTAATTTACATGATGATAGTTCTTTCAATGAAAAGTGTTTAGTAGCATTAGAAGAAAATGCATATTTATGGCATAGAAAATTAGGACATGCACCATTTCCCTTAATTTCTAAACTTTCAAAAAATGATATTGTGAGGAACTTGCCCAAGATAAAATTTGTTAAAAATCATTTGTGTGAATCTTGTTTGAAGGGTAAACATATTAGAGAATCTTTCAAACCAAAGAAAGAAATTTGTACATCTAGAATTTTAGAACTTGTTCATAGGGATTTAATTGGACCATCTAGGCATGCTAGTCTAAGTGGAAAATTATATGTACTTGTAATTGTGGATGATTTTTCCAGATTTACTTGGGTGAGATTTCTTGCTAATAAGAGTGATGCATTTAACGAAATTACTAAGTGGTGTAGGTTGGTACAAAATGAAAAAGATTTGACTATTGTCGCAATAAGAACCGACCATGGAGGAGAATTTGATTGTGAACCATTCGAAAGGTTATGCGATAAATATGGAATGGAGCACAATTTTTCAACACCAAGTGTAGCGCCCCCTTACCGTAGAGTATACACCGGGACGCCCGTAGGTCGTACCGCTGCATAACCTACGATGATGGTGCGCTACAATTCGATCATTCTATAAACCTCATGGCATCAATATAATAAAGCAGTAATATCAATTTCACTAAAATTTGAAACCAAAAGATATCCGTCATTTCATTCATTTCATAAAACCCTAAATACACCATCCGGTCATATTTACAACTGTACAAGCCCAAAAGAACTAGCACAACTCCTAAATAGATCATCCCAAAATACCCTAAAAAGATCCCCAAGAGATCGACACATGTGGCCATGCTCCTCTCGCGCAAGACACACACAAGCAGAAAAGTCTAGCAATTTGGAGCTAGGAGTCACACTATCGCTGTCCTAAAAAATAGATGCAATGCTGGGTGAGTTTGCGAACTTAGTGAGAAACCATCATCGATGGTCCACCCAACTCATGCATATCCGCATAATCACACAATGTCGTATAAATATCACAACCGTAATCACATGCAGCTAATTTTCACATTTATAAGGCGTCGCCTTTCATACAATTCACATTTGAACATTTATATATGCAATGTACGTGTGACTCTTTCGTTTTCTTTCGTTGTTATGACCGTACTTTGAGCTCATATCGTTGAGCCATTGGCTCGAAAACATCGGGCTCAAAAGCCTAATCGTTGAGCATCAACTCACGAAAATCGTTAGACACGAAGCCACGTGTGTTGAGCTTAAAGCTCGAATCGGTGGCTACACCGGTCACAATCGCTTTATCTGATCATACTTTTATGCATGTATGCACATCAATTTACAATACATGCATCACGATAGAATCAGATATGCTTAAATCTCACCATTTAAAACCAATTATGATCAATTTACACACAATTAACACTTCATATATACGGTCCCAAATATTTGAACACCGTGGCCCGAAATCAATCCAAAACAAACACATATAATCCATCCTCAACTCCACATGGCATTAATGCATCTAATATTAAACACATAAAGGTTGAGAAACCAACTAGGTTACTCACCTCAGAACTTCCGATCTACTGTCGGGAAGTCTCGCCTACGTCGGACAATCGGCGATCCACTGGCACCTCTATAATAATCAAAACATAGAAAACATTACTAATCGTATCAATTCCAATGTTTAATGATGCATACGAATCGAATAATGTACGTACTATACATGTTATGACATTTCTGACACTAATCCAAATTTCCCGATCTCAAATTCTAATTCCCGAATTCATAATCTCCAAATTGAATTAATCCATAACTAATTGAATCATCAAATTCCTAAATCCCAAAACTTAAAACCTGAAAAATTACATTTTTGGAAATTCAGCATTCCTTGCCGCGGCTCCTGCTTCCTCGCCGCGGCGAGCTCCCCTATTCTCTTCGCCTTCGCCGCGGCGGACCACGCATCCTTCGCCTCGGCGTACGCACCACGTACGTCGTGACGTGTGCCTCTCCAGCTCGCCGCGGCGCGCCTTCTGCGCTCGTCGCGGTGTGCAGAGCAATCTTGCTCACCGCGGCGTGTTCTGCGTGCGCCGCGACGTGCAATCGTAGACACGCCCAGAAAACCTAGAAATTCCTTGATTTTCCACTGATATCAACTCCAAACCTAGATTTTCTCCTTACAAACCACTCCTAAATAATTCCATACTTATCATACAACTAATCTTTAGCTTTTATTTCATCAAACAACCATTATTCCCAAAATTTCAACCCTAAAACTAACGAAAATAACCATCGGAAACCCTAAATGCCAAATCCTCAAATATACCAATTAAATCATCCAAATAACTCTATAAACCAACCAATCAAACTAGATAAGGCTAGAAAGAAGTAACTTACTTGATTAATAACCTCAAATCTTCAAAGATCACACCAATCCAAGCTCATCGACACTCACGGCTATCACCCAAGCAAAAACCCATTTTCATCTCTTTCAACAACAACTCAAGGGTAGATTTAAGAATGAAAGAGGAAGACAATAGCAAGAAGGAACTAAGAACAATCGAGGGAGAAGATCACGATGAAGGAAGAAGGAAATTCTTCTTTCAAAGGAAAAGCATCGTGATTCTCAAATTCAAAGGAGGAAGTTTATAAACTTAAGAAACTTAAGGCTTGTTTGGCAAATCTAATTGCCACAAGTCCGATCCGAACCACCTCAAGTCAGTTTCTAATTCTAATTTCTCCCGAATTCCAATGGCTAAACCCTAATTCCTCAAATCAAATTTCTAACCTATCCGTGCCATTGGATAATCAATTTCGGAACCGAAAATCTAATTAACCAGTCATTGATCAATTTTCCGGTCCGGGCCTATTGCTCCGAAAATTCCAAAAAAATTCCTATAAATCCACAAAAATAGAAAGCTCATGATCGTATACTCAAATTTCATAATTTCATTTCTTGGCTTTCATTTTCTAACTCAAATTCAATTCTCGAGCCTACTTTGACCTAATTATCACACATACCCTAATCATCTCCAAATCCAAGTTATCCCAATCATAACAGACATATGTCATACATGTATGTATCGCATTTAATGGCAAAGACATTAATTGCCAAGTATACTTGATTCAATAATGCATGCACATGAACAAATACGTATGCAGTGAACTGTACCCATCCCATCGGTGACGGGATGTTACAATTCTCCCCTCCTAATAAAAATTTCGTCTCGAAATTTCTTGCCTGACTGATCAAACAGATGAGGGTACTGCCTCCTCATGTGCTCCTCAGTCTCCCAAGTCACCTCCTTGGTCGAATGGTTCTTCCAAAGGACTTTCACCAATGGAATCACCCGGGACCTCAACTGCTTGACCCGCGATCCAACAATCCGTACCGGCTCCTCCACATAACTTAGATCATTAGCTATCTCGATCTCCTGAGCCGGAATCACATGAGTCGGGTCAGAACGATATCTCCGAAGCATGCTCACGTGGAACACATCATAAAGCTGCGACATCTCACTCGACAAGGCCAATCTATAGGCCAATGGTCCAATCCTCTCGGTAATCTCATACGGACCGATATATCGAGGACTCAACTTGCCCTTACGGCCAAATCTGAGAACTCCTCTCCACGGAGACACTCTGAGGAACACTCTATCTACCATAGCATACTCCATCTCTCTCCGATGCTGATCCACATAACTCTTACGCACATCTGAGTCAGCTTTGATGCGACTCAATCACCAGATTGTATCTTATCAGATCCGGATCAACTCGGGACCCTCTATCATCCTCATACCCTCTTCATCCTAGTAAAGAGGGGATCTACGATCTCCCATATAACGCCTCATACGGTGCCATGCCAATACTGCTCTGGTACTGATTATTATACGCAAACTCAATCAGAGGCAGATACTGATCCCATACACCTCAGAACTCCAATACACAGGCTCTCAACATATCCTCAACAATCTAAATAGTCTTCTCACTCTGCCCATCTGTCTGAGGATGAAACGTCTTTCAAGTTCAACCTTGTACCCATGGCCATCGCAAACTCCTCCGTAACCTCGATGTAAACACGATCCCGTTTGACACTATCAATATCGAGACCCCATGCAATCGAACAATCTCCGCTACATACTTCTGGGCCAACTGATCGAGGGTATTGCTCTCCCTCACTGGCAAGAAGTGAGCTGATTTAGTCAACCGGTCCACTATGACCCAGATCGCATCACACTGCCTCGGCGTCCTAGGCAACCCCATAATAAAGTCCATCGTAATGCGCTCCTATTTCCACCTGAATGGGCAACGAATGCGCCTCCCATCGGGCACGGTGCTCGGCCTTAACTCGCCGCACGTCAAACACCGATAAACGGACTCCACCACATGCCTCTTCATACCTGGCCACCAGAAATGCAACTTAAGAGTGCGATACATCTTGGTGACACCAGGATGCATGGCATAAGTAGCCAAATGAGCCTCCTCCAAGATCTCTCGCCTCAAATCCTCTACATCAGGAACACACAGCCTCTGGCCCATCCACAAAGTACCATCTCTCACCAAACTCGCATACGGCCCAGGATCGACCCTATCCATCAGTCTTACCAACACTGGATCCCGATCCTGCACTCTCCTAATCCGATCATGCAATACCGGCCTAAGCCTCAAAGTAGCAATCAGAGCTCCATCCTGAGCCAAACCCATCTGTACATTAAGAGCTCTCAACTGAACCAAGCACGACAACCTCAAAACCTGAATCTGAACTGCACTACCATGCGATCTCCTACTCAATGCATCAGCCACCACATTGCCCTTCCCTGGGTGGTACTCAATAGTGCAGTCGTAGTCCTTAAGTAGCTCTAACCATCTCCTCTGCCACAAATTTAGCTCTCGCTGACTCAATAAGTACCTCAAACTCCTATGATCGGTGAAGATCTGGAACGTCTCTCCATACAAATAATATCTCCAGATCTTCAAAGCAAACACAACTGCAGCCAACTCCAAGTCATGCACAGGATAATTAATCTCATGAGATCTCAACTGTCTCGAGGCATATGCTATAACTCTCCCATGCTGCATCAGTACACAGCCTAAACCACATTGCGAAGCATCATCAGAACCTCAAAACCTCCACCTCCGATGATGGCGGGGCACCGCGTCAGAGTCAACCGATGTATCAACTCCTCGAAACCCCTCTTACACTCATCTGTCTAACTGAAGGCCACACCCTTCCTCAGAAGTTTTGTCAAAGGGGATGAAATCACAGAAAACCCCTCGACAAACCTCCGGTAATATCCTGCCAATCCGAGGAAACTCCTCAACTCTGGCACGCTCCTAATCTCCCAACTCCTCATCGCCTCAATCTTGTGAGGATCCACCCGGATACCCTCACGCATACAATGTGGCCTAGGAACACCACCTCATCCAAACCAAAATTCACACTTAGTAAATTTGGCATACAACCGCTCATCCCTCATAATCTGCAGCACTATCCTCAAATGCTCCGCATGCTCCGCTCTGAACCTCGAATACACCGAATATCATCAATGAATACGATCACAAACTGATCCAGGTATGGCTGAAAGACCCTATTCATCAAGGCCATGAAGGCTGCCGGGGCATTAGTCAACCCGAACGGCATCACTAAGAACTCAAAATGCCCATACCTGCTCCTGAAAGCACTCTTAGGCACATCGGCCTCTGCGATCCTCAACTGATAGTATCCGGATCTCAAATCCAACTTGGTAAACACCTGAGCTCCCTGCAACTGATCAAAGAGATCATCGATCCTAGGCAGTGGGTACTTATTCTTAACTGTAACCCGATTAAGCTGCCTATAATCGATGCACAGCCTCAAAGTTCCGTCCTTCTTCTTCAATAACAATACCGGAGCTCCCCACGACAAAACACTCGGCCTGATGAATCCCTTATCCAACAACTCCTGCAGCTGAGCCTTAAGCTCCCTCAGTTCCACCGGTGCCATCCTATACGGAGGTATCGATATAGAGCTGCACCGAACGAGGTCAATCTTAAACTCGCCTCCGATCCGTGGCAAACCCGTAACTCCTCGAAACACATCTGGAAATTCCCTGATCACGGGAACCTCATGAAAACTCTGCTGCACTCTAGAATCCACTACATGCGCTAAATAGGCCTCACAACCACCTCGCATCAACCTCAGAGCACTCATGAACGAAATCATCCCGGCCGGCAATCACCGACTAACACCTCAAATACTGACTCTGGTCGACCAGAGACTCAATCGACCTCCTTGGTATAACAATCCACGATAGCCCTATGGGCAGTGAGCCAGTCCATCCCCAAAATCAAATCTATCTCTCTCAAGGGCAACACTATCAGGTCTGCACTCAACTCCGACTGATCAATCATGATCGGACAACTCTTGCAGACCTCTCCCAAAACTGTAGTACTACCTAGAGGCGTACTCACATCTAACCCATACTGCAACATCTCCCTATTCACATGCAATCTACATGCCACATGCGGTGCAATAAAAGAATGCGTGGACCCTGGATCTATCAATGCATAAACCTCAATATCTGAGAGTAGAAGCAAACCTGCAACCACATCAGGAGAATCTTGGGCCTCCTGCCTGGTCATGGCGTAGACCACGGCACGGGGGCGTGGTCTGCTTTGCCGCCCCTCGGTCCCACAAAGGAATCTCTCCGCCTACCTCGGGCTCTACCTCGGCCCTAAGTCCAGTCCATCACACGGCTCTGCGCACTGGTCGAACTACTACCGACTCTCCCACTAGCAGCTGACTGGACTCCCAAAGTCAGAGGACAATTCCTGATCATATGGTCCATCGAACCACAAGCTAGGCAGGCTCTGTCACTCTCCAGCACTCTCCACTGTGTCTCTTATCACAATGTATACAAACTGGCATGGCCTGCCCTGATCCTCTGCCACTACTGCTGCCACTACCAATCTGCCCAAATCTCCCTCTCTGAACAGAACCCGACTGTCTAAATCCCCCTGCGGATCTGAACCTGCTCTGGCATCTGCTCATGCTCCTACCGGAGCTACCCTGACTGTCACTAGACCTCTTACCTCCAGATCCCTGACCAGTCTCGGCCCGACTCTATCTCAAAAGCTGCTCAATCCTCACTGCAACTGATCTCAACTCCACAAAGGTACCCATATCCGACCGGGCTAACCTGGTATGAATCTCCAGATTAAGCCCTCCCTCGAATCTCCAGCGCCTATCGGCCTCGGAGACAATCAGAACAGACGCATATGCTGACAGCTCATTAAACCTGACCTCATAATCGGCCACCGACATTGACCCCTGTCTCAACACAAAGAACTCCTGCATCTTCATTTCCAAATAGTCCTTGGGCATGAAATTATCCCGAAAGCCCTCAAAAATCAGCCCAAGTCAATACACAAGGCCTGGTGGAACTACCCGGGACAGTCTTCCACCACTGATATGCCGGACCCTGAAGCAAAGAAACGACATAATCAAAGCGCTCCTCAGGGTCGCAATCCATCTGATCTAGGACCCGCTCGGTCCTTCCAACCATCCTCGACTTGGCAGGTCTCTTTGCCATAGAAATCAACGACCGCCACGAGTGGCGATCATACCTCCGTTCCCGTCTCATGGGAACTCTAGGAGGCTGCTCCTCATGCAGAGGTACAGAAAACTCCCTATTTGCTCCGACTGATCCTTGGTCAGCTGGTTGATCTACCTGATCACCAAAGATGGATGCCCTACAATAAAACCACAATTACGATCAATTTCTTGCTTTTCTTACGAAATTCAAGCCTAAAATATACTATGCCTAAAAGATGCCAAACCCGGCTCGATACCATTTAATGTGGCGCCTTACATAGAGTATACACCGACGCCAGTAGGTCGCATCAACGCATAACCTACGATGAGGGTGCGCCTGAATTCGATCATTCTATAAACCTCATGGCATCAATATAATAAAACAAGAATATCAATTTCACTAAAATTTGAAACCAAAAGATATCCGCTATTTCATTCATTTCATAAAACCTAAATACACCATCCCATCATATTTACAACTGTACAAGCCCAAAAGAACTAACACAACTCCTAAATAGATCATCCCAAAATACCCTAAAAAGATCCCCAGCCGACCGACCTGTGGGCCATGCTCCTCTCGCCGGCACACACACAGCAGGAAAAGTCTAACGGACTGGAGCAGGGAGTCACACTATCGCAGTCCTGAAAAATAGATGCAATGTTGGGTGAGTTTGCGAACTCAGTGAGAAACCATCATCGATGGTCCACCCAACTCATGCATATCCAGACAATCACACAGTATCGTACAAATATCACAACCAGAATCACATGCAGTTAATTTTCACATTTATAAGGCGATACGCCTTTCATACAATTCACATTTGAACATTTATATATTCAATGTACGTGTGACTCTTTCGTTTTCTTTCGTTGTTATGACCGTGCGCCTCAGCTCATATACGTTGAGCCATTGGCTCTGAAAACATTGGGCTCAAAAGCCCTAATATGTTGAGCATACAACTCTGAAAATCGTTGGGCACGAAGCCCTGTGCGTTGAGCTTAAAGCTCAAATACGGTGGTACACCTGTTACAACCGCTTTATCGATCATACTTTTATGCATGTATGCACACATCCAATTTATAATACATGCATCACGATAGAATCAGATATGCTTAAATCTCACCATTTAAAACCAATTATGATCAATTTACACAATTAACACTTCTATAGTATACCCAAATATTTCAACACTGTGGCTTCAAATCAATCCAAAACAAACACATATAATCCATCCTCAACTCCACATGGCATTAATGCATCTAATATTAAACACATAAAGGTTGAGAAACCAACTAGGTTACTCACCTCAGAACTTTCGAGCTACTGTCGGGAAGTCTCGCCTACGTCGGACAATCGGCGATCCACTGGCACCTCTATAATAATCAAAACATAGATAACATTACTAATCGTATCAATTCCAATGTTCAATGATGCATACGAATCGAATAATGTACGTACTATACATGTTATGACATTTCCGACACTAATCCGAATTTCCCGATCTCAAATTCTAATTCCCGAATTCATAATCTCCAAATTGAATTAATCCATAACTAATTGAATCATCAAATTCCTAAATCCCAAAACTTAAAACCTGAAAATTACATTTTTGGAAATTCAGCATTCCTTGCCGCGGCTCCTGCTTCCTCGCCACGACGAGCTCCCCTATTCTCTTCGCCTTCGCCGCGGCGGACCATGCATCCTTCGCCTCGACGTACGCACCACGTACGTCGTGACGTGTGCTTCTCCAGCTCGCCAGGCACAAGACTTTCTCAAGGCTGTCATGGTGTGCGAGCAATCTTGCTTTCGCAAGGCGTGTTCTTCGTCTTGCCATGACGTGCAATCGTAGACACGCCCAGAAAACCCAGAAATTCCTTGATTTTCGACTGATATCAACTCCAAACCTAGATTTTCTCCTTACAAACCACTCCTAAATAATTCCATACTTATCATACAACTAATCTTTATCTTCTATTTCATCAAACAACCATTATTCCCAAAATTTCAACCCTAAAACTAACGAAAATAACCATCGGAAACCCTAAATGCCAAATCCTCAAATATACCAATTAAATCATCCAAATAACTCTATAAACCAACCAATCAAACTAGATAAGGCTAGAAAGAAGTAACTTACTTGATTAATAACCTCAAATCTTCAAAGATCACACCAATCCAAGCTCATCGACACTCACGGCTATCACCCAAGCAAAAACCCATTTTCATCTCTTTCAACAACAACTCAAGGGTAGATTTAAGAATGAAAGAGGAAGACAATAGCAAGAAGGAACTAAGAACAATCGAGGGAGAAGATCACGATGAAGGAAGAAGGAAATTCTTCTTTCAAAGGAAAAGCATCGTGATTCTCAAATTCAAAGGAGGAAGTTTATAAACTTAAGAAACTTAAGGCTTGTTTGGCAAATCTAATTGCCACAAGTCCGATCCGAACCACCTCAAGTCAGTTTCTAATTCTAATTTCTCCCGAATTCCAATGGCTAAACCCTAATTCCTCAAATCAAATTTCTAACCTATCCGTGCCATTGGATAATCAATTTCGGAACCGAAAATCTAATTAACCAGTCATTGATCAATTTTCCGTCCGACTATTATCAAAATTCCAAAAATTCCTATAAATCCACAAAATAGAAAGCTCATGATCGTATACTCCAATTTCATAATTCCATTTCTTGGCTTTCATTTTCTAACTCAAATTCAATTCTCGAGCCTACTTTGACCTAATTATCACACATACCCTAATCATCTCCAAATCCAAGTTATCCCAATCATAATGATATATGTCATACATGTATGTATCGCATTTAATGGCGACATTAATTGCCAATTATACTTGATTCAATAATGCATGCACATGAACAAATACGTATGCAGTGAACTGTACCCATCCCATCGGTGACGGGATGTTACAATTCTCCCCTCCTAATAAAAATTTCGTCCGAAATTTCTTGCGACCGATCAAGCAGATGAGGTCTTGCCTCCTCATGTGCTCCTCAGTCTCCCAAGTCACCTCCTTGGTCGAATGGTTCTTCCAAAGGACTTTCACTAATGGAATCACCCGGGACCTCAACTGCTTGACCCGCGATCCAACAATCCGTACCGGCTCCTCCACATAACTTAGATCATTAGCTATCTCGATCTCCTGAGCCGGAATCACATGAGTCGGGTCAGAACGATATCTCCGAAGCATGCTCACGTGGAACACATCATAAAGCTGCGACATCTCACTCGACAAGGCCAATCTATAGGCCAATGGTCCAATCCTCTCGGTAATCTCATACGGACCGATATATCGAGGACTCAACTTGCCCTTACGGCCAAATCTGAGAACTCCTCTCCACGGAGACACTCTGAGGAACACTCTATCTACCATAGCATACTCCATCTCTCTCGATCTTGATCCACATAACTCTTACGCTCGTCTCCGAGCAGCCTTGATGCGACTCAATCATCAGATTTATCTTATCTACTGTATCCTGGATCAACTCGGGACCCTCTATCATCCTCATACCCTCTTCATCCTAGTAAAGAGGGGATCTACACAGTCTCCCATATAACGCCTCATACGGTGCCATGCCAATCTTGCTCGTAATCGATTATTATACGAAAACTCAATCGAGGCGGAATCGATCCCATACACGGAACTCCAATACACAGGCTCTCAACATATCCTCAACAATCTAAATAGTCTTCTCACTCTGCCCATCTGTCTGAGGATGAAACGCTGTGCTGAAGTTCAACCTTGTACCCATAGCCGACTGCAAACTCCTTCAGAACCTCGATGTAAACCTGGGATCCCGGTTTGACACTATCAATACTGGGACCCCATGCAGTCGAACAATCTCCGCTACATACTTCTGGGCCAACTGATCGAGGGTATTGCTCTCCCTCACTGGCAAGAAGTGAGCCGATTTAGTCAACCGGTCCACTATGACCCAGATCGCATCACACTGCCTCGGCGTCCTAGGCAACCCCATAATAAAGTCCATCGTAATGCGCTCCCATTTCCACTCCGGAATGGGCAACGAATGCAGTCTCCCAACTGGGGCCTGGTGCTCAGCCTTAACCTGCTGGCACGTCAAACACCGATAAACGAACTCCGCCACATGCCTCTTCATACCTGGCCACCAGAAATGCAACTTAAGAGTGCGATACATCTTGGTGACACCAGGATGCATGGCATAAGTAGCCAAATGAGCCTCCTCCAAGATCTCTCGCCTCAAATCCTCTACATCAGAACACATGACCTCCGCCCATCCACAAAGTACCATCTCTCAGCTCAAACTCAGACAGCCATCCAGATCTGACCCTATCCATCAGTCTTACCAACACTGGATCCCGATCCTGCACTCTCCTAATCCGATCATGCAATACCGGCCTAAGCCTCAAAGTAGCAATCAGAGCTCCATCCTGAGCCAAACCCATCTGTATATTAAGAGCTCTCAACTGAACCAAGCACGACAACCTCAAAACCTGAATCTGAACTGCACTACCATGCGATCTCCTACTCAATGCATCAGCCACCACATTGCCCTTCCCTGGGTGGTACTCAATAGTACAGTCGTAGTCCTTAAGCAGCTCTAACCATCTCCTCTGCCACAAATTTAGCTCTCGCTGACTCAATAAGTACCTCAAACTCCTATGATCGGTGAAGATCTGGAACGTCTCTCCATACAAATAATATCTCCAGATCTTCAAAGCAAACACAACTGCAGCCAACTCCAAGTCATGCACAGGATAATTAATCTCATGAGATCTCAACTGTCTCGAGGCATATGCTATAACTCTCCCATGCTGCATCAGTACACAGCCTAAACCCTGCTGCGAAGCATCACTGTAAACCTCAAAACCTCCAGCTCCAGATGGCAGGGCTAACACCGGTGCCGTAGTCAACCGATGTATCAACTCCTCGAAACCCCTCTTACACTCATCTGTCCAACTGAAGGCCACACCCTTCCTCAGAAGTTTTGTCAAAGGGGCTGAAATCACAGAAAACCCCTCGACAAACCTCCGGTAATATCCTGCCAATCTGAGGAAACTCCTCAACTCTGGCACGCTCCTCGAAATCTCCCAACTCCTCACTGCCTCAATCTTGTGAGGATCCACCCGGATACCCTCACCAGACACAATGTGGCCTAGGAACACCACCTCATCCAGCCAAAATTCACACTTAGTAAATTTGGCATACAACTGTCTATCCCTCATAATCTGCAGCACTATCCTCAAATGCTCCGCATGCTCCTGTCTAGACCTCGAATACACCAGAATATCATCAATGAATACGATCACAAACTGATCCAGGTATGGCTGAAAGACCCTATTCATCAAGGCCATGAAGGCTGCCGGGGCATTAGTCAACCCGAACGGCATCACTAAGAACTCAAAATGCCCATACCTGCTCCTGAAAGCACTCTTAGGCACATCGGCCTCTGCGATCCTCAACTGATAGTATCCGGATCTCAAATCCAACTTGGTAAACACCGAGCTCCTCAGAATCGATCAAAGAGATCATCGATCCTAGGCGGTGGGTACTTATTCTTAATCAGAAACTTGATTAAGTCGCTTATAATCGATGCACTGACCTCAAAGTTTCGTCCTTCTTCTTCAATAACAATACCGGAGCTCCCCACGACAAAACACTCGGCCTGATGAATCCCTTATCCAACAACTCCTGCAGCTGAGCCTTAAGCTCCCTCAGTTCCACCGGTGCCATCCTATACGGAGGTATCGATATAGGAGCGGTACCGGGAATGAGGTCAATCTCAAACTCTGTCTCCCGATCCGGCGGTAAACCTAGTAACTCCTCGGAAAACACATCTGGAAATTCCCTGATCACGGGAACCTCATGAAAACTCTGCTGCACTCTAGAATCCACTACATGCGCCAAATAGGCCTCACAACCACCTCGCATCAACCTCAGAGCACTCATGAACGAAATCATCCTGGCTGGCACTGCTGACTAACACCTCGAAATACAGCTCTAGGCTGACCAGGAGACTCCAATACGACCTCCTTGGTATAACAATCCACGATAGCCCTATGGGCAGTGAGCCAGTCCATCCCCAAAATCAAATCTATCTCTCTCAAGGGCAACACTATCAGGTCTGCACTCAACTCCGACTGATCAATCATGATCGGACAACTCTTGCAGACCTCTCCCAAAACTGTAGTACTACCTAGAGGCGTACTCACATCTAACCCATACTGCAACATCTCCCTATCCACATGCAATCTACATGCCACATGCGGTGCAATAAAAGAATGCGTGGACCCTGGATCTATCAATGCATAAACCTCAATATCTGAGAGTAGAAGCAAACCTGCAACCACATCAGGAGAATCTTGGGCCTCCTGCCTGGTCATGGCGTAGACCCTGGCCTGGGACTGTGGTCTGCTGCCTCGTCCCTCGGTCCCCACAAAGGAATCTTTGCCTCTACCTCGGGCTCTACCTCGGCCCCTAAGTCCAGGTCCACTGCTACGGCTCTGCTGCACCGTCGAACTACTACCGACTCTCCCACTAGCAGCCGACTGGACTCCCAAAGTCAGAGGACAATTCCTGATCATATGGTCCATCGAACCACAAGCTAGGCAGGGCTTCATCACTCTCCGGACTCTCCATCGTGTCTCTTATCACAATGTATACAACCGGCATGGCTCGCCTCGATCCTCTGCCATCATGCGCCACTACCAATCGCCCAAATCTCCTCTCACGAATGTAAACCGATTGTCTAAATCCCCTGCGGATCCGAACACCTCAGATTCGCCATGCTCCTACCGAGCTACCTCGATCGTCACTAGACCTCTTACCTCCAGATCCCTGACCAGTCTCGGCCCGACTCTATCTCAAAAGCTGCTCAATCCTCACTGCAACTGATCTCAACTCCACAAAGGTACCCATATCCGACCGGGCTAACCTGGTATGAATCTCCAGATTAAGCCCTCCCTCGAATCTCCAGCGCCTATCGGCCTCGGAGACAATCAGAACAGACGCATATGCTGACAGCTCATTAAACCTGACCTCATAATCGGCCACCGACATTGACCCCTGTCTCAACACAAAGAACTCCTGCATCTTCATTTCCAAATAGTCCTTGGGCATGAAATTATCCCAGAAAGCCCTCAAAAAATCAGCCCAAGTCAATACACAAGGCCTGGTGGAACTACCCGGGACAGTCTTCCACCACTGATATGCCGGACCCTGAAGCAAAGAAACGACATAATCAAAGCGCTCCTCAGGGTCGCAATCCATCTGATCTAGGACCCGCTCGGTCCTCTCCAACCATCCCTCAGCCTCAGCAGGGTCTGTGCTGCCATAGAAATCAACAGCCCCCTACTTACGCAGGCGATCATACCTCCGTTCCCGTCTCATGGGAACTCTAGGAGGCTGCTCCTCATCAGAGGTACAGAAAACTCCTACTTGCTCCGACTGATCCTTGGTCAGCTGGTTGATCTACCTGATCACCAAAGATGGATGACCTACAATAAAACCACAATTTCGATCAATTTCTTGCTTTTCTTAAGAAATTCAAGCCTAAAATATACTATGCCCAAAAGATGCCAAACCTGGCTCTGATACCACCTAATGTAGCGCCCCCTTACCGTAGAGTATACACCGGGGCCTCAGTAGGTCGTATCACGCATAACCTACGATGAGGGTGCGCTACAATTCGATCATTCTATAAACCTCATGGCATCAATATAATAAAACAGTAATATCAATTTCACTAAAATTTGAAACCAAAAGATATCCGTCATTTCATTCATTTCATAAAACGCTAAATACACCATCCGGTCATATTTACAACTGTACAAGCCCAAAAGAACTAACACAACTCCTAAATAGATCATCCCAAAATACCCTAAAAAGATCCCCAGCCGACCGACCTGTGGGCCATGCTCCTCTCGCCGGCACACACACAGTAGGAAAAGTCTAACGGACTGGAGCTAGGAGTCACACTATCGCTGTCCTGAAAAATAGATGCAATGTTGGGTGAGTTTGCGAACTCAGTGAGAAACCATCATCGATGGTCCACCCAACTCATGCATATCCGCACAATCACACAAGATCGCATAAATATCACAACCGAATCACATGCGCTAATTTTCACATTTATAAGGCGTCGCCTTTCATACAATTCACATTTGAACATTTATATATTGATGTGTGTGACTCTTCGTTTTCTTTCGTTGTTATGACCGTGCTTTGAGCTCATATCGTTGAGCCATTGGCTCGAAAACATCGGGCTCAAAAGCCCTGTCGTTGAGCATACACTCACGAAAATCGTTAGGCACGAAGCCCTGTGCGTTGAGCTTAAAGCTCTGAATACGGTGGTTGCACTGGTCACAACTGCCTTTATCTGATCATACTTTTATGCATGTATGTACACATCCAATTTACAATACATGCATCACGATAGAACTGTATATGCTTAAATCTCACCATTTAAAACCAATTATGATCAATTTACACACAATTAACACTTCTATAGTACAGTCCAAATATTTCGAACACCTGTGGCCCGAAATCAATCCAAAACAAACACATATAATCCATCCTCAACTCCACATGGCATTAATGCATCTAATATTAAACACATAAAGGTTGAGAAACCAACTAGGTTACTCACCTCAGAACTTTCGAGCTACTGTCGGGAAGTCTCGCCTACGTCGGACAATCGACGATCCACTGGCACCTCTATAATAATCAAAACATAGATAACATTACTAATCGTATCAATTCCAATGTTCAATGATGCATACGAATCGAATAATGTACGTACTATACATGTTATGACATTTCTGACACTAATCTAAATTTCCCGATCTCAAATTCTAATTCCCGAATTCATAATCTCCAAATTGAATTAATCCATAACTAATTAAATCATCAAATTCCTAAATCCCAAAACTTAAAACCTCAAAATTACATTTTCAAAAATTCAGCATTCCTCGCCGCGGCGCCTGCTCCCTCGCCGCGGCGAGCTCCCCTATTCTCTTCGCCTTCTCCGTGGCGTACGCACGCCTCGCCGTGGCGGACCACGCATCCTTCGCCACGGCGTACGCACCACGTACGTCGCGACGTGCGCCTCTCCAGCTCTCCAAGCGCTTACTGCGCTAAATCACGGCGTCAGAGCAATCTTGCTTTCGCCACAAGCGTGTTCTTCGTCTTGCCATGACGTGCAATCGCAGACACGCTCAGAAAACCCAAAAATTCTCAGATTTTCGACTGATATCAACTCCAAACCCAGATTTTCTCCTTACAAACCACTCCTAAATATTTCCATACTTATCATACAACTAATCTTTAGCTTCTATTTCATCAAACAACCATTATTCTCAAAATTTCAACCCTAAAACTAACGAAAATAACCATCGGAAACCCTAAATGCCAAATCCTCAAATATAACAATTAAATCATCCAAATAACTCTATAAACCAACCAATCAAACTAGATAAGGCTAGAAAGAAGTAACTTACTTGATTAATAACCTCAAATCTTCAAAGATCACACCAATCTAAGCTCATCGACACTCACGACTATCACCCAAGCAAAATCCCATTTTCATATCTTTCAACAACAACTCAAGGGTAGATTTAAGAATGAAAGAGGAAGACAATAGCAAGAAGGAACTAAGAACAATCGAGGGAGAAGATCACGATGAAGGAAGGAGGAAATTCTTCTTTCAAAGGCAAAGCATCGTGATTCTCAAATTCAAAGGAGGAAGTTTATAAACTTAAGAAACTTAAGGCTTGTTTGGCAAATCTAATTGCCACAAGTCCGATCCGAACCACCTCAAGTCAGTTTCTAATTCTAATTTCTCTCGAATTCTAATGGCTAAACCCTAATTCCTCAAATCAAATTTCTAACCTATCCGTGCCATTGGATAATCAATTTTGGAACCGAAAATCCAATTAACCAGTCATTGATCAATTTTTCGGTCCGGGCCTATTGCTCCGAAAATTTCAGAAAAATTCCTATAAATCCACAAAAATAGAAAGCTTATGATCGTATACTCCAATTTCATAATTCCATTTCTTGGCTTTCATTTTCTAACTCAAATTCAATTCTCGAGCCTACTTTGACCTAATTATCACACATGCCCTAATCATCTCCAAATCCAAGTTATCCCAATCATAACAGACATATGTCATACATGTATGTACGTACGAATGGCAGCACATTAATTGCCAATTATACTTGATTCAATAATGCATGCACATGCACAAATATGTATGCAGTGAACTGTACCCATCCCATCGGTGACGGGATGTTACACCAAGGACTCCGCAACAAAATGATGTAGTAGAAAGGAAGAATCATTCTCTTGAAGAAATGAGTAGAACAATGCTAAATGAATACAATCTTCCTAAAGCTTTTTGGGCGAAAGCAATCAATACCGCGTGCTATGTGATAAATAGAGTACATTTGAGAAGAGACAGAAACAAGACACCATATGAGCTATGGAAAGGTAAGAAACCAAATATTTCTTATTTTCATCCTTTTGGTTGTAAAGTGTTTATTCATAATAATGGAAAGAACAATTTAGGTAAATTTGATTCAAAATCTGAGGTTGGTGTGTTTCTTGGCTATTTATTATCTAATAAGGCATTTAGAGTTTATAATAATAGAACTAGGAGTGTTGAAGAAAATATTCATGTTAAATTCGATGATATGGTTTCACCCCCGAGGAAGGTTTGTTTTGATGATGATGCAGGAAATTTAGGAAATGACATTGAAGAAAAAGAAACCAATGTTGAAGAAGAAAAATTAGATCATGTTCCTATCATGAAAACTTGGGCAAAAGCAAAGAATCATCCTATGGAGCAAGTCATTGGTGGCTTAAATGATGGTTTAAGAACTAGGAGGAATACATACGAATATATGAGCAACTCAGCTTTTATTTCACTAGTGGAACCTAAGAACATTAAAGAGGCTCTTGAAGATGAAAATTGGTTGCTGGCTATGTAAGAAGAACTAAATCAATTCAAGAGAAATAATGTATGGGATTTGGTAGCACCACCAAAGGATAAAACCATCATTGGAGTCAAATGGGTAAATAGGATAAAATATGATGAGAATGGTGAAGCAGTCAAAAATAAGTCAAGGTTAGTAGCTCAAGGATTTTATCAAGAAGAAGGACTTGACTATAATGAGACATTTGCACCAGTGGCATGATTAGAGGTAATCAGATTATTATGTGCTTTTGCTTCACATAAAAGGATTAAATTGAATCAAATGGACGTCAAAAGTGCATTTCTCAATGGCTACATCCAAGAGGAGGTATATGTCAAACAACCACCTGATTTTGAAGATCATGAACATCCGGATTATGTCTACAAACTCAAGAAGGCACTTTATGGATTAAAGCAAACACCAAGGGCATGGTATGAAAGGTTAAGTAATTTTCTTACTCAAAATGGTTATATTAGAGGTAAAGTTGATAACACTTCATTTATAAAGCATGTTAATCAAGATATGTTAATTTGCCAAATATATGTTGATGATATTGTTTTTGGTGCTACTAATGAGTATTTGTGTAAAGAATTTAGTGATTTAATGCAAAGTGAGTTCAAAATGAGCATGATGGGAGAGCATAAATTTTTTCTTGGACTGCAAATCAAGTAATATAGAGATGACATATTCATTCATCAATCCAAATACACCAAAGAGCTTTTAAAGAAGTTCAACATGGATGGATGCAAAGTAGCAGCTACTCCAATGGAATCAAATTTGGTCTTGGAAAAATCTGAACATGAAGAGGATGTTGATCAAAAACTCTATAAAGGTATGATCGGCTCTCTTTTATATTTAACTGCTTCTAGACCAGATATAATGTTTGCTACGTGTTTATGTGATAGATTTCAATCCTGTCCTAAAATTTCCCATTTGAATGCTTGCAAAAGAATTTTCAGATATTTGAGTAAAACTGTTAATCATGGTTTATGGTATCCTTGTTGTGATTCTTTTGACTTGTATGCATATTGTGATGCTGACTATGGTGGTTGTAGAATTGATAGAAAAAGTACTAGTGGTATATGTCATTTCTTAGGATCATCTTTGATATCTTGGGCTAGTAAGAAACAAGTAAGTGTAGCTATTTCCACTGCTGAATCTGAATATGTAGCAGCTGGAAGTGCATGTGCCCAAGTTCTTTGGCTTAAACATCAATTGCTTGATTATGGTATTGTGATTAAAAATATTCCAATTTATTGTGATAATACCAGTGCAATTTCTTTGAGTAAGAATCCAATTTTGCATAGTAGAACAAAACACATTGAAATTAGACATCATTTTATTCGTGATCATTGTTTGAAAGGTGACATTGTTTTGAAACATGTTTCGTCTAGTGATCAATTGGCTGATATTTTTACTAAACCTCTTAAAGAAGATGTTTTCATAAACATTAAATTGAAACTTGGAATGTCTGATTTAAATTCTCTTGGTTGATTTTATTTACTTTCATACACTAGTACATCAAAATGGTCATCATTTAGATAATTCTGCAATTCCATCAGAGGTACATCATCATTCACCTTGAGGCTATGAATTGATTATTTTGTGTCAGAGAAAGGTTCCAGTCGACTAATTGGAGTTTGAGGCGACTACTATTAACGAATTTAGTCGAGTTATTTTTTTATTTGTTCATCTGGTATAAAGAACGTGTTGTGCGGTCATTAGAACACGACCGACCATTTGACCGAAAATACACGGAGATTTTTTTTTAAAAAATCATACCAAAACCTCTCTTCTCTTTATTTCAAGAGTTCATCGTCTTCTACTTCTATTTCCCTCTCACTCGACTGATCTTCTCAAAACCCTTAAAATCGACTCTTTCAAACTTCACCTCTCTTCCAAAAACACAAATCTTACTTCTCTTTCAAAAACTCATCTTTTTCTTTCTTTAAAAACACTTTCTCCACTTCAGATTTCCAAAAAACTCATTCTCTTCTTCTTTGCGTTTTCCTTCTTCTAGTCGACTCATCCATTAAAATTTCTTAAAAATCGACACTTTCGTCTTCAATCCACCTTCATAACCACAAAATCAACTTCTTCTCTCATCAAATCATCTTTTTCTTTCTTTGCAAAACTATTTTCACTAATTCCGAAACCCATCTCTACTTCTCTCTTGTGATTTTCTCCCTTCTAGTCTACTAGATCTGTGAAATTTCTTCAATCAACCTGCATTTCAACGAAACCCCCTATTATTTCAACAAAATCACTCTTATTTCCTTAAGATCCCCTTTTTTGACTTCTAAAACCCTAACCTCCGAAATACCCTGTTCTTCGTACAAACCTAGTTTTTGGTTCAAATCTCCTAGCGTTTTCTACAATGGCTCCACGAAAGGGTAATGGAAAAGGAAAGCAAGTGGATGCAGCACCTCAAAGACCACGAGTTCATGGGTCTTCTTCACAGGGTGGTGTAGAACGTGAGAATGATGAGGTTGAGTCCCAATTCGTGTCGAAGGAGGCTCAAAGTCTCTATTACAAGGTACTGAAAAATGAAGTCCTTATTCCTTCTATGAAGTTTGAATGGACTGAGTTAGATCACAGTGAGTATATGATGTTGTTTACGGAAATCAATAGCTTAGGCTTGCGATTTTTTCTGGGTTTTTCGGATGAGATATATGAGGATATGGTACGAGAATTTTATGCCAATATTGTTGTTAATAGAAGTAATGTGGACAGTGGAGTTCATTTAAAATCTTGTATAAATGGAAAAGAAATTTTCATATGTGAAGAAAATTTGAGTGTCTGGTTTAAGTTACCGAGAGGTGGAGTTAGGCCTAGAGCCTCCTTATTAGACTTTGATATTTTGAGACATGAAGGTGGTGACATTGATGAGGAAGCTGATAACAATTATGGATATACTGAAGAGAAGGGAGATGCATTACTGGTTAGTCTTTGTTCGGATCATTCCCAACCACCCTATGAGGCAATGGATTTGCCTCTGAATTATAGGTTCTTGCATTATGCTATTATTCGAGTAATATATCCTAAGAAGGCAAGTAACAACCATATTACAACTTTGGATAAGGAAATTCTATGGCATTTAGAAGAAGGAAGACAGATTAATTTTCCTAGTCTGATTATGCAAACGATGAGGAAGAAGGCGAATTTATTAAAAGGCGAGCTTAAGAGTAACACGGGAAAGCATAAAGGCATGCCATATGCTGCCTTGATTACATTTATTGCCAAGTTGCAAAAGGTTGATTTTAGTTCCTATAATCATTATCCATATCCCCAAAGTTGGAGATTTACACCTTACAATTTAAGAAGCATGAAGTTGGTGTAAACAATTGAAAAAGGATGGGTGTATTCAGGTCATGTGGCAAAACTTGGTTTGACATTGGAAGATGAACAAGTACCTAGGAGGCAACGTTCAAAGCGGGTCGCTGATCGTCCAAGTAGCTCTCGGCCAAGTAATGTGCGACGAAGTAAGGTCTCTCACGAGGACCTTAATAACATTCAAGATCAATTGGAAGATTTAAATGATCGTGTTGATGATATACAGAGTATATTTATATGGTTAGCGAAAAGAGTTGATGAACAACATAGTATGCTTAAGAAGATTTTTGATAAGTTAGGATGTCGACATGATGATGTTTCTCGTCGTTGATGGCTGTTGCATTTGTTTCCGACCGATATTTGTTTCTTTATTTCATTGACAATTTCATTCCGTGTTGGTTTGTCCTTTGCAACTTTTGGATATTTGTGTGAATTTTATTTTATGGTTTGTTTTTGAATTGTCATGAAGTTTGCTTATTCCAATTTTGTTTTGATCATGATAAAAAGGGGGAGTCAGAAGTTTGAAATTTTATTCTTCTTGTCTAGAAAAATTGTTTCCACGTTGATTAAATTTCTGGATTATGAAATTGTGCTAAATTTATTAGATTCATTGATTTATTGATTAAGGGGGAGTTTAGCTAACCAATTAGAAAAGGCATAAAAACCTTGATCAAATTTTCTTTGTTTTCAATTTCTTAAACAATTTCTAATGTTTTGTCATTATAAAAAAGGAGGAGATTGTTGGACCAATGGTGGTTGACAAATAAAAATTCCTTTACGTTTTGATAATTATAAAATATATAGAATTGGTTAAGAAATTATTTCAGGATTTTAATTAAAGGACCAATGCAATTTTAAGTGATAATTTCCAAGGATGCAAGTGATAGACAATGTTCAAAGTTCAATCTACAAATGTCAAAGAGATAAAATATCAAGAAATCAAGTCAGTAATAATATTCTATGATCAAGAGAAGATAGACAACATGCAAAAGATGATCTTAGTGAAGATTATGGATAGAGATCTTGAAAGATCGAAGATTATCTGCAAATTTATCTGTTGGAGAATTTCCAGTCGACTACAAACATTTCTAATCGACCACAATCATTCCAGTCGACTATTCGAAGAGCGGAGATTATTTTCGTTAGTTCCAGTCGACTACAAACATTTCCAGTCGACTATAATCATTCCAGTCGACTGATCAAAGAGCGAAGATGAGTGTTTTAACAAAAACGTTTGTTCTAGTCGATCGACCTTCGGTTCGATCGACTAGCACTAATCGACCGATGACTATCATCTCTTCCAATGACTAGCGACCTGACAAATAGATAACATTCTGACGAATTTAATGATTCTAAAATGGGAAGAAAATCTTTTTCAACGTTCATAAGAGATCTTCAACGACTACAAGAGGATTTCCAACGTCTATGTTGATCCAGAAGCCTGCAAATAAATAGATGAACACCAAGAGATCAATTGGTGCCGAAAATAACAAAGCATACTGATCATAGTTCATATTTCTCATATTATTGCTCTCAATTCTCTTAGCACATTCAAGTGTATCTAGCTATCTTGAGCTTTACTTCAGTTTTCTATCATCTTTTTTGTAAGCTTAGTGATTAGAGGAAAATCACTGGTGAGGTTGGATTTGTGCCGGAAATCAAATCGGGTTGTGAGGTGTTGCTTGACCCGGAATTCAAGTGGTTGTAAAAGTTCACACTGAACTAAAAAGTGTACAATATAGTGGTTTGCCAAATCCTAAGTGGGAGCTTAGGTAGAGGACGTAGGTCTTAGCACCGAACCTCTATAAAAACAATGTTTGCCATTCTTCCCTACTTTCTTTGTTTAATCTATTTGATTGTTTGTGTATTAACTTGTTAATTTTTGTAGATCTTTACGGAAAAGATTAAACGATCTATTTAACCCCCCCTTCTAGATCGCTTTCAAAACCAACAAAACATTCATGATCATAGAAATTTTTCACAATATTCATAAAACATATATTTCTTTACTTTGTTTGTAACATCCCATCACCGATGAGAAGGGTAAATTGGTCAATTGGGACAGGCTAGTAGTTTAGATTGCATAATTTGATATGTACATACATTTGGCCTCTAATTTTAGAGGAATGAGACATTTTGCACATGCACTTATATGTACATGCATTCATGACAATTCCCGGCATTTATTTGTGAATATGATGTGTTTTGTGAATTCTGGGAAAATTATGTTTGAAAATATGAATTGGAATGCTTTAGGAGTGGTTATCAATTGTTAATGACTATTAGAATTTTTTCTGGAAATTTTGAGAGTAAATGTTCAGACCGAAAATTTTTCGAGTGACGGACTGATTGATTTTATAGTACTGGAACAACTGTCCAATGGTAATAGGAAAAATTGACATTTGACTTTTAGGGAATAAAAATGTGGAACCATTGGAATTTGAGGACAACGGGGACTAGAAATAAATTTGGAAAGAGAAAGAAATTTACATGTATTTTGAGGAAAAAGACAAGTGGCATGTTTCTATTGATGAAGGCATATTTGGATTTACCTAATGCCCTAAATTTTCGACATCCCTTAGGAAAGCTCAACAATTTCTTTGACAGTTACCTTCTCCTTCACCTAGGGCATGCTTTCTTCTTCCTTTGTTGATTTTCGATCCTCTCTTCAAGACTCTTGCTTGCTCCTTCTTTGTTGTTGAGGACCAAGTAAAACCCTTAAGAAAATGATGATTTGTGAGAGTTTAAGAGCTTACCGTGGGTGTTAGAGAGAGGTGAAAGGGTTAGAGAGTTTTAGGGTGTTTGAAGACAGGAAGCTTGACTTGGTAAGTAAATGGATTTTATGTTGGTTATTTATTAGTTAAATGCATTGATGGGTTTTAATTGTGAAAAGATGTGGTAGTTGAGTTTTGAGTTATGGCTGATTTTAGAGAGAAAGATGTGGAAAATGGTCGGAGAAGACGAACAGTAACCCGCACGTCTCGACGTGTGTGAGGGCCTCGTCGCGACGAGCATGTTTAGATGTCACGACGAGCCCGTAAATCCTCGTCGCGATGAGCGTGTTGGGACGTCGTGATGAGCGTGTTTAGACGTCGCGGCGAGCGACCTCGTGTTGTCGCGACGAGAGTCCTTTGGCCGCGGTGAGGCTGATTTTCTGAACTGATTTATTTTGGTTTTTGGGTCATAACTAAGGATGTAGACCTCCAATTGAAGTGATTTTTGATTCGTTATAAACTAAAGAAAGAGGTCTACAATTGAGGTGAAGAAAGAAAGTTTGAATTCAATTAGTAAGATCTCTAATATTGAATAAAAGTTGAGGATAGGTTTCTATTTCAACCTAAGTATTGTTGTATGATAATTGGGAGTATAATTTGGAGACTTCTGAAATAAATGAAATGCTTTTGGGGTTTTAGAAACTTAGTAGAATGGGTGAATTTGACCGAATGAATAGTAATTTTGGCTTTGAGGTCTTTCTTGAGAATTTAAGGGTATTGTCTAAATGTTGTGGTATTCATAGTATGAAAAATTGTTTCGAGACAAAAGAAAGTGGAATTTGGGAATTTGTGCCGGGAAGGTCACGAACATGCATCGTACATCTTTTAATTGCGACATGTGCATCATTGAATTATTCTGATTGTGCATTTAGTAATGAATGATCATTTGACTGTTATAGAGGCACCGTTGGAATGACATTCCACGGACATTGCTGGGACTTCTAGGCAGTAGCTCGGAAGTTACAGGTGAGTAACCTAGTTGGTTCCTCAATCTTTGATTGTTTAAAATTTTGTACTGATAGTTCTGTAGAGAAAATGACGGATATGTGAGAACTGTTTATGACTAAAATACTGGACCGAAGGTCCGAGGGAATGGGAATTTGACATTGAGGTGTTAATTGCCTGAGATTGAGAAACTTTTATGCTTCCAATGTGATAGACTGTAACTGTGGATTTTTGTGAATAATTGAGAATGAATTGTTTGTTTGGATAAATTGATTGTGATTGCAATGTGATACCATAAGATTGTGATAAACGAATTCTGTGCATGATCATTAATAATAGTTGTAACTGGAGCAGCCACTGATCAGAGCTACAAGCTCGACTAATGAAAAAGAGGCTCGAGCTCAAAAGGGAATAGTGCATACCCAGAGGGCTCTCCTATCCCTAAGACGTGTGGGAAGTAGTGCATACCCAGAGGGCTCTCCTACCTCTAAGACGCGTTCAACGTTTAATCAGCCCGAAAGGGACAGTTCAGAGCTATATGCTCAACGTTTAATGAGCCCGAAAGGGATAGTTCAGAGCTATATGCTCAACGTTTAATGAGCCCAAAAGGGACAGTTCAGAGCTATATGCTCAACGCTTAATGAGCCCGAAAAGGGACAGTTCAGAGCTATATGCTCAACGTTTAATGTGCCCGAAAAGGGACAGTTTAGAGCCACAGGTTCACTGATTAATGTGCCCAGATTGGGACAGTGCAGGCGCTTAGTCACAACAATGTAAGAAAATGAGAAAATGTCATGTATTATGCATCTAATTGAATTGTGGATTTGGGAATGAGGTTAATGCCTTATACTTGTGTAATAACTGCTATGTGATATTTCTGAATGTATTATTTCTGAATGCGTGGTTATCATAATCTATGAATTGGTCACAGTAAAGTAATACATGGAAATGTTTTACATAAGTATTGCATCTGTATTTGGTTAAATATTGGATTGGGTGAAAGGCGAAATGCCTCATACTTATGCGAAAATAGCTATGTGGTATTCCTGATTGTTCTACCGTGTAGTTAAGCTATGAATTGCTTGACTATGCATGAGTTGAGTGAACCATCGATGATGGTTTCTCACTGAGTTCGCAAAACTTACCCAAAATTTGCATTTATTTTTCAGGATTTGAAACCCCGTTAGACAAACGGGACTATACCTACTGCATGCAAGTCAGAGATTGAGGTCGGGATCAGTTCACGTCTGCATTAGTGTCATTCTGTTCCTGTGCAAATTTGTATTTCCGCAATTTTCGTAAAATAGTGCTTTTTATTTCAGTGGGTCCCAATTGGTTAATGTCGTATCTGTAATCTGATCACTGAAAGTGTTCAGGAACAACATTGGGCCCAATTTGGTTATGGATTTTTGTACATGAAATGGTTAATACTGTTGAGTGTCTTTTTATGAATGAAATTGTGTTATGATCGAAAATGTTTTCGAATTAAAGCGGGCCCAAAATCGTTTACTAATTTCTGCGCATATAAAAAAATGTCATATTGAGTTTTGGACTGCTATTGAGTGCTCTAGCATACCACCCTCAAGAGGCACGGGCTCGGATATCACCCTCGATGTCGAGTTTGGGTCTTGCGGGAGTGGGATGCTACATTTGTGGTATCAGAGCCCAGAAGTACTATCTTATATGGGCCGTTTTTGAAATATGGGTCAAGTTACATGCATTTAAGTCATGTCACGACAGACAGTGACAACTGATCCCAGTCTAGCATATGAGTCACATGCATGAGCATGTATCAATTGTTTAAGCGGTTAGAAATAGTGAGGAAAGCGATGATATGTTAGAATGTGATAAATGGAAGTTGTGAATATCTTGGAATAAGAAAAAGTGTATGGTTTGATTTGACAAATGAAGATTAAGTGTATTGGTATTGGTGGATATATTATGAAATACAACATCAGTGTTATACCGAGGTATATCCTTAAATGTGGAATAGATATGAAGTTATAGTTGTGGATTGATAGAGGAAAATAGAGATATGTTAGAAATGGCAAGATTTCAAGTGTATAAAGTGGATGAAAATAAAATGTTCTATGATCTAGAGAGGCTACAATTGGGTTCGATTACCATGATGAGAGTTATGAATAAGGGTTTATACCTTAGAATCAGAATATGTTAGTGGGAAATCAAGAATGATTATACATCTATGATTTTGACTTGATTGTGAACATACATGGGTATGATGAAATAATGAAAAATTAGAATGGAAGACAATGATAATGGTAGATGAAAAAGTTTTCAAGGTTCAGTTGATTTGCCTATGTGAACACACATCTGATAATGGGAGCACCATGGCAAGTGAAAATATTAAACATATATGTATCATATGTGTGGAGATGATATCGGAAGCAATCGGTGAGTTAGTAGATAATTGCTAGTCATAGTTCTTATAATTTAAAGTTCAATATGAGTTAGAATTGAAGTAAATCACACAGTAATACAATGCTTATAATACGATAGTGAATACACGAGAAGGGAGGTTGAATTGTGTATTCCCCTTTTTAAAAACTCTTTCATAACTGTTTCGTTAAAAAAACAAGTTCTTTTACAGAAACTTCAGTACGTTCTAGTCAATCAAAACTTTAAAAACTTGTTTCAAAAATTAACTAATAAAAAAACTTTTAACTTTAAGAGATATAGGGTAGAGAGAAGTTGACACAGTGATTTTATCCTGGTTCACCCCAAACCGTGGGCTACGTCCAGTCCTCAGAGTTCTTTCTGAGATTTTACTATCTCTTCAACGTATACAAGTATTCTTTCCGAGCCTCTTCAGGTCTCTACACTCAGTATTCTTTCACTCTTAGCCTCTGCAGGCTATCTCTACTACTTTCTTACAAAATTATTGAAACTTGTTACAGTAAAACTAGCTCTCAGCTAATTTGCAGAATGATCTCACAAAAGCTTTTCGTTCGCGTAATGTTCAATAATAATCTCTTTTTCGCTAACTTTGCAATCTTTGACTTCTTCTTATATTTATAGTCTCCGTCTGCAACTGCTTCTTGATTCTTGAATCTTGAATCTTGTTTCTTGAATCTTGAAAGAAACGGTTAATTAGTTGAGTTCTGTAACTAACTCGAACTGACTCTTGCGTCTTCTTTTGAATTATGCGTCTACTTTTCTCCGTCTATATTTTTGCGTCTGCGTCTGCTTTTCACTTTGCGTCTGCATCTACTTTTCTTCTTCTATATTTTTGCGTCTGCGTCTGCTTTTCACTTTGCGTCTGCGTCTGCGTCTGTATTTTTACTTTGCGTCTGCGTCTGTATTTTTACTTTGCGTATGTGTTTTTGTCTTGCGTCTGCGTCTCTATTTCTCCGTCCGTCTGTTTTCTATTTTGCTTCTTCTTTTACTACTTCTTTGTTATTCATCAAAATCATGTATATGTAAATTCATTTTGACTTAACAAGAATAAGAAGTGAAAGTGCTTATAGTGATCAATTGGGAATGAATTGAGATTGTTATATGAAAAAAAAAATTCAATGAAAGGACAAATCTGAGATAAATCTGAAATGAATTAAAAGTCATTGTGGGAGTCCTAATCCTAGCGGAGACTCTAACGTCAGAGATAGAATCTGCTACTGAGAAGGTATGCACTATGTTAATGTAAAGAATCCGACTATGTAATAGGATTATTGAACATTAAAGAGACATTAGTTGAGAATATGAGGAGAATATCGGTTCACGAATATTTTGTGTAAATATGTTCGCGAAGTACAAAGTGGATTTGTTGAATGTGTTATCAAACCAGGGAGTAAGGATTTCAAATAAATTGAAGTATGTGGAGAAACTAGTGTAAAGGAACGACGCGTCGACATCGCCAATGTGAAACCGAGAAAACATAAGAGAATTTTTCCTCATTAGGAAATCGATACTTAAAGAGTTAAGAAAATCAATCATGGGTATAAGGAATTTTGGGTTGTAATTGTCAGAGATAACAATGCCCCGACAAAGATTATACTATCAAGAGTAAAGTGTCTCAATTGTGTTTAATTTGGATAGTGATTATGATCATTAATGATATTTTTAATGTATATGAAAAGTGGAGAAAGATATTTTGCATAGATGGGGAAATCTTTTATATCATGAAAGCTTTATAAAAGTGAATCTTAGCTTGATCAAATAAATTGTGGATGAATTAGTATTCGAACATAGCACATTGGAAGACTTAATGACAATAGAGGTGATGATAAAATGCGAAAGTGTAAGGTATATATATATGCGATTTGGAGTTATTTAGAACTAGCTGTATGTTGGATACGTCTAGAAGTTGTTAAAGATTTTCTGGTCTTAGCCCTTTGACAAAAATGTTTGAGGAAAAACGTGTGAATTGTATGACTGATTAATGTAAAAAGAGACATTTTGAGAAATTTGCAACTCGAGTATTGATCGTATCACTTTAATTTGGAGATTTTACAATATTTAACGAAGTGTCCCAGTAAAGGTTATGATGCAATCTGTTGAAATAGTGTAAAGTGGTTCTATGTACACGGGGACAAGTAGAACCTCATGGGCTGCATTGTGATTGATGATTTGAAATTTATTGTACTGGGTATTGCTTTGAATGTTTAGAGACACTATTCGTACAGAAACATTTTTGGATATATCTATGAATATGCAAATCGATAACGGTCAAGATATTTCAGGAATTTGAAAGAATTGAAAAGGATTATGCAATTGGGTATTTCAAAATTAAGCTAGTGATGCAATTTAATGCATTGAATAGAAAATTCAATGGCAGAAGATCACAATTTGGGCGATAAGGTTATTAAACCTAATGTAATACTAAGTGCAAACTGTCGAGCTAACAAGGGGCAAAAAGAAAGTATTATTAGCTATTGGATTTCCAAATCAGATGTGTATAAAAAGGATTGGCAAAGTCCAAATTGAGGATTTACAATATGCGAACCTTATCGAGTAATTGAAAATGAATTCAACTTTTGAAAAAAATGATATTTATGACTGGATTAAGAAGTATGTGTAATACCCACTAGAGAAACTGTTAGAGAAACCACAAGGAATAATCGAAGCTTTATGTTCTAGTAAGAGTACATTGAAAGAGTAATTGAAGGTTTAGAATGTAAAATCAATGATTATATGTGTGAATAACCAACAGACTTGACTGCTGGAGACAAATGTAAAACTAATATTTTTGGAGTTCATTGGGACATGAGATTGATGTATAGTTCAGAATGATTGTGGGCATGACAATCGTTATATTGGTGACACCATTTGAATAGTGTATAAGGGGTCTTACAGCCAAAAAGGAGTCGTTCACCCCTATATTAAAGTGAACAGGGCCTAAAAATAATCGAAGCCCATGATTGATTTGAGATAATGTTGATAAGTGAAATGAATCTGTAATAGGGGTTAAGTAATCCAAGTTAATGACAATGAGTCGAGTTGATTAATATTGAGGTTATGGAATCTTACGAGATTAGTGTTTTAACACTAAAGAGATGTAATCTAATAAGCGATAAATGAAATACTTTGAAGTGTATCACCTCGGCCAAGATGCACTTAGATGGAGATAAAGGTGTATTTAGGGGAAACTAAATTCGTTATAGAGTGACCTCTATGTGATTGTGGTTTGAATAGAACTATGGATTGGTAAGTCAGTCTAAAACCTAAAAGATGATTCAGATTCACAAAGTGTTACATGGACAGGATTAGGAAATATTGTTATAATCCGATATATGTGTTATTGATACTGAAAGTGAAGAATTACGAGTAATCATGAGGAAACAGTTAAGACATAGTAGAGTTTGAGGAAGGTAAAGGGGTGATTGATTGTATTGATTTAAGTTAATTGGCAGAAAATAGTCATGTAGTGAAATAAGTGGGAAACAGAATATAAATGAATGAAACAATTCCCCTGCCTTCCTGATCAATCATATAAGAAATTTTGGGGATGAAATTTTTGTTAGGAGGGGAGAATTGTAACATCCCATCACCGATGGGAAGGGTAAATTGGTCAATTGGGACAGGCTAGTAGTCTAGATTGCATAATTTGATATGTACATACATTTGGCCTCTAATTTTAGAGGAATGAGACATTTTGCACATGCACTTATATGTACATGCATTCATGACAATTCCCGGTATTTATTTGTGAATATAATGTGTTTTGTGAATTCTGGGAAAATTGTGTTTGAAAATCTGAATTGGAATGCTTTAGGAGTGGTTATCAATTGTTAATGACTCTTAGAAATTTTTCTGAAAATTTTGAGAGTAAATGTCTGGACCGAAAATTTTTCAAGTGACGGACTGATTGATTTTATAGTACTGGAATAATTGTCCAATGATAATGGGAAAAATTGACATTTGACTTTTAGGGAATAAAAATGTGGAACCATTGGAATTTGAAGACAACGGGGACTAGAAATAAATTTGGAAAGAGAAAGAAATTTACATGTATTTTGAGGAAAAAGACAAGTGGCATGTTTCTATTGATGAAGGCACATTTGGATTTACCTAATGCCCTAAATTTTTGACATCCCTTAGGAAAGCTCAACAATTTCTTTGACAGTTACCTTCTCCTTCACCTAGGGCATGCTTTCTTCTTCCTTTGTTGATTTTCGATCCTCTCTTCAAGACTCTTGCTTGCTCCTTCTTTGTTGTTGAGGACCAAGTAAAACCCTTGAGAGGATGATGATTTGTGAGAGTTTAAGAGCTTACCGTGGGTGTTAGAGAGAGGTGAAAGGGTTAGAGAGTTTTCGGGTGTTTGAAGAGAGGAAGCTTGACTTGGTAAGTAAATGGCTTTTATGTTGGTTATTTGTTAGTTAAATGCATTGATGGGTTTAATTGTGAAAAGATGTGGTAGTTGAGTTTTGAGTTATGGCAGATTTTAGAGAGAAAGATGTGGAAAATGGTCGGAGAAGACGAATAGGAACCCGCACGTCGCGACGTGTGTGAGGGCCTCGTCGCGATGAGCGGTTAATTACTCATCGCGACGAGCATGTTTAGATGTCGCGACGAGCCCGTAAATCCTCGTTGTGACGAGTGTGTTGGGACTTCGCGACGAGTGTATTTAGACGTCGTGGCGAGCGACCTCATGTCGTCGCGACGAGCGTCCTTTGGCCGCGGCGAGCTTGATTTTCTGAATTGATTTATTTTAGTTTTTGGGTCATAACTAAGGATGTAGACCTCCAATTGAAGTGATTTTTGATTCGTTATAAACTAGAGAAAGAGGTCTACAATTGAGGTGAAGAAAGAAAGTTTGATTTCAATTAGTAAGATCTCTAATATTAAATGAAAGTTGAGGATAGGTTTCTATTTCAAACTAAGTATTGTTGTATGATAATTGGGAGTATAATTTGGAGACTTCTGAAATAAATGAAATCCTTTTGGAGTTTTAGAAACTTAGTAGAATGGGTGAATTTGATCGAATGAATAGTAATTTTGGCTTTGAGGTCTTTCTTGAGAATTTAAGGGTATTGTCTAAATGTTGTGGTATTTATAGTATGAAAAATTGTTTCGAGACAAAAGAAAGTGGAATTTGGGAATTTACACCGGGAAGGTCACGAACATGCATCGTACATCTTTTAATTGCGACATGTGCATCATTGAATTATTCTGATTGTGCATTTAGTAATGAATGATCATTTGACTGTTATAGAGGCACCGTTGGAACGACATTCCACGAACATTGTTGGGACTTCCAGGCAGTAGTTCAGAAGTTACAGGTGAGTAACCTAGTTGGTTCCTCAATCTTTGATTGTTTAAAATTTTGTACTAATAGTTCTGTAGAGAAAATGATGGATATGTGAGAACTGTTTATGACTGAAATACCGGACCGAAGGTCCGAGGGAATGGGAATTTGACATTGAGCTGTTAATTGCCTGAGATTGAGAAACTTTTATGCTTCCAATGTGATAGACTGTAACTGTGGATTTTTTTGAATAATTGAGAATGAATTGTTTGTTTGGATAAATTGATTATGATTGCAATGTGATACCATAAGATTGTGATAAACGAATTCTGTGCATGATCATTAATAATAGTTGTGACTGGAGCAGCCACTGATCAGAGCTACAAGCTCGACTACTGAAAAGGAGCCTCGAGCTCAAAAGGGAATAGTGTATACCCAGAGGGCTCTTCTATCCCAAAGACGCATGGGAAGTAGTGCATACCCAGAGGGCTCTCCTACCCTTAAGACGCGTTCAACGTTTAATGAGCCCGAAAGGGACAGTTCAGAGCTATATGCTTAACGTTTAATGAGCCCAAAAGGGACAGTTCAGAGTTATATGCTCAACGTTTAATGAGCCCGAAAGGGACAGTTCAGAGCTATATGCTCAATGCTTAATGAGCCCGAAAAGGGACAGTTCAGAGCTATATGCTCAACGTTTAATGTGCCTGAAAAGGGACAGTTTAGAGCCAAAGGCTCACTGATTAATGTGCCCAGATTGGGACAGTGCAGGCACTCAGTCACAACAATGTAAGAAAATGGGAAAATGTCATGTATTATGCATCTGATTGAATTGTGGATTTGGGAATGAGGTTAATGCCTTATACTTGTGTAATAACTGCTATGTGATATTTCTGAATGTATTATTTCTGAATGCGTGGTTATCGTAATCTGTGAATTGTTCACAACAAAGTAATACATGGAAATGTGTTACATAAGTATTGCATCTGTATTTGGTTAAATATTGGATTGGGTGAAAGGCGAAATGCCTTATACTTATGCGAAAATAGCTATGTGGTATTCCTGATTGTTCTACCGTGTAGTAAGCTATGAATTGCTTGACTATGCATGAGTTGAGTGAACCATTGATGATGGTTTCTCACTGAGTTCGTAAAACTCACCCAAAATTTGCATTTATTTTTCAAGATTTGAAGAGTACCCCGTTAGACAACCGGGAGTATACCTATTGCATGCAATTCAGAGATTGAGGTCAGGATCAGTTCACGCCTGCATTAGTGTCATTCTGTTCCTGTGTAAATTTGTATTTCTGCAATTTCCGCAAAATAGTGCTTTTTATTTCAGTGGGTCCCAATTGGTTAATGTCGTATCTGTAATGTGATCACTAAAAGCGTTCAGGAACAACATTGGGCCCAATTTGGTTATGGATTTTTGTACATGAAATGGTTAATACTGTTGAGTGTCTTTTTATGACTGAAATTGTGTTATGATTGAAAATGTTTTTGAATTAAAGCGGGCCCAAATCGTTTACTGATTTTTACGCATATAAAAAAATGTCATATTGAGTTTTGAACTGTTATTGAGTGCTCTAGCATACCACCCTCGAGAGGCACGGGCTCGGATATCACCCTCAATGTTGAGTTTGGGTCTTGCGGGAGTGGGATGCTACATTGTTAAACCAAAATCACAATTCTCACAAGTTAAGCATTTTTCAAACTTGTTAACACATGCAAACACACAAACACATCACAAATGGTTTGGCAAGTCCATAAACATGACGAACTACAAAATTTCGTAAAATGGCCTTGTGTAGTCGTAAACTTGAGGGAGTCCTAAAAGGATCTCCGGGCCACTAGCGGGCAGGCGGGAGAAGCCTTGACTTGGTCAACGTGCACGTGACAATTTCTTGGTTGGACTATACGGAATCCACTTAACATGTAATTCATGCACTGAAAACATTTTTGCCCAAATGGCACATTCTTGAAAACTTGATTTTCATGCACATGACATATTTCCCAATTTACACAATTCAACAACCAAAAATCTCATACCAATCATAATAACCATTTTTCAACTCAATCAAAAGCAACCAATTACAATACTTGCAAAGCAATTTGAATTTATTTCCAAAGTTCACACACAACAACCACATAGGACAATTTCTCAATCATTTAAAAAACCATAAATTCTCACTAAAAAGGTAGTTGAAAAGATCATTTATTACATTTAGTTGAAAAGCATTTATACTTATTAATACAAGTATAAAAGTGTAACCCACCTGATTTTCCTTGCTTAAAAGCTTATTCAAGGGTGTCCCTCTCTTTGCTCTTCTTGCCTTCCTTGCTCTTCTTCAACAATAACACAAAACCCCAAATTAAAATGATTCAAAATTGGAAAACCTAAAGAACCCAATGCATGAAATTGATCTTAGAATCTCTAAACCAATCCATTTCCTAAGCTTTTTGAACCACAAACACTCCAAAAATCTCAAACATTAAAACTCACTTACTTTAAATCTTCACCCAACCAAGGGGTTTCTTGGCTCAAATGAAAGCTTGAACCTTCCTCTAGCTTTTCCTTCTTGAAATTACTCCAAAACTCCTCTTGAAGACTTAGAAAAATCAAAACCTAGACAAGTTCTCTTTTCTTTCTTTTCTTTCCTCCCTACGACACTCTCTCTCCCTCCTTCTCTCTATTTTCTTTTTTCTCCTCTCTTCTCATGTAAGCTATTCATTTCTCCTCTCTTTTATATCCTTATTAATGCTAAAAAGTTCAAAATGCCTTTACTTGAAAGCCTAAGTTCTTTCCTCCTTAAGTGACATGCCCATACTAACCCTTAGGCAACTTAACACTTCATCTATAATTCAATTAACTCAAGTCATAAACTCTTATTAATGCTAACATGTTGATTAATCCTAACAAACATAAATCTTACAAGACCCCAAAAATCATCTAATCATGCTTAATCAAATTAAAAAAATTCAGGGGCCAACATTTCTCCCCCCTTAAAGAATTTCGTCCTCGAAATTCTTACCTGATTCATTGAAGAGGTGTGGATACTTTTCCTTCATGGCTTCCAAGGGATCCCACGTAGCCTCTTCAACTGAATGATTTCTCCACAGGACTTTGACTAGTCGAACTGTCTTGTTCCTTAGGATCTTCTCCTTAGTGTCCAAGATCTCCACTGGAGTCTCCTCATAACTCAAATCATCACTTAACTGAACCTCCGTGGTCTGAATGATGTGGGAAGGATCCGATCTATACCTCCTCAACATGGACACATGAAAAACGTCATGTATCTGTGACAATTCTGGTGGCAACGCCAACCTATCGGCTAGCTGTCCGATCATTCTAAAATCTCATAGGGACCCACATATCTTGGACTTAACTTGCCCTTCTTGCCAAACCTCATAACTCCTTCCCAAGGAGACATCTTAAGAAACACCTTGTCACTGAACTCATACTCCATCTCCCTCCGGTGCGCATCAGTGTAGCTCTTCATTCTATCCTGAGCTGCCTTAAGTTGTTGCTTAATCAAATTAACCTTGTCCACTGTCATCTGCAATAATTCTGGTCCTATCAGTTTCCTCTCTCCTTCTTCATCCCAGTATATTGGAGTTCGACATCTCCTTCCATACAGTGTTTCATAAGGAGTCATATGAATGCTCGAATGGTACGAATTATTATAAGCAAATTCGACCAATGGCAAATGTTCATCCCAAGCTCCTTTGAAGTCCATCACACATGCCCTAAGCATTCCCTCAAGGGTCCGAATGGTCCTCTCAGATTGACCATCCATCTGGGGATGAAAAGCTGTGCTAAAATTCAACTTGGTCCCTAAGGCCTCTTACAAGCTTCCCCAAAATCTCGAAGTAAATCAAGGATCCTTATCAGAAACTATGAAATCTGGAATCCCATGCAATCTCACTATCTCATCAATGTACTTCTTTGCTAGCACATGTAAGGAATCCGTCTGTTTAATTGCTAGAAAATGGGTTGACTTCGTCAACCGATCAATAATGACCCATATGGCATCATGCTTCTTACTAGTCTTGGGCAATCCCATCAGAAAATCCATAGTTATCCTTTGCCACTTCCATTCAGGAATGGACAATGGCCTTAACATGCCTGAAGGTGCCTGGTGTTCAACCTTGACTTGCTGACACACTAGACACTTGCTCATATATTCTGCTACATCTCTTTTCATGCCTTTCCACCAAAAATGCTCTTTCAAATCTCTATACATCCTGGTGCTATCGGGGTGCATTAAATAAGGCGCATTGTGTGCCTTATCCAAAATCTCATCTTTCACTTCCTTGACTTTCGGGATGCAAAGTCTGCTTCCGACAACCATAAGTCCATTATCCCTCACTAACACTTCAGATTTCTTGCCATTCTGAATTTCTTCTCGAAGCTTACTCAATTCTGCATTCTGTGCTTGTAACTCCTTAACCTTCTCCCTAAGTATTGGCCTCACTCTGAAATTTGCAATTATACAATATGGTTCCTCCTGCTTTAAGCTTATCCCGAGCTTCGTCATTTCTTCCAATAACGGCAAATAAATTGTCTGAACATGAGCTATCGATGCTTTCCTACTCAAGGCATCCGCCACTACATTTGCCTTTCCTGGATGATATTCAATCATTAAATCATAATCCTTGAGCAACTCTATCCATCTTCTCTGTCTCAAATTCAGCTCTTTCTGACTTAGCAAATATTTGAGACTCTTGTGATTCGTAAAAATCTTCGTCTGCACCACATATAAATAGTGTCTCCAAATCGTCAGAGCAAAAATTACTGCTGCCAATTCCAGATCATGGGTTGGGTAATTCAGTTCATAAGGCTTTAGCTGCCGTGAGGCATAAGCTATTACCTTGTCTCCTTTCATCAATACATAACTCAAACCCTTCCTTGAAGCATCACTGTATACTGTATAACCCTCCTCTCCTGTGGGCAAAGTCAGAATTGGAGCGCTTGTCAGTTTGTGCTTAAGCTCCTCAAAGCTTTTCTGATATTCATCACTCCAGATAAACTTTTGATTCTTCCTCAACAACTTGGTCATAAGAGCAGCTATCATCGAGAATCCTTAAACAAATCTCCTATAATACCCTGCTAGACCTAGAAAACTTCTTACTTCTGCCACTGTCGTCGGTGCATGCCAATTCACTACTGCTTCAATTTTCCTTGGATCAATATGTACCCCATCTTGAGAAATCATATGTCCAAGGAAAATCACTTCGTGAAGCCAGAATTCACATTTGCTGAATTTGGCATAAAGCTCTTTCTCCCTTAATCTCTGCAACACTATCCTGAGATGTTCCTCATGTTCCCCTTCACTTTTGGAATAAACCAAAATATCATCGATAAACACTATGACAAACTGATCCAGATACTCCTTGAAGACCCTATTAATAAGATCTATAAATGCAGCCGGAGTATTGGCCAATCCAAAGGGCATGACTGGAAACTCATAATGCCCGTAACGTGTCCTAAAGGCTGTCTTGCTTACATCAGACTCCTTGATTCTGAGCTGATGATAGCCTGACCTGAGATCAATCTTAGAAAAGACCCTTGCTCCCTGCAACTGGTCAAACAAATCATCAATCCGAGGCATAGGGTACTTGTTCTTAACAGTCACCTTGTTGAGTCTTCGATAATCGATACACATACGCCATGTCCCATCCTTCTTCCTAACAAACAGAACCGGTGCTCCCCAAGGTGACGAGCTCGGTCTGATGAACCCCTTCTCTAACAACTCCTCCAACTGTTCCTTAAGCTCCTTCAGCTCCGTTGGAATCATTCTATATGGTGGTATAGAAATTGGTGCGGTTTCAAAAATCAATTCAATAGCAAACTCAATTTCCCTTACCGGTGGCAAACCAGGTAACTCCTCTGGGAATACATCTAAAAATTCCTTCACTACTGGAAAACCCTCTAACCTTGCTTCATTCACCTCGGTGTCCACAACACGCGCCAAGAAGGTTTCACACCCCTTTCTCATCATTCTGTCAGCTAACAAAGCTGAAATAATTCTTGGCGATGACATTCTCCTGTCTCCTCTAAAAATTATCTTCTCACCATTTCCCAGATCAAATTCTACCACCTTAAGACCACAATCCAACTTCGCATGATACTTTTCCATGGCATCCATACCCAGTATCACATCTAGACCCTTCAGCTTTAGAGGCAACAAGTCTACTACCAATCTAGCACCCACCCTAAAAAGCCAATTCACAGTCTCTATACACTCGAATGATTATCACATTTCTCCCTAGAGGTGTATTAACAAGCAAAGGAATACTCAAAGGCATTGAATTCACAGCATGTAAAGTCATACTTGCAGAAACAAAAGAATGCGTCGAACCAAAATCAATTAATACAAATACTGCAGAATTGAATAACTGAGCCATACCCGTGATAACCTCAGGAGCAGCTGCAGCTTCCTCTCTGGTCATGGCAAATACCCTGGCTTGCGCCTGACCTTGGCCCCTTGGCCTCCCTAGAGGATTAGCCTTCCTTAAAGCTCCAGAACTGCCCATCTCTGTGACTGGCCTGGGTCCCATTGTTTCTACTCTTCTTGGGGCTTGCGACTGCGACCCCTCTTGCCTTACTACCTAGGGACAGTCCCTGATCATGTGCCCCTTCTCACCGCATCGAAAGCAAGCTCCAAATAGCTTGAAACACTCTCCTTTATGAAGTTTCCCACAATGCTCACATTGGGGGTTCGTGTATATGCTTTTTCCCGTCCTTCCTGTGCCTCCCACACTTGAGGCTTGCACTGAGACTGCTATGGATTGCTTACCTTTAGCAGGACCACTGCTTCCCACCTCACTCTGTGTATGGAAGCTCTTTATACCCCTCTCTTCCATTGGAGCACTCATCCCCCTCTTGGAAGACTGCTCACGATACTTCCTCTTCTTGTTCACTTCAGACTTGATATTCTCCAGTTTTTCAGCCTGGAGTGCGACGTCTACTAACTGTTGATAGTCACAGAAATTGTGGATTAGCACCTTCTCTTTGATCCCAAGGTGGAGCCCCCCCCCCTCAAATTTACGGCACTTGTCCTCTTCATTTGCCACAATATTGGCCGCAAACCGAGACAATTGGGTGAACTTCATCTCCTACTCGCTCACACTCAGTTCCCTCTGTGTGAGATTCAGAAATTCTCTGGCCTTCTCTTAGATATAGACCCTCGAGAAGTACTTCCTCCGGAAAGCTTCCAGAAAGTCCCTCCATGTTAGCACTGGAGGCATAACTTGTCTGTGGGGCACTGATTCCCACCAGTGGAGCGCATCCCCTTACAGCAAGCTGACTGCATAGTCCAGCTTCTCCTCGTCAGTACACTTTGTCTGAATCAGGACCCTCTCGGTCCTCTTCAACCATACCTTTGCCTCCTCAGGGTTAGTAGTCCCGTTGAAGTCAACAGTCCCATACTTACGAAGCTTATCATACTGTCCACTTCGATCCACTGGAGATGGCATTGGCACTCGTGACCCTTAGCCTATAGCATAGGTGAAAGCCTGGGCAAAGGCTTGAAAGAATTGCGGATCCATTTGAGGCATCGGAGGAGGCAGTGAAGGCTCCTTATGTTGCACACTGGGTGCCTCAGAATCTGGAGCAGAATGTGTCCCTGCATCTTGTGGGACATACAATTCATCCGTTCTCTTTTGGCGAGAGCTAGATCGAGTAAGAGCTCCTCGAGTCCTTTTTCGAGGCGACATTTCACTCCTTCAATTTTAAAACCATTAAAAATATTTAGTTCATGCAAAACAGTTTCAAATCATGCAAAACAATTCAAAACAATGCAAGTTGTTCATTTAAAACAATGCATGTGGATCATGAAAAATAATGCATGCTCACTTCATCCTTGAAAACCACCCACTTAGATTCCTAGGAGATCACAAAACCAAGTCGCTCTGATACCATAACTGTTGGACCCTGCTTGCTTCCGAAGCTCAACTCTCTTGCAAAATCATGAAACTTGAGCTTGCTCTGATATCACAACTATTGACCCCATTTTCGGAACCCAACATTTGGAGTCTTAAACCTTGTGCTTAAAACCTTGTAGGTCATTTGCTGTCATTCCACAATAGGGGTGAGCGCACACTAATCAAATATCAAAATCAAAACTTGAATTCTTCATAGAAATTGTAGCTTTAAGTCTCTAATTTACTTTGAAACAAGAATCATCTCAATCGGAGTTCTATAGCTCAAGATATTCTTAAAAAGCTAAAGCGTGCACATACTCTAAGTATGCTCTCCTAACTGACCCCTCACTTACTTTAATGTAAACTTCCTCAAAATAACTCCAAAAGTTATCATTTTTCATGAAAAGATAGTAAAAGATGTTATGAAACCATTTCTTTAAGAATCACTTCATTTGGAGGTCAGATGGGAGAGTTATACCCAAAAGAATATACTATGTTCACACCCTAATTCAATTTGAACCTCTCTTGGCGCGATCACCATAACTTTTGATCTAGAAATCGGATTGAGTTATTTATTAGACCCTTCGAAAGAAGACATCTAGAAATACAACTCTAATGAAGACCACAAAATGAGATTTGTCCTCTAACAGCATCAAAAATCATCATCTTTCCCGAGGATGTCCGTTAAACGGACATCCATGTACATATATCGGGTGAAGGAGGCCAAAATAACCTGAGAAAGTCCGTTAAACGGACATTGACTAGCCAAGGGGTGTTTTTACACCTGAGAATGTCCATTAACCAGACACCCATATCCATTTAACAGACATTGGGGCTCCCCAAAGCCTCCAATGCCTCTCCAAAGCCTCCAATCTTCAACCTAACATCATAAACACTTGCACACTTCCCAAATTCACTTACTCTAAAGCCTAAACACCTCATAACAACTCAAACACCAAGTTCAACTCACCAAATTCTCAAATCTCAACTTAATTGGTTCATCAAAACCACAAATTTCAAACATTCATCAAAGCTATCACAAACACAAACCATATACAACACTATAACTGGCAACACTCACATCTCTCCATTCCGACATCCAAAAATCACAAACTTCATATTATTGGAAAGATAAAGAGATCTTCTACTACTTCCAAGAAGAACATTTTTACTAATTTTACTTATATTTTCCAGAATTTCACTAGAATCCAGAACACAATCTTACCCCTATGAAAGTTTGAAAAGTAGCAATGTAAAGATTTGAAAAGCCATAAAGAACCATAATGCATATGCATTTCATTTACATCAAAATAAGTGTTTTACAATGCTTTAGTGGGAATTTTAAGCCACTTACATCAAATCGAAAATACAAAATTAACAAAAGCAACATTTTCCCAAAATACATCTAAAGCATTGGTTTACAAATGTTAACTTGAAATACAAAATAATTCAATTCTGGAGTAATGCCTTCAGGTTCAATCGTCGATCTCGTGCTCTTCACCTGGAGATGGGACGGAATGGGAGGGGGTGAGCTTACGCTCATGGGTAACACGTTTATATCCTATAATAAGCAAAAACCAACAAAACATTCATGATCATGGCAATTTCTCACAATATTCATAAAACATATCTTTCTTTACTTTGTTAAACCAAAATCTCAATTCTCACAAGTTAAGCATTTTTCAAACTTGTCAACACATGCAAACACACAAACACATCACAAATGGTTTGGCAAGTCCATAAACATGATGAACTACACAATTCCATAAAATGGCCTTGTGTAGTCAGAACTTGAGGAGTCCTAAAGGAGCTCCGCCACTAGCAAGGCGAAAAGAGAAGCCTTGATTTGGTCAACGTGAACGTGACAATTTCTTGGATGGACTATACCGAACCCATATAACATGTAATTCATGCATTGAAAACATTTTTTCCCAAATGGCACATTCTTGAAAACTTGATTTTCATGCACATGACATATTTCCTAATTTACACAATTCAACAACCAAAAATCTCATACCAATCATAATAACCATTTTTCAACTCAATCAAAAGCAACCAAATACAATACTTGCAAAGCAATTTGAATTTATTTCCAAAGTTCACACACAACAACCACATAGGACAATTTCTCAATCATTTAAAAAACCATAAATGCTCACTAAAAAGGTAGTTGAAAAGATCATTTATTACATTTAGTTGAAAAGCATTTATACTTATTAACACAAGTATAAAAGTGTAACCCACCTGATTTTCCTTGCTTAAAAGCTTATTCAAGGGTGTCCCTCTCTTTGCTTTTCTTGCCTTCCTTGCCTTCCTTGCTCTTCTTCAATAATAACACAAAACCCCAAATTAAAAGGATTCAAAATTGGAAAACCTAAAGAACCCAATGCATGAAATTGATCTTAGAATCTTTAAACCCATCCATTTCCTAAGCTTTTTGAGCCACAAACACTCCAAAAATCCCAAACATTAAAACTCACTTACCTTAAATCTTCACCCAACCAAGGGGTTTCTTGGCTCAAATGAAAGCTTGAACCTTCCTCTAACTTTTCCTTCTTGAAATTACTCCAAAACTCCTCTTGAAGACATAGAAAAATCAAAACCTAGACAAGCTCTCTTTTCTTTCCTCCCTACACACTCTCTCTCCCTCCTTCTCTCTATTTTCGTTTTTCTCCTCTCTTCTCATGTAAGCCATTCATTTCTCCTCTATTTTATATCCTTATTAATGCTAAAAAGTCCAAAATGCCCTTACTTGAAAGCCTAAGTTCTTTCCTCCTTAAGTGACATGCCCATACTAATCCTTAGGCAACTTAACACTTCATCTATAATTCAATTAACTCAAGTCACAAACTCTCATTAATGCTAACATACTAATTAATCCTAACACACATAAATCTTGCAAGACCCCAAAAATCATCTAATCATGCTTAATCAAATTAAAAAAAAATTCAGGGGCCAACATGTAAAGTGTAAGATACATCAATCTAGACATCACAAGGTAAGAATAAGCAATCTGAAGAGTTAAACGTCAAGAAGAGATAGAAAGAACCATGTTGGAGCAAATGCATCACAAAGAGCAAAGGACCCTTATAGACTTCATGAGGTTAGGTTTCAATGCCTATCATGAAGGAATTACAAAACCATCAATGTAAGCAACAAACTATCTGTTAGAAGAGATAGTAAATAATAGTTATCTTTAGACATTAAAATGAATTAGAAAGCTATCAACCTTCTAGGGTTCAAAAGGAATGATTGCAAAAAAATTTAATGATAACATTATAGGCTAAAATTGACAATCTCACCAAGCAATAAAACATCCTAATAACCACCTCTTTCTTTCCATTCAAAGCAATTCAACATAGATGTGAGTTATGCAGACAAGAGAGCTATATCACAATTGATTACTTCCTAGTAGAAAAATAACAACATGAAACAATTCCACTTCAATTGAGCACAATGTGGTAGGGGAGGTAATAATCCTTACTTAAATACATACAATCTTGGGTGACAAAACCACCCACAATTCTTTTGGTCTAATAATGCAAGGACTCTTGACAAATTAAAGTCCATCGAGATTTAAGAAGGGTCTAGTGCAAATGATTCAAAATTATACTATGTAAATAGATCTACTGTAATTAGCTGGAGTTGATTACAACCCTAGAGATAAGATGACATAAATATTTTATATTAAGATCAAACCTAATAGAGGGATTCATAAATCAGTAATGTAATTGTATAAGATTTAAACTTAGTAATTCAATTAGAGACCTTAAGGTTAGTTGTTAATATACTCAAGGTTAGCTATTAGCATACCATATGAGTCTTTACGGTCTAATACATCAACAAAACAATTACATGATAAAAGATCAATCCTTTAAGGGTTTAAGAGGATTCAAACCTAAATACTAATTTCTAATAACAATAGATTTTAAGTGAATTACACTATCTTTATATTCATTATCATTTCCTATTTCTTTAATTGTTTTAGTTTTAATTTTCTTTTTATAAAAAATATAAAATCAAGTCATAGGCTAGATAATAAGGGAAGGGTAATTAATAGTATTCATCTTCTTTATGGGGTCAACCTATACTTATCAGTACTAGTTATAGCTACACCGTGCACTTGCGATATTAAAATATTATCTTAATCATGAGATAGGTTAGTCACTGCTACTGTAGGAGAGCATGATGCCAGAGGTAACCAAGGAAGAAGAAGGGGAGAAAGCCTTTATTCAAGATGAGGAAGCCTGTGTCCAAGAAGAGGAAGAAGAAAGAGAGGAAGCCTGTGTCCAAGAAGAGGAAGAAGAAAGAGAGGAAGCCTCTGTCCAAGAAGCAAAAGATGAGTTAGAAACCTTTGTCTAGGAAGAAGAATGGACAAAGGTGCTTGAGGAAGAACTAGCAAAGTAACCAAATAAGGAAACTACTAATGATTCATTGGCAATCACCTTGAGTCTGGAGGGTTCCCACTTCCTCCAAGAAAAAATACATGTGTTGATTAAAGATTCAATGAGCTTTGTTCTCCCTTATTTTATTAATATTTTGTCACTAAAAAGAGCATTAATGCACTACATACGAGTTATTAATTTAATAAATTATGCTCTTATTATCATCTTACAACATGTGGCTTACTTATTGTCCACAAAACTGCTATGTGGAGAAATAAGTGGAAACAAATCACTAATCATAGACCAGGATGATGGTAATATGTAGGATACATTGAGCTAACAACGTTAAACAAGCACTGCATGGGAGACAACCCATAAATTCGGATATATTTTATTTTAAATTCTATTTCATGCTATTTCTGAGTTAGTATAGGACTTCAATGTTATTTTTTAAATTTATTTCCACTTTATATTTCGTATTTATCTTCTTTAGTATTAATTTTCTTTTCTTTTCTTTTTATCCCTTTTTCTTTATATTTTGAAAGGATGTCATTATATTATACCAATTGGACCCCGAATGTTTCTTATAAGTTAGAGCTATTAATGAGAAATTTTGGTGATTAGTCATGAGTAAAGAACAAAAGATGAAAATTTCTTGAACTAAGAAATGATATGCAAGTGTAAAGCAGCGAATGAGAAATGTGGATAGATTCAAGTTTTGCTTTGGTGTTTTTGGTGGATAAAATATTTTGAAGTGAGAAGAATTAAGGTGAAAGTTAGAAGTAGAATGAAAGCCAAAAATGAAGTTGCATTTGTGTAGTAAGTTGATAAGGAATATGTATATATGTGTATGTTTTGTTATTGGTATTCATGATTAATCATGAATTATAAATTTCTTTATAGATGATATTGATTTGAAATGAAGTTGAGAATGAGGAGTAAATGAAGTCACAAAGGTGATCTTAGTATGATTTGTGTTAAGGAAAGATTGTGAAACAAAATAGATGGTTGATCTGGAAAATGTTTATGGAGTATGCTTCAGTCTCTTAGCCACAACTTTTTCTCTAGTTATCCAAATGAGATGATTCTTAATTTAGATTAAACTAGAAATATATGGCTACATTTCTTATGAAGCCATCGAATTTAAATTCTATCTTCAATAATTTCAAAATTTGTCATGAAGTAGAGAACTGGGTGCAGTACATTGGATGAATGAAAAAATTCATATTCTGTATTCGAGAGAAAAGTTGGATTAATCTAGGTTGATTTGGGCAAAGGTGTCTTCTAGAAAGTTGTAGTTCTTTTTTTTATATAGTACAAAATTTTCAAACTCTTAGGCTGAAAGTTATGGCCCTATAAAGGAAGATGTATCTTCTGTCTTTTCGCTTTTTCTATGTTTTGTATTTTTTATGTTTTGCTTCTTTTATGTTTTGCTTCTTCTGCCTTTTGTTTCTTTTTTTTTTTGATTCTTCTGCATCTTCACTTCTTCTGTGATGACGTCATCTTCTTCCGTGTTTCTTATGTGATGACGTCATCTTTTTCTATTTTTTACTTCTTCTGTGATGATGTTATCTTCTTTTGTATTTTGCTTCTTCTACCTTTTTGTTTCTTCTGTGATGACGTCATCTTCTTCTACGTTTTGCTTCTACTGTTTTTTCGCCTGGCCTATCTTTTATTCCATTTTTTACCCTTTAAACGATAGAATCTATCTTCAAGGTCTTCATAACAGTTGTAGATCTTAAAGTCCTTTTTTGAACCATATAAAGAACACCTTAATCCGATATTTGTAGGGAAAGTTATAGCATATTTTCCTACTTCTTCTGTCTTTTTCCACTTCTTTTGTCTTTTTCATTAGTCTACTTTGGACCTATCTTCTGTTCCATTTTAGACCCTTCAGAACCTATCTTCGAGTCTTCATGAAAGTTGTAGATCTTGAAGTCCTCTTTCGAACCATATGAAGAACACCTTAATCCAATATTTATAGGGAAAGTTATAGCAATTTTCCCACTTCTTCTGTCTTTTTCATTAGTCTGCTTTGTACCTATCTTCTGTTCCATTTCTTCAGAAGATAGAATTTGTCTTCATGGTCTTCATGAAAGTTGTAGATCTTGAATTCCTCTTTTGAATCATCTAAAGAACACCCAAATCCGATATCTATAAGGAAAGTTATAGTAATTTTCCCACTTCTTATGTGTTTTGCTTCTTCTGTGATGACATCATCTTCTTCTGTGTTTCTTCTGTGATAACATCATCTTCTTTTGTGTTTTGTTTTTTTCTGTGTTTTGCTTCTTCTGTGTTTTGCTATCTTCAATCTTTTTTCTTTTTCTATCTTTTTGCTTCTTTTTTGTTTTGCTATCTTCTGTGTTTTACTTCTTCTTTCTTTTTGCTTCTTCTGCATTTTGTTATTATCTAGTTTAATTTTGACCCTCCAAACGATAGAATCTGTCTTCTAGGTCTTCATAAATGTTGTAGATATTGAAGTTCTCTTTTTAACCATATAAAGAACATCTTAATCTAATATCTATTGGGTAAGTTATAGCAATTGTTCCACTTCTTCTGTCTTTTTCCATTCTTCTGCCTTTTCATTTGACTTCATCTATAACTATTTTCTGTTCCATTTTTGACCCTTCAAAAGATAGAATCTGTTGGACCCCGATCTTTGAGTGAAATTTTGAATTATGAAAATGAAATTTAAGGAGTGCTTTGTGTATGTATTGTGTAATAGAAGACTTAAACTTAAAGGATATTGATAAGAAAACAAATGATGTGATTTTGATATCTTTGGGGTTTTGAATAAATTTGGATTGGTTATGAATGTTCAAGTGGATGAGTTGATTGAAATGAAGTTGAATAATAAGAATTAAAAAGAAAAAGTGTGAAAATTTAAAGAATTTAGAAATTTTCACTTTTGGGGATAAATAGTGATAGAAAGTTGACTTGAGAGTTGACGTTTTGTTTGAGGCAAAATTGGAGAAAATGGTCTTCCTAAAACTTGTAGCTCCAGTTAAAAGCTTTCTGTCGCTATAAAGTTTGCAATTTTTCAATATCGGGAGTGAAAGTTATGGTCAGTCAAAGTTTGAATGTGACATAGGTTGACCCATTTATATGGCTGAAGCTTTGACTGGAAAATTGACCTAGTTAGAGGTTGATTTAGCCTTTAAGTTCTTCATGAAAGTTGAAGAGTTTGATTTGGTCTTTATTCTGACATAAATTATAGAATTTTTCGATCAAGGAATAATAAGTTATGATTTTTACAATTTTATGTTATAGTTTTAGCATGATTATTAGAGGATAGAACTTTTGACTGAAAAATTGACTTCCTTAGAGGTCAAATTAATTTTTATGTCCTTCATCAAAGTTGTAGGTGACTTTCTGATCTTCGTAGTGATATAAAATAAGAGGTGTTCAGAATTTGGAGTTGAAAGATATAAATTTTCAAAGTTAAATATTGTTTAGGTTTATATTAAATTGGGGCAGTACATTTGATTAGCTTTTTAACCTCTTTAGAGACAAAATTATTTTTGAGTTCTACATGGAAGTTGTAGAGCTTCCTTCAAGCTTTCCATAGAGACCAAATATGTCAAATTTTGAATTCGAAATCAAGAGCTACGATTTTTGAAAAAATTCGAATATATATATATGTAATTATGTGAATAATTATATATATATATATATAATTTTGAAAAAAAAAACTTCGGAAGCCCTCTCGCTAAGGCGACGTATCGCCCTAGCGAGGAGGGCTCTTGTATGAAGATTAATATTTAATATTTAATTTTTTATTTTTTATTTTTTAATTATTATTTCCAGATTATAGGAAATATGACCCTTTTCAATCTTTCGCTCATATCTTTTCCGTCCGACATCCGATTGACTTGGTTTTCAAAGCGTTGGATTCCTAAGACAATGAATTTTATTTTTATGAGAAATTTGTGAATTTTTTAGATTAAATTGAGGTTGATTAAATTAATCAAAATGAGTCAAGAAATTTTTCGAGCATAGTTCAGTATTTTGAGAAATTCGGGATCTGTGGTGATCCGATTGAAGTGATTCTTGAGTAAAAATAAAATTAAGACATGGGGCTACAAGTCATATGAAGAAAGTGAATTTCAATTTTGCCCCTAAGACTTTCAATTTCTGAATTGAAGTTCGGATTAGTGTGCAGTTTTGGATTAAGAACATCTAAAAGTATTTTGGGCATAACTTTTGATCTGGTAATCAAAATGAAGTGATTCTTATTTTGAATTAAACTAGAGAAATAGGGATACAATTGTTATGAAGACATAGAGTTTCAATTTTGTGATTAAGAGTGCCAATTTCTAGATGGAAATAACGTGCTGGAAAATGTGTAGAACATGAACATATCTGAAATGTTTTGAGCATAACTTTTGATGTAGTGCTCCGAATTGGATGATTTTTGTGGCATTAAGAAATTAAGAGATAGAGGAAAATTTCTCTAGAAGGAAGTTTTAACAAATTCCTTCAAATTGATAGTGCGAATCATACCCGAAAGTAAGTAGGAATTAAAGTACATGTTAGGGGCATATTGGGAAGTCCACTTAAAGAGAGGGACAAAAGGGTCATTTGACCCTCATTAAGTGACATGGCACTACAGATTAAAGGGAGTTGTCGTTTTTAAAGGAAGAAGCACGATGATGAGAGGAGAAAAGAAGAGAAATAAAAGAAGAGAAGAGAGGAGAAGGTTCGGCTATGGAGAAGAAGAGAGAGAAGTGAGGGTTTTCGATTTTTCCAAGCTTCCAAGAAGGGCTTGAGAGATGATTCGAGAAGGAAAAGGATGGAGAATGAAGAGAGCTCCATTATGAATCAAGAAATCCGAAAATTTGAGGAGAAATGAGGTAAGAGGAAATTTCGAGCTTTGAGATTTTCTTGAGTTTTTGGTTGTTTTAGCATGATAATGATATGGGTTTGTAGCTTATGAAGTCAATTTGAGAGATTGCTAAATATGTTGGATCAATTTTAAATAATTGCGAATTGGGGTTTATGCCCAATTTTGAAATTTGGGTGGTTTTGAAAATTGATAATTTAGACAGCTTGATTTTATATGGAATTGGTGTTTTCTAAGTCCAATTTGAGTAATTAAGTGATTTATGATATTGAATTTGGGTGAATTGGTTTAGGCCAATTTTGGACTTTGGGAATTTTCGAAATTGATGATTTAGATAGCTTGGAAAAGTGATGAATTTGGGTTTCCTATAGTTAATTTTGAAGATTTTAATTTTTATGATGTTGAATTTGGATATGTATGGCATAGGTTAATTTTAATTGAAAGAAGGAAAGAAGAAATGATCAAATTGGAGCTAGGAACAAGTTTCTGGCATCAATTCGAAGTGGGTAGTATGTTTATTTATTGAATTTTAAGCCAAGCATGTGTACTTGAAAAATTCAAGAAGCAAATTTTGATAAATTAATGTTTAAATAAATGCTTGGAAAATATGATTTCCGAAAGATTAAATTCCTTGTTTTGGAATGATTTTACAAAAAAGCAAGGATTATGAAATTCACTAGTTTCGAATTATTTGGACAATTTGAAAAATGTGTTTTGTGAATTGGAAAAAGTTTGGATTGTGATTTAATGAAATTATTGCATTCACTGTTGTGAATTTGATTAATATGTGATTTAAATTTATGATTTGAGAATGAATGTGTTTTGCTATATGAATTGGTATGATATGTGATTATGTGAATGTTCAAGTGTCTAATATGACACCATGTGAAATTCTGAAAAGCAAGATTTTCGAAAAGTGCCTTCGAGCAATCCGAATTTTTCGGTTTCGAATTATGTGTTATGTGGGTTTGGTCAGGTCCCATAAGTGGGATGAGTGCACACTTGTCCGTTTTATAGCCTTCTCCCGGTTGCCCGCTAGTGGCATTGGAGCTCCGATTCTGGATTCCCTTCACGGCTACATTGGATCGCTATGCGAAAAAATGTAGTAAGTTCTGTTCATGGCTGCACAGGATCACTATGCGGGAATGTGCAGTACCTTCTGTTTTGGACCAAACCAGACCATTTGATGTGTTATGTATTTTTGTTTTGTTTTTAAGTGTGCTGCATTGCATATTTTGAAAATGTTTAAGAAGTTCGGATTTGTTCATGAAATGTGAAAGAAATGTGAAAATCTTGAGAAATAAAAAATTTTGGATTTTCAGTCGAAAATTTATTGAAATTGTTTGGAAATGATTTGAAAAGTTTGAAAGAAAATAAGCTTTCGATGATTTTGTTACTGTATGACTTTTTGCAAAAATGGTAACATGTTAGAAAATGGGTTTTGCTTATTATTTAATTTATAAACATATTATCCACGATCTGTGTAGCTCACCCCCTTTCATCCCCATCTCCAGGTTTCAAGCAGGAGATCGGATGAAAGTATGTCAAGATGTTTGGTTCGATTTTATGTCATTTGAATTTTTTTGTAAATTGGGATTTTGTTATTAACATTGTATATGGCTTGTAAAGCCGTTCAAGTTCTGCAGTATATCTAATTCTAGGATGTAAAGGATTTTAAGGATTTATGTATTAAAATTGTGATAAAGACTGGTATGATTCTCAGGTTGTAATTGGATATGGATAATGGATTTTACACATTGAATTGAGATATAATTATGATTTGTGTATGGATGAATGTGAATGAATGTAATTTGGATTTCGTATAATGTATTTCGGATATGGATATATAGATATAGGATTGCGTTTGTTGTGTTGGATTCCAGACGGGGAGTCCGATGATACTAGCTATTTGTGAGAATATAGAAGTGTATTTTGAACAATTTGCAGGTTTGGGTTTATGAAAATGCAGCCGTTATGCTGCCCAATTTTCGATAAGAAAATTGGTTATATGGCAATAAAAGAAAATAAGAATGGATTAAAGGATGAAATTTTGGGATATGTATGTTTGTATGAGTTGTGTGATTTATGCGATTGAGAAAAATGGAAAAGAATGAAAAGAAAAAAAATTATACCGAATTTCGGATATATCATAGTCTAGGTTTCCAACACGATCGTTGTTTTCTAAGATATTGTTTTCGGATGTCGGATCCACTTTGTTAAGTTTTTGTTCCACTTTCGTATATTTGTTTTGTTTTGATGCGATACCTTTCCGTTTCGATTATTCGATTTGCTTCCGCCTTATGATTTCCGGTCCGTTCATTTCTTTCGCATTTGCTTTCTTCCGTTCTTTCACATTCCATTATTTGATTTACTTTCGATTCGTTTGTTTCGATGCTTTCGCCTTTCACTTTTTGACTCCGCTCTCCACTTTTTCGGTTGGGATCCGGTTTCCGGATCGGGTCCCAACAGAATCTGTCTTTGAGGTCTTCATGAAAGTTGTATATCTTTAAGTCTTCTTTAAAACCATATGAAGAACATCTTAATCTGATATCTGTAGGGAAAGTTATAGCAATTTTTCCACTTCTTCTGTCTTTTCCATTCTTCTGCTTTTTCCTTTGGCTTCGTCTAATCCTATTGTCTGGTCCATTTTGACCATCCAGATGATAAAATCTGACCTCAAGGTCTTCTTCCAAGTTGTAGATATCAAAGTTATCTTTAAAATCACCCTAAGATTATCTTAATCGAACATCTCTAGTGAGAGTTATATTATTTGTCCTGAGACAAGTTCAATATGATTGAGGACCAAACCTTGATTGATTCTTTCGGCCATAATTTTGTTATTTGACCTCCAAATGAAGTGATTCTTAAATTGCTAGTTTCTTAACAATTTTTCTATCCCTTAATATATTTTTATAGCTTTTTTTATTGATTGGAAAAAGATATATTAAATCAAGTAAGGGTATTGATTGGAAGAGTAGGAATTGGATATTTTACTGAATATGTTTCAGTATTTTGATGATTTATGGATTAGTAAAGCTCCGAATAAAATGATTATTGTTTCAAGATAAAATAGAGACATGTAGCTACAAATGGTATGAAGAAGTTGAAATCTAATTCAGTTTATAATATGTTTAAATTTCAGATAGAATTTGTGTATAAGTATACTGATTTGGACAAAAATAGACGAAAAATGTTTGAAGTGTATCTTTCGAATCACTGAACCAAATGGATTGATTTTAGTGTCATTGGAAACTTAAGACAAGGGAGAACAATTTTCTAGAAGAAAGAGTTATGTCAAAATATTCAAGGGTGCTTTTAGCAAGACACTTAAGTATAAAAAACATAAGGCATAAATGGAAGGACAAATGGGACAATTCTCAATCATTAAGGGCATAATTGGAAGAAGAAGTGTTGTCTTGCTGATAAATGAAGAAAAAAATGTGAATGGAAGGGAAGAAGAAGAGAATAATGAAATGAGAAAGAAAGAGAAAGAGAGTTTGATTGTTTGAGAGAAAAGAAGAGAGTTAAGCTAGGGTTTAACTCTCTTAGTCTTCAAAAGAGATTTTGGAGTTGATCAAGAAAGGAAACAAGTAGAGGAAGAGAAGAGCTTCGCTTTGAGCTACGGATCCCTTAATTTAATGAAGAACGAAGGGATCAATAGAGGTAAGAGGAACAAGAGAAGAGACTTTTTGAGTAAGTCCATAATCAAGGAAATCAAGGTGGGTACATGTTTATAATAGAGTAAATAAGTCACTACTGTTTTTCTTTAAAACAAAGAAGTTTACTGATTTCAATTGCATCATAAGTGTTGCATCTTTTGCTTGTGCATGATTTCTGAAATCTGCTATATGTTTGCTACATGAACTATGTAATAGTTTATAAAGAGATTTTTCAAGTAATTTTTTAAAAGAATAGCAAGTTTATGAAATCAAGTTTTGAAAGTGCATATGAAATATTGTATGCTCATGAAACTCAAGTTTTCAAAAAGTGTTATTTTGGGCAACACAAATTTACAAGTCATGATATATGTGTTATGTGGGTTTGTGGTGATCCCCTAAGTTAAGTCACATGCACGTTGACCAAGTTAAAGGCTTCTTCCGCCTACCTGCTAGTGGCATGGAACTCCTTCATAGACTCCCACAAGTTCACGGCTACACAAGACCCTTATGAAAATTGTGTAGTACGTTCTGTTTTGGATTCACCTGAACCATTTTGATATGCTTATGTGCTCATGACAAGTTTGATGCTTTCATGTTTTGCAACTTGTGGATTTTGGCTAAAAGCCTAGGAAGTATGTACTTTATAAACTCACTGAAAATTTATTATGATAAGTAAAATGGTTTAAAAAGTTTTTGCTTATCTTTTTATTATAAACTGTTACCCACGAGTTTTCAAGCTCACCCCCTTCCTGTCCCCACCTCCAAGTGACAAGCAAGAGATGGAGTGAAAGAGAGTCAAGGCATCACTCCAAATTTGCTTATTTTGTATTTTGCGTTTTCGGATTATGTTGTAAGGTGGCTTGAAAGGCCATTATAGCATTTTAAAACCCTTTAGTTTTTAGGGTATTGAAATGTAAATGATGAAAATTATTTGTATGTAATGTATTAAAGAGCATGATGTAGTAAAGATATGCTCAAGTCTTATGATATTCGCAAGAGGTTGGGTTCCAGAAATGATGCCTAACAATATCAGATGGACAATCCCAAAATTATGAAAATTAAAACTAAAAAATTGTATTACTTGTGGAAGTACCAAACTCCACTTTCTCACTTATATTATGTGCTTATATTGTGTACATTGAGGAAATGTACAATTTTAAATGTGGGGAAGGTGATTATGATTTTCTTAAGCTTATTATAATCATTTTATTAAATTTTATCAACTAATAACTTGATTTAGTTTAAATCTATCATAAATAATTTATTTTATAATTAGTATGCAAAAGATGATAGTTAGAATAAATGTGCTTTTATAAGTCATATTTTAGTAATCATTGAAATAGTCAATCTGAATGGAAAAGTTGTGTATTATTTACATATAATATAAATATTTTTGTGAGAGCTTTTGAGCCTAAGGGCAAAATACATGAATTTTAGGCTCTTTTATTCTTTCATATATATTATCATACATAGTTGAATAATTCTATAACTTTATTTTATTATGCATATTGAGATAATAAATTGTTAAATTAGAAACATTAAAATGATAAAGCCACTTAGATTCAATACTTATTTAAGGCTATTTCTTTGACAGTTACCTTACCATAGTTTATCTTTAGGAATAACCAATTTTGAACCTTAGCCTTTTCATTAATTATAACCAAATTATTAACTTTTATTCTATTTTCTTTAAAGCCTTTTCATTATTTTGAACCTTGAAGGTTATTTACATTACTTGAATGTTTGAAACTTGAAAATTTAAAAGGTCCAATATTTCTTTAACTATGGTACAAGATGAATACTCAAATTATATTTATTGAAAAAATTGTGAGCATAGAAAAGAAGAAAAATATAGTACTAATGGATTTATAATGAAGGGACCTATACATTCTGAACAAGATTCTTGTAATGTTTCTTTACTAAATTTCCTTTAAATTTATCACATTTTTATTATCTCAATCATACCTTACCTAAGTCCCATTATAGCCTTAAAAAGACATTTTGGTTTTTGTTTCTAGTTTACATACAAGTGGTAGAGATGTGATAATATTGCAAGCTTATGGTTAAGAGTTTTGTTATGTATTGATTTGAGAGTTTGATACTTTTCACCCTAAATACTTGAGTGCATTGGGTGAAACCTTGGTGAGGGTGTACGTATTTATACTTTTGATTTCAATAAGATTATTGACATGATTATTATTAATATTGACTTATGAAGTTAGTTTTAGGATAACTTGATTCTATGTGGATGTTAATTTGATTAATATGACATGATGATTTAAAGCATGGATGGATAGGTGGAGATTAATTGACAACTCATATCGAGTGCACAACAAAATTTAGCTAACTCTACACGCTAAAATCTTGTATGATGAGTTAGGATTATATCCCCAGGGAATATTTGGTTAATTCTCGTAATGAAAATAATTGATGCAAAGTAAATAAAAATGAGAGGTTTAGGATTTATGTAATGAGAAAATAAAGTTAAAATAAACTAGCAAAAAAATTATAGAAAGCAATTAAAAATGATAAAGGTGTTAGATATATGTAAAATATAGATCTAGGATCAATCTTGGCCTAGACACAATTAAACATATCTCATCGTTCTAATGTTTTCACATCTCTCCTTGAACTATTCGTCGTAGACTAACAATAAGCTTTGCCAATCCTAGTTTTTCTTTAAGTTGTATAGATGCTAGTTAATTAAACCTAGCCACCGAATAACCTAGCATATGATCTCTAGATTCAATTTGGCAACTGCATTACAAAGTGGAAAACATATTAATATAGACAATATCCTCACACATTCGGGTTGTCTAACTTAAGTTATGTTGTTCCTAACAATTAAAGATCATTAGTGGCTACTAACGAACGTCAAATATAATGATTACAGATTATATTCAAAATTATGGCAATAGGTTTGTAATATTCAAAATTCTAGCAATAGGTTTGTAATAGAGTAATCCAATAAATGTATCAAGATTATCTTTAAAAAATCTGATTCAATCAACTCAAAACAATGATAACAATCTAAAAAGAGATTTAATATTAACAAGGTGAGATAAGCTTGACCATGACTCGGGAAGTTATTCTTCCATCTTCGCCATTAATATCTAATAAGAACGGCTACTATTGCCTCTCTCCATTTTGAAAACTAAAGAGGAATAATAAAGAAGAAGTTGTTGCTCGGTTGTTCCTTCGGTTGCTCACTTGCAACTGTCACATATATTCCAAGTTATTCTCCATTTTGTCTCAGTTTTACTCTCTTTTACCTTAACTGTCAATCATATTCTAGTTTCGTTTTAATAATAGAAGCTTGGTTAAAGGAATGGGACAGGTGGTCTAAACTGAAGAGAACTTGATGAAGAAGTTTTTGCCCATTCTTGCTTGGTTGTTCCCCCTTTTCAGTCGTCACAACATGTTCATTATATATTCCAAAACTACGCTAAATGGGACAACTAGCACAAAATGGGATAGTTAGCATAAAATTCACATTGGTAAGTGATTTATCACAAGTATGAGTGTTCTGCTATACTTTTAATGTATGAAACATTTTAATTGTTATAGTCGTGAGACAACATGCAACATTCTCCACTTTTACGCTCTGTCTTGTCTCTTTTTCTTTTAATCTTTTTTTTCTTCTTGGTTCGTGAAGACAATAGAGTATGAAAAATGAGAAGATGGCTCAACAAGTATGCTTTCGAGTCACTTTAGCTCTTTCACATATGAAATGTACCTAAAATCAAGTATGAGCTAAAATGAGTATCCTAAGCATTTTAAGGCATTAATCATTAAGTGTAATGGATTAAATGTATCAAAAATTAAGCACATATCAAGTTTCCCCACACTTAACTTTTGACCTTCCTTGGGAAAATCACCAAAATCAAAGTCACAAACCAAAACACTTATTTTCCATACTTCCTAAGAATAGATAATCATATGTAAAAATGAATGACTTTCAAAAATCATAACAATAACTCAACATTCAAAGCTTCTACTCATGATTAATCAACATTCATTACCTTTAAAAACTGAACAATCTAGAGGTGGACTTGGAAAATGTGTTTAAATAGATTCATAGGTGCACTCAAATACCATTCATAATTAAGACATTCCATAAATCTGCAAATCATTTCATTTCTACACCAATAAAGGTCATATGAAAAATCGTGAATCAAAGGACTTTTTAAGGTTTCAATGTGCACAAAGGTAAAGTGAGATGTATTTGGGTAATGTAGTGTAAAAGCCATCAAAGCTAATGAAACATGAAAAACATTCAATATAACATCAAGGGAAAAAATCAACATTCACTCACACTTGTGTACATCAACTATGATGAATGGAAATACTAATGAAAAACATTCAATATAACATCAAAAGCAAAAATCAACATTCACTCACACTTATGTACTTCAACTATGATGAATGAAAAAACTATGTTTCCTAGCATAAATTCAAGCTCTCACGTCATAAACCACATCAAGCATATATCACTCACAAAAGTTGATAATAAACAAGACTTCGTAACCATAGGGAGTGATCCTTAAGAACTACATCTCCCTCATTCACTTTATACTTAACTAACCCTTTCATTACAACTTTAAGAGGACACACTAATAATGAGTAACTTTGGGAAACATATGCATTTCCTCCTTGATACTTTTATTTAAAATTTTATTTTCTTTTTTTCTTTTCTCTTTTTTATATATATAAAAAAATTAAAAGAAGCTACACTAACAATGAAATTCATAACATAATATTGTAACAATTATAACCAACCCACATACACACACACACACACACACACACACACACACATAGACTTTTGTACATCCACAATCATCAACAATTAATAAATGCTCCATTAGCTTTATGGCTTAGGTAGGAAATTTGGTTAAGTTTAATAGTGTGTAATATGGTTAATCCAAAAAGAAAGGATAATAAACCTCAAAGGGACTTAACAAAGGAAAATTCATATCAATGGGTAGGCTATTTGGCTAATGTAGCTTGTAAAAAAAAGGAATGCCTAATCATTTTTATGTTAATGCATGTGATAAAACTGTGGTCTTCAATAGAAAATCAAAGAGAAATCAAGATGTAGATGTCATGAAGGTCACACACATAAACAAAAGACAGTGAGACTAATATGGAGGTGTCAGTCTAATAAGGCTCAAAATCTTACTGGCTTTTGTCTACTACTAGTTACTACCCTTCTAAAGATAATGGACATTGACCAATCACAAGACCAAATGTACATGCTAAAGTTGTCATGAATTTTTAGTCAATTCACACTCTAATTATCACAATATAGTCTTAAAAGCAATAGAAAATGAGAATTTTTTTTATTTTGTTTGTTTGATTTTGAAAACCACCTAAAAGTCACATAAGCAACAATTAAGCTCAAAAACATGCATAAAACTAAGATCCCCAATTTGACAGCGTGTGTCAAGTGCATTGTAAAATTTACCAAACTTTGCACATAAAAATTTGTAGATATGGTGAGTCAGGATCGTATCCGCAGGGAATGTTCGTTTAATTCTTGTAATGAAAATAATTGATGCAAAGTAAACAAAAGGGGGGTTTTGGGTTTAAGTAATTGAGAAAATAAAGTAAAATTAAACTAGCAAAAACAAATTATAGAAAACAATTGAAAATGATAAAGGTGTTGAATATATGTAAAGTCTAGCTCTAGGATCAATCTTGGCTTAGACATGATTAAACATATCCCATCATTTTAATGTTTTCACATCTCTCCTCGAACTATTGATCGGGACTAATAATACGCTCTACTAATCCCAATTTTTCATTAGGTTGTAGTTAATTAAGAAACGCTCATTAATTAAACCTAGCCTCTGAATAACTTAGGATATGAAGTCTAGATTCAATTTAGCAGCCACATTACAAAGTGAAAATGGATCAATATAGGCAATAACCTTAGACGTTCGGGTTATCTAACCTACGTTAAGTTGTTCCTAATGATTCAAGATCATTAGTGGCTACTAACAAATATCAACTATAACGATTATGGATTATATTCAACATTCTAGCAATAGGTTTGTAATAGAGTAATCCAGTAAACCTATCAAGATAATCTTTACAAAACTCGATTTGATCAACATAAAACAACAATAACAATCCAAAAAAAGATTTAACAACAAGATGAGATAAGCTTAATCGTAACTTGGGCATCAATTTCACCTTCGAACTGGTGTCAGGAAGTTAGCCTTCTGTCTTCTTCATTAATCTCTAAGAAGAATGGTTGTTGTCGCCTCTTTCCATCTTGAATATCGAAGACGAATAATGAAAAAAAAATGTTGTTTGGTTATTCCCTCGGTTGCTCACTTTCAGTCGTCACACATATTCTAGGTTAGTCTCCTTTTTTGTCTCACTTTTACTCTCTTTTTTCCCAATCGTCACACATATTCCAATTTATTCTCTTTATAATAAAAGGTAGGTTAAAAGGAATGGGACAGGTGGCCTAAACCAAAGAGAAGTTAATGAAGAAGTTGTTGTCCACTCTCTTGATTATTCCCCCTTTCCAGCCATCATAACATGTTCATTATATATTCCAAAGCTAGGTTAAATAGGACAACTAGCACAAAATGGGACAACTAGTATGAAATTCACGTTGGTGAGTGATTTCTCATAAGTATGAGTGGTCTGCTTGCTTTTAATTCATGAACATTTTAATTGTTATAGCTGTGAGACAATAAGCAACATTCTCCACTTTTATGCTCAATCTTCTCTCTTTTTCTTTTAATCTTTTCTTCATCTTGCTCTGTGAAGACAATAAAGTATGAACATTGAGAAGATGCTTCAATAAGTATGCTTTTCGATCACTTTAGCTCCTTCACTTCTGAAATGTACCTAAAATAAAATATAAGTTAAAGTGAGTGTCCTAAGCATTTTAAGGCTTTAGTCACTAAGTGTAATGGATTAAATGTATCAACAATTAAGCACATATCAATAATAAAGGATATGTGTTATAAAGTTTGTAATTTAGATTATGATTTGTTTGAGACAATCAAAAGCTTAAGCATGGGGATGTTTGATAGATGTATATTTGGCTATAATTATACACCTATATTTCATTTTTTTGGCTTGATATTTTATAGTTTTGTTGTATATTTGGTACTTAATTTGCTCCAAGTAAATTTATAGATAATAATTGCCTTCATAGACAAAAAGGAGAAGAATTTGAATGAATTGTGGCATAAAATGAAGATTCGAAGCAACTTAAACTTACCCAGCCGTGTATGTGCCCGTGTAAGTCTTTATGAAAGTGTAAAGTCATGATTTTAAGTGTTTTTTGATCTACAAGGAAACTTATGTAATCTTGTAAATGATTGTGAATCTCAATAGAAATCCTACATTTTATTATAAAAGGATGTGAGCAAAATTATTAAGCAGTTTTGATACGTAAGACACCTAGAAAGGCAACGATTTTAATTAAGGGATGAGGAAAACACGAAGGATACATTAAGAGGTCCAGTAGATAGCTACATCAAATCCAAACTTGCAAGAAGATTTAATAAAAGAGAAAGGGAGATTTAAAATTATGATTTCTTTGTTTTCTATTAGATTTTTTACATGTTTTTCAAATCGTTTTCTATGATTAGTAACTAAGCGTGTATAGTGTCTAGGTGTGACAAACCTTAGTTAGGACAGTCGTATGCTTTAATCTTTTATTTAATACAATTATATTGATTGATTTATTGCAATTCAATTATGCATTTTATTCTTATTCTAATATATTCAAAATGTTAGTGCATAATTTGATTTCATATGATTAAGATTGGCAAATCCTCTTTTATAAATAGATCTACAATAATTGGAAGTAGATGCATACAAACCTAGAGATAGGCCAACATAAATCCTCATAATTAGAGCCAAACCTAATAATGGAATTCATAAATTGATAAAGCAATCAAAAGGGTTTTAATTAAGAGTTCTGTAAATCAATTGATGGATTAGTTGTTAATAGTCTAAAAAGAGTTATTAACATAAGATAGGGATTTTCGTGGTCCAATAATCAATAATATGATTGCATGATAATAGGCTAATAATTCAAGGACTTTTAGGGGATTCATTACTTAAACTACTATTTGATATTGATTTTTCTTCATATTCTACTTATCCTGAGTTCAATATTGTTTACTCTTAATTTAGTTTATTTGTTTAGTTTTAGTTTTAATTAAAAACCAAAAATCCAACTCTTAGGGTAGATAATAAAAAAGGATATCTACTAGTAATTACCGTCTTTGTGGGATTGACATGTACTTGCCTGTACTAATTACAGCTACGTCATATGCTTATGAAAAAATTAATATTGACCTTAACCCTAGATTCAATCAAAGTTTCTGTTAAAGGGAATCATTATTCATAAGTTACAGTGACTAAGTAGCCTAATCAAATCAAAAAGGTTTATCTCCCTCCATCCCAAATCTATAGGAAGAGAGCTGATATCAAGACCATTAAATGAAGGAGTAGGGATGAGAATCTCACATCAAGATCATTAATCGAATAAGTGGGGATGAGAATCTCATATGGTGCACCTCTCTCTATCTAACCCCTTACACATGTTATTCACATAGGTGACATCTTACATTCTTCTTTCAATGATGTATTCAATCAAGAAAGATATGTTGTAATAAAATCAGGTTACATAATAGGTCTATAAGGGAACACCAAGAAAGAGGATCAGATCACGCTTAATTTCAAACACTTCTTCTGCCTTTCTGTCCATTATGTAATAAGAATTGTTTCCATTAAAGGTTTTCTTCCTCTTTCTTTTTAGGTACCTTTTATCCATTGGTAGTTCTCCGCCATCTAGATCTATAAAATGGTCAGTGTCTTAGAAAAGAACAAATCAGTTTAATAATAATAAAGATAGATCTATTAAGATAGTTAGTAGGACAGTCAAAAGCAAGTTGACCAGATAGTAATAATCAGTCTTTCTTTTTCTTAAAGCTATTATGAAATAAATTGATTTCATTCAGCCTTCGTCGAGGATCTTTTTTCAATTGCTTCTTCTCTCAAGTAAGACCATCCATTATAAAGGATAAAGTAACAAGTAAGGAAGTTTGAAGCCTTTATTATAGCCAATCCTAATCTTTGTCAGCCATTTCCCTTCCTGCCTTTGCTTTGGTACCCTATGACCTTCTTTTTTTACTTACCAATTGGAGCTAGCTACTAGAACTTTCCAATAGCATTACCTTCTCATGCCATTATATGAATAGTTCATGTCCAATTTCAACCTGATGTTTTGTTCGTGGGGTAAGATCAGTGCCCTTTTATTATTAGAAGGCGGGAATATGGGTTATGCTTCGTCCTTTCCTTATCTTGCTAAGTGTTATTATATCATATCATATTAGCAATTAAGGTAATCCTGTTGATTAATATAACTAAACATACTCCCAAAACTCTTTAAAGCTTAGGCTAGCATATCAAATTCCAATTGACTTTGGATTTCTTTTGAAAATATGATTTCCAGCATATGCTATCGAAATAGTCATCTTTCTATCATTCTCCTTAATCCTCATTTCATAGTGTATCACCCGATCGGTATATTTCTAGCTAATTAGTTCTACCTTTAAGAAGTTATAACTCATTACAACTCTCTCATTTGCATGACAAGAATGATTAGAAATCGCCTTCCACTTTTTTTCCAGAAAACTACATATATCTTCCTAGCTGATCCTACTTTATTTTAGTTTCTATCAAACTAAAAAATCTACATTGCTACTCCTAAAGAACTCCCTTATAGCAAGTTCTTTATTTACACTATTAAGACCTCATGATATTCCAATAGCAAATTTCATTGATTGTGATGACCCTTTCTTCCTAATACTTTTTCATAGCTCATTTTATCACAAAAATAGGGGCATTTTTTCTTTTTATACTATCATTTGAAGAATTTGGCTCAAATGTCAACATCTTTCCATCTAAGAGTTGGACTAGTCTTTCTTCTAAGTGCTTTCCGCCTTTTATATATGGAATTTCCTTCCTTTTTGTTTGTAGTTTTTAGATCTTCTCAAAGGACCAAAGGTCATCATAATCATGTCCTCTAAGGAAAGAATTTAGAAGTGAATCAAAAAATTATATTCATAGTATAAGGCTTCAAAATAGAAAGATGAGATAAAGATCGATTTGAGATGAGATTAAGATAGAAAGATTCTATAGTAAAAAGGAAGAATAGCTATATGAGCTTGAAGTTTCCTTATGCAAGGGAGGAGGTGGAATTGACACACTATCAGAGTATCTCATATTGACTAAACATGAAAATGTTAAAGGACTTATAAGTGATAAGATCCAACTAACCAAATAACTAATTATACTTATTTTGGAGCAATTGAAGTGAATCACACGTTAATATAATGCTTATAAAACGATATAGAATGCACGAGAAGGGGGGGTTGAATTGTGTATTCCCCTTTTTGAAATTCTTTCAAAAAAGATTTGTTAGAAATAATATTCTTTTATAGAACTTCCGATAGATTCTAAATAATCAAAAAACTTTGAATACTTTGTATACTAATTAAGTAATGATACAACTTGAATCTAAAAGAGATATAGAGTAAGAGTAGTTGACATAGCGATTTATCCTGGTTCACCCCAAATAGTAGGCTACGTCCAGTCCTCAGAATTCTTTCTGAGATTTCACTATCTCTTCAACTTTTACAAGTATTCTTTATGAGCCTCTTCAGGTCTCTACAATTAGTATTCTTTCACACTTAGCCTCTACAGGCTATCTGTACCACTTTCTCACAGATAAGTGTTTGAACACTTGTTACAGTAAAAAAAATAGCTCTCAACTATTTTGCACAGAATGCTTTTTACGATCACGTAGATGTAACTATGCTAATTTGCAATTTTTCAACTTTTTAACTAACTTTGCAATCTTTGACTTCGACTTATATTTATAGCCTTCGTCTCCAACTGCTTCTTGATTCTTATTTCTTGAATCTTGTTTCTTTACCAGAAACGATTAATCAGTTGAGTTCTGTAACTAACCCGAACTGACTCTTGCGTCTTCTTCTCAATCCTCGTCTTCGTCTGTTGTACTATTGTGTCTCCGTCTGCGTCTGTATTTCTCTTTTGCATATGCGTTGCTTCGTCTGTGTTGCTTCGTCTGTGTTTATTTTGTGTCTGCGTCTGTTTATTTCTTCTGCATTCTTCGTCTACGTCTTATTGTGCGTCTGCGTCTGTATTTGTGTTTCTTCATCTGTAATACTTTGTCTGCTTTGCTTCTTCTGTATTGCTTGCGTCTGTTCTTTCAATTCGCGTCTGTGTTTGCGTCTTCATCTTATTTCTATTCGTCTGCGTCTTTGTCGCTTCGTCTGCTTTTGTTTTTCTTTTATTTTGCTCTTTGTTATACATCAAAATTATATCTAAGTAAAGTCATTTTGACTTAACAATCTCCCCCTTTTTGATGATAACAAATTATATACAATCAAGAAAACAAAATACAATTTATGAAAAGAAAAAAAAACTTATCTTCAACAAAAATCTTTTTCTTCTTCCTTCTTCTTTCGCTCCTTTAATCACACCCTTAAAATTTGACGTTTTCCATTCCTCTTCTGCTCATTCTCTTCTCCCCCTATTTGTTATAATAAAAAATGATTAATGACGATGACTCTTCAACAGTTATGTCATCATTTTCTTCAGATCATTCATCGTCTCCTTTATCTCGTTTACTTCTCCACGTAATTGACTGATTTCTGCTTGAGAGGCAAACGTTGATGAGGATTGATCATTATGTTCGGAGGGCGAAGTGAACACAATTGTTGTAGTATATGCGTTCGAGGATGGAACATAGTCTTCATTAATCGCAATTGTGGGTGGATGAATGAATACTCTTGACTCTGGAATATCCAAGTCATAGGGAGCAGTAGCATCAAGAATCGCCTTCCTTGCAAGTGGTATGCCTTCACTTCAATAGGCGATTGTATTAGATAAGGGTCTAATACGCAGAACTGTCTGTACCAGGAATTCAATGAAGGTCCCTATGATTAATCTTCCCCTTACTGGACAGTCTTCTTTCTTATCAGTATAGCTACAACTTTCTCCTCCATTAGTCTCTTTAGAAGCGCATGCCTCATTAATTTTCCGCACTTCTTCTTCAATTTGATCTGTGGATAGATCATCACAAACTTCTTCTTCAAGAGAAAGTTTTGATTTCCCCTTATTCAAATCCAAGGGATATCGTGGCTGAATGTCTGGTACAACCTTTATTATCGACTGTTCTGTGACTGGATAAATAGTGCACGATCGAGAAGACATTTTTGTAAGGTCTGGCCTTGTAGCAGCATACCTTAAGGTATCATAGAAGTTCCTTTCGTCTTCATTCAATATGTGCAATGTCTCACTATTTATCAGAATAGGTTGTAAGACAGCCTTTATTTGCCTTAGGGTTATTTGCAGATAGCAATTGCAGTACTCCTCCTTGTCACCACTTCAACCAGTCTGACTTCAAACTTATCCTTTCTTGAAAATTCGGAATAGTTATGAACGACAAGACTAGGTTCATCATATTTCTTCAATGGTACCTGCACTGAACTCAGATCTGTTGTGACTTCTTGTTGATTATTGACAGGAGTAGGCTGAACCAGGTTAGGCTCAACTGGTTGCTCCGGTTGCTCAACAATGGGAGTATTCTTCTCTTGATTAGCTTCCACAGGAGTAGACAAACTCCTCCTTCGACTAACCACTTTAGTTTTTTATTCTTGGAGTTTTCTTCACTTGAGACTTCTGTGTCTCAGACTCCAATTTTCTCTTCTTCTCAGTCTCCTTGCTCTGTTTGGCTGATTCTTCCTCTAAAATTGAGATGAGAGCTCTTGTCGCCTTTGCCCTTGGTGCACTAGATTCAGAGGCTTCTTCTTGTTCCTACTCTCTGATTCTTCTCTCTTCTTGTTGCCTTAGGGTTCGAATCCTAGGTGATCTCCTTGATTTCTTAGTAATTTCACCCAAAAGATTCTCTCCTTTTCTTTTTTTCGCACCATCGTCTGTCCTCTGAGCAACATCATACTCTTCTCTAGGACATGCCTGTTTCAACAAAGGCCTTTTATGAAGTCTTCTCCTTTCTTCTATTGGCATACTCACACTTCCATGAGATCTAGAACATGTTGCTGGAGAATTCTTTAACAATCGCTCCCCTCGCTTCTAGTTCTCCTTGAAGAGTCTCGCTTCTACTTGACTCACTGTCCTCAGACCCATTTGTCGTATCGTGACTGAGTCAATTTTACTCTTCACAGGTACAATCCTTTTATTTCCTCTGTGTAGAAGGATTCCGGATTCATAAAAATCCTTGTAAGAAGCATGCCGTAAGGATAGTCGTTTGTATCCTTCATCCCTTAATCATATAATGTAAGATTAAGAAGGGTAAGTCAATAGATCGCGATTCAACAGGTAGAACAAATATTGTTCATCCAGAGTGGTTACCAAATGCCTTGAACCTACTCTGGGTAAAATGCAATTAAACAGAATAGTATGAAGAACCCTAGCTTTTGGGACCAGACTCGAAGTCTTCCTCTCTGAAGGGTCATTCACTCCATACAACTGTCTGCTAACATCTTCTTCCCTCATATTGACCATTGTCATCCACTTAGCCTTGGTTGACAGAGTCTCACCAACCGATGGACAATCAGTCACCATCCTTATCAGTTCCTTAGTCACAACAACAGATATACCGTCTACTGAGGATACAATAGTGTTGTCTACAAGTTGAGCATTCTTCCAAAACTCATACACCTCGTCAGTATAGACTGGTTCTCGTACCTGGAAGAAATTCCTCCAACCAGCTCTTTCAATTTCAGGTTCTACGTCCATACCATCCTTCCTTAGCGACTCGAAATCCACATGCCTTCCGAATATCATAGCTGCCTCCATTGTTTCAGAATGAAAACTGTCTCTGGTAAGCTTTTCTTCTAGGGTAGGATGATTGAGAGAATTTGGACAACAAGATGAACCGTCTAAAGATGAGTAAACCGCAATGATTTCCACTTCAGGCTACTTGAAGAGTCTTATAACGCGTGCCCTAGAATCGTTGGGATTCTAAAGATCGTGAAGCGTTTCCCTCCAAAACTTTCTTGTCAGAGAAGTTACCAGCTGTAATTCACTGTTTTTGACGTCGTTAATTTTGACATCCCTTTAGCCTGACTGTTCGCTTAACATAACCATGTTAAGGTTGCGTCTGATCTTCTGGAATCGTTCTTCACTCATTGGTTTAGTGAAGATGTCTGCCCACTGATACTCTGTTTCAATGAACTGGAGTTTAACCACCTTCCTCTGAACATAGTCTCTCAAGAAGTGATGTCTGACTTCGATGTGTTTCACTCTCGAATGCTAAATCAGATTCTTTGACAGATTGATTGCACTGGTGTTGTCGCAATAGATTGGAATCTCCTCTTCTTGAACTGAATAGTCTTCAAGTTGATATTTGATCCACAACGTTTGTGAACAATAGCTTGCAGCAGACATATACTCTACTTCGGCAGTTGATAGTGCAATTGAGCTTTGTCTCTTGCTTGACCATGAAACTAAGTTTGAACCAAGAAAGCAACATCCTCCACTTGTGCTCTTCCTTTCGATTCTATCTCCGGCATAGTCCGCGTCGCAATATCTAATTAACCTGAAATCTTTACTTTTCTCAAACACTAAGCAAAGATCAGTAGTACCTGCGAGATATCTCATAATCCTCTTAACAACAATATAATGAGACTCTCTAGGATCGGCCTCAAACCTTGCACACAAGCATACACTGAATAATATATCAGGTCTACTTGCTGTAAGATAGAGTAAAGAACCGATTATCCCTCTATACAAGGTTTGATCCACCTTCTTACCAAGTTCATCTTTCGACAAAAGGTTTGAAGGATGCATCGGAGTAATCATTGACTTCACATTTTGCATACCAAACTTATTCATCAATTCTTTCATATATTTTTGTTGATGGATAAAGATTTTCTCTTCGGTTTGCTTAACTTGCAACCCAAGAAATAACTTTAACTCACCCATCATGCTCATTTCAAATTCATTTTTCATTAGACTCTTAAACTTCATGCATAAATTCTTTGAAGTAGCACCAAAAATAATATCATCAATATAGATCTGTACAATTATAAAATCACTTTCATAATTCTTCCTAAAGAGCGTCTTATCAACTTGACCTCTACTAAAATCATTCTCTAAGAGAAAAGTACTCAGACGATCATACCAAGCTCTAGGAGCTTGCTTCAGGCCATATAAGGCTTTATGAAGTCTATAGACATGGTCCGTATTTTTAACATCCTCGAAACCAGGTAGTTGCTTAACATACACCACTTCATCTATAAAACTATTTAGAAAGGCACTCTTCACATCCATCTGAAACAGTTTTATATTATGACAGACCGCATATGCCAGCAATATCCTAATGGCTTCAAGTCTAGCTACTGGAGCATATGTCTCATTGTAGTCTATTCCTTATTGCTAATTATAGCCTTGTGCTACTAATCTAGCCTTATTGCGACTTACTCTTCCTAATTCGTCTAGCTTATTCTTAAAGACCCATCTCGTTTCTATAATGGATTTCTTAGGAGGTTTCGGAACTAAAGACCACACATTGTTTCTAGTAAATTGATTCAGCTCCTCTTGCATGGCTAACACCCAAGCTTCGTCTCGAAGGGCTTCCTCAACCTTCTTAGGCTCTATTTCAGAGATAAAAGCCACATTAGCTTCTCTTCTGAATCTGGACCTTGTCCTTACTCCTTCTGAGGTCTCTCCGATAATCAAATCTTCTGGATGAGAACTTTTATATTTCTAGTCTCTTTTCAGTCTAATAGTTTTTGGAATATCTTCAACTTTGTCTTCTTGAGTACCTGGTCCTGGAGTGTTTGTTGTGTCGTCTAAGTTCTTTGAGGGACCTTCACTCTCCATGTCATCTTCCTTATGAGGTTGGGAACTATCATCAAACTTGACATGGATGGTCTCCTCAACTGTCTTTGAAATAAGGTTGTACACCCGGAATGCTTTAGACAATGATGAGTAGCCTAGAAAGATTCCTGGATAGGTCTTTGAATCGAATTTATCCAACAGCTCCTTTGTATTCAAAATAGAGCACTTGCACCCGAATGGATGAAAGTAAGATATGTTTGGTCTTCTTCCATTTCATAACTCATAAGGAGTCTTCTTCAACATGGGTCGCAACAGAATTCTATTCTGAATGTAGCATGCTGTATTCACCGCTTCTGCCCAGAAGTACTTAGGAAGATTCATCTCGCAAAGCATAGTCCTAGCCATTTCTTGAATCGTCCTGTTCTTCCTTTCAACAACTCCATTTTGTTGTGGAGTCCTGGGAGCAGAGAAATTGTGGAAAATTATATTCTCCTCACAGAATAATCTAAACTTCTCGTTCTCAAACTCTCCACCATGGTCACTCCTGATACTAGCTATAGACATTCCTTTTTTATTTTGTAACTTTCTGGATAAGGTCCTAAAACACTTAAAGGATTCATCTTTGTGTGATAAAAACAATATCCAACAAAATCGAGTAAAGTCATCAACAATAACAAGTCCATATTTCTTTCCGCCAAGACTTATTGTTCTTGTAGGACCAAATAAGTCCATATGTAACAACTCTAAAGGTCTAGATGATGTTACAAAGTTTTTAAAAGAAAAAGAAGTTTTAATTTGTTTTCCTTTCAAACAATTTTCACAGAAAAACTCTTTGTCAAAACTTATTTTTGGCAATCCTCTTACCAAATCATGTTTTGCCAATTTTGAAATGTGTTTAAAAGAAACATGACCTAGCTTTTTTATGCCAGATTAGTCTTTCTTCTTCAGAAGACAGAAAACATGAAACATTTTGACTTTGAAAATCTTCTAAATCAATTTTGTAAAGATTATTTCTTCTCTTGGTAGAAAAAAGTATAGACCCATCTTTGTTTCTGACTTCACAAAGATTTTGATTGAATGTGACTATGAAACCAGAATCACACAATTGATTGACACTGATCAAATTATGTTTCAAACCATCAACAAGCAGTACATTATTTATGCATGCAAAGGAATCTTTACCTATTTTACCAATTCCAATGATCTTGCCCTGCTGGTTGTCTCCGAAAGTTACCAATCCTCCCTTCTTATACTGAAGTTCTAGGAACATAGACCTTCTTCCCGTCATATGTCGCGAGCATCCACTATTTAAATACAAAAAGGTTCTTGCCGCATCTTCCAAGGAAGGATATCTGCAGGAGAAACTATTTTATTTTTTGGTACCCATATTTTCTTGGGTCCTTTAGGGTTAGTAACATGCACATAATGAGTCTTTTGATGCATATTACTAGTACGTTGATTAACATGAGTTTTAATGTAGTTTCTCTTTTGAAAGAAAGGGTTCTTATGAGGATGAGACTTATTGCCTGTAAACCCTAATCCGGTTTTATCACTCGAATGTCTACATTTTTCAAGCATCTCGTTCATTTTCTTTGTGCTCTCGGTGAAAGTAGCTAAATCAGCTGATAAATTCTTAATTCTTAGTTTCAGCTGATTGATCTCTTCTGATCTGTCTACGACTTTCTTTTTCTCCTCTAATTGCTTCTTTAGACAGATATTTTCTCTCTCTATTACTTCTATATGTCTAATGTTTTCTACATACTTTTTCTTTAACAGTTTGTACTTTTTCAGAATAGCATGAGAATCTTCTAACAATTCTGAGTAGGCATCATGCAAGTTATCGTAATCAGATTTTACCTCCTCATCACTATCTTCCTCGGCTACCAGGAAGATGTTTGCATGTTCAGATGACTCGGAACCTGTATCTGATTCTGATGAATCTAGGTCCTCCCACGTTGCCATCATGCTTTTCTTGCCTTCTCTACTCTTCTTTGATTTCTTCTTTAGAGTAGGACATTCGGACTTGTAGTGTCCAGGCTGATTGCACTCGTAGTAAATGACAGCTGACTTCTCTGGTTTAGCTTCATCTTTGACATTCTTCTTGAAAGTCTGGTTTGCTCTGGACTTCTTCTTCCACATGCGTCTTATCTTTCTAGAGATGAAAGATAATTCGTCGTCTTCATCACTTGACTCTTGTTCTGATTGGTTGGAGTCGCCATTTTTTGATTCTTCAATATTTAACGCTTTTGATGACTTCCTCCTTCTTTGAGTCTCGTGATTCTTTTGTCCGGCCTTTAGCGTTATCGTCTTGTCCTGGGCTTATCTTCAACATCGAGTTCAACTTCATGAATCTTCAAGGATCCAAGCAGCTCGTCAAGCTTTAGCACGCTCAAATCTTTGGCTTCTTGCACCGCAATAACTTTAGGTCTCCACCTCTTCGGAAGACTTCTTAAGATCTTTCGAACATGATCTTGATTGTTGTACGTTCTTCCAAGAGCTTTCAATCCATTGACAATTGTTTGAAATCTTCCAAACATTTGATCAATAGATTCTTCATCTTTCATCCTGAAAAGTTCGTACTGGTGCACAAGAATACTTATCTAGGATTCTTTAACTTGGCTTGTGCCTTCGTAAGCAATGGACAATGTGTCCCACGTCTCCTTCGCAGTATCGCATCCGTGGACTTTGTCATACTCGCTCCTGCTTAGGGCACAGGATAAGAAGAACTTCGCCTTTGAGTTCAGCTGTATTCTTGCCTTTTGATCAGCCGTCCATCTGATTCGTGGAATAGAATTGCCATCTTCATCAACTGGTGTGTAAGGTCCGTTCTCTATCACGTCCCAAAGGTCGACATAAGTATATTCTATGAATAGCCGCATCCTATCTTTCCAGTAATGATAATCTTCTCCGTTGAATGCTGGAGGTCTAGTGAATGAGGCTCCTTCTGCAATGTATACATGTGATTCCCCCATTATCTTTGATCCACACTTTGCTAAAGTGATTCTTGGATACCTCGCTCTGATACCAATTGAAGTGAATCACACGTTAATATAATGCTTATAAAACGGTATATAATGCACGAGAAGGGGGGGTTGAATTGTGTATTCTCCTTTTTGAAATTCTTTCAAAAAAGATTTGTTAGAAATAATATTCTTTTATAGAACTTCCGATAGATTCTAAATAATCAAAAAACTTTGAATACTTTGTATACTAATTAATTAATGATACAACTTAAATCTAAAAGAGATATAGAGTAAGAGTAGTTGACATAGCGATTTATCCAGGTTCACCCCAAACCGTGGGCTACATCCAGTCCTCAGAATTCTTTCTGAGATTTCACTATCTCTTCAACTTTTACAAGTATTTTTTATGAGCCTCTTCAGGTCTCTACAATCAGTATTCTTTGACTTCAAGAGAAGTCTTGATGGTTATGCTCCAGCTGAAATAATTTGATCCAATTAATGGTGTAAGCACCAACGCCATACCTGGATGATCAGATGGTTGAAGAAAAAATGGATCGTCATCTACAAAAACACCATGCCGAGAACGAGTTTCCACGCGATCTGCCATAGATGAACTAGACAACTGTCGTAATAGTTAAAATCGCCTTCTCCTTCATTGAAATCAAGAAATCGCCACTTTCGCCGCTTTCACCGTCTCAGAATCAAGAAATGCCTCTTTCTCTCTTTGTGAAATCAAGAACCCTAATTTCGGCTCTGATACCATGTACAAACTATTAGATATCTAAAGTAAACATTGTTATGAATAATACTTTCTTATTCAGCTTGTATTATACTTCAAATCATTATATACAGATGTCAAGTACCGTATACTTACAAAGTACTACTTACAGAGCACTAACCACTAACGTTTACTAATATTTACATAGTACTAACCACTAACGTTTACTAACAATAACTATACACTATCCATAAATAATTACAACAAATAAACATCTTTCACGACTACTACCATTATAAGGAAACAACTGTTCATTAAATAGTTCAACCTATAATGTAGTAGGAGAAGGGCAAGTACACCGAGATTATAATGCTTCTTGAAATGTCTTATAAATTCAATTAATTATGTATTAAAATTTCAATCACTTCTTTATGTTTTAAACTTAAAATGAATTTTATTATTTTAATAATCTTAATATTTATTATGATTTATAGTATTCAAAACACTAAAATTTAATTATATTTAATAAATTTTAAAATTTTTATTAATTTAAGAGAATCAAGGCACGTTTGCGAATAAGCATTAGGCTGCGTGTCATAATCAGAAACGGACATGAAAGTTCCACCCGGAGGTGACGACCTAAATGAATACCAAAGAGTTCACTACATCCAAGTCACTACAACAAGAGTAATTCTTGTTGCAAGAACAAGTTGTATAATTCCAACAAAACGGCCCAAAGGGAAGAGACGACCAACCAAGTTGAGTACTAGTGACATGACCGTCGTTAATTTCAAAGTCCCGCAAATGGATACAAACTCTCTTCTATATATTATTTTGTTCTCCGCAAACTTCGCAAGCTTTCTTTTTAGAGCTGGTAAGGGTTGAAGCGCAATTCCAAAGATGGGATCCAATTACCATGCACTTCTATTCCCTTTCATGGCCAAAGGCCACCTCATTCCTATTCTCCAACTTGCCCGTCTACTCCTAAGCCGCCGTTTTGCTATCACCTTCATCACAACTCCGGCGAACTGACCCTTTGTTGCCAAATCTCTTGAAGACACCACTGTCTCTATCGTCGAGCTACCTTTCCCTCAAAACATCCCTGGAATTCCTTCTGGGGTTGAAAGCACGGACAAGTTGCCTTCAATGTCGCTGTTCCCGGAATTTGGTCGCTCCACCAAGGCTATGCAACCGGAATTTGAACGCGTGGTTGCAACTATAGAGCCTGTGAACTTCATGGTCTCCGATGGTTTTCTCTTGTGGACTCTTGAGTCTGCAAATAAGTTTGGTTTCCCGAGATTGGTATATTTTGGTATGTCCAATTATGCGTCGTCCGTTTCAAAAGCTGCGAGTCAGGAAAGGCTTTTGTTCGGGCCCAAGTCTGACAATGAGCCTATCACTGTTCTTGAGTTTCCATGGATTAAGATCACTAGAAATGATTTTGATCTTATTTTCGCAGACCCTAATCTAAAAAGTTTGGATCGTCTGTCTAATTTTACTCTGTCTTACTTTGTCTAACTTTAAAACAGCGTCGATTTGTTCTATATATTGGATAGCTCTATGGCATATATGGACAGGCGCCTGTGGGTCCCACGCACAGGCGCCGTTTGCAAAGCCACAGCCGAAGCCAAACGGCGGAGGAATTTCCTTTGTACTGCACTAATTAAAACAAACGATAGAGAGTGGCTTTGGCTTTTTCTCTATCGTTTTATAATATTTATGAATAACGTTTATTTCCATTATTGTAAATACTGTGTATTATGTTTTTTTAACATAGTTATTATTATTTTATTTATTGCAGAGTTATTATTACTAACTCGCAATATCATTAAATTCCTTTTAATGAATCTAGCAATCTTTTGTTATCTTTATTATTATAATTGTTAATAGTATTAGTATTATTATGATAATTTAGTTATGATTATTAAATTTATCAATTATTATTATTATTATAATCATAAAGAACAATCTTCATATAATTATTATTATTTGTATTATTATTATTATTAATAGTCTTCATATTATTATTATTATTTGTATTATTATTATTTCTATTCTTATTCTATGCTTATTATTATTATTATTATTATTATTATTATTATTATGTTGAATATTGTTATTATTATTATTTCTATTCTTATTCTATGCTTAGTATTGTTATATTTATTATTATTATTATTATTATTATTATTATTAGTATTATTATTAGTATTATTATTATTATTAGTATTAGTATTATTATTATTATTGTTATTATTATTATGATTATTTCTATTATTATAATTATTGTTAAATCTTATGAATAAATTAGGTGCATATGTGCTATAAAATTTATTATCATTACTATTATTAAATTCCTTATTAATATTAGAAATTGTTATTATTATTATTATCATAATTTTTTCCACAGTGCATTTTATTATTATTATGAAAATTGTTTATTATTTCCATAACATTTTATTAATATAAATAAATAAAAGCAAACAAAGGTAATGAAAAAAATCCATTAAATATTAAATTCATTATTAAAATATAAATACTACTAACATTTATTTAAAAAAAAGGAAACAATTCTCCCAATCTCCAATTTCAACCAGCCTCGCGAAGGCTTGTTACTATTGTATTTATTTCGAGTGACAACTAGATGTCCAATCCCAACTGCATTTAAGGAGGAGTGTTCGAGTATCCTATATTGACTAAACATGTAAATGTTAAAGGGTTTATAAATGGTAAGGGCCAATTGTCCAAATGACTAGTTCTATTCATTTTGACAATGGTTGAACCGAGCCCAATTCTTGTTAATGGGCTCTACAATTAAAAATTCTAATGTACTTTTTTTATAGAAAGACCTATATGGAATGAATTTGCTTTGCTTAGAATTATCTTGATCATGTAGAAATGAAATTCAGTTCAATGGACGCAATTCTCCAGAGTTCATAAACAAGGATACAAAACAATTCTTGTCAGAAAGATTAAGCAATGTTCTGAAGAGAGAAGCACACCTTAATGCTCCAATGATCATCAGTAGCATTTCCAAATTGTATCTTGAAGAAAATGAGTTGCATAAGGCAAGACAAGTTAGAGACTCTCGAAAAATCTAAATGAACAGGCTTATTAGGAAGTTAAGGAAGATAAACAGGAAATTCAAACTAGATTTTTAGACATGAAGATGGTGATTCATTGCTTTGTAGAGACTTGTCCCCTAAAAACTTAATAAGGTCTTTTCTGGCTCCTGTATTAGGAACGTTATTTAGGAAGCTTCTTCTCGAGGATCGCCATATTCTAACTGGTGCCCACATCAGAAGGAAGCATGAGTCCTTTAACAATGTGACTGTTAATATGAAAAAATTGAAGAAGGAAAAATTTAGTATCAAAGATAAATTCTCAAATTTAAAATACAATCTTAATCTTATAAGGGTAGGCTATATGGAAAGAAAATGAAATCAATAGCAAAGTCCCATGGTTTTGAGCAGGATATCATGAAAGATACCATGAGTGGACTGACACTTACTATGAACTTAGGGCATAGGGCTATTATGGTATTATTAAATTCATTATGTAATATTAATCATCAATATACAGATTTTCATTAGTAAATCCCTCTGTTTATTTGTCTTACATCTTAGGAGAACTCAACTGAGGTACCTCAAAGCCTTGCATCAATGTGCAACAGTCCTCAAGAAGAGTTCTGGAGGCCAACAGATGACATCAGCCCAACATCAACTCTTGATCTGAAAGAATATGATTCTTTGCCTCAAGTTTTCATAAAGATCAGTTGCAATCTAAATGGTTAGAAACATTTCTTTCTTTCTTCAATACAGAGCTTTTACTTTAAAGTTCTATGCATATTTTGATTGTATACATTTTACATGAATTTGCTTGATGATTCCATGTAGAATTTAAGGGCAAGCTATGGAGCAATTAGTAAAGGTCACAAGTTCGAGTCACAAAAACAGTCTCTTTGTAAAATACAAAATGAAGGTTGCATACAATTAATGACCCTTCTCCGATCCTCGCAGAGCAATAAACCTTATGCATTGGGGTTTGCCCTTTATTCCAAGTAAAATTTGAATTGCTTCTATAGGATGTCTCTTTGTTCCAATATCTCTTATTGGCTTTATGTTTCAAGACTCTTAAGATAGGATGGTTTGGTAAGCTCTTTTTGAGGATTTGTCCCTACTATACTATTGGTTGTCTACTGCTAACTAATGCCTACACCAACCAATAAAATGAAGTTTTTTTTTTATTTTGATATAACTATGTACTACTCCATAGATCTATCGTAATTGAATTCGAGAGTGAAATTGTTAATATTTTTCTATTTCTTGTTTTTTAAGAGTTGCGAAAGCAACTAAATCAATTAAATCAAATGGCCATGAGGATGCAAAGATACATGAACTTGTGAAATTAACGATTGTTTTGGATAACATAGCAAAACCTTACATAAGAGATTAATTCGTCAATTTTGGTTTATATGATGGGTCATCTAATCAATGTTTATCCAAATGAGACCCATCTAGAAAACCTATTAACAATTAGTTTTTGAAGAAGTGAAAGGATCATATAGGAAATAGGCCAAGGACAGGGAACTTACAATCAAGCTCACCTGCCTACACCCACTCTTGACTTGTCCTTATTTTACCTCATTTTATTCCTTATAAAGACCCACTTTTGATACTCATAAAGATCAAAAAAAGATAAAATATGGCCCTTTTTTACTTTACCCAGAGCCTATAAAACATTAGGAATGCCTGCTTACAATGGGAAAAAGTGAGAAAAATAGATTATAAAATGCTATTCGATTTGTCGAATGAAACACTGCCAGTTGTATTTAGACCTCCCATAACCATGCCTAGATTTAGAAGGAAGATTATAGGTATGTCTGCGCTACCACCTTTACATGGAAAGAAGTTGCTTAATAAATTGGAGATTGTACAAGTATTATTACTCACTAGATAGTTTGAAGGCCACAAATTTAGAATCCTCTCCATTGTCCACTTTGATGGACAACGAGGCTATTGCTTTTGGGAAAGAGATAAAATGCCTAATCATGGAAGATATTATTGTAGGTTTTTTGAAAAACAAGATAAAAAGAGAGATATAATTGTAGAAGGAAGATACAATTTTTATTCTTTCTTACCTTATCAACTTTTATAGCTAAAGGAATAAAACAGAAAATACTAGAAACATAGGATACTATTTTCCCACTAAACATGATCTAAAACAACCTTCACATTTTTAGGAATAATAAACAATAACTTCCTAAATTCTAGAGATATGAATCTAACAAAAAAATCAAAACAAATAGAGAAAATAAGACAAAGTCAATGTGCAGATCTTTAAACAAATATTCAACACTCCTCCTTTGCTTCAAGGACTACAAACTCCGATCTTCTACCTTAAAAACTTGAACCTTTGAGCTGAGAGTGGCTTTGTGAACAAATCTCCTAGCTAATCTTCTGACTTCCAGTAGATTAAAGTTAATTCCCCATTTTGTTGAACTCCCCTCATAAAGAAAAGTTTGATGTTAAAATGCTTAGTCTTCCCATGAAAAACTAGATTTTTTGAAATAGAAATTGCAGCTTGATTATCCATAAACAAATTAGTTGCTTCAATATGTTCCAAATGCAAATCAACCAATATTTTCTTCAGTCACACAGTCCGGTTTACTGTAGAAGTTATTGCTACAAATTATGCCTCTGTATTCGCTTGAGTCACAAAACCCTACTTTCTTAAACAATAGCCTAATGTACTTCTCATGTCTTCTAAAGCTCCTCCTCAATCATCGTCTGGAAAACCTCTAAGCTTAAAGTTTTGACTCCTCTCAAAATTGATTCCATAATTAATGGTACCTTTGATATAATGTAATATTCTATTTGCTGCAACTAAATGCGTCTCATTAGCATAATGCATAAAATGAGATTAAAAAAAACTTACAGCAAACTATATGTCAAGTCTTGTTGCAAAAAAATACATTAAACAACCAACCAAGCTTCTAAAATATCCTTCTTAATCTTATCTGTACCATCTTCCATACTCAACTTCTCCTTTTGATTCATTGGTGTGCTCATTTCTTCACATTGCTCCATTTGAAACTTCTTTAATATTTCCTTTGCATGTTTTTCTGATAGATAAACACTTCATCTTTTCACTTTGTTTGACTTCAATTCTAAGAAAGTAGTTCATAAGCCCAATGTAGCACCCCCTTACCGTAGAGTACCCACCGGAACACCCGTAGGTCATTCCGATACATATCCTCCGATAAGAGAGAACTACAGACAAACAAATATAAACTCCACATGGCATCACAATAATAAAATAGTAATATGAAATTGAAACTTTTTAAAACCAAACTGTGTTCCATTTCATTTCATCAAACTCAGTAATTTATACAACTGTTAGTGTTCTCAGTCTGTACATCACTTTGAACACTTAACCCAAAATACTATATATAACAAGAAAAAAAATAGCAGTCCTAACTAGGTCATCTCAAAAGAAATCCCAGCTGATCGACCTTTGAGCCATAGCCTCTCTCGGTAGTCTGATCTACGCGGCTCTACAGTCTCTCGGTAACTATCCGTCTACTCTCGATCCTGAAAAATAGGTTGCAATTTTGGGTGAGTTTGTGAACTCAGTGAGGAACCATCATCGATGGTTCGCCCAATCCATGCATCACACAAACAAATTACATAAATAAGACAGTCACAGTAATCATATAGTCACATACAGCAAAAAGGCATTTCAGGTATTCAGTTATTCAGTCCAATATGTATGCAATGCACATGTGACACTTTTCTATTTTTATTACAGTGTTGTGACCGAGCGCTTACACAAGAAATGAAGCGATGATGCGTCTAGGAGTAGGATTATCTCCCTTCGAGCTCGAGGCTCGTTTCGATGTCGATGGCGACTCGGTCACAACTATTCTTATCCGCTTATGCATCTGTATGAAATGCATATGCCCAATTTAACCAATTAACGATCGGTGAATCACAATCAATCACAGTAATAACAAACAAGTAACAATTAACACATCAAGGCACTTCTATGTCAAATCTCCCAATTCATCGGACCATCTGTCCGGAATCCAGTCAGAAACAAACGTATCCACTAATCCCACCATTATTCTCCACATTAGACATATAATAATTGAACGAAAACCATCTCAGTCACTCACCTATTACTTCCGAGTTAATGTCGGGAAGTCTCTGCTATGTCGGTAGGTCGACGCTCCAATTGTAACTCTATAATAATCAGAGAAGTTAACTATTACTAATTGTCCAATCAGAACGAGTTAATGATGCATATGTAACAATTAAAAGGTGTACAATGCATGTGCATGATATTCCCAGTCCTAAACCAAACTTTTCCATCATAAAAATCCGTCTAAAAATTAGAAATATAACAACACAGAAATTACTCAATTCGGACCTCTATCGGTCCAAAAATAAATAAAACAGTGACCAAAGAACCATTACCCGGACACACATTAATTTCCCATCCCAAAATTCCCAAAAGAACACAAAAATCAAATAAAACAATTAATATATATATATGCTGCCCTATTTCCTTCTCTTTTTTCTATTTTCAAACCGAAATTCAACACCAATAACTCTTTGCACACAATTCAGAAAATTACAAACTATATCTCGTTGGAAAGATCATGAACACCTCTATAAGTTTCATGAAGACCATAAAAATCAACTTCACCCCTAAGGGAGTCAAAAATCCAATCGAAGCTACTGCCCAGTCAATGCCTCTCAAAACAATGCAGGATTTTGCAAAATCCATAACTTTCCAGTTCCTCAATCAAAAATTACACAATAAATGTGCACAGAAAAATCACAATGTTTTCTACAACTTTCATGAACAACCTGAAATCAAATTCACTTACTAACTAGGTCAAACAATTCAACAAAGAATCTTTTGAAATTCCCCAATTCCCCTAACTGACAAAGAAATTTAAAACAAAGATAGCTCCTTGCACAAATCTCAAAAAAATCACTACCTTATATCACTGGAAAGATAAGATCTCATAATTCAATTTCATAAAGGACTCAGAATCCAATTCCATGATTAACAAGCTCAAAACTGTCATGTAAGTGACTGCCCTAATCAGCAGTCAATGACCTAATTCAGATTCAGTTTTTGCAAATTCATTACTCCCAAATCTAATATCCAAAAATAGCATGCTATATACCATTTTCAAGATAATTGCTTCCTCTACAACCTTTCAGAAGATCATATAAGCCAATTCAATTCACAGAAATCTCTAAATTTGCTTCCAATCAGAATACTCACAAAACCTACACTTATGGCTAGGTTCCAACATAATGCACATAAACAGCCAACATTCACAGGTCATAACTCACAATATACATATCGAAAAATTGCAAAATCAGTGGCAATGGAAATCAAACCAGATAGGCTTCAACTTTCATTAAGACCATGTTCACCAATTCCTTCTAAATTAATCCAGAAAAATCATCAAAACAATTAGGTCATCAATCCAGGTACTGTTCACACAGCCCATGCTCTGATTTTCCAAGCCAAAATTCAACCTCTTAGAGCTACAATTAGACAAAACCTATTTCACACAAAATTGTAGCCAATCAACTAAAATTTCATTTGGCACAAACTGAACCTCAGTTTCACAACTACACTATTAGTTATGAAAAAACAGTGTAATCAGTACAAAACTAATTTTCCAGCTTTGGTACTAACCTTAGATCCTATCACTTCCAATACCAATAACACATCACTAAGCATCCAAATGGACAAGAAATTAGTCACTAGATCATTCATACATTCACTTAGACCAATAGTCACAATTTGGCAGCACTAAACTCTTCATTTCCATGCAAGAATAATCATCAAGAATCAATCTAAAATCAAGTTAAAACACTTCTAAACCACATCATTCATGCTCACCTTATCAAATCATACTCAACATAACCTTACCCAACAATTCAAGCTATAAATTTCATAACATTAAAGCATCATAAATCATGATTAATAAACAATAACTCCCATTGAATGCATCTAACAACCATGATTCATGAAATACATAATGAAAGCTTAACATAAACCTTACCTAATCAAGTTTTTCCAACTTCAATCTCTTCAATTCTTTACTTAATCCTCTAACTCAACACCTTCTCCACTCTCTTCTAACACCATGCATGTGTAAGTTCATCATGGAAAGAAAGTAACTTGGATGCATGCAAGGCGCTTAAGGTGGGAGGAAGTAACATTTAAAGAAGGAGAAAAAATCAATGGAGATGAAAAAGGAAAGTGTGTTTTCGGATGATGAGGAGAAATGAGCAATAAACTCTTCTTTCTCATCCCTTTAATGTGAAGTCACCGAAAACACAAGGAGAGGAAGAAGACAAAAGCATTTATATGGTGAGGACAAGTGGCATATAGAACAAAAAGACAAAATAAGCTAAAGAACAAAACAAGTAATAGGATTTCTTAAGAACCCTAATGAAATTTGACACATTCAAACCCAATGGCCCTCATTTCAATCCCAAAATAATATACCCAATATTGTAGTACCATTGGATAGAAATTTTCGATACCGAAAATCAACCGGTTCGTCACTTGGTGATTTTTCCGGTCCGGGAAGTTTCTCCGGAAAATTCCAGAAAAATTTCTAAAAATCCCTTAAAATATAAGACACACAAAGATTCACTCAAATGAATTTTTTAAACTCAATTATCACGTTATCCACAACAAAATTTCATTAGGCACAAATACCGGGAATGTCATAAATGCATGTACAGTTATTTTTCATGTGCAAAAATTTCACTGTTCACATGTGACACTTTTCTATTTTTATTACAGTGTTGTGACCGAGCGCTTACGAAAGAATGAATGGCGAAGAGCAGCGTCTCAGGGAGTAGGATTATCTCCTTCAACTCGAGGCTCGTTTCGATGTCGATGGCGACTCGGTCACAACTATTGTTATCCGCTTATGTATCGTGTATGAAATGCATATGCCCAATTTAATACCAATTAACGATCGGTGAATCACAATCAATCACAGTAATAACAAACAAGTAACAATTAACACATCAAGGCACTTCTATGTCAAATCTCTCAATTCATCGGACCAACTGTCCGGAATCCAGTCAGAAACAAACGCAACCACTAATCCCACCATTATTCTCCACATTAGACATATAATAATTGAACGAAAACCATCTCAGTCACTCACCTATTACTTCCGAGCTAATACCGGGAAGTCTCTGCTACGTCGGTAGGTCGACGCTCCAATTGTGCCTCTATAATAATCAGAGAAGTTAACTATTAATAATTGTCCAATCAGAACGAGTTAATGATGCATACGTAACAATTAAAAGGTGTACAATGCATGTGCATGATATTCCCGGCCCTAAACCAAACTTTTCTATCATAAAAATCCGTCTAAAAATTAGAAATCTAACAACACAGAAATTACTCAATTCAGACCTCTATCGGTCCAAAAATAAATAAAACAGTGACCAAAGAACCATTACCTGGACACACATTAATTTCCCATCCCAAAATTCCCAAAAGAACACAAAAATCAAATAAAACAATTAATATATATATATATATGCTGCCCTATTTCCTTCTCTTTTTCCTATTTTCAAACCGAAATTCAACACCAATAACTCTTTGCACACAATTCAGAAAATTACAAACCATATCTCGTTGGAAAGATTATGAACACCTTTACAAGTTTCATGAAGACCATAAAAATCAACTTCACCCCTAAGGGAGTCAAAAATCCAATCGAAGCTACTGCCCAATCAATGCCTCTCAAAACAGTGCAGGATTTTGTAAAATCCATAACTTTCCAGTTCCTCAATCAAAAATTACACAATAAATGTGCACAGAAAAATCACAAGGTTTTCTACAACTTTCATGAACAATTTGAAATCAAATTCACTTGCTAACTAGGTCAAACAATTCAACAAAAAATCTGCCCACTGAAATTCCCCAATCTGGACAACAAATTTTAAAACAGCATAGCTCCTTGCACAAATGTCAAAAAAATCACTACCTTATATCACTGGAAAGATAAGATCTCATACTTCAATTTCATAAAGGACTCAGAATCCAATTCCATCATTAACAAGCTCAAAACTGTCATGTAAATGACTGCCCTAATCAGCAGTCAATGACCTAATTCAGATTCAGTTTTTGCAAATTCATTACTCCCAAATCTGATATCCAAAAATAGCATGCTATTTACCATTTTCAAGATAATTGCTTCCTCTACAACCTTTCAGAAGATCACATAAGCCAATTCAATTCACAGAAATCTCTAAACTTGCTTCCAATCAGAATACTCACAAAACCTACACTTATGGCTAGGTTCCAACATAATGCACATAAACAGCCAACATTCACAGGTCATAACTCACAATATACATATCGAAAAATTGCAAAATCAGTGGAAATGGAAATCTAACCAGATAGGCTTCCACTTTCATTAAGACCATGTTCACCAATTCCTTCTAAATTAATCCAGAAAAATCATCAAAACAATTAGGTCATCAATCCTGCATCGCTCACACACCCCATGTCTCTGATTTTCCAAGCCAAAATTCAACCTCTTAGAGCTACAATTAGACAAAACCTATTTCACACAAAATTGTAGCAAATCAACTAAAGTTTCATTTGGCATAAACTGAACCTCATTTTCACAACCACACCATTAGTTATGATCAAAACAGTGTAATCAGTACAAAACCAATTTTCCAGCTTTGGTACTAACCTTAGATCCTATCACTTCCAATACCAATAACACATCACTAAGCATCCAAATGGACAAGAAATTAGTCACTAGATCATTCATACATTCACTTAGACCAATATTCACAATTTGGCAGCACTAAACTCTTCATTTCCATGCAAGAATAATCATCAAGAATCAATCCAAAATCAAGCTAAAACACTTCTAAACCACATCATTCATGCTCACCTTATCAAATCATACTCAACATAACCTTACCCAACAATTCAAGCTATAAATTTCATAACATTAAAGCATCATAAATCATGATTAATAAAAAATAACTCCCATTGAAAGCATCTAACAACCATGATTCATGAAATACATAATGAAAGCTTAACATAAACCTTACCTAATCAAGTTTTTCCAACTTCAATCTCTTCAATTCTTTACTTAATCCTCTAACTCAACACCCTCTCCACTCTCTTCTAACACCATGCATGTGTAAGTTCATCATGGAAAGAAAGTAACTTGGATGCATGCAAGGCTCTTAAGGTGGGAGGAAGTAACATTTAAAGAAGGAGAAAAAATCAATGGAGATGAAAAAGGAAAGTGTGTTTTCGGATGATGAGGAGAAATGAGCAATAAACTCTTCTTTTTCATCCCTTTAATGTGAAGTCACCGAAAACACAAGGAGAGGAAGAAGACAAAAGCATTTATATGGTGAGGACAAGTGGCATATAGAACAAAAAGACAAAATAAGCTAAAGAACAAAACAAGTAATAGGATTTCTTAAGAACCCTAATGAAATTTGACCCATTCAAGCCCAATGGCCCTCATTTCAATCCCAAAATAATATACCCAATATTGTAGTACCATTGTATAGAAATTTTCGATACCAAAAATCAACCGGTTCGCCACTTGGCGATTTTTCCGGTCCGGGAAGTTTCTCCGGAAAATTTCAGAAAAATTCCTAAAAATCTCTTAAACTATAAGACACACAAAGATTCACTCAAATGAATTTTTCAAACTCAATTACCACATTATCCACAACAAAATTTCATTAGGCACAAATACCGGGAATGTCATGAATGCATGTACAGTTATTTTTCATGTGCAAAAATTTCACTGTTCACAAATACCAGTATGCATGAACAATCCTAATTAATCCCAGTCACTCTCATCCTATGACAAATTACTATTCTACCCTTCCCGTAGGGGGTGGGATGTTACACCCAAGATCTATCATCTCAAAAACTTGTATCATTTCATATTTTAACTCCTCAATCAACATTTGATTATTTCCTATCACTAAAAAATCATTATCATAAAGAGATATAATGATAATATCACTTCCCTTTTTTTAACATAAGGAGTGGCTACAATGATAATATCACTTCCCTTTTTTTAACATAGGGAGTGGCTTCAGATAGGTTTTTTTTCAAAACCTAAACTCAGTAAATTAACATTTATCCTACTGTTCCAAGCTCTAAGGGCTTGTTTCAAATTTTGAGTAGATAAACCCTTCCTCTTTGCCTTCCATCACAAACCTATATGGTTGTTCCACATAAATTTCTTCCTATAGAACAACATTTAAAAATGTAAATTTGACATCTAATTGGAACACATTCCAACCTTTTTGTGTAGCTATAGCTAGCAATTTGATTGTGTCTAATCTAACAACAGGAGCAAAAGTGTCATAATAATCAACACAAAATATTTGAGCATACCCTTTAACTACAAGTCTGACCTTGTGTTTGTTAATGGAGCCATCAGCATTCAGTTTTGTTCTAAACACCCACGTTACACCAATAATATTTTTGCCTTTGGGTTTGTCAACTAGAATCCATGTTTTGTTCTTATGGATCATATACATTTCCTCCTCCATTGCATTCTTCCATTTTGAATCTCAAAAAACTTCTTCAAGACCGACAAGTTCACATATGGATACATTACATCTTTGAAGGATATCCGATGGCAACCTTTTTCCTCTAATTGGAGTGTCATCTTTAAGTTCATTTCACCATTGTTTCATAAGAGGAGTGTTGCTTTCTTAATATGATTTGAATCTTCTCGATTCCGTTTTTCAGTTTCATTAAAGTGAACATATCTTATGACAGTTATCTTTCCAGTTTGAGGATGATAGACTTTATAGACTTTTGTAACTATACTATATCCTATAAAGATGCCAAGAAAAACTTTCTTGTCTAGCTTGTCACGTTACTGCTGTGGAATTTGAATAAAGCACACACGTCTAAAAATTTTAAGAAAACTTAGTGAAGGTTTAAACCCATTCTAAGCCTCAAATGGTGTCTTTTCCTCCAAAGCCTTTGTTGAAAGCCTATTTTGCAAGAACGTTGTAGTGTCAGCTGCTTCTACCCAAAGTTTCTTTGGAAGCTCCATCTTATGCAACATACATCTGACCATCTCTATGACTAATCTATTCCTTCTTTCAGTAACTCTATTTGTTCAGGACTATAAGGAGTTGTAAGTTGATGCTCTATGCCAACTTCTTCACAGAAAAGATTGAATTCTATAGAGTTGTACTCTTTTCCATTATCAGATCTTAATGTCTTAATTCTGCAACCACTTTGGTTCTCCACCATTTTCTTAAATTTCCCAAATACACCAAATACTTCTGACTTAAAATTTAAAAAACAAATCCAACACATTCTTGTAAAATCATAAATGAACATAATGTAGTAGAGTCTACCTTTCAATGATGGAGTATTTTGAGGTCCAGTGATGTCAAAATGTATAAGCTGCAATTTTTCTGTGGCTCTCCAAGTTGATTTAGGAAATGACTTCCTGTGTTGTTTACCAAATTGACAAGCACTGCAATCAGGCAAAGAATCAACAAATTTGGGTAGGTTTGTTGATAGATTCTTGTTCTTGATTTCAAACATTCTTATAAGATGACAATGGCCTAATCTTTTGTGCCAAATTTTTGTGACACTAGCTTCAGTAGGATAGGCTATATGCTCCTTGTTAGACCAATGGTGGTTGACAAATTAAATCCCACTTATGTTTTGATAATAATAAAATGTATAGAATTGGTTAAGAAATTGTTTCAGGTATTTTGGGATTATTATTGTGCAAATCAAGATGGACAAGTGATAAATCATTGAAGAATCAAGATGGAAGTTTCCTATAAGTGAAAGAGGCTTAAATAATGAAGATTATAGAAGATTTGAGTGGATAGTACCGTTGAAGCTTACATAAGTCGACTAGAACATCATATGTCGACTAATATATGAAGATATGTCAACACAAGTCGACTAACAGCATACAAGTCGACTTATCGTGGACCACAAGTCGACTTACACATCACAAGTCGACTTATAGAAGAGCGGAGATGCAAGTTTACGTAAAATGTTGTCACAAGTCGACTTATACAACTCGACAAGTCGACTTATGCATACAGCAAATAAATTTCAACGGTCCAATTAGCCAAAAATGGAAGGGAGATTGTTAAGGAACGGTCATAACAATCATGCAACGGCTATATGGGTTCCCAACAGCTATATTTCTTCAAGTATAAATAGAGGATGATGGAAGAAGAGTTGAGAGAAGTTCTACAAGCCTACATACTCTTCTATTGCTCTAAAATTGCTCATTATTGTTCTTATCTTATTACATCATGTATTGAGCTTAGTTCTTCAATCTTTATTTTATTTCTCTTACAATTTGAGTGACTAGTGAAAGGTCACGTGTGAGGTAGCTTGAGCCGAAAATCAAGTGGTATTGGTAGGATTTGTGCCTGAAGACAAATCATTTGTAAAGGTAGCTTGAAATAAAATCAAGCGGTATTGTAGGATTTGTGCCGGAAGACAAATCAAGTGTAAAGGTAGCTTGAGCCGAAAATCAAGCGATATTGTAAGAGTTCACACTGAACTACAAAGTGTGCAATAAAGTGGTTTGCAAAATCCTAAGTGAGAGCTTAGGTAGAGGACGTAGGTCTTAGCACCGAACCTCTATAAAAACTGTGTTTGATCTTCTTCCCTACTCTTTTCATTTAAATTTGTTTAAATTATTTTTGTGTGAATTAACTTCTGATTTTATTGTAGAAAAAATTACAAAAAGCTTAAAGATCTATTCAACCCCCCCCCCCCTTCTAGATCGCTAACACTCCTCAGTTGGATCAAATGAGAAGCTTTTTCCTCTTATTCTAACATTTAAAATTTCCTTTCCAATAATACCATAAACATAACAATGAATGTTTTTAAAGTACACTTTGAAACCCTTTTCAACTAGCTAGCCCACACTCAACAAAATTTGATTAATATCTGATACATAAAGAACATCAGGGATTGTTTTTTACCTGAACTTATTGTAATTGCCATAGTTCCTTTTCCTTTTGTAGAAATATATCCATCATTTCCAATTCTGACCTTTGTGTCCTCAGTGGAATTCAGCTCCTTGAAAAGAATTTTGTCATATGCCATGTGATTCGTGCACCCACTGTCAATCAACCAGCATTCTGAGGTGTTGCTAGTTGAGTAACACTTTGACACAAAAATCTGATCCTTCTCATCTTGGCCTACAACCTGGGCATCTGCTTCTTCCTGCTTTTGTACTTTGCAAATTACAACTTCATGTCCAAGTTGATTACATTTGTTACACTTTGCATTTGGTCTCCTCCAGCACTTAGTTGGTGGATGCCCCTTTTTCCCATAGTGATGACATGGTGGAAATTTTTTCTTTGGACTTTTATCTTTGTTTTGAACAGGATTACTTTCATCACTTTGTGTCTAATATTTCTTCTTGTTCTTCCAGTCATCTTAATGCTTAACAGCCAAGGTTTCTTCCACAACATTTTCTTGTCTCATGAGCCTTCGTTGTTCTTAAGCCTGCAAGGTATGTAACAACTCTACCAAAGTGATCATGGATAGATCCTTTGTATTTTGGAGGGTAGTTATTGAAGCTTCATAACGTTCTGGAGCAGTTATAAGAATTTTCTCTACCATTTGAAAATCAGAAAATTCAATACCAAGTAACCTTACCCTGTTGGCTATGCTGAGCAATTTATTTGAGTATTCTTTGATTGTCTCAGAATCCTTCATCCTTTGCAACTCGAATTCCCTTATTAGATTCAACACTTGCATGCCACGAATCCTCTCATTTCCAGCATATTCTTCTTTGAAATAGTCCCAAGTAGCTTTTGTTATTTTGAGAGCCATGATTCTTATAAAAATAGTAGTTGAGACAGCAACAAACAGACATGCTTTTGCCTTTGACTTCCTGGTTTTCTTCTCCTTGTGACTTTTGATTTGTGCTGTAGTGGGATTGTCGGGCAATGCTGGAACTTCATAGTCCTCTACCACAACTTCCCAAAGATCCAAAGCCTCCAAGTATGTCTCCATTCTCACTGCTGAAAGTTGGTAGTTTTCTCCATCAAAAGCAGGTGAAGCTAAATGAGAGAAACTAGTTTCAGTATCCTTTTTTTTTTCTTCACATGTCCCTTAAAGAAAAGAGTTTTGATATCAAATATAGATTTTTTTTAAAAAAATGATAGAAAGAGAGATGTAATTGTAGAAAGGAACATACAATTTTTATTATTTCTCACCGCTTTTATAGCTGAAGGAATAAAACAAAAAATATTAGAAATATGGGATACTTTTCTCCCACTAAACATGATATGAAACAACCTTCAGATTATTAGGAACAATAAACAACAACTTCCTAAAGTCTAGAGATATGAAGCTAACAGAAAAATCAAAACAAACAGAAAAAAAATGAGACAAAGTCAATGTATAGTTCTTTAAGCAAACTTTCAACAATTATTATGAAAACTGTAAAGAAAATGCTCCAATGATATTGTAGGGATAAATATCAAGAGAGAATGAAGACTTTTATATAACATGGTACAGACAGAGGTAACATATACAAGTCATTTATATAGAGCAACCTGAAGGATCGCAATACGCAGTGAAAATTAAAATTGCAATCACATATTCATCTAATGCGTTTAACAAACATACTAATAATAAGAATAGGTAAAAATAAATACCTAGAATTCGTGAGGATTAACCGATACTGAACTTCGAAAACACGAAGTCTCTATATGCTCCACATCGAAAAATATATCCCGCTTTCAACACTTGATATGACTATAGTTTAAATTTGAAGAACCCTTTCTGCAAGAACAGATAAACTAATTTTCCCTATACTCTCTTGTTTTATTTTCAAGTACCGAAAAAGAAGAAGGAAACAAACCATTATCTTTTTCTCATCTTTTTGGTTTTGTCAAAGTAAACGAAAAATACAAAAACAGCTTTTTGTATACTCTCACGTATAAGAAAAACGAACCAGAAAAGAGTCACAATTCCTCTTCTTATCAATGTACATAAAACGAAAAACCAAGTCCATTTTTCTTCACTCACACACGGACTACATAAAAATCATCGATTACATAACCATTACTTTCATGCATGCTAGTCATTAATGAAACGTCACAATGCTTCATTCATAAACGACGCCTCCTTTTATAACCTTTACAACGTTTATTGTTTTGGTTAACGATAAAACCAAAACAATAAATCACCTAGCGTCATTTTTTTAATTAATAAATAATTATTTTATTTTATTATTATTTATAAAATAAAATAAAACTATTTTATTTTATTCTATTTATTTTGTACAAGAGAATTACTACTATTAATTATATTTTCTGTGCTAGCAAAAAATATAATAATATGCCATATGAATTATTTAATAAATTATCTCATAATAAATTAAATAATCATAAACGGGAAATATTACACTCGTAAGTGTGTGACCACATAGGTTCATCATTGGCCAAGGTCTTGAAACAACCATTAAGATTAATGACAACATAGGGTTCAAACTCATTACCTAGAGTTGATGGATCTCATCTTGACTCACCACTAATCAGATAGGTTCTTAATTATATCCAATAATCATTGAACTAGAATTTTTACACACTAGGTGTCCGACATCAAAACGTAATAAGTAACATATTGATTACCATGATGATCTCAGATCAAAGGAAAATTATACATTTAAATCCTTACGAGAATATCTCACTTGACAGTTCATAGGTAATATTAACTATTGGGAATTCTCAGTTTGGTCAGTTCAATGTTCATATCTCTATATGCATCATCTATATATGTAACTTAGTAAATGAGATCTACTAATATATATCAAATAGATACTATTACATATATATTGATCTAACCGGATCATTAAAGTCCTTATTTAATAATCATATGATCAAGAACATTTTAGATTAAATCCTAAAGACTTGACTCTCATTATCATAATCTCCATTATAATGGCAAATGTATAAATTTAATCAAGGACTTATCATATTAGGATAAAACAATAAACATAATATGATAAAATAATTGTCATGCTATTAAACAAAGTTAATAATTACAAAAACTAAATTGTTCAATCTATTACATAACTATTGGATCATGGACATAATTCTAACACAACCATATTTTCGTGGTCAGGTAAGTGTGGAGTCAGTATATATGTCTTGTTTGTGGTTGTTTGATATAGAAGAACATCCTTATCCCGTCATTTGTAGATGAGTTGATCGTCTATATTAATGGGTAAATTTTTTAGGAACTTGTCTTCATTGAGAAAATTTGTGAAAATTATAGTTCACAAAAAGGGACGAAATACCAAAGATCAATGTCACAACACTTTCTGGATCATTTACTCCAATTTTGTGCCCTTATGACGAAATCCAGTTGCCATATATGGCAGATGACTTACAGGCCTGTTTCTCCGGTTGCTGGCCAAAATCTGCTCGCTCTTTTATATGGCCTGGAGAGATTGTACTTTTGAACAAATTTTTCAAGCATTCATGGTTCCATATGGGCTTTTTGCGGTTGCTCTTTGGGTTGTTCTGTCAAAACATCATTTTGGAGCCGCACCTTTTTTTGTCTGCGGAGTCTTTGTTTGGTTCGAGTGTGTCGTTATGTTGGAAAATCATGGTATGGGGTTGGTGCTTTACCATGACTTGACAGCTTCTTCTCACTTGGAATTCATGTACTTGTCTCGAACTTAGACTCGCTGCTTTGACCATTTCATTTGTTATGGAACAATATCACCACAAATCTCGACGGAAGTAGTTGCTAATTAGCTTCCATCTTTCTCTTTCCAAAGGAAGATAGAACGAAAAAGAGATATGGGATCACCCCAACAGTTTAAGAGTAGATGTTTTAATCATTGTGTGGATGAAATGAAGAGTATAAGTATAACAACGCTTATTTTAAGACAATTCGGTTCGGTTAAAAGTGCTGGAACAAAATATGGAAAGGACAGTCATCACAAGATTTCCCACTAAGGTTTCAGAATGTTTTGAAAAGCACAAAAAGGTCAAATTCATTTCTTAAATAAAATTAGTAACCACAAAATCAACTAAATCGTGTTAGGTAAGCTACATTTTCCTGGTCAAGTAAGGATCCAACAAAGATCTCTGAAGGGAGCGACTATGATAAAAAGAATCCAAGAAAGCTTTTATATATTCAGTCAATATGTAAAAGCTACGTTAGGCCAATAAACTGTCTTGGATTGGAGTGCAACCTCACAACAGAAACACTTTTTGTGGCAGGTAGGGAGGTTGATCCCATACTCCACTATATTTTTTATTCATAACAACTACCTACCTTATCTTAACACCAACCGCCTCAATTAGTGCCTTAATTGGTTCGAAAACTTCTACGTATTGCGGAACTCAGGTTAATTTCTATCAATAATAATAAATTCATCTTGAGCAGTATTATCTAGATGAATAGAGTGTAAATGATTGTACTAAAAAATTACACTAGTTAAATTCTCATGAAAGACTAGAGGAGTCACAAACGATCCCACTTAAAACCTAACCTCCAAAACAAAATTTTCCTAGACATGTAATTTAACAGCATAATAATTTATTAAAACTATACCCGACAATTGTTATTAAATAGATAAATAAAGAATATCATAATTTAACGAGATTTAGTCAATTATGCCTACTTCTTTGAACACTACTAAATTAATATTTCATTATTTTCAGGAAATAATACAAGTGAAATATTACAAAAGGAAAGAAGGGATTTTTGTTTTAAGGAAAGACAATTTTAGGATGATCAAAAAACTAAAAGGAGATTATTTTATAAGTAAAACAACCTCCCAAAAATCTATAATTTCTCAATGTGGGATTGTGGGATGAGCCACAATATTTGACTACTCAACAAATCTCCATCTTGGCGAATTCCACTTTTTCAAATTTCTCATAAAACTCGTCTTTAGTAGTGTCTTCAAATGCGCTTTATAACACCCATCTTCAATTTTTAACAATATTGATCAAGACCAATTTTGGAAATTGACTGCAGTCACCACCTTTGTCAACATATCAATAGGATTCTCAATGATCTTAATCTTTTGGATTGCTACTCCACCTTCTTCCAGAAGCTTTCGTACAAAGTGATAATGAACATTGATGTGCATTGTTCTAGCATGGTAAACTTGGTTCTTTGCTAGAAGAATAGCACTTTAACTATCACAATGCACTTTGATGTGTTTTTGTCAAACTCCTAATTCACTAAGCAATCCTTGAAGACAAATTAGCTCCTTCACAGCCTAGCTATTATATACTCTGCCTCTGTAGTCGACAAAGAAACTGTTGACTATAAGGTAGACCTCCAACTAACAGGTCCCTTTGCAAGAGTAAACTCATAGCTAATAGTTGATCGACATTTATCGAGATCACCAACATAGTCGGAATCATAATATCCAACTAAGTAATGACCACCTTTCTCATCCTACTCAAACATTAATCCAATATCTACAATATCTAGAATGCACTGCAGAATTTATTTCACAACTTGCCAATGCTCCTTTCCTGGATCATGCATTTACCTGCTCACGATTACTACTGCTTGTAAAATGTCAGGCCTCGTACACACCATAGCATACTTCAAGCTACCAACAATATTTGCATATGGTATATTTGACATGTATTCTCATTTTGCATCATTCTTTGGAGACAAAGATGCATTGAGTTTCAAATGACGAATAAGTGGAGTTCTGATAGGCTTTGACTTTTCATTGAAGCCAAAACGTTTTACTACCTTTCTCAAATACTGTTTCTGAGTCAAACAAAGTCTCCCTAACTTTCTATCTCTACTTATCACCATACCGAGAATTTTATTGGCTTCACCCAAATCCTTCATTTCAAACTCCTGATTCAACTGAATCTTCAATCTCTCAATTTCTCTTTGATTATTTGAAGCTATCAACATATCATCAACATATAGGAGAAGATAGATGTAGGATCCATCTTTTAGCTTACACAAATACACACTGTGATATTATTTGCTTCTTGTGTACCTTTACTTCATCATGAACTTATAAAATTGTTTGTACCACTTTCTCAAAGATTACTTCAATCTATACAACGATTTCTCTAATTTACATACCATATTCTCCTTATCAACATCCTTAAATCCCTCAGGCTGAGTCATATAGCTTCCAAATCTTCATATAAAAATGCAGTCTTTACATCCAACTACTCTAGATCCAAGTCCAATTGTATTACCAAGTCCAATAGAACTCCAATGAAGGAATGTTTCACAACTGCAAAAAAGACTTCATTATAATCAATTCCTTCCACCTGAGCGTAGCCTTTAGCCACTAGTCTTGCCTTGTTGTGAACATCATTCTTTATCAAGAAATCCATCTTTCTTTGCATATACCTATTTGCGTCCAATTTTCTTCTTTCCTTTTGGGAGATTAGTTAGCTTCCACATATGATTTTTATAAAGGGAACGTGTTTCTTCATTATTGGATGTCTTTCACTTATCTTCTTCTAAACTTTGAACTGCTTCTTTATAAGTGGTAGGAATGCCATCATTTTCAATTGGAGATCCATAAGCCACCATATTAGCATAACGAGTAGGTACTTGAATGTTCCTTTTTAGCTTTCTCAATGTAATTGGTAATTGTTGCTGTGGAGGTTCTTGGGTTGAAACCTCTTCTTCATCTGCCTCCTCTTCTACCATAGGAGTTTTGGTATCTACTTCATCATTTGCTGAGGTAACAATTCTTCCTTTAAACTCCACCTACTTTAAACTACCATCTGTCTACTCAATATTTTCAGTTGTCACCTTTCTTAACATAGTAGATTCATCAAAGGTAACATCCCTACTGAAGATTATTTTCTTTGAATCTAGGCACCAAAGACGATATAATTTCACACTAGAGTTTATCCTTATGAACATTGCTTTCTTTGCACATGGATCTAACTTTGACGCCTTAAAATGATTGTATGTAGTGGAACCAAACGCATGTAAGGAATCATAATTTGTAGCAGGTTTTTCAAACAATTTTTCCAAAGGTGTTTTACCACCAATAGCAGTTGATGGAAGGCGATTAATGAGATGACATACATATGCAACAGCCTCAACCCAAAATTCTCTGCTTAACCCGGCATTGGACAACATACATCAAACTTTCTCTAGCAATGTTATTATGAAGTATATGAAAATACCCTCATCTTCGTATATTTTTAAAAATGGATCACTTATATACTCTTCTTTATTATCTGTACGAAGACACTTGATCCTTCTGCTTGTTTGAGTTTCCATCATCTTCTTCCATTTAAGGAAAACTCCCAACACTTTATCCTTACCCAACACTTCATCCTTAGTCTTCATAGTATACACCCATACTCTTTGGAACAAATCATCAACACAGGTTACATAATAGTATTTTCCTCCCAAAGAAGTTGTTTTGGAAGGTCCTCACACATCAGAGTGAACATAATCCAAAATACCCTTCGTATCATTAATTGCAGTGCTAAATTTCACTCTTATCTATTTCCTTTTGATACAATGCTCACAGAAGTCTAATTTGCAGGCTCGAACTCCTTTCAACAATCCTTGATTTACTAATATCTTTAAGGATTTTTCACTTGCATGTCCTAAGCACATATGTCACAACCTGGCTTCTTTTAGCTCTTGATCATCATTAGAAGCTATTGTTGTTGTTCCAATAACTGCATTACCTTCGTAATAATAAAGGATATTGTTTCTTCGAATTGCTTTCATTACCACAAGTGCACCAAAGATGACTTTCGTTACTCCATTTATTGCATTTATAGTGTAGCATTTTGATTCTATGACTCCCATAAAAATGAGATTCTTCGTCAAACTTGGCACGTATCTGACATCTGTCAGAGTCCTGGTTATTCCATCGTGATTCGTTAAGCGAATTGAACTAATCCCATTTGTGGTGCAGGGATTGTCATTTGATGTGTAGACAACTCCACCTTCTAGCTCTATAAAATCAGTGCACCAATCTCGATTGGGATATATATGACGCTTACAACTCAAATCTAGCAGCCATAGACTATAAGGGCTTATTGAGGATGTAACAATCAATGAAAGATCTGAGCCTATATCTTCACAATTAGCAACATTTCAAATTCCCTTTTTCTAGATAAAAGACACATTCATCTTTGCTCAATTCGTGCCTCGACTTCGATCTCCCTTTCTTTCCTTTAGTCTGACTCTGTGAATAACCTCTGACCACCAAAGCTTCTGCTACTCCATTTGTACTTTATTCTTTTATCTTCGTTCTTAATTCACGATTGTAGCGACCCGAACTTTGCGTACCGGGTGGGTTTCCCGCGCACCTCAAGAGGCCCACGACCGCTACTGGGGTGGATTTCCCCTCGGTATTGTCCTCTTTAGTCAAGGGTGAGTCCACGACTCGAACCCAAGACCTCAAGGTTTGGCTCAATGGTAAGAGGCGTCCTCTTAAAGTGGAACAAAACCTTGAGGTCTTGGGTTCGAGTCGTGGACTCACCCTTGACCAAAGAGGACAATACCGAGGAGAAATCCACCCCGGTAGCGATCGCGGGCCTCTTGAGGTGCGCGGGAAACCCACCCGGTACGCAAAGTTCGGGTCACTACATAAAAAAGGCATCTTTTTAATGTAGAGCCCAGCCTCTACGGCCATCACTCCAGGTATTGTCCTCTTTGGTCCAGGGTGAGTCCACGACTCGAACCCAAGACCTCAAGATTTTGTTGCACTTTAAGTGCACGTCTCTTACCATTGAGCCATCGCCTTTTTAATGTAGAGCCCGGCCTCTACCGCCATCACTCCAGGTATTGTCCTCTTTGGTCAAGGGTGAGTCCACGACTTGAACCCAAGACCTCAAGGTTTTGTTCCACTTTAAGTGGACGCCTCTTACCATTGAGCCAATGGTTCAATGGTAAGAGGCGTCCACTTAAAGCGGAACAAAACCTTGAGGTCTTGGGTTCGAGTCGTGGACTCACCCTTGACCAAAGAGGACAATACCTGGAGTGATGGCGGTAGAGGTCGAGCTCTACAACGATTGTACAAAGCAGTTGTAGCTTCACTAAAAGACACAGCAACCTTCCCATGAAGTAGAGTAGTTTTAAGAAACTCAAACTCCTCACGAAGGAATCCCAGTAACATCAAAGCTAAATCTTCATCTTCAAATGTCACATCAAAATTCATTAAATCAGTAACTAACTGATTAAAACTGGTGATGTGATCATTTATAGTGGTACCTAGAGCATAAGAGAAACGAAACAATCTCTTCTTCATAAGGAGCTTAGTCTGACTACTTTTCTTTAAGAATTTTTCGTCCAACTCATTCTAAAATTTAGATGCAAAATTTTCTTTCGAGAAAGTATTCCCAAGAAAGACTGGAGGGGTCACAAACTATCCTACTTAAAACCTAACCTCCTAGACATTTAATTTAATAGCACATTAATTCAATATAACTATACTCGACAATAGTTATTAAATAGAAAAATAAAGAACATCATAATTTAACGAGGTTTAGTCAATTATACCTACTTCCTCGAACACTAAATTAATATTTCACTATTTTCAGGAAATAATACAAGTGAAATATTACAAAAAGAGAGAAAGAATTTTTATCTTAAGGAAAGACAATTTTAGGATGATAAAAAACTAAAAGGAAGAGGGTTATTTTATAAGTAAAACAACCCTTCACAAATCTATAATTTCGCAATGTGGGATTGTGGGATGAGCTACAACATTTGATTACTCAACACTCTACCAACTTAAAATGATTTATTTTTTACATGTACTTCTATAGCCCATATTCAATATTACTTGCCCTTAAGACTAAAGAATTGTATAATCAACAATGAAATAAACTTCATTAGCTCCAAGATAATATATAAAGATAATGAGTATTTTAAATTATAGATTGTATTATAATTGTATTCATATTTCTTAATTATTATAATTCTTAATACAATATGTAAATTTACAATTTAAAAACCTTGTGTAAAACTCTTAACAATCATTTAACTCTGGTGTAGGATGTTGGTTTAGTAATTAGTTTTGTGTTGATCAAAAATAAAGAATTTTGTAATAGCACAAAGTTCCTTATGGATTGAACCAAATTCCCCTTGTTGCATCATGGAGAGTTACACATGGTCAGCCATGTAATTGTTTGTTTGTTGCCAAAACCAGAAGACTCCAGGCTGATCGGACGAACCATTTCAGTCGGCACACTTGTCAAACACAGCAAGAAAGCATACAATGAATGGATCACTATTGTTGGATGCACCAAGCTCTTTTACAATGCATGGATACCTATGATCACATGAAAATAATTTAAGTCCATTATCTAATTTATTTTATGTGTATATTTATACATATTACATTTAACGTACTAATAAAATGAATACAGACAAACATAGGGAAAGTCACAACGTTAGTAATGTGATAAGAACTTATACAAATGGATGACTGTGGAAGAGTAAATAGATAAATGAACCAGGTAAAGAATGCTAGTATTTAGGATTTTATTGATAAGGGAAATAGATATCGGATGAATAAAGGTCACATTTGAGAGGTCACCAACTCTTTCACTCTTACAACTGTTAAGTCAAAATGACTTCACGTCTAAATAATTTTGATGAAAATCAAATAATAATAAAATTAGAAAGTGATGAAGCTGAAGAGGAAGTGAGGAAGCAGAAACAAAACTAAGACGAAAGCGAAAGCAAAACTAAGACGGAAGCAAAAGCAAAACTAAGACGGAAGCGGAAGCAAAACTAAGATGGAAGCGGAAGCAAAACTAAGACGGAAGTGGAAGCAAAACTAAGACGAAAGCAGAAACAAAAATAAGACAGAAGAAACTAAGACGGAAGCAAAAGTACGATGGAAGCTGAAGCAAAAGTAAGACAAAAGAAACTAAGACGGAAGAAACTAAGACGCAAGCAAAAGTAAGATGGAAGCAATATAAGACGAAGACTCGATACTACGTTGGATAGTTAATCAGTTTGAGTTAGTTACAGAACTCAACTGAATAAATGTTTCTTCAAAGATCAAGAAACAAGAAAAAAGAAGCAATTATCAAGAAGCAGTTTAAGACGAAGGCTATAAATACAATTCGGAGTCGAAGATTCAAAAGTTAGAGATTTTAAAAAGTTTTTGATCTTTAGCAAACACTGTATTCATTGTACGAAACACAAAAGCTATCATTTCTGTAACAAAGCTCGCAATATCTTTCTGTAAGAAAGAAGAAAAGCTGAGAGCCTGAAGAGGCTAAGTCAGAAAAACAATACTTGGTGTAAGAGACCTGAAGAGGCTTTGTGAAAAGAATACTTGTACAGTTTGAAAAGAATAGTGAAATCTCATAAAGGATTATGAGGACTGGACGTAGCCCACGGTTTGGGGTGAACCAGGATAAAATCGTTGTGTCAACTTTTGAACTCTTACTTTTAATTTCTATTGTTTTATACAAGTATATAGAAGTTAATTGCAATACATCATGATTCTTACTCAATAAGTTTTTAAGAAAGCAAGTTTTCAAAGAAATTTGAAAGGGGATTGTATTCACGCAAAAGGATACACAATTCAACTCCCCTTTCTTGCGCATTTTGTCTATTGAATACAACGTCTATACTAACGCGTGATTTACTTCAATTGTTATCAGAACTCGGTGTCCAAAAACTACCGTTACAAAGTGTGGATAAAGGTCCATGGCAGAATCACACGTTTATATAGCTGAAGGTTCCTCTATCACTAGACCTCCCGCGTTCAATAGTGAAGAACACCACTATTGGAAAGATAGGATGCGGCTCTTCATTTAATCTACACATGTTGATCTTTGGGAGATTATAGAGAATGGACAGTATACACCAATGGATGATGAAGGGAATGCCATTCCACGTACCAGATGGTCAGTTGATCAAAAAGCAAGATTCCAGCTAAATTTAAAGGCCATGTTCTTTCTAAGTTGTGCCCTAAACAGAAGTGAATACGATAAAGTTCATGGATGCGACACTACGAAGGAGATGTGGGATACTCTATCCATCGCACATAAAGGCACCAACCAAGTGAAGGAATCCAAGATAAGCATTCTTGTACACCAATATGAGTTGTTCAAAATGAAGGAAGATGAGTCTATCGATCAGATGTTTGGACGATTTCAAACTATCGTCAATAGACTCAAAGCTCTTGGAAGAATCGATGATAATCAAGATCATGTTCGAAAGATTCTCAAAAGTCTACCGAAAATATGGAGATCTAAAGTCACCGCGGTACAAGAAGCTAAGGACTTGAGTGTATTAAAGCTTGATGAATTGCTTAGATCCTTAAAGATACATGAAGTGGAGCTCGATGAAGAAGATAAACCCAGATGAGATAAATCTATAGCATTGAAGACTAGACAAAAGAATCACAAGATTCAAAGAAAAAAAAGTTCATCGTCAAAAGCTTTGAAGATCGAAGAAGTCAAGGATGACGACTCTAGTGAATCTAAACAAGATTCAAGAGAAGAAGATGATGAATTATCTTTTATCTCAAGGAAGATCAGACGCATGTGGAAGAAGAAAGCAAGAGGAAACAAAGAGTTTTTTTTCAAGAAGAATAGCAAATATGAAGGCAAGAACAAGAAAACATTTGTCATCTGCTACGAATGCAATAAACCTAGACACTACAAGTCTGAATGTTCATTGATGAAAAGAAAACCCAAGAAAAATAGAGAAAACAAGAAGAGCATGATGGCAACATGGGAAGATTTGGATTCGTCCGAATCTGACACTGATTCAGAGGCATCAATTCAAACAAACATTTTCTTGATAGCCAAAAGAGAAAGTGACGAGGAGGTAACCTCTAATTTTAAAGAATTACAAGATGCATATTCAGAATTATTTGAAGATTCTCATGCTATACTTAAGCAATATAGATTATTAAAGAAAAAGTTTGTAGAAAACTTGAAGAACACACAAGAGTTAGAGAGAGAAAATGTATGCCTGAAAAAATAAGTAGACGATATGATGAAAAAGGTAGCTAAAGATAGATCTGAGGAGATCAGTCAGCTGAAACAAAGGATCAATAATCTTTCAACTGATTTATCAACATTCACTGAGAGTACAAGAAAGATGAATGTGTTAGGAAGATACAGACACCTAAATGATAGGAGTGGATTAGGGTTTGCTAAAAGCAATACTTAACATAAAAAGAACTTTGTTTCTAATAGGAAGAAATTTCATCAGTCGCATTATCATCATTTTATGAATCATTTTAAGACTAACCCCAAAGGACCCAAGAAAATCTAGGTACCTAAGAAAAATATAATATCTACTGCAGATCTCCTTCCTTGGAAAAAGCAACTCGCACCAATGGTATTTTGACAGTGGATGCTTGCGACATATGACAGGAAGAAGGTTTATGTTCCTAGATCTTCAAGATAAGAAGGGAGGATTGGTAACTTTTGGAGACAACCAGCATGACAAAATTATTGGAATCGGTAAAATTGGTAAAGATTCCTTATCTATTGATAATTTGATGGTTTAAAACACAATTTGATTAGTGTCAGTCAATTATGTGATTCTGGTTTTGAAGTATTCTTTAATCAAAATTCTTATGTAGTCAAAAATAAGGATGGTTTCATATTCTTTTCTGCCAAAAGACGAAACAATCTTTACAAAATCAATTTAGAAGATTTGTAAAGTCAAAATATTTCTTATTTTATATTAACAGATGAAGAAAAACTGATTTGGCATAAAAAGATAAGTCATGTTAGTTTTAAACACATTTCCAAGTTGATTAAACATGATTTGGTAAGAGGATTACCAAAAATGAGTTTTAACAAAGATTTCTTTTGAGAAAGTTGTCATAAAGGAAAACAGGTTAAAACAACTTTTTCTTCTAAAAATATTGTAACTTCATCTAGACCTCTAGAGTTGTTATATATGGATTTATTTGGTCCAACTAGGACATTGAGTCTTCGCGAGAAAAAGTATGGTCTCGTAGTTGTTGATGACTTCACTAGATTTTGTTGGATATTATTCTTATCACATAAGGATGAGTCTTTTAAGTGTTTTAAAGTGCTTTTCAAAAAGTTACAGAATGAAAAAGTAATTTCTATTGCTAGTATTAGAAGTGATCATGGTGGTGAGTTTGAGAATGAGAAATTCAAAATATTTTGTGAGGAGAATGGAATTTTTCATAATTTCTCTGCTCCTAGAACTCCACAACAAAATGGAGTTGTAGAAAGGAAGAACAGGACGATTCAGGAAATGGCAAGGACTATGCTGTGTGAAATGAATCTTCCTAAGTATTTCTGGGCAGAAGCTGTGAATACAACTTGTTATATTCAAAATAGAATACTTATGCGACCTTTGTTGAAGAAAACTCCATATGAGTTATGGAAAGGAAGGAAGCCTAATAAATCTTACTTCCATCCATTCGGTTGCAAGTGTACTATATTGAATACAAAGGAAATTTTGGATAAATTCGATTTTAAGACTTATTTAGGAATTTTTCTAGGTTATTCTTTATCTTCGAAAGCTTATGGGGTTTACAATCTTACTTCTAAGACTGTTGAAGAACTATTCATGTCAGATTTGATAACAGTTTTCAACCAAATAAGAGAGATGATACTGATAAACTATCAGTACCCTTGGTTGATAGTGAAGATGTGTCACCATCAAATACTCCTTTAGACAAAGTAGAAGATATTCTTGAAATGCTTGATCTGAAAAGGGATTGGAGATATAAAAGTTCTCATCAAGAAGATTTGATTATAGGAGAGACCTCATAAGGTGTGAGAACGAGGTCCAAATTGAGAAGAGAAGCAAATGTAGTTTTTATTTCTGAAATTAAGCCTAAGAAAATTGATGAAGCTCTTCAAAATGAAGCTTGGATTTTAGCTATACAAGAGGAGCTGAACTAGTTTACTAGAAATAAAGTTTGATCTTTAGTTCCCAGACCCTCTAAAAAGTCCATCATAGGAACTAGATGGATTTTTAAGAATAAACTAGACGAATCAGGTAGAGTGAGTCGTAAAAAAGCGAGATTAGTTGCACAAGGCTATAATCAACAGGAAGGAATAGACTATAATGAGACTTATTCTCCTGTAGCAAGATTAGAAGCTATTAGGATTTTGCTTACTTATGTTGTATGTCATGATATAAAGCTATTTCAAATGGATGTGAAAAGTGCATTCTTGAATGTTTTTATAGATGAAGAGGTTTATGTAAGGCGACCTCCTGGTTTTGAAGACTCCAATAAACTAGAATCTATCTATAGACTTCATAAAGCTTTGTATGGATTGAAACATGCTCCTCGAGCTTGGTATGATCGTCTAAGTTCTTTTCTAATTGAGAATAACTTTGGTAGAGGACATGTAGATAAGACGTTATTTAGAAAATGCATTAAGTATGCAACATCTAAAAAGACGTTTCTTTCTTGAGTTGCAAGTCAAGCAAACCGAAGAAAAGATTTTTATTCATCAACAGAAATATATCAAAGAACTGTTGATTAAGTATAGGATGGAAAAAGTGAAACCAATGTCAACTCCTATGCATCCTTCAAACCTTTTGTTTAAGGACGAAGTTGGTAAGAAGGTTGATCAAACCCTGTATAGAAGAATTATTGGTTCGTTACTTTACCTTACAGTAAGCAGACCTGATATTTTGTTTAGTGTTTGTTTGTGTGCGAGATTTCAAGCAAATCTTAGAGAGTCTCATTATATTGTTGTTAAAAGAATTTTGAGATATCTATCAGGTTCTACTGATCTTTTCTTAATGTATAAAAAAGGTAAAGATTTCAGGTTAATTTTCTACTATGATGTTGATTACGCTGGAGACAAGATTGATAAAAAGAGTATGAGTGAAGGATGTCACTTCCTTAACCACAACCTAGTTTCTTGGTCAAGTAAGAGACAAAGCTCAATTGCTCTATCCACTACAGAAGCTAAATATATGTCATCTGCAAGTTATTGCTCACAGACGTTGTGGATTAAGTACCAGTTAGAAGATTATTCAATACATGAAGAACAAATTCCAATCTTCTGTGACAACACAAGTGCTATCAACCTTTCGAGGAATCCAATACAACACTCAAGGGTAAAGCATATCGAAGTTAGACATCATTTCTGACGAGACTACGTACAGAGGAAGATCATAAGTCTACAGTTTGTTGAGATAAATTATCAATGGGCAGACATCTTCACTAAGCCATTAAGTGAAGAAAGATCCAAAGAAATAAGACGAAACCTGAACATGGTAATGTTGAGTGATTAACTATCCAACACGTCATAAACCAGATAATCTTCTTGGTTAAGAAGATAAAAAGTCGTAAGAGTTTAAGGTAACAGTAACAGTAAGTTACAGACGGTAATTTCTGTCATGAGAAAGTTTTGGAGGGAAAGCTTCTCAAAGCCTTGAGATTACCACCTACTCTAGAACATTCTTGAAATACCCTGACATCGGATTTTAAAGAACTCTCAACAAAACATTTCATTACTCTGTTTTGATATCAAACACTCCTTGCTCACACTTTCAATTTCAGATACTAACATCATTTTTTTTAGAAATACATTTGTGCGTTTAGTTTTTTATTAACTACAGATACAGATGGAACAATCAATGACTAGTGGAAGACACGTTGATTTCGAGTCCTTAAAGAAGTATCAGATGGATATCGAACCAGAGATTGTGGCAGCTGGATGGAAGAACTTTTTTTAGGTTCATGAGACAGTTTACCTGAATGAAGTATATGATTTTTGGAAAAATGTAGAAGTAGTTGAAGATACTTTAGTATCAGTGGTGGAAACTTGTCAGTTATATTAACACTGAAGTCAATCGAGAAGGCTAATGAGTTTCCATGCATTGGAGTAAAGCTCGCTCATAAAGCAAGATGGATGACGCAAGCCATTATAGAAAAGGTACAGATCAATCGACAACTATATGGGTGTAATGACCCAAAGGAGAAGAAGGCCTCAAGTCTTGTGTCGAAGGCTAGGGTTCTACATTCATACTACTCTTCCATTGTGTTCTACCAAGAATACGATCCAGGAATCTGGTAACGATGTTAGATGAGCAATGTTTATTTCATCTACTCAATCGCTAGCACATAGATCTTCCATACCTAATTCTCAATTACATGGTAAAGTCAAAGAAAGACTCGACTACCCTACCGTATGGTATGATGCTGACAACAATCTTCAGAGATTCTGGAATTCTTCTAGAGAGAGGAAATAGAATGAAGATGAACATCAAAAGCATTATTAGCTCTACAACTATCAGTAAAATGGGCTCGAAGAATCAAGAAAAAGAAGATACAGATTCTATGATGAAAATAAAGATTGAGGGGGACCATGCTGTCAAACGTAGTTTGAGTGAAAAAGTAACTCCCACAAGAAAAGAAAATTCTCAAGTCACTGGAAGAATGCCTACAGAAGGATTGAAGAAATCGTCAAATGATGCAATGAAAGTTATGATGATTTCTCAAAAAGAAGAAAGTCAGGTGCGACAGACAAAGAAACAAGTATCTTTAAAAAGAAAAGGGGAAACACTTTTTTCGAAGAAACCCAAACAAGAAAAAAGATCACCTAGACTACGGACTCATCGTCAACAAGAGTAGAAAAAGGATAAAGAGTTTACTCACAGTGGAGATTCTAAAAAGAAAGCTTTGCAGGCAACTAGATCCTTATTCTCAATTTTGCAAGTATTGGTTAGAGAGGCTAAAGTTAAGAGGAAGTTGGAATTTGAGAAGAAGAATCCTCAACCTCAACAACAACATTCTAGGTTGATTGAAGAAAGTAAGAAGCAGAAAATCAGTTAGAAAAAGAGCACTCCAACTGCTGTTCAACAAAAGAAAAGATCAGTTGAACACAGTCCAGCACAGGTTAATTCTTCTCAACCAATAAGAAAGGAAGATTTGAAAATAAAGATCATTGAAGAAGTTGAACCTACAAGAAGTGTAAGCTCTATAATCATAAGAGAACCCCTGAGAAGGTTGATCAAGGTACAATTTGAACCAATATTGGAAAATAGTTGTACAATACATCTGTTGAATGATGGAGAGAAAAGGTTGTATAATGTTTTGCGAGATGAGAAATCAAAACCATATCCAATACAGATGACCAAGCAAAAGTATACTATTTATCCACTCATAAAAAGAATTGTGATTAAGATTGTACCTGACATTCAACCAAGACCTTACATTGTTCGCAATGAAGATAAGGGGAAGAACAAAATGTATCCAAAAGGGATTACAAGTGATCTGACATAAGATCAAATTGAAGAAGAAGTGAGGAACATAGATGCATCATGTTATGCATCTCAACAAAAAGGAATCTATGTTTCCCACCATATTTCAAAGGCATTAAGAAGTCATTGTGGTCGTCTTACCACTGATGAAACTTCTCAGGTAGTTGGAAGGATAACAGAAGGGAAGTACAGAACCATTAGAGTTGCAGATATTAATTTCAACATAGAGACTCTTGTGCACCTAATTATGCACCTTAGACCCTTGAGCTCTATATCTTCAATTGGAAATGTACTACACTTATTTGGAAAACAAGTTCCAAAACTACCTCGTCCTAATCATCTTGATCTCCCTGATAGGAACTTATCTTTCAAACCTCCTACTATTACAATTATTGAATCAGATGTTTTACCTTCAGAATCATTTGGTAGTACTATTTGTTTTGAAGAAGCACAGCAGAAGATTGATGTAGCCTCAGTCGAAGAACTTCATAACAAGGTTAATGATCTGTGTGTTTCAGTGGGTGACTTACATGAGGTAGTAGCTTATATACGACAAGACCTCAAGTTACTCCGTACTGAAATGCAATAAATGTTCTCTGAAATTTTGAAGCATCTTCGGTTATGATTTTTGATTAATAACAAATAGGGGGAGAAGTGAAAAAGAGAAAGGTAGGGGGAGAAGAAAAGAAGAAAAGTGAAAAGAAGATAGTATAGTTATAAATTTTTGTTCAATTGTATATCTTCTTATAAATAAAACTTGATTATCTTTCTAAAATTATGATTATTTGTTATCATCAAAAAGGGGGAGATTGTTAAGTCAAAATGACTTCACATCTAAATAATTTTGATGAAAATCAAATAATAATAAAATTAGAAAGTGATGAAGTTGAAGAGGAAGTGAGGAAGAAGAAGCAAAACTAAGATGGAAGCAGAAGCAAAACTAAAACGGAAGAAACTAAGACAGAAGCATAAGCAAAACTAAGACGGAAGCAGAAGCAAAACTAAGATAGAAGCGAAAGCAAAACTAAGACGAAAGCATAAGAAAAACTAAGACGGAAGCAGAAGAAAAACTAAGACGGAAGAAACTAAGACGGAAGCGGAAGAAAAACTAAGACGGAAGAACTAAGACAAAAGCAGAAGCAAAACTAAGACGAAAGCATAAGCAAAACTAAGACGGAAGCGGAAGCAAAACTAAGACAGAAGAAACTAAGACGGAAGCAAAAGTAAGACTGAAGAAACTAAGACGGAAGCAATATAAGACTAAGACTCGATACTATGTCGGATAGTTAATCAGTTTGAGTTAGTTACAAAACTCAAATGAATAACTATCTCTTCAAAAATCAAGAAAAAAGAAGAAATAAGCAGTTATAAAGAAGTAGTTGAAGATGAAGGTTATAAATACAAGTCAGAGTCGAAGATTCAAAAGTTAGAGATTTTAAAAAGTTTTTGATCTTTAGCAAACACTGTATTCATTGTGCGAAACACGAGAGCTATCATTTCTGTAACAAAGCTCGCAATATCTTTCTGTAAGAAAGAAGAAAAGCTGAGAGCCTAAAGAGGCTAAGTCAGAAAAACAATACTTGGTGTAAGAGACCTGAAAAGGCTCTGTGAAAAGAATAGTGAAATCTCAGAAAAGATTATGAGGATTGGACGTAGCCCACGGTTTGTGGTGAACCAGGATAAAATCGTTGTGTCAACTTTTGAACTCATTACTTTTAATTTCTATTGTTTTATACAAGTATAAAGAAGTTAATTGCAATACATCGTGATTCTTACTCAATAAGTTTTTGAGAAAGCAAGTTTTCAAAGAAATTTGAAAGGGAATTGTATTCACGCAAAAGGATACACAATTCAACCCCCCCCCTTCATGTGCATTTTGTCTATTGAATATAAACTCTATACTAACGCGTGATTTACTTCAACAACCTGACAGATTATTCACACCTCCTTCCTACCTTACACATGCCCCTATTATACACAACATTTCTTGATAGAAAATTCTAACAACTTGTCACCTAACTACTCTATATGTTACTAGCATTCTAACATAAAAATAAAGCGCCTTTAGCTTGTAAAAATGATAGTTGTGCCAACTATTGGTTCTTTCTTCTTTCTCCTTTCATGTTATATAAGAATAGGAGGCTTAACAATACCACCCTCTATGATTTTCACCTTGTAATTAGGTGGAAAATGGGAAATTGTTGAGTGATTGTGTCACACAACTTACTTCAAATTCTGGAAGGTCCTTTTATTTAAATAACACTTCAGCTACAATATTTGATTTTCCTCTAGAAAGCATATCCAATATGGACTCGAGTTTAACATGCCACTCTAGATCATCTTGTGAAATTTGGGGAATGTCTTGACATGGTTTGTTTGACCCCGCTTGTTGCTTTGAGTTGAGAACCTTGAAACATCGGATAAATGAGAGCTAAACTAGGGAGTTTAAATTTGTAGGTTATAGGTCCAAAGTTTTTAATAATAGGATATAGGGACCAAAATAACTAGGAGATAGCTTCTTGTTCACCTTTTAAGCTAATGATTTACTTCGGTAGGGTCAAATTTTCAAGTAGACCAAGTCCCCAACCTAAAAATGTATGTCTCGACAAGCTTAGTCTATATGTTTCTTTATGTGTGCTTGAGCTAGACCCAACTATTCTCTCATCTGCTTGAGCATTATGTCTCAAACCTTTAGTTGCTCCTTCACTATAGAATTAAATGTGTTAGATTGTGGGTAATACAACATGGGTGACGAGTCCTAACCCTACATCACCTTGAAAGAGGTGAGCTTGGTAAAAGTGTGGAAGCTTATATTATACCAATATTCACACTAAGGTAACGATTAGATCCAAATTCTCAAGGCACCTATTAATGACTTCGGTTTGACCATCCTTTTGAGGATGGTAAGTTGTACTATAACAAAATTTGGTCTATCGTAGCCTGAGTAACTTTTTCCAGAAAGTGTTTATAAAAACCTTATCATAATCTAAAACAACAGACCTCAAAAACCCAAGAAGGTTAACGATGTTTTGCATAAATGCATTAGACACTTTTAGAGTAGAAAATGGGTACGTTACTGTGACAAAGTGGGCATATTTACTAAATATGTCCACCACAACTAGGATAACAATAAATATAGCTAAATTTGGTAAGTCGTTGATAAAATCCATCAACACATCTTCCCAAACTTGTTCTAGTATCGAAAAGGGTTGTAGCAACTCTTCAAATGATAAAGATAAGTTCTTGTTTTATTAGCACACGCCACAGTTATCTACATACTTTCATAGTTCCATTTTCATTCCTAGCTAATAAAGCTCAGCTATGATTCGCTTGTATGTTTTAGAAACCCAGAATGTTCCTTTACTATATTGTTATGAAATTTTGCCAAAATTATTACTGACAAGGGAGAGGAATCAGAGATTACTAAGCATTTGTTGTAATGTAGCTAATTATGGACTAAACTCCATCAAAGTTTTCTGTCTGAGTCCTCACTTAGCAACTTTTAAATGACTGCCAATCCAAGATAATGATCCACCTCATGCATCAACTCATATACATTGAAGCATTGTGTCACAGTAATGTTCAAAAGAATGGGTACTCTAGACAATGTATCTACTGCTTTATTCTCATCTTATGGTTTATACTAGATCTCAAAATCAAATTCTCGTAACCTTGTGATCCACTTTTGATGCTCCTCTATTTTAATTGTTATTCTAGAAGGCGTTTAACACTCTTTTAATCGGTCCAAACCATAAATCTCCTTCCCAACAAGTAATGTCGCCACTTCTGTATAACAAACATTATAGCCATAAGTTCGTGTTTATAAACCAACTTCAACCTTACTTGCCCTTTAAGTGCTTGGCTAAAATAGGCCAATGGCCAAATTTTTGCTTTAAGACAGCCCTAATCCTTATCCTTGATATGTCTATCTCAATGATGAACCATTCTCTAAAGTTGGGTAGGGATAAGGTTAGAATTGTTATCATAGCTTATTTTAGTCTCTATAATGCTTCGGTAGCCTTATCACTCCATTAAAATGCATCTTTCTTAAGCAAATCAATCAAAGGGACAACTATCTTGCCATAATCTTTGACAAATCATCGATAGTAACTAGTTAGTCTGAAAAATTCTCTCAGCTCCTTCAAGTTTGTTGGAATAAGCCACTGTTTTACAATTCTAACCTTGTTGGGTTCACCAGAAACTCCCTCGACCCTAGTAATATGGCCTAAATACTTAATATTATTTTGACAGAAATAACACTTCTTCAAGTTAGCAGATAATAAATTAGTTTTTAGAATAGTCAATACCTCTCTTAAACAATGTTGGCATGCTCGAGTGATGCATTGTAAATCAAAATATCATTGAAAAGCACCCGTACACCTTTCCTCAACATTGGTTTAAACAATGTATTCATGACTAATTGAAATGTAGCCAAAGCATTCATTAATCTGAAGTACATAACCAAGAATTCACAGTGCCCTTGATGGGTCCTGAAGGTTGTCTTTGACACATCTTCAACTTTTACTCTAATTTGGTGATAGCGAGATTTTAAATCTAGTTTTGAAAAAAAAAAGCTCTTATAGCTTGTCAAACAACTCATCCATAGTAGGAATTAGGAATCAATATAGGACAAAGGTCTTATTTAGTTCTCGATAATCAATACATAACCTCTAACTTTTGTCCTTTTTTGGACCAAGATTATGGGGCTCGAAAATGAGCTAACATTGGGTTAGATAATTTTGACTAACATTATTTCCCCCACCAGTTTTTGATCTCATCCTTTTGAGCATAGGGATATCGGTAAGGTTAAACATTTGGTTTGAGATTAATCTCATGACTCTTTTCTCTCCAAGGTGGGAGTTCATTTGGCCACTCAAACACTCCCCTAAACTCCCGGATCACCTATTGTTGGGCCCCGAAAATTTTTATTTTTATTTTTATTGATTTATTTATTTATTGGTTTACTTAATTTATCTTTTTCTTTTCTTTAATTGATTTAATTATGTGTACATATATAGATATACTTATGATGAGTCTTGGAATTAGTAAGTTTATTTGGGGAATTAGAAGTTGGGATCAAGTGAAGGGTTAGAATTAATTGGATTAATTGGAAGTAGGCTTGGATGTGTAGAGCCATATGAGACAAAATAAGGGCTTGTTAGGAAGAGTGGGCTTTAAAGATTAAGGGAATAAGAAGTGGGAGAGCCCAAAGGAAAAGCCTAGTAAGCTATAAGGAGATTGAAACTACATAGTTTTGAGGTAGGCCTTTAAGTTGAGATATAAAGGAATTAAAGGAAGAGTAGGAAGCAAGTTGTCGTAAGAGCCAAGGAGAAGAAGAGAAAACGTGAGCTAGGAAGAAAGAAGGAGCTTTCGGCTAAGAGGAAGGAGAGCTGTTGGAGGTTTGAAAGAAGAAGAAAAAGAAGAGAAATCTACTTGTGAGAGGTAAGTTCTATCTTTGTTTGTGTTGGGTTCAAAAATGGGATGAAATGGAAGTTAGGGTTTGTGTAGAGATTGAAGAAAAATAGAAGAGAAGGGTAGATCTATGGATTTTTTTTAGGATTTCTAAGTTAGGGTTTTGGGTTTTCTGACATAGATGGCTTATGGGTAGGTTAGATTTAAAGTTTATTTTACCTTTGCATGATTTTATGAATGTTATGCCTTTCTTTTAGAATGTATTTATTAAATGGAGTGTGATTTAATTGAAGGAAATCAAGAAAACCCCACTCAAGACAAGGAGGAAGGGCAATCTTGAGTTCGGATCCCGACGATAGGTGGGTAACATTTTTATAGTTGTTGTGTAATGGGCAAATGCCCTATGTGTGCTATCTTTGTTAAATGGTGTGTATATTGAAAGTGTTTTCATTTGGTTTGCAAGAAAAAGAAAGAAACTATGATGATTTGATAGAATGAAAGAAGCATAAAATGCTATGCTTGTGCCGTAATGTGTGAGCATAAATTCGTTGTGATTGGGCAAGAGAGAACCTACTTCGATAGTCACGTGCACGTTGACCCCCTTAGCCTTCGCCCGGCTGCCTGCTTGAGGCTTACGAGATCTGAAAAATGGACTCGTCATGTTTACGGTAAACTTCGAATTTTGTCGTGTTTATGATACTCTCGAGCTAATTGTGTGCATATCATCATTTTTGAGTATATGATGCATATTAAGTGATTTAATTGATAGAAGATTCCATGTTGTGCTTTATATAATAGACTGCAAATGTTTGGATTCTTTATGTGTTGTATGGCTCATTACTCGATGTCTATAGAGGTGTTAGCCACTGAGTCGTGTTTGCTCACCCCATTCTCCCTCCTCAGGTGCAAATTCTAGTTGATCGTGGAACCTTGCAAGGCATCGGGCATAACTCCAAGAAACTTTAGACACTTTTGTATTAAGTTAGTAACTAGCTTTCGGAATGGCTTTATAAGCATATTAAGCATTGAGCATCTCATATGTTGTATTTTGCTACTTGATTCATGATGGATATGATGAATATGCTGATATGTAATTAAAGCTATGATTGAACTCTTGAATGATTGATAAAAAGATGAGAGCTCTAGTACTCTCTTCTTCTTGTGAATTTGTTGATTTGCGATCTGTACTTGACCTTGAAAAGGGTATATGTATGAGTCTTTGGATCATTGAGTTGTTGTTGGGTTTTGTCTTAGGATAGCTTGCTGGAATTTGCAAAGGTTTATGAGTTGTGATAAGGAAAGATTTAGAGATAAGATTAATAGTGACCTTAAAAATGTTCACTGAATATGCTTCAGTCTTTTAGCCACAACGTTTTCTCTAGTAATCCAAACGAGATGATTCTTGTTTTGAATTAAACTAGAGATATATGGCTACATTTTGTAAGAAGACATCAAATTTCAATTCTGTGTCTAAGAGTCCCAAATATTGTCATGAAGTTAAGAATTGGGTGCAGTGTTGGTGCAGGAATGAAAGTCTTATCTTCTGACTTTAGGGGCAATTTTGGGATTGATAAAGATATATTTTGGCAAAATTTCCTTCTGGAAAGTTGTAGATATTTCTTTTATCTTTCCAACGGTATAAAGTTTGTAAATTTTGGACATTTGAGTGAGAAGTTATACATCTTCTAAGTAGAGACGTTCTGGAGAAAGAGGTCAGACAAAGTTAATCTTCGTCTTCGTCTGTGATGACGTCATCTTCGTCTGTGATGATGTCATCTTCGTCTGTGCTGACGTCATCTTCATCTATGATGACGTCATCTTCGTCTTCGTCTATGATGACGTCATCTTCGTCTGTGCTGACGTCATCTTCGTCTATGATGACGTCATCTTCGTCTTCATCTGTGCTGACGTCATCTTCGTCTGTGCTGACGTCATCTTCTTCTTCGTCTGTGCTGACGTCATCTTCGTGTTAGTTTTGCTGACATCATCGTCTGCTTTTGGTTTTGACCTTTCTTCCTTCTTTTGGCCATAACTTTTTGTACAGACCTCCGATTTAGCCGATTTTCGAAGCGTTGGATTCATAAGAAAATTTTCTATCTTTTTATACCTGATTGGTCAGTATTGCTTTTAATTTGAAAAAGGTGGTTTGAAACAAAGTATGACGATCGGTTGTCAAAGTCTGAATATACTTCACTAATTTTAAAATATCTTGAGCTATAGAGCTCCGTTTGAGGCGATTCTTATTTTAAATTAAACTAGAGATATAAACCTACAAGTTTTAGGAAGGAACCGATCGGCAATTTAGCCTCTAAAGTTTTCAAATTCTGACATGAAGTCGGTAGAGGGTCAATTTTCACTGTTTCTTTAAGATAGTATTTTAACCATAACTTTTTCATTTCTAATCTGAATTGAGTGATTTCAAAGGCATTAGAATCGTTGGAATATGAGGAACAAATGTCCTTAAGAAGCCGATCTGAAATTCCTATTTTAAGTCCCCCAAATTGTGGTCGGTATGTTATCGGTTTTGGGTCTTCTACGTTTGTGTGCTCCCAAATGTTGGGCCTCAGAGACGGGGTCCAACATTGTTTGGTATCAGAGCTTAGGTTTCACTCCTAGGCTTAGGATGCATAGAAGGGAAATTGTTTTGTTATGTGATTAAATGTTGCATTATGAATTGATTGTTTGTATTAAGTGACATGCATATCATGCATACATATAGAAACTAAGATTAAAACGAATTGTAGCTAATCACAGAATGTTTTATTGAAAGAGTAAGATGCCACCTCGTAGGAGTACACGAGGAGTTCTGCAAGGTTCTATCGCACCTGACTCTCCACCGAGAGAGGAGAGCACGGATGAGTCCGTAGCCCCGAGAGTGGCTGAGGCCCCTCTAGGGCAAAGTAGTGAGCCCCTCCGATCTCAGACTCAGCAGTCGCCTAGTCAATCTGAGCAAGTGCCTGCATTAGATCCGAGACTGTTTCAGGCATTTACCCAAGCTTTTGTTCAGGCAATGGGTCAAATGCCACAAGCTTCTGGTTCGGCCCCAGCTAAGAAGGGGAGACAGTTTGACAGGCTAAGGAAGTATGGAGCTGTGGACTTCTACGGGACCACAAATCCTGAAGAAGCCAAGACCTGATTGAGGAAGACCGAGAGAGTGTTGGATCAGATGGAGTGCGAGGATGATGAGAGGGTGGTTTATTCTGCTAGTTTGCTCCAGGGTGATGCCTTGCCTTTGGTGGGAGTGTGTCTTAGGAGTCGGTTGAAGCCGATAGGGTTGACTTGGGAGACTTCTGGCGACTTACAAGAAGAAGTATCTGTCGAGGTGTACATTCAGTGAAGCGGAGGAGTTCTGAGTCTCACCCGAGAGGAGATGGTATTCTTGAATATGGCGTCGGTTCACTCGGTTGTCAAAGTATGCTTGGTGATGTTGATGAGGTACGCAAGTGTCGCGAGTTTGAATCAGGTCTGCACCTAGCTATCGAGAGAGAGGTGGTAGTCACGAGAACTTTGGCGACTTTCAACAGCTGGTTGAAGCAGCGTTGAGAGTTGAGAACATCGAGAACATTAAGAGTGCAGTTAGCCGGAAAAGAAAGGGGAGAGAGTAGTTCAGGAGGGGAGGTGGTACTTCTATTCCTGAGAGAAGTGCCAGAACCTTTCCTGTACAGTCTGAGGAGAGAAGCAGCGGTGCGATCCGGCCTAAGCCTATGAGGACCTCTACTGTTTCTCACCAAGCCTCAACGGTGGGCGGCAGCAGAAGAGGAGATGGGGAGAGGCCACCTTTTCCCAAATGTGAGCACTGTGGGAATCTCCAAAGGGGAGAATGTCGTAGATTGACAGGAGCATGCTTCAATTATGGGCATAAAGGACACATAGCCATACAGTGTCCTAAGCCGGATATAAGAGAGGGATCACAGATGCAAGCTTCCAGGAGGACAAAGACAGTGGGACAGAAGGCTGTGACTAAAGTGGGTAGCTCTGGTGCACCTAAGAGAGCTCATCCTCCAGATAGATCCAGGGGGCAAGCACCAGCTAGAGTGTTTGTAATGACTCGAGAGGAGGCAGAGACAGCTCCAGAAGTGGTGACAGGTATGGTAAAATTGTTTGATGATGATGTTCTTGCTTTAATTGATCCGGGTTCTACCCATTCCTTTGTGTCTTCGGGTGGGACTGTGCCTCGAAGGATTTTGAGCCCATTGGATACTCCGCTGATGGTGAGTACTCCGATCGGCCAATATATTATTATCAATCAAGTGTATAGAGATTGTGAGATAGGGATTAGTGGAGGAAAATTTGTGGTGGATTTGATGCCTTTGAAGATGGGAGGATTGGATGTGATCCTAGGTATGGATACATTAGAGAAGTATCATGCCAATTTAGGCTAAGCGTAAGACCTGTGGAATTCGAGCTAGAGGATGGCAGAAAAGTGGTATTCATGGGTGATAGAAAGGTCAGTCCGCCTCGAATTGTTTCGGCGATGACAACAGAGAGAATGATGAGTAAGGGGTGTGAAGCATATTTGGCCTATGTGTTGAGACACGAAGGCGGATAGAGGAGGTTGAAAGACATTCACGTAGTCGAGAATTCCGGACATCTTTCCCGAGGAATTGCGGGACTACCTCCTCTAGGAAATTGAATTTCCGTTGAACTTCTTCAGTCTTGCGCGATTTCAATTCTGCCTTACCGAATGGCTTCGGCAGAATTGAAGGAGCTTAAGGAGCAATTGGAAGATCTTTTAGAGAAGGGTTATATTAGGCCGAGCTCTTCGCCTTGGGGAGTTCCAGTTCTCTTTGTGAAGAAGAAGGATGGGTCGTTGCAGATGTGTGTGGATTATAGGAAGTTGAATCATGCCACCATTAGGAACAGATATCCGCTTCCGCGCATAGATGATTTATTTGATTAGTTGCAAGGGGCGAGGGTCTTTTCCAAGATAGACTTGAGATCGAGTTATCATCAGTTGAGGATAAAGGAGACTGATGTGTCAAAGACTGCTTTCAGAACTAGGTATGGCCACTTTGAGTTTTTGGTTATGCCTTTCGGATTAATGAATGCTCCTGCAGTCTTTATGGATTTGATGAATAGAGTCTTCAAGTCTTTCTTAGATCAATTTATCATTGTCTTTATTGATGATATATTGGTCTATTCTAAGAGTGATAAGGAGCATGAGGATCATTTGAGGGTTGCTTTGGAGACCTTGAGAAAGAATGAATTGTATGCCAAATTCGACAAATGCGAATTTTGGTTAAGAGAAGTGGTATTTCTTGGGCATGTGATTTCGGAGCGTGGAGTGCATGTGGATCCACAAAAGATAGAAGCTGTGGTTAAATGGGAAGCACCTAAGAATGTAGCTGAGGTGAGAAGTTTCTTAGGACTAGCTGGATATTACAAGAGGTTTGTGGAGGGCTTTTCTATGATAGCTGCTCCACTTTCCAAATTGACGAGGAAGAATCAGAAATTTGAATGGACTGAGGAGTGCCAGAGCAGTTTTGAGGAATTGAAGAATAGGCTTACTACTGCACCGATTTTGACGCTACCCTATGGTGATGATGGATACATTGTGTACAATGATGCTTCTAGGAAGGGTTTAGGGTGTGTATTGATGCAAGGAGAGAAAGTGATTGCCTATGCTTCTAGGCAATTAAAGCCTTATGAGATGAACTATCCTATTCACGACTTGGAATTGGCTGCTATAATTTTTGCATTGAAGATCTGGAGACATTACTTATATGGAGTTACTACTAGGGTATTTACAGATCATAAGAGTCTTAAGTACTTGTTGACCCAGAAAGAGCTGAATTTGAGGCTGACGCGATGGTTAGAATTGTTGAAAGATTATGACTTGGTGATAGATTACCATCCAGGGAAAGCTAATGTGGTAGCCGATGCTCTGAGTAGGAAGTCCACTATGGCACATGTGGAAATGGTGTATCTTCCTTTGCTGAAGGAATTAGCCAAGCTTGATGTGACGTTGAGACAAGTTGAACCTGATTGTATCTTGGCAAATTTCAGAGTGAGACCAGTATTGAAGGAGAAGATTAAGGAATTGTAAGAACAGGATGAGTACTTGAGCAAGCTTAGAGAACAGATGAAGAATGGCAAACCTTCTGGTGTAGAGGTGAAGGAAGATGGATTGATGGTTATGGGCAATAGATTGTGTGTTTCAGACATGTTAGAGCTGAAGGATGAAATCCTTGATGAGGCGCATAATGCTCCGTATGCAATGCACCCAGGGAGTTTTAAGATGTATCGGGATTTGAAAGAGTATTTTTGGTGGAAGGGAATGAGAAAAGATGTGGTAGAGTAAGCTAAAAGATGTTTAGTGTGTCAGCAAGTTAAAGCTGAACACCAAGCACCTTCAGGCAAGCTTAATCCATTGTCGATTCTGGAATGGAAATGGGAGAAGATTACCATGGATTTTCTAATGGGATTACCGAGGACTAGTAAGAAGCATGACGCTATATGGGTGATCGTTGATAGGTTGACCAAGTCAGCACACTTCTTGCCAATTAGACAGACAGATTCCTTGAATGTTTTGGCTAAGAAGTATGTGGATGAGGTAATCAGACTTCATGGGATTCTAAGCTTGATAGTTTCGATAGGGATCTAGGTTTACCTCGATTTTGAGAAAGTTCTGAGGAGGCTCTGGGGACTAGATTGCATTTTAGTACGGCTTTCCATCCGTAGACTGATGGACAATCGGAGAGGACGATACGAACTTTGGAGGCGATGTTAAGAGCTTGTGCATTGGATTTCAAAAGTTCGTGGGATGATCACCCACCTTTGATTGAGTTTGCTTACAATAATTCCTATCACTTGAGAATTCAGATGGCACCTTATGAAGCTTTGTTTGGTAGGAGATGCAAAACTCCTATTTGTTGGGATGAGGAAGGTGAAAGGAAGCTTGTAGGACCTGAATTGGTACAGGTTACAGTCGATAAAGTTAAGTTAGTGTGGCAGAGGCTTAAAGCAGCTCAAGATAGGATGAAAAGTTATTCGGATGCCCATAAGAAAGAGATGGAATTTGAAGTGGGAGAAAGGGTGTTTCTTAGAGCTTCTCCATGGAAAGGTGTTTTGAGGTTTGGCAAGAAGGGCAAGCTTAGCCTGAGGTACATAGGCCCATATGAGATCATTGAAAGGATTGGGCCTTTGGCTTATAAGTTAGATTTGCCATTGGAGTTAGCTAAGATTCATAATGTGTTCCATGTATCGATGCTGAGGAAGTACATATCAGATCCTTCGCATATAGTTCAACCTTCAGAGGTTCAGTTGAGAGAGGATTTGACTTATGAGGAGCAACCCGTGGAGATCTTAGATTCAAAGGAAAAGGTGTTAAGGAATAAAGTTGTAAAGCTGGTAAAGGTCTTGTGGAGGAACCATTCGACCGAAGAGGCAACTTGGGAGCCTTTGGAGGCCATGAAGGAGAAGTACCCATACCTCTTCATGGACTCAGGTAAGGATTTCGAGGATGAAATTCTTTTAGGAGGGGAGAATTGTTGGGCCCCAAAAATTTTTATTTTTATTGATTTATTGGTTTACTTAATTTATCTTTATCTTTGCTTTAATTGATTTAATTATGTGTACATATATAGATATACTTATGATGAGTCTTGGAATTAGTAAGTTTGTTTGGGGAATTAGAAGTTGGGATCAAGTGAAGGGTTAGAATTAATTGGATTAATTGGAAGTAGGCTTGGATGTGTAGAGCCATATGAGACAAAAATAAGGGCTTGTTAGGAAGAGTGGGCTTTAGAGATTAAGGGAATAAGAAGAAGTGGGAGAGCCCAAAGGAAAAGCCTAGTAAGCTATAAGGAGATTGAAACTACATAGTTTTAAGGTAGGCTTTTAAGTTGAGATATAAAGGAATTAAAGGAAGAGTAGGAAGCAAGTTGTCGTAAGAGCCAAGGAGAAGAAGAGAAAACGTGAGCTAGGAAGAAAGAAGGAGCTTTCGGCTAAGAGGAAGGAGAGTTGTTGGAGGTTTGAAAGAAGAAGAAAAAGAAGAGAAATCTACTTGTGAGAGGTAAGTTCTATCTTTGTTTGTGTTGGGTTCGAAAATGGGATGAAATGGAAGTTAGGGTTTGTGTAGAGATTGAAGAAAGATAAAAGAGAAGGGTAGATCTATACAATTTTTTTAGGATTTCTAAGTTAGGGTTTTGGGTTTTCTGACATAGATGGCTTATGGGTAGGTTAGATTTAAAGTTTATTTTACCTTTGCATGATTTTATAAATGCTATGCCTTTCTTTTAGAATGTATTTATTAAATGGAGTGTGATTTAATTGAAGAAAATCAAGAAAACCCCACTCAAGACAAGGAGGAAGGGCAATCTTGAGTTTGGATCCCGATGATAGGTGGGTAACATTTTTATAGTTGTTGTGTAATGGGAAAATGCCCTATGTGTGCTATCTTTGTTAAATGGTGTGTATATTGAAAGTGTTTTCATTTGGTTTGCAAGAAAAAGAAAGAAACTATGATGATTTGTAAAAATGAAAGAAGCATAAAATGTTATGCTTGTGTCGTAATGTATGAGCATAAATTGGTTGTGATTGGGAAAGAGAGAACCTACTTCGATAGTCACGTGCACGTTGACCCCCTTAGCCTTCGCTCGGCTGCCTGCTTGAGGCTTACGAGATCCGAAAAATGGACTCGTCGTGTTTACGGTAAACTTCGGTTTCTATCGTGTTTATGGAACTCTCGAGCCAATTGTGTGCATATCATCATTTTTGAGTATATGATGCATATTAAGTGATTTAATTGATAGAAGATTCCATGTTGTGCTTTATATGATAGACTGCAAATGTTTGGATTCTTTATGTGTTGTATGGCTCATTACTCGATGGTTATAGAGGTGTTAGCCATTGAGCCATGTTTGCTCACCCCATTCTCCCTCCTCAGGTGCAAATTCTAGTTGATCGTGAAACCTTGCAAGGCATCGGGCATAACTCCAAGAAACTTTAGACACTTTTGTATTAAGTTAGTAACTAGCTTTCGGAATGGCTTTATAAGCATATTAAGCATTGAGCATCTCATATGTTGTATTTTGCTACTTGATTCATGATGGATATGATGAATATGCTGATATGTAATTAAAGCTATGATTGAACTCTTGAATGATTGATAAAGAGATGAGAGCTCTAGTACTCTCTTCTTCATGTGAATTTGTTGATTTGCGATCTGTGCTTGACCTTGAAAAGGGTGTATGTATGAGTCTTTGGATCATTGAGTTGTTGTTGGGTTTTGTCTTGGGATAGCTTGCTAGAATTTGCAAAGGTTTATGAGTTGTGATAAGGAAAGATTTAGAGATAAGATTAGTAGTGACCTGAAAAATATTCACTGAATATGCTTCAGTCTTTTAGCCACAACGTTTTATCTAGTAATCCAAATGAAATGATTCTTATTTTGGATTAAACTAGAGATATATGGCTACATTTTGTTAGAAGACATCGAATTTCAATTATGTGTCTAAGAGTCTCAAATATTGTCATGAAGTTAAGAATTGGGTGCAGTGTTGGTGCAGGAATGAAAGTCTTATCTTCTCACTTTAGGGGAAATTTTGGGATTGATAAAGATAGATTTTGGCAAAATTACCTTCTGGAAAGTTGTAGATACTTCTTTTACCTTTCCAACGGTATAAAGTTTGTAAATTTTGGACATCTGAGTGAGAAGTTATGCATCCTCTAAGTGGAGAAGTTCTGGAGAAAGAGGTCAGACGAAGTTAATCTTCGTCTTCGTCTGTGATGACGTCATCTTCGTCTGTGATGACATCATCTTCATCTGTGCTGACGTCATCTTCATCTATGATGATGTCATCTTCGTCTTCGTCTGTGATGATGTCATTTTCTTCTGTGATGATATCATCTTCGTCTGTGCTGACGTCATCTTTGTCTATGATGACATCATCTTCGTCTTCGTCTTCGTCTATGCTGACCTCATCTTCGTCTTCATCTGTGCTGACGTCATCTTCGTCTGTGATGACATCATCTTCATCTGTGCTGACGTCATCTTCGTCTTAGTTTTGCTGACATCATCGTCTGCTTTTGGTTTTGACCTTTCTTCCTACTTTTGGCCATAACTTTTTGCACAGACCTCCGATTTAGCCAATTTTCAAAGCGTTGGATTCATAAGAAAATTTTCTATCTTTTTATACCTTATTGGTCAGTATTGCTTTTAATTTGAAAAAGATAGTTTGAAACAAAGTATGACGATCGGTTGTCAAAGTCTGAATATACTTCACTAATTTTAAAATATCTTGAGCAATAGAGCTCCGTTTGAGGCGATTCTTGTTTTAAATTAAACTAGAGATATAAACCTACAAGTTTTAGGAAGGAACCAATGGCAATTTAGCCTCTAAAGTTTTCAAATTCTGAAATGAAGTCGGTAGAGGGTCAGTTTTTACTATTTCTTTAAGATAGTATTTTAACCATAACTTTTTCATTTATAATCCGAATTGAGTGATTTCAGAGGCGTTAGAATTGTTGTAATATGAGGAACAAATGTCCTTAAGAAGCCGATCTGAAATTCCTATTGCAAGTCCCCCAAATTGTGGTCGGTATGTTATCGGTTTTGGGTCTTCTACGTTTGTGTGCTCCCGAATGTTGGGCCTCGGACACGAGGTCCAACACCTATTGTATTTCCTTTAGGACTTGTCCTTCTTCTCCTTTTAATACCATCATCTGGCATCCTAGTTCCGCCAATAGTTCCTATGTAGCGCCCCCTCACCGTAGGGTACACATCGGGACGCCCGAAGGTCGCTCCGACACGTATCCTACGATAAAGGTGCACTACCAGAAAATTCCGCTAATAGTCCACATGGCATCGCAATAATTAAAACCATAATATATCAGAAATTAGTAAATTTTAAAATCCAAAATAATCTTGATAAAGTCATCCAATATCAAAATAGACAAGTCTATCAGTCCCCTAAACAAAACCAAAAGAAAAGCGTCTGACATCTATCTAAGTCATCATAAAAGTCCAACCCAACCGGCCAATTCACATGAGCCATCACTTCTCTTGCCAAAGACGTCATGCGGCCTAAAAGACTATCTCCTGAGCTAGAGTCTACTCTATCGATCCTAAAAATTAGATGCAATTTTGGGTGAGTTTGCGAACTCGATGAAAACCATCATCGATGGTTCACTCAAATCATGCATTACGCAGATTAAATGCAAAGACCGCAGACAAGATGAGATACAATTAGTATATAACAATTTGTAGTAGCCTATAACAGTTTGCAGTATCAAATAACAATTTACCATAGCTTGTAACAATTTGCAGTATCACATCACAATTTACAGTAAATCAAGCCATCACGTAATCAGTCATTGTCACAAATCAGTTAATCATGAAATTGCAATGCATATGTGACTCTTTTCCAGTTATTCAGTATTGTGCCCAAGTGCTCAGTCAGTATTCAATGGGGGACTCGTCAAGGATTTCTCCCCTCGGGCTCGAGGCGGTCGATCTGATGTTAGAGCTCGAGGCTCTTTTCAGTGATGATAGCAACTTGGGTCACATATCCATTATCGATCATGCATTTATGCATGTAATGCGATGTTCAATAATTGATGTGTATGGCTATAAAGCCCGATGTGCATTCCTTAGTGTCATGCGATGAGTCGATCCCATTCGATAAAACATGCAATTCGATTATATACATTTCGATAATCATGCAATTCACATTGGCAAGTAATTCACATAGAGCATTTAGACAATCGAGAATTTGAGGAACCAACTAGGTTACTCACCTATTACTCCGAACTCTTGCTGGAAGTCCCAAAGAATGTCAGGAATGACGATCCAACGGCGCCTCTATAACAGTAAAATACAGTCCCATTACTAGGTGCTCAATTAAACAATTCAGTGATGCATATGTCTCGATGAAGTTATGTGCAATGCATGTTCACGATTTTCTCGGCACTACAACCCAATTTTGAACTCTTATGCCCAATTCTAACTCTTCTCTCAATTGATCAACAATAATTGATCCAATCCTAAAATCCAGTTCAATTTCCTCAATTCAAACTCCCTATAACAATTTCCCATTCATTGGATCAAAGCCTTTATTAAAAATCCCAATTAAAACTCCAATTGTTCCAATTCAATACTTACGTCACATTATGAACAATAATTGACCTTATTCTCTATGAATCAATACCACTTAAATTAAATTCTAACTTCCATAATTATACTCAATTGTAAACCTCTTTCCCTAGTTCATAATGAATCCAGAATCACCTCAATCGGAGGTCTATACCATAAGTTATGCCCATTAAACGAAAATACAACCCATCAGAAAAGCCCCTTCGCCGCGACCTACGGCCGCTCGTCGCGACGTGAAGAAGTTCGTTCGCCGCGACGTCAAAGACATTCACCGCGGCGAACAATTCCTATGCGGCTCGTCGCGACGTAAATCGGCGCGTTCGCATGGCGGCGTCTTCTTTGCGCTTCGTCGCGCGACGTTTAATTACTCGTCATGGCGAGGTTGCCAGACGTCATGACGTCTTGACAGCATACCGTCTTCTCCGACAAATTTTTCGACTTTTCTCTCACTAAAACCAGTATTAAACACTCCCAACTACCCAATCTAACACAATAAATGCCATAAATGCATTAGAAACCATAAATAACAACATTAAAGCCATAAATACTTACCAATCGAAAATCAACTTCCACAAATCCCTCAAATCTCCGTAAACCCTAAAACTTTCAAACTCAACGATTAATCCACTCTCAATCCTTCTCAACCTTCATCAATCACAATAAACCAGTTAGCTTAGCACAATAAGAAGAAACCATAAGGAAAGATCGAAGAATCCTCACCAATGGGAGGAATCGAAGATCACCGTGGGAGGAGAAGAGGAGAAACGATTTTTGCCTTAGGGTGAAAATCCCTAAATTTCAATTCCTATCTATTTATAGACATAGGTCTCGAAATCAGTTCAAATTTCAGTCTCTAAATTTCAATGGCTCAACATTTTTATTTCTTAACAGTATAACTCTAATTTTTCTATCGCCATTGGACAATTCTTTCATTACTATACAGTCAATCGGTTTGTCACTCCAAAATTTCCGGTCCGGGCATTTTCTCCCGAATTTCTCGAAAATTTCCTATAAGCCACTATCAATTGCCAATCACTCTTAAACTATTCTAAATCAGTCATTCGAGCCCACTTACTCCTAATTTCTTAATTTATCACGATCCAGTCAATTCAGTCAGTCCATGCTCAATTAAATTACCGGAAACCATGAATGCATGTACCTATGAATAAATGCATATGCAAGAAACCTGTTCCTCTATAATTAGAGGCCAGTAACATGCTCAATCAATGAATGCAATGAAACCTATCAGTCTGACCCAATATTACCATAATGCCCTTGCTAACAGTAACGGGATGTTACAATTCACCCCTCCTAATAAAATTTCATCCTCGAAATTTAATACCTGTCCGATCGAATAAATGAGGATACTGACTCCTCATATGCTCCTCAGTCTCCCATGTAGCTTCCTCAGAAGAGTGGTTCTTCCAAAGGACTTTCACCAAAGGAATCACCCTGTTCCTCAGCTGCTTGACCCGTGATCCTATAATCTGCACCGGCTCCTTAATATAACTTAAATCACTCGCTATCTCAATCTCCTGAGCCGGAATCACATGCGTCGGGTCTGAACGGTACCGTCGGAGCATACTAACATGAAACACGTCATGCAACTGGGACATCTCACTCGGTAATGCCAATCTGTAAGCCAACGGTCCTATCCTCTCAAGGATCTCATACGGACCAATGTACCGAGGGCTCAACTTGCCCTTACGGCCAAACCTCAGTACTCCTTTCCAAGGAGACACTCGGAGAAACACTCATCACCTACATCAGACTCCATCTCTCACCGATCTTGATCCACATAGCTCTTACATGCATCTGAGCGCTTGATGCGACTCGGATCAAGCTGTATACCTTATCCACTGTATCTTGAATCAGCTCGGGACCCTCAATCGATCTCATACCCTCTTCATCTCAATACAGTGGTGATCGACACGGTCGCCCATACAAGGCCTCATACGGTGCCATCCCAATACTACTCTGACACTGGTTATTATATGCAAACTCGATCAGTGCCAAATACTGATCCCATGATCCTCTAAACTCCAATACACAAACTCGAAGCATATCCTCAACAGTCCTAATCGTCCTCTCACTCTGCCCATCTGTCTGAGGATGAAATGCAGTACTGAAGTTCAATCAAGTACCCATAGCAGTCTGTAGGCTCTTCCAAAACCTCGAAGTGAACCTGGGATCCCTGTCTGAGACTATCAACAACGGAACCCCATGCAACCGTACAATCTCTGCTACGTACTTCTAGGCCAACTGATCGAGAGTATTGCTCTCCCTCACTGGCAAAAAATGAGCCGATTTAGTCAATCGGTCCACTATGACCCAGATAGCATCATGCTGCCTCGGTGTCCTAGGCAACCCCATCTCAAAAATTCTATGGTAATTCGCTCCCATTTCCACTCCGGAATGGGCAACGAATGCAACTTTCCCACTGGAGCCTGATGCTCTACCTTAACCTGCTGACATGTCAGACACCGAGACACAAACTCTGCCACTTGCCTCTTCATACCAGGCCACCAGAAATGTTGTCTCAGTGAATTATACATCTTGGTCGTACCAAGATGCATAGCATAGGCAGCTACATGTGCCTTCTCTAGGATCTCCCGTCTCAAATCATCAACATCTGGCACACACAGTCTCTGCCTTATCCATAAAGTCCCATCCCTCAACTCAAACTCTGAATCAGTACCGGCCTGGATTCTCTCAATCAGTCTCACTAACACTGGGTCTTGATCCTGAACTCTCTGGATCCTATCATGCAACATCGGCCTCAGCCTCAGAGTAGCAATCAGAGCTCCATCATGTCCCAAATCCATCTGTACATTAAGAGCTCTCAAGCAATCGAGACGAGTAACCTCAAAACCTGAACCAAAGCTGCACTACCATACGATCTCCTACTCAGTGCATCGGCCACCACATTGGCCTTCCCTGGATGATACTCAATCGTGCAGTCATAGTCCTTCAGTAACTCTATCCATCTCCTCTGTCTCAGATTGAGCTCTCTCTGACTCAACAGATACCTCAAACTCTTATGATCAGTGAAGATCTGGAACGTATCCCCATATAGATAATGTCTCCAGGTCTTCAGAGCGAAAACCACTGCTGCTAACTCCAAATCATGCACTGGATAATTCACCTCATGAGACCTCAGCTGTCTCGAGGCATAAGCTATCACTCTCCCATGCTGCATCAAAACACAACCCAATCCCTAGTGTGAGGCATCACTGTAAACCACAAAGCCTCCAATCCCAGATGGAATGCCTAACACCGGCGCAGTCATCAACCGATGTTTCAGCTCCTCAAAGCTCTTCTGGCACTCCTCAGACCATCTGAACGGCACATTCTTCCTCAATAGCTTCGTCAAAGGGGTAGAGATCAACGAAAACCCCTTGACAAACCTCCGGTAATATCCGGTCAATCCTAGGAAACTCTGCAACTCTGGAACACTCCTCGGAATCTCCCAACTCATAACCGCCTCTATCTTATGAGGGTCCACCTGAATACCCTCACCGGACACCACGTGCCCCAGAAATACAATCTCATCAAGCCAGAATTCACACTTAGTGAATTTGGCGAACAGCTGTCTCTCTCTTATGACCTGAAGGACAATCCTCAGATGCTCAGCGTGCTCCTGTCTACTCCTCAAATAAACCAGTATGTCATCAATAAATACAATCACAAACCAATCCAGGTAGGGCCGAAAAACTCTATTCATCAAAGCCATGAAGGCTGTCGGGGCATTAGTCAACCCAAACGGCATCATTAGGAACTCGAAATGCCCGTACCTACTCCTGAAAGCACTCTTAGGCACATCGGCCTCTAAAATCCTCAACTGGTAATAACCTAATCTCAGATCCAATTTGGTGAACACCTGAGCTCCCTGCAACTGATCAAATAAGTCGTCAATCCTAGGCAGTGGATACTTATTCTTCACTGTCACCCGATTCAACTGCCTATAATCGATACACAGTCTCAGCGTCCCGTCCTTCTTCTTCACAAACAGTACCGGAGCTCCCCATGGCGAAACACTCGGTCTAATGAACCCCTTATCTAGTAGCTCCTGCAACTGAGCCTTAAGCTCTCTCAGTTCCACCGGTGCCATCCTATATGGAGGGATCGATATAGGGGCTGTACCGGGAATGAGATCAATCTCAAACTCTATCTCCCGCTCTGGCGGCAATCCCGGTAACTCCTCGGGAAACACATCTGGAAATTCCCTGACTACGAGAACATCCTGCAATCTCGGCTCGACTCTGGAATCTACTACGTGAGCCAGATAGGCCTCACAAACTCCCTGCATCAATCTCAGGGCACTCAAAAAGGATATCATCCTCGCTGGCACTGCCTGACTACCTCCTCGAAAAACAGCTCTGGGCTGACCAGGAGACTCCAATACAACCTCCTTGGTATAATAGTCCATGATAGCCTATGCGCAGTCAACCAGTCCATCCCCAAAATCACGTCAATCTCTCTCAGAGGCAAAATGATCAGATCGGCACTCAAAACTGCTCGATCGATCTGAACCTGACACCCCATACAGACCTCTCCCAATACAGTCGTACTACCTAAAGGTGTACCCACCTCTAACCCATACGGTAACCTCTGCCTATCCCCATGTAGTCTACATGCTAAATGCGGTGCAATGAAAGAATGAGTGGATCCAGGATCCAACAATGCATACGCTTCAAAACCATAAATCAGAAGCATACCAGCAACAACATCCGGGGAATCCTGGGCCTCCTGCCGAGTCATGGCATAGACCCTAGCTTGTGACTGCTGTCTGCTGCTCGGTCCCTCTGACCTCACTGCGGACCCCTCTGCTCGGCCTCGGCCTCTCCATCCTGATCCACCTCCACGGCTCGGCTACACCGTGGTATTGCTGCCTGATCTTCCAGTCATAGTATAATGGGCTCCCAAAGTCTCTAGGCAGTTCCTTACTAGGTGGTCCATCGAGCCACACCTCAAACAGGCTCCAGAAAGCCATCGACACTCTCCACTATGCCTCTTGTCACAATGCTCGCATAAAGGAGCAGGCCGCTTACAATCTCGACCTTGTCGCCACCACTACCGGTCAGACAAATCGCCCCTCGCCCGTGACCACTGTCTAGCCCCTCCTACGGACTGAAGGGCCTACTGTCATTGTCATCTTTGTACCCTCTGCCCAGACCTGCTCAAGCTATCACTAGATCTCTTAATCCTGGTCCCTGACCGGTCTCGGTCATCTGTTGTCTCGATGGTGCTCTATCCTCACTGCTTGTGTAGTGCGAATCTCCAGTTGAGTCCGCCCTCAAGCGTCGACACTGTCGACCTCGAGAGCAACCAAAGTAGAAGCATAGACCATCAGCTCGTTGAACCGCACTTCATAGTAGGCCACGGTCAACTGTCCTTGTCTCAGCTCTAAGAACTCCTGTAGCTTCATTTCCATATAGACCTTGGGCATGTAATTGTCCTTGAAGGCCCTTAGAAAATCATCCCATGTCAGTGTACAGGGCCTGGTGGTACTGCCCGGGACAGTCTTCCACCACTGATATGCCGAACCCTGTAGAAAAGAGACGGCATAATCAAACCTCTCCTCGAGTGCGCATCCATCGATCGAGGACTCTCTCGGTCCTCTCTAGCCATCCTCGACCTCCGCAGGTCGGTCTTGCCATAGAAGTCAACAGCCCCGCCACGCGATCGATCATATCTCCGTTCGTATCACACAGAACTCGAGGAGGCAACTCCTCTGAATGAGGCACGGGAGACTCCCTACTAGCTCCTACCGATTCCAGGTCAGCTGGCAACTCAACTCGATCTCCAAGGACGGATGACCTAAAACAGACAAGAAATTCCAATCAGTTCCGCTATTCTTACAGTGATTCCAGCCTAAAATACACTATACCCAAAAGATGCCAAACCATGCTCTGATACCACTTAATGTAGCGCCCCCTCACCGTAGGGTACACATCGGGACGCCCGAAGGTCGCTCCGACACATATCCTACGATAAAGGTGCACTACCAAAAAATTCCGCTAATAGTCCACATGGCATCGCAATAATTAAAACCATAATATATCAGAAATCAGTAAATTTTAAAATCCAAAATAATCTTGATATAGTCATCCAATATCAGAATAGACAAGTCTATCCGTCCCCTAAACAAAACCAAAAAGGAAACTGATACAAGCATCTATCCTAAGTCATCCGCAAAAGTCCAACCCAGCTGACAGACCTGTGAGCCATCGCTTCTCTTGTCAGCACGCTCGCACGGCCGAAAAAGACTATCTCTGGAGCTAGGAGTCTACTCTATCGATCCCAAAAATTAGATGCCATTTTGGGTGAGTTTGCGAACTCAGTGAGAACCCATCATCGATGGTTCACTCAAATCATGCATTACGTAGATTGCGTACAGCACGGCACAGTAAGATACAATTAGTATATAACAATTTGCAGTAGCCTATAACAGTTTGCAGTATCAAATAACAATTTACCATAGCATGTAACAATTTGCAGTATCACATCACAATTTACAGTAAATCATGCCATCACGTAATCAGTCATTGTCACAAATCAGTTAATCATGAAATTGCAATGCATATGTGACTCTTTTCCAGTTATTCAATATTGTGCCCAAGTGCTCAGTTAGTATTCAGTGGGGGACGCGTCAGAGATTTCTCCCCTCGGGCTCGAGGCCCGGTCAGTACAGTGTTAGAGCTCGAGGCTTTTTTCAGTGATGATAGCAACTTGGGTCACATATCCATTATCTGATCATGCATTTATGCATGTAATGCAGTGTTCAATAATTCAGTGTATGGCTATAAAAGCCCAGTATTGCATTCCTTAGTGTCATGCAGTAGTCCAATCCCATTCAGTAAAACATGCAATTCGATTATATACATTTCAGTAATCAGGCAATTCACATTGGCAAGTAATTCACATAGAGCATTTAGACAATCAAGAATTTGAGGAACCAACTAGGTTACTCACCTGTTACTTCCGAGCTACTGCCTGGAAGTCCCAGCAATGTCCGTAGAATGACGATCCAACGGCGCCTATATAACAGTAAAATACAGTCCCATTACTAGGTGCTCAATTAAACAATTCAGTGATGCATATGTCTCGATGAAGTTATGTACAATGCATGTTCACGATTTTCCCGGCACTACAACCCAATTTTGAACTCTTATGCCCAATTCTAACTCTTCTCTCAATTGATCGATAATAATTGATCCAATCCTAAAATCCAGTTCAATTTCCTCAATTCAAACTCCCTATAACAATTTCCCATTCATTGGATCGAAGCCTTTATTAAAAATCCCAATTAAAACTCCAATTGTTCCAATTCAATACTTAGGTCACATTATGAACCATAATTGACCTTATTCTCTATGAATCAATACCACTTAAATTAAATTCTAACTTCCATAATTATCCTCAATTGTAGACCTCTTTCCCTAGTTCATAATGAATCCAGAATCACCTCAATCGGAGGTCTATACCATAAGTTATGCCCATTAAACTAAAATACAACCCATCAGAAAAGCCCCTTCGCCGCGACCTATGGCCGCTCGTCGCGACGTGAAGAAGTTCGTTCGCCGCGGCTAACAATTCCTATGCGGCTCGTCGCGACGTAAATCCAGGCGCTCATGCGGCGTCTTCTTTCACATTGTCGCATGCGAAATTCGCGCCAGACGTCATGACGTCAAGCAAACGCTACCCACCGTCTTCTCCGAATCGATTTTCGACTTTTCTCTAACTAAAACCGATATTAAACACTCCCAACTACCCAATCTAACACAATAAATGCCATAAATGCATTAGAAACCATAAATAACAACATTAAAGCCATAAATACTTACCAATCGAAAATCAACTTCCACAAATCCCTCAAATCTCCGTAAACCCTAAAACTTTCAAACTCAACGATTAATCCACTCTCAATCCTTCTCAACCTTCATCAATCACAATAAACCAGTTAGCTTAGCACAATAAGAAGAAACCATAAGGAAAGATCGAAGAATCCTCACCGATGGGAGGAATCGAAGATCACCGTGGGAGGAGAAGAGGAGAAACGATTTTTTCCTTAGGGTGAAAATCCCTAAATTTCAATTCCTATCTATTTATAGACATAGGTCTCCAAATCAGTTCAAATTTCAGTCTCTAAATTTCAATGGCTCAACATTTTTATTTCTTAACAGTATAACTCTAATTTTTCCATCGCCATTGGACAATTCTTTCGATCTTATACTGATCGATCGATTACATCACTCCAAAATTTCCGGTCCGGGCATTTTCTCCCGAATTTCTCAAAAATTTCCTATAAGCCACTATCAATTGCCAATCACTCTTAAACTATTCTAAATCAGTCATTCGAGCCCACTTACTCCTAATTTCTCAATTAATCACGATCCAGTCAATTCAGTCAGTCCATGCTCAATTAAATTACCGAAAACCATGAATGCATGTACCTATGAATAAATGCATATGCAAGAAACCTGTTCCTCTATAATTAAAGGCCAGTAACATGCTCAATCAGTGAATGCAATGAAACCTATCAGTCTGACCCAATATTACCATAATGCCCTTGCTAACAGTAACGGGATGTTACATCCTACCCCCTCTTGTTGCAACATTTTGATCATCATCTTCAACAAAATTGACTTGTTTAAACTAGGTTCCCATTAAAGAGCCACCATCTTTCCCTCAATTGGCATTCTCATAATCAAGTTATGCTAATCAAAAATAATGTGTCTCATTGGAAGTATCCATTTCATCTCCATAATGATATCAAAACTTCTAATGTTGAATCGTAGAAAATTCTCGATTATTATTATGTCTCAAAAATTTTAAAAAATGACTCCATTGTAAATTTCCTTTCTTGGTATTAGCACTCTAGTACCCAAGGTAACACCATATCTTATTGTTTCGATTACTGGTATGCCTAATTTGTGCACCAAATTATCATTAATGAAATTGTGTGTCGCCCTGCACTTTATAAGGACCCTTACATTTGTTCTTTGCACCTCCCTTTTAAGCTTCATTGAATGTGAAGATTTGAGCCCAATAATTGAATTTACTATTAGATAGACTTCACCTACTTAGAGTAACATCTCTACCTCACCTTTTTCTTCCATACTCTTTTTTAATCTCCCCTCCTCTTCTTCATCTCAAACAACCAAGAAATTCAATTCTAAGTTCTTACATCAATGATTGATGTGATACTTTTAATCACATTTGAAACATAGCCCTTTTTCCCTTCTTGATTGAATTTCAACAACTATCATCCTTTTTTAAGGTATCGAGATGTTTTTTGGGTTAGTCATAGTAGCATTTGGTGGTGGGTTTGAAGTGTAAGGGATTATTTGGTTGCAACCAATCATCTAAGTGGTATATGGGTTTGGATTAATGGTGAGAGTCGGATTATAGAGTGTTTTCGTCAAGGTTTTACTATTTTTTTCTTCATAGGTTGAATGCATCATAAGGTTCTCTTTTTCAATCCTCTCGGTTGACTTCATCACATCCAAAAGCCCATTATAGTCCATCTTCATTAGCTCAATCTTGATTCTATCCTCTAATCCATTAATAAACATAGCCACCAAAGTGACATCGTCTAAGATCTTTGGTGGAATAGTCAACATTTTGAAATCTTTGTGATGTTGGACAACTATTGATGTTTGTTGCAGTGATAAGAGCCTTTGTTATAAGGTCCCCTTCCATTTTGGCAAAAAGTCTTTAGCTCTTCCCATATTAAATAAAGACGTTATTCTCCTCTCACTATATCCAAGCTAGTGCTGCACCTCAGAGACTCACTTATGTTACCTCCAGCTTCTTAACTTCAATTATCTTGTTCACTACAAAATACCTTTTGACTTGGAAAGCCCATAAGGTTGGATTGCTTTCTCTATCAAAAATTAGCATTTTTAGCTTCTTATTGTATCAGTTGTGACACATTGGTGTATTGGTTGTTGTCCGTTCTGTCACTTGAATCCTTTCCTCTTTAGAAGTTCTTGGTGGCTTTGCACTCGTAGCTCCACTTGATACTACTACACTCTTTCCTATGGACATGCAACTTTTAATGAGGACACTTAACACTTCATCCATTTTCTAATTTAGAGACGATATCATACCCAAGTTTGACAAATGAACTTCGATGATAGGTATTTTCTCCTCCATATTCTCCACTATTGATTTCATTATAGTTATTGGTATTCCACATGATTTTATAACTAGCTCTGATTCCAAAAATGATAAGAATTTCTATGAATGGATGTCTGTGGAAAGGGGAATAGAGAGATAGATAAATGAACTCAGGTAAAGAATGTTAGTATTTAGGATTTTATTAATAAATCAAATGGATATCGGATGAATAAAGTCCACTTTTGAAAGGTAACCAACTTAGTCACTCCCATAACTTGACAGATTATCCACACCTCCAACCTATCACACACATGTCCCTATTATACCCAACATTCCTGACAAAGAATCCTAACAACGTTTCACCTCACTACTCTATATGGTACTAGCATTCTATAAGAAAAACAAAGCCTTTAGCTTGTAAAAATGACAGTTGTGTCAGTTGTTGGTTCTTTCTTCTTTCCCCTTTTATATTGTATACAAATAAGAGGCTTAATATAATGACATGAAGTAAATATACCTTCCTAGGATCTGGTTAGAATCTAGTAGTGTACAGGGCACTCAAAAAATGTTACAAATACCGTACCGAACCTGATATTGGATTAGATCCTAGTATGTTACGGTATCGGTATCGGTATCGGTCAATACCAGTTACCGTTTTAGGTAATTTTTAAATTTTATGAAATAATTCCTAATTTTTTTAGAAATTACAATATAATTCATTTTCATATTATACAGTTGTACTATAAACTTTATAAGTTTACATCAACCATGTTTCTAAAAATCATAATAATAAATAACCACAATTAATATGAAATAACAATAATTTTAGATATTTCACATATAAATAACAACCACAATATGAAAACAATTATCATCATACAAATATAAAATTAAGAACAATACAAAGTATTTAAATTTATAAAATTGCATCATATAATAAATAATAATTACATCAAAACATCCAATAAAAGGAATAATAAATATCCTTAACTTTCAAACTATTTCAATTTACGAAAAGAGTTTGTGATGAGAAACTAACCAAGTAGAAGTGAAACCTGTAATAAAAATATTTACAATTACATTACATATATAGGATTTAACATCTGCATCAAATATAATTAAAATTAAAAGAAAAGGAGAAACAAAAACCTGGAACTTCATTCAACCGTCTACGAGAGGATACCCACTATAACTACACTTACTGCAGTTATCATTTGGTACAAAATCCTCCTCACTGAGAGCAGCCTCATCATTATCATCATTCAAATTTAATGCACCAAATAACATGTTAATATTTTCCCATCCAAGATTATCTTCCAATTCATTCACATATATCAAACATGGTTCCTCATAAACTTAATCCACTAAAAGAGCGATATTATCAATAGAAATTGGATTTGTTGAACTACTTGTGTTATTAAGACTCCTAGTAAACAATAAATTTTAATTATTAGAAAATAATAAGAAATCGTATCGAAATTAATAATGATAATAACATACCTTTCTTAAAGCTTCAAATGGTAACAAACAAAAACTAAGTCATTCAATCTCTTGTTCTCCAATCTATTCCTTTTCTTGGAATTGATGAATTCAAATGTACGCTAGTTCCGTTCATAACAAATTATACCCACACATTGACTTAAAATTCAAATTGTAAACCTTTACAATTTTGGAACACCAATTCCAAATTGATTCTACTAAGAAAATGTAAGTAGTAATATAACAAAAGTAACGTTATAAACAAAATAAAGTGATAATTAATTTTCAATAAATAAGGAAAAGGAAACAGCTAATGCCTATAGGAAGTTTTTCTCTTTTTCAAATTACAATTGACAATCCAAAATCCCCAGCACATTACTAATAAGGTACCATCTGTGAGCTCAAGATATCTTGCAGTATTTCATGGCCAACAATTGTTGTAATAGTGAATAATATTCTACTACTAACGTCAGCTTTCTTTGTAAAATTCAGTTTGAAATATATAATAGGATTCAACATTGATGATTGCAAGATACGGTATGTACAAAGAAGGCCTATGTTTCAAATTGGCCTTGATTGCTTCCTTGACGCTTTCCATGGCATAAAAAAATCTCATTATTGCCTTTGCTTCACTATCAATTAAACAAAGCACCCTCACCAAAGGTACACAAACTTGGTAACAAATTGACATTGAGATCAAAATTCTCTATCTGCTAGTATAATTTTGGAAACCTTCACTCCAGCATTAGACCCAGCATGCTGAGATGTAATCCACCTATCACTTGTAAATATTTGTCTTTAACTCTTTCCTCATCGTAACAAAAGACTGAAGTGTTAAGAAATTTTTTATAAATCTCATCATAGTAGGACAATATAAATTCCTACAATTGGTAAATTCCTTTCTCATTAAATTTAACACCCATGCATGATTATAGATGAACTTGATTACCTTTTTAGCTTTCTGCATAGTCTCATCAATAATAGGAAAATACTTAGGATCCCTTAGATTCTCCAACATTAGATCAATGTAATATGTAGCACAAGGAGTCTGAAAAAAAGGAATTATATTTATTCTGTAACCTTCTTCTTGCTGTTTAGGGCCTGTTTGGTCGGACATTAATTAATGGAATAGAATGGAATGTAATGACATAGAATGGAACGGTTTATAATAGAATGGAATGTAATATAGTGAAAAGTTGCTTAGGAGGGATGGAAAGATTCATAATATAATGTAGTGAAACGTCGTTTGGAAGATGGATGAAATGGAATGCAATGTATAATAAATGACCATTATATCCCTTATATTAAAATAGTTATTGTAGGAGGTTTATTATTTCATTATTAATTATATGCAATTTATTATTAATTATAAAATATTATTATTAATTATTTTTATTTATATAGAAATATATACAAGCAATTAAAGAATAATTTTTACATATTTTCTATTTTATTAATAAAAATTTAATTTATTTATTTATTTTATTAATTATATGCAATTTATTATTAATTATATTAAAAATTATTATTATTTATTTAATAAATTTTATTTTATTAAATTTTATTTTATTCTATTCTATATGATTTATATTTAAAATACTTTATTTTTATTTTTATTTATATAGAAATGAAAATAGAAAATATATTTAAAATTATTCTTTAATTTTTGTATATATTTCTATATAAATAAATAAATTATTTTTAAATATACAATTTTTATTTTATTATCAAATATATAGAATTTATTATTAATAATATAAAATAATATTATTAATTATTTAATATATTTTATTTTATTTTATTTTATTTTATATATTAATATTATGACTTGGTCATAGTTGGTATTAAGAAGAATTATTGATATTATATTAGGTAGTATGTATTTATTAGTTTACATTTTATCCTAACCGCCTAAATCAAAGATTTCTTATTTTAACTGTTTAGGATGAAATGAAATGTAACATGAAACTCTCCGCTTCCATCTCATTCCATTATGAAATCCTCAACTAAATGATGGAAGTGTGTTATATTCCATCGCATTTCATTACTAACTCCTCAGCCAAACAAGGCCTTACTAAGTAGAATCATTGTCAATAATGAACTGAACAATATTTTCTAGCCCTACTTCATTCACAACTTCATCAAATATCTCAAACAAAGTATAAGTATTTCTAATAAGGTTGAATGCATCAATAGACTTCAAACATATTGAGTTATTTGCATAATAAACCAAAAAATTAATAATAGGTTCTTAGCTCCTATTTGTCCAACCATCAGACATGATTGAACACCCAAAAGTAACCTAATTCACTCTTCTTTCTGTCAAATAACTTTTAATTTCAAAAATAGAACAACTCAAAAGTTTATCTCTTAAGTCATCAATTGAAGAAGCTTTATATCTTGCACCATAAAAGGCTATTGCATCTACCGTAGGTTGATAATAATAAAACTGAGAAGCAATGAATAATGACCTGTATCATACCACCATCTAGTTACTGTCATATCAACATTATGAGCCGAATCTCATGATTGCATTGTACTACGAATTGAATGTTGGGTTTCAGGAGTTGTTCGTGGAGAAAAAAAACTTGTCACGTGCCTTTTTCTTTTCCTCACATCATGTCCAAGTGTAACATTCACTTCTTCCTGGGCCTGGGATGGAACACGATCACTACCGCTACCAACTTTAACATTTCCACAATCACCACAAAAACTAGCAAACAAACTTCCACTACCAATTTCAAAATTCAGCCTTTCCCTTCTATCTTTCTCACGTTGATATTCTTCAAGCAATGTTTCATTTGTCACTTCACATAATAACTTACTTTTTTACAGGGTTCTACATCTCTTTTAACCCCAACTAAATGTTTCTTCAATCGGGTGATTCCTCCACCTTTTAGATGCTTGTTACGAAACAAACAAATTGTATGATTCCTTATACTTTGGACAAATGCAGCATGAGCTCAAGCTGGATCATTATATCTTCCTAAAATTGTTTGATCATCAATACTTAAAGTTCCTTCCATTTATTTGTAAAAATAAAAGAAGATATTAGTTTTGTAAAAAATTAATCCTTTAGTAGTTTCATTAACAAAATTAGCAATGTTAAGTCTTTCATGAGGCAATGCAGCATAAAATTTGTCTTTATATTCATCCCAAAGAAGTAAAGATTTATGAAACTATAGTAAAATTCAGAAATAGAGAGACTTTCATATTAGAGAGTGGTAAATCCATGTTAAATTTAAAATTGATATACAGTGTTAAGCTTTCTAGTCTTAAAGATTCAAAGATTTAAGATGATGGCTTAATGAATCTAAAAATTCAAGTCACGACTTAAACATCCTTAAATTCACTTAGCATATTCATCTTTAATCTTGGTTTCTTAGAAGTATGATTATTGCCATCGACATATCTTCATAAATCCTTTCCTTTAATAAATATCTTGAAATGGAATGCATAAGCTAAGTAATTTTGTTCATTAAGATGAACTAAGAAATTTTCACACTTATTCAATGACATAATGTCAGAGATAAAAATGGAATAATAAGAAAATAAGATTTTGAATATGCAAAGACTATGAGAAGGACAAATTTTGGGATAAATAAAGGTAAATATGTAGAGACTTGAGGTGAACAAATTTTAGGATAAATAAGATTTTGAATATGCAAAGACTTGAGATAGACAAAAGACTAGACAAAATGAGATTAAACAAAGTCTTTGATATCATGATTCTTAACAACTTAGAGATATTTTTAAAACTTTTGGCCATAAATATAATTGATTAATTTTACCTTTTTGCTAATTTACTATACAATAATAATAATTACAAAACCTCCTCTTGACTCTTCCATAAGACCACAACCTAATTATTATTATACTCAATTAATTATTTACCCAATATATAAATATCATTACACTAATTTTAAGAATATGTCAATTAATTATTTACTTTAAAGTCTTTACATTCTCGCTTTTAATTTAAGTTCAAACTTTTAACTTTCTAACTTTTAATTCACACATGTCGTGCATTTCAATCATGAAAAAATTTAAGATATATCTCACATAAACTAAACCACAACTAATGAACCAAACCATACATAAACCAAAACAAAATTGTGCATCATTTCATTCAACTCCAATTCAATATCCAACCAATTTAATTCCAACTTCTAACTTCTAACCCACTCACAATCATAAATGCAATTAAGCAGAAAAATCAATTGAAAAGTGAAAACACACCTAAACAAATTCACAATTAGTTTATGGGTTAAGTTGGGTTTAGATATGATATTGTTCCAGATCTGGTAGCAGCGAATGCGTGGAGGTCAAGAGGAGAGTAGCCGATGACAGTGCCGTGGAGGAGGTTCAGTGGTGGCGTGGTGGTCCTCGTGGAGGAGGGCTGAAGCATGATGGAGGAGGTTCGGTGGTGGTGGGTTCGCATGGTGGAGGAAGATGACAGTCGTGTGGTGTTGTGGTTCGTGATTGTATTGTCGCTAGAGAGGGAGAAGCACCGCCGGGATGGAGAGGAGAACGAGAGAGAGAAAGAATGGAGAGTGTGAGATAGTAAGAGAAATGGAAGTGAGTTTGAGAGAGAGAGAGAGAGAGAGAGAGAGAGAGGGAGAAAAAATGAAAAGTAGCAGAGTGCAAATGGGTCAATGCGGGAGGAGGGGTAAAAATTTTTAATTTTTGTTAAATAGTCCCAACATTTTTAAAACTTATAATACCGACCGATATATGACCGATATTTTGAATACTGACTGGTACCAAACGAAAATTTCTAGTACTGACGATCGATTCCATTAACTTTGACACTGTTCCATTTTTTGATTGATACAGTACCGTCCTGTACGTAATGGTATTCAAAACAATACGCTTAAAGAGAATTACTTCCAACCCAAAAATAAAAGGAGTTGGCGTTTTATTTATGCCAGTCATCGTTGGTTAAAACTTTAACCATTTGGATTTTCCTTGAACCGCAATTGTTTAGTCAAAAGTTGTGATTTCAAGGTTGGAAATCCCATCATCTGTGGATGGATCTAAAAAGGATCTGATGGGAAGCTCGAGCAAAAAATAAAGTTCTCTCTGAAGTGTGAACAGTGACTACCTCTGTGAACAGTGACTACCTCAGTGCACAGTTTCTCTGTAACATCCCATCACCGATGGGAAGGATAAATTGGTCATTTGGGACGGGTTAGGCGAGTGTAAATATACCTTGGTATGTTCATGCATCATATAGCCTCTATATAGATATAAATGGTAATTTTTGCACATGCACATGATTTGTACATGCATTCATGACATTTTTCGGCATATGTGTCTAAATGTAAATTTTTCTTAAATATGTGATAATTGTGTTTGAAAAATTGAATTGGAGTCATTTATGTGTGTTTTACATTTTTAGAGACTTATAGGAATTTTTCTGGAATTTTTGGGAAAAAATACTCGGACCGAAAAAATTGCCAAGTGGCAGACTGAGTGGACTTCCGGTACTGAAAATGACTGTCAAATGGTACTGGATTATGAGACATATGATTTTAGGAATTATGAACTTTGAGCCATTGGAATTTGGAGACAAATTGGACTAGAAATTGAATTAAAGGAGAAAGAATCTAAAGAGTGTCAAAGAAGAAGACAAGTGGCAAGTGACACATGTCACTTGCCTATCTATTCTTAGACTTAAGGGTTATTTAAATAACCTAAGTAGTGCTTGAAGTCCACGATTCTTCTTCTTGAAACATAAAAAAATCACTTTGAAAGCTTATTTTCTCCTTCCACCGTAGCTTCCTTCCCTCCTTCCTTCTTCCTTCGTTGGTTTCCTCTTTCCCTTAAGTTGCTACTCTTCTATTCTACCTTAAGTGCTTCCTTATCATGTATCCAAGCTTAAGCCTTGTGATGGTGAGTGTTGTGTGTGTGAGTGGATGATTGTGTGGTGTAGGGAGGAAGGTAGAGACTTGGAAAAAGTTTGGAGAATTTAAAGCTTGGAGTTTGTTTAGGTGAGAATTTATGTTTGTGTTCTTTAATTGGTAGTTAGAAGCATTTATTGTGATTATTTGTACATTAATTTCATAAAGATTTTGGTTGGATTGTTTGAGTATAAGTGTAAGTATGTGTGAGGATGAATGATGACTATGTTGTGGATTGGTTTTGGATTGGTTTTGATGTTTGAATAATGTTAGATAAGTGGTAAATTCAAGTAAGAAGATGGTGTGTTGTGTGCTGCCAAATCTTGACTATTTATTCAAGTGAATGTTTAGACAAACTTGGGGCTGAATTGGAGACTAAATTGGATGCTTATTGATGTAGGTATATAGTGATGGAATGCAAGGAGTTGAAGTAGATAGGAAATCTGGAAAATTTGACTTTGTGTAGGGTTCAGATTTTTGCTTATAACTTTTGATATTGTTGTGCTATGGAGATGAGCTTTGGCTTAAATTAAACTTAAGAAGTATGGCTAGAATTCATATGAAGGAAGTGATACTAAATTGTGCCTTGAAGGAGCTTGAATTTGTCCTTGAAAGTGAGTTGTAGGTGTTGTATGAACAGTGATCTGAACCTTGTGACCTGAAACTTTGATGATTTTTTTTAGTTGATTTGGATTGAATTTGCTAATTTGGTCTTCATGAAAGTTGAATATTTTTGTGTTAGCTTTCTAACGCCACTAAGTATGAATTTTTTTGATGTGTAGATTGAAAGTTATGGTCTGTAAAAGTTCAGGTGGTAATTCAGGCCAAAATGTGTTTTGTGTGCAGGTGACTCTAAGTGCATATGTTTTGTGCTTTTTGTGTTATGATATTAATTTTGGACTGTTAAGAGTGGAATTGGCTCAAGTGACCTTCTGGAAAGTTGTAGAGGATTGTTGTAGTTTTCTAATGAGGTATTATTTGTCAATTTTGGATGTAAGGATTGTTAGATACAAATTTGTAAAGTTTTGTTATGGTTTAGATTAAATGTTGATTTCATAAACCCTAACAGGACAGCCACATTAATGGGAGGATTCGACCTAATTAGAGATAGAATTTGGTTTTAAGTCCTTCTTGAGAATTGTGGTATATTGTCTGAGCTTTTTATTTCTATATGGTATGGAATTTTTCTCCAAGGGGATGAAAAGTTATGAATTTGGAAAAGTATTGCACTGTTATGGTAAATGTGTGACTAGGCAGTATCTTTGAGTGCATATTTGACACCCTTAGAGGTGTTATTAAATTTCAAGCTCTTCATGAAACTTTAATACGGTCTTGTCATCTTTTCATTGCCACTAAGTATGAAATTTTTCGATATCTAGGTTGAGAGTACTGATCTGTTGACTTTTCGGTGTTAATATGCTTAGTGCTGGAAAATGTGTTAAGTATAAGGTTTGTGGTGATTATACATTGAAGCTAAATTCTGGACTGTTGTGATGTTAATTAGCTCAAATAGTCTTCTGGAAAGTTGTAGAAGAATGTTTTAGGTTTAAAATGGTGCATAATATGCTATTTTTAGATGTACGAATTGTGAGTTATGGATTTTACAAGAATGAATCTGATTTAGATCATCTGTTAGTTAACAAGCTTTAACAGGGCAGCCACCTTCATGGAAGAAATTGACCAAGTTAGAAATGTAATTGGCTTCCAAGTCCTTCATGAGAGTTTTATTTTGTTGTCTGATCTTTTTATTGATATAAAGTATGCATTTTTTGGACATTTGGGTAAGGAGTTATGATTTTTGAAAGATTGTGTGACTGTTCAGGGGGTCATTTATGTGTGTTTTACATTTTTAGAGACTTATAGGAATTTTTCTGGAATTTTTGGGAAAAAATACTCGGACCGAAAAAATTGCCAAGTGGCAGACTGAGTGGACTTCCGGTACTGAAAATGACTGTCAAATGGTACTGGATTATGAGACATATGATTTTAGGAATTATGAACTTTGAGCCATTGGAATTTGGAGACAAATTGGACTAGAAATTGAATTAAAAGGAGAAAGAATCTAAAGAGTGTCAAAGAAGAAGACAAGTGGCAAGTGACACATGTCACTTGCCTATCTATTCTTAGACTTAAGGGTTATTTAAATAACCTAAGTAGTGCTTGAAGTCCACGATTCTTCTTCTTGAAACATAAAAAAATCACTTTGAAAGCTTATTTTCTCCTTCCACCGTAGCTTCCTTCCCTCCTTCCTTCTTCCTTCGTTGGTTTCCTCTTTCCCTTAAGTTGCTACTCTTCTATTCTACCTTAAGTGCTTCCTTATCATGTATCCAAGCTTAAGCCTTGTGATGGTGAGTGTTGTGTGTGTGAGTGGATGATTGTGTGGTGTAGGGAGGAAGGTAGAGACTTGGAAAAAGTTTGGAGAATTTAAAGCTTGGAGTTTGTTTAGGTGAGAATTTATGTTTGTGTTCTTTAATTGGTAGTTAGAAGCATTTATTGTGATTATTTGTACATTAATTTCATAAAGATTTTGGTTGGATTGTTTGAGTATAAGTGTAAGTATGTGTGAGGATGAATGATGACTATGTTGTGGATTGGTTTTGGATTGGTTTTGATGTTTGAATAATGTTAGATAAGTGGTAAATTCAAGTAAGAAGATGGTGTGTTGTGTGCTGCCAAATCTTGACTATTTATTCAAGTGAATGTTTAGACAAACTTGGGGCTGAATTGGAGACTAAATTGGATGCTTATTGATGTAGGTATATAGTGATGGAATGCAAGGAGTTGAAGTAGATAGGAAATCTGGAAAATTTGACTTTGTGTAGGGTTCAGATTTTTGCTTATAACTTTTGATATTGTTGTGCTATGGAGATGAGCTTTGGCTTAAATTAAACTTAAGAAGTATGGCTAGAATTCATATGAAGGAAGTGATACTAAATTGTGCCTTGAAGGAGCTTGAATTTGTCCTTGAAAGTGAGTTGTAGGTGTTGTATGAACAGTGATCTGAACCTTGTGACCTGAAACTTTGATGATTTTTTTAGTTGATTTGGATTGAATTTGCTAATTTGGTCTTCATGAAAGTTGAATATTTTTGTGTTAGCTTTCTAACGCCACTAAGTATGAATTTTTTTGATGTGTAGATTGAAAGTTATGGTCTGTAAAAGTTCAGGTGGTAATTCAGGCCAAAATGTGTTTTGTGTGCAGGTGACTCTAAGTGCATATGTTTTGTGCTTTTTGTGTTATGATATTAATTTTGGACTGTTAAGAGTGGAATTGGCTCAAGTGACCTTCTGGAAAGTTGTAGAGGATTGTTGTAGTTTTCTAATGAGGTATTATTTGTCAATTTTGGATGTAAGGATTGTTAGATACAAATTTGTAAAGTTTTGTTATGGTTTAGATTAAATGTTGATTTCATAAACCCTAACAGACAGCCACATTAATGGGAGGATTCGACCTAATTAGAGATAGAATTTGGTTTAAGTCCTTCTTGAGAATTGTGGTATATTGTCTGAGCTTTTATTTCTATATGGTATGGAATTTTTCTCCAAGGGATGAAAAGTTATGAATTTGGAAAAGTATTGCCTTTGTTATGGTAAATGTGTGACTAGGCAGTATCTTTGAGTGCATATTTGACACCCTTAGAGGTGTTATTAAATTTCAAGCTCTTCATGAAACTTTAATACGGTCTTGTCATCTTTTCATTGCCACTAAGTATGAAATTTTCGATATCTAGGTTGAGAGTACTGATCTGTTGACTTTTCGATTGTTAATATGCTTAGTGCTGGAAAATGTGTTAAGTATAAGGTTTGTGGTGATTATACATTGAAGCTAAATTCTGGACTGTTGTGATGTTAATTAGCTCAAATAGTCTTCTGGAAAGTTGTAGAAGAATGTTTTAGGTTTAAAATGGTGCATAATATGCTATTTTTAGATGTACGAATTGTGAGTTATGGATTTTACAAGAATGAATCTGATTTAGATCATCTGTTAGTTAACAAGCTTTAACAGGGCAGCCACCTTCATGGAAGAAATTGACCAAGTTAGAAATGTAATTGGCTTCCAAGTCCTTCATGAGAGTTTTATTTTGTTGTCTGATCTTTTTATTGATATAAAGTATGCATTTTTTGGACATTTGGGTAAGGAGTTATGATTTTTGAAAGATTGTGTGACTGTTCAGGGGGTCATTTATGGACAGAACTTTTGATTGAGAATTTGAGTTGTTTAAAGATTGAATTTGCTTCCAAATTGTTCATGAAAGTTATAGAGCATGTGTTGATCTTTCTTTTTACATAAAACTTGGAATTTTTGGTAAAGGGAATGAGAAGTTCTGCTCTTCGAAAAATGTTGTTCTGTTTTGGGACCTTATGACTAGGTAGTAACTTTGATTGAATTTTTGACACCCTTAGGGGTGAAATTGGTTCAAGTATCCTTCAAGGAACTTGTAGGGTTTCTTATTACCTTTCCAATGAGACCTTGTTTGTAATTTTTGGATAAGTGTGTAAAGAGTTATGCATGTTAGAAATTCAGATGGTGGAAGAGAGGGAAATTAGTGCAAACTCTCTTATCTTTTGTTTTGTCCTAAAGCTTCTTTTGCTTATATCTTCGTCATCCGACCTCCGATTGACTTGGTTCTCAAGGCGTCGGTTTCATAAGACAATTATCTACCTCTCCATGTAGAATTGTGGACTTGTGGGATTTAATTGAAACTTAGGGATGAATCCAAGTGAGAGAATTGATTAAATTTTTGGCAATATCCGGACCTATAGAGGTCCAACTTGAGTAATTTTGGTGTCTATGGGTTCCTAAGACATAGGGAAAAATTTTGTGATGTGAATTATAGAATGTTACCGTGAATGTCATGAGCATGCATTGTACACATCTAAATTGCTACATGTGCATTATTTAATATTTCTTTTGTGCATTTGGTAATGTGTGAATATTTTGAATGTTATAGAGGCACAGTTGGAACGTCATCCCACGGACATTGCCGAGACTTCCTGGCATTAGCTCGGAAGCTATTTGGTGAGTAACCTAGATGGTTTCTCAATTATTAATTGTTTATAATTTTGCACTTATAACACTGTGGAGAATAATGGAGGGCTTGTGCGTTTGTTTATGACTAGATTCCAGACAGGAGGTCCGATGTATTGAGAGAGTATGACATAGAAGTGCGATATGTGATTTTAATGTGATTAATTGTGAACTACTTGTGTGAATGTGTTAATTTGGGATCGATTATGATGTTGGCTCTGCTTTGTTTCGACATATGCATTCCATGCATAAAGGCATGATCAGTAATTGACAGTTGTGACCGGAGCAGCCACCGAGAGCTTAAAGCTCAACGTAATTGGGCCTCGAGCCCCCAGTGATTCAGAGTCTCATGCTCACCGATTAATGCGTCCTTATTGGGACAGATTAGGCGCTCGGTCACAACAACGTAATAAATTAGAAAAAGGGTCACATACGTATTACATATGCATTTGATTGAATGTCTTGATTGAGTGAAAGGCAAAACGTCTTGTGTTAATGTGAATAATCATGTGGTACTTCTGAATAGGCTATTATGATATAAATGTGATTTGTTTGACTATGCATGAATTGGGTGAACCATCGATGATGGTTCCTCAATGAGTTCACAAACTCACCCAAAATTGCAAATTATTTTTCAGGACTGAGAGAGTAGACTCCTAGCTCCAGAGAGACTTTTCCTGTTGTGTAAATCGTGTTGGCAAGAGAAGTAATGACTCACAGGTCGGTCAGCTGGCGTTTTTGAGAGATGACCTAGTTAGGCTTTTTGGGTTAGATTTCTTTTGGAAAATTGTACAGACAGTGAAAAACTGACAGTTATGTAAATTACTGCTTTTGATGATATGAAATGAGAAAAAAAATTATGGTTTCAAAAATTCGTGATTTTCAGTATTGATGCTTTATGATTTGATGCCATGTGAGGTACAGTAGTGATTGTTCGTAGCTCACCCTTATAGTAGGATCTGTATCGGAATGACCTACCGACGTCCCGGTATATACCCTATGGTAAAGGGGTGCTACATTTAGGTGGTATCCGAGCATAGTTTGGCATCTGTTGGGACTAGTCAAATATTTAGGCTTGGATTATTGTGAGAAATGCAGAAACTAATATGGATTATTGTTTTGTTATAGGTCATCCGTTCTTGGTGACCAGATTGATCAGCCAGCTGACCAGGGATCAGTCGGGGCTAGTAGGGAGTCCTCGGTGTCTCGTTCAGAGAAGCTGCCTCCTAGAGTTCCTGTGAGACGGGAGAGGAGGTATGACAGACTGCGTAAGTAGGGGGCTGTGGATTTTTATGGCAGTACAGACCCTGCTGAGGCTGAGGGATGGCTGGAGAGGACTGAGAGAGTCTTCGACCAGATGGATTGTGATCCAGATGAGCGTTTTGATTATGCAGTCTCTCTTCTGCAGGGCACAGCTTATCAGTGGTGGAAGACTGTCCCGGGTAGTACCACCAGGCCTTGCCTATTGACATGGGTGGATTTCCTGAGGGCATTTAGAGACAATTACATGCCCAAGGTGTATCTTGAGATGAAGATGTAGGAGTTCTTAGAGTTGAAGAAGGGTAGGATGACAGTGGCAGAGTACGAGGTGAGGTTTAATGAGCTTATGGGATATGCCACTGCTTTGATTTCCACTGAGGCGGATAGGTGCCGGAGGTTCCAGAATGGCCTCAATTTGAAGATTCGCACTAGGTTGACCCGATCTGACATGGACACCTTTGTTAAGTTGAGAGCTGCTACAGTATGAGTTGAGCAGCTGATGAGACAGAGACAAGCTGAGACTGGTCAGGGGTCCAAGGGGAAAAGACCGAGTGATAGTCAGGACAGTTCTGGCAGAGGGTTTAGCAAGCGCCAAAGCAGGACCTTCAGGTCACCAGGTGGATCCAAGCAGTCTAGTTTTGGACAAAGAGGGAGATTTGTACAGGCTGGCAGTGGCAGTGGTAGAGGTACAGGACAGATTCTCTCAGTTTGTGAGCACTGCAACAAGAGGCACAGTGGGGAGTGTTGGCGATTGACTGGTGCCTGCCTTAAATGCGGCTCCACGGATCATCAAATCAGGGATTGCCCTGCTATTGTGGGAGTTCAGTCTGCTATTAGTGCGAGATCAGGCAGCAATACTACGGTGCAGTAGAGTAGAGGTGGTGGATCCAGGCAGAGGGGCCGAGGTAGAGGCCGTGGCGGTGAGGATCCTTTGTGAGGCCGAGGTCGGGTAGCCGACCACGGTCCCGCCGTAGTCTCACGCCATGACTAGGCAGGAGGCCCAGGATTCTCTAGATGTAGTAGCTGGTATGCTTCTTATTTCTGATATTGAAGCATTTGCAGTGTTGGATCCAGGATCCACACATTCTTTTGTTGCACCGCATTTGGCATGTAGATTGCATGGGGATAGGGAGATATTACAGTATGGGCTAGAGGTGAGTACACCTCTAGGTAGTACTACTGCTCTAGGAGAGGTCTGCAAGGGATGCTCGATCCAGATTGATCAAGCAGTGTTGAGAGCAGACCTTATAGTGTTACCATTGAGAGAGATCGAGGTGATTCTGGGTAGGGACTGGCTTACTGCCCATAGAGCCATCATGGACTGCTATACCAAGGAGGTTGTCTTAGAGTCTCCTGGTCAGCCTAGAGCAGTGTTTAGAGGAGTTAGTCAGGCAGTGCCAGCCCGGATGATCTCTTTCCTTAGTGCCCTGAGATTGATGCATGGAGGTTGTGAGGCCTATCTGGCCCATATTATTAACACTAGAGTCGAGCAGAGGCTGCAGGATATTCCCGTAGTTTGGAAATTTTCAGATGTGTTTCCTGATGAGTTACCGGGTTTACCACCGGATCGGGAGACAGAGTTCACTATTGACCTCATTCCAGGTACTGCTCCTATATCTATACCTCCATATAGGATGGCACCTGTGGAACTGAGGGAGCTGAAGGCTCAGTTGCAGGAGTTATAGGAGAAGGGTTTTATCAGGCCCAGTGTCTCACCTTGGGGAGCTCTAGTATTGTTTGTGAAGAAGAAGGATGGGACTCTGAGATTGTGCATCGATTACAGGCAGCTGAATCGGGTGATAGTGAAGAATAAGTATCCATTACCTAGGATCGATGACTTGTTTGATCAGTTACAGGGAGCTCAGGTGTTCACTAAGTTGGATCTGAGGTCAGGGTATTCTTAGCTGAAGATAGCAGAGGCTAATGTGCCTAAGAGTGCCTTCAGGAGCAAGTTTGGGTTACCTAGTGATGCCGTTTGGGTTGACTAACGCCCCGGCAGCTTTTATGGCCTTGATGAATAAGGTCTTTCAGCCCTACCTTGATCAGTTTGTAATTATATTCATTGATGACATATTGGTGTATTCGAGGAGTAGACAGGAGCATGCTGAGCATTTGAGGACTGTTTTGCAGCTTATGAGGGAGAAACAGCTCTATGCCAAATTCAGTAGGTGTGAATTTTGGCTAGATGAGGTAGTGTTTCTGGGCCACATAGTGACTGGAGAGGGTATTCAGGTCGATCCTAATAAGATTGAGGCAGTGATGAAATGGGAAGCTCCAAGGAATGTGTCAGAGATTCGGAGTTTCCTAAGATTGGCCGGTTATTACCGGAGGTTTGTCGAGGGGTTTTCATTGATCTCAGCCCCTCTGACAAAACTTCTGAGGAAGAATGTATCATTCAGATGGACTGAGAAGTGCTAGAAGAGCTTTGAGGAGCTGAAACATCGGTTGACTACTGCACCGGTGTTGGCTATTCCATCTGGGACTGGAGGTTATGAGGTGTATAGTGATGCTTTGTTGGATCGGAAAAAGAAAGCATGCTTAGTTTGGAGAAACGATAGATTTCAAAACTTTTTAAGAAATCATCTTGCAGCGGAAGCAATATATCCAAATCAACATGCTAATCCATACATGATATGGTATAAGGATAATAAAACTAAGAACAAGATAAAAGGAATTACGGACTCCTTCGCTACAGCTTTAAATCCTCGCTGCGCTATCCTCTCCTTCTGGTATCCAAATCCTTTGCCTTTGAGTCTTTTCCTTTAGCAATCTATCTTCTTCCTTGTAGTAGTATCCTCTACCAATTAGATTTACCACTTGTTCTTCAAGGACAACTAGGTTAACAAAATCCTTTAGTGAGAAAGGAGAAGAAATATTTGGAGGAGATTTTCTTAGAAGAAGAAGAACCAAAATTGAAACTCTTTCAATTCTTTCACTTAGGAATTTCGGTTCTCCCTTGCATGAAAAGAGAGAATGTCTAAAAAACACGCAAGAACCCTTTCTTACCTCTCAATTTCGAAATATGCATCAATGGAAAGAGTGAGAGGCATCCAATGCATCACTTCTTACATTAATCACTCATCAAATAGCCAATAAATGAGATTTACTTCATTTATCTTTAAAATGGCTATTTGAAAAGACCATAACCTATAATTGAATACCCATTTCGGTTTTGGCAAGAAGAAAGAAGGAAGATGGTCCATCTAATGCACATCTTTCATCTTTAATCTAATGAATGCAAATAGGTTACATGCCAACATTAAAAGCCAACCATTAAACCATTTAATGGTAAGTTCATAACTCCATTTAATAATGATGAACCATAATAAAGACCATCTTTATTTAGTATTTTAATGTCAAATGTGTGGTTACACATCTAACCTAACACAATTTCGAAATTGCTTCTTCTCCATTTAAAAAATTGTTTTAATATAATTAATCTAATCAATTACATTAAACCAAAACAAGCCCATTTCTAAATGAACATATGGGCTTCCAATTAACCATTGATTAGTATAAGCCCATCATTCAATTATGGACTTCTAAAGCCTCCAAACTACTTCTTACTTAGCTTGATAACCTTCCTTAAAGCCAAGTGGGGAATCTTATTGGACTTTGATAATTCAAGCTCCAATAAGCCCAGAAATAATTCAATCTCATTGGAATTAATTCTAGCTTATTAACTAAATGTCATTCCACTAAAGACAATTAGTTGAACTCTTGAATTATTAAATATTATGAGAATATGTCCAATTGCAAACCATATTTAGAACCTTATTATAGCCATCCGCACAACAAAGGGTAAAATTACCGTTTTGCCCTTATGTTGGTTTTTTCTTCTAGATCTCTCATTTTACTTTATATGGTGATTAACACATAAGATCTCATCTTAGTGTTAAGACTTGATGGGTAGCTAGTCCATCAAACTATTGGCGCCAGTTTAATCACCAAATCTCCTTAAAACATCTAGAAGAGATGATAACACTATAAACTCTTTATTTGAGTGAATGTTCCCTGATACATGTTTCAATTAATAATTCCAACATGCAAACACTGGATTAATACCCTGTAAAAATCCATTCCGATCATATCAAGAATTATAATGAAACACATATGAGTTCACCACTCATCAAGATTGTGGTTCATAATAGCGAATGTTAAGTTGTATGTTTTAAGATTAAAGTAACGACCCACTTTATTCTTGAAAACATACTTGATTCAATTCATTTAATAATGCCATTATCGATAGTCTACTACTATCATGATATGAAACTCATCATTCCCTTTAAGTAAACTCCTTTACTTATATGGAGATAAATCGCAACACTACGATCTAAACCATAATCAAACGACCAACTTGATTATTCAATCGTGAATCAATTAATTCATATTCTAATAATATACATGTTTTCCATACATCTCTATGTATATGTATATTACTTACAAATGAATCTTGGTACCTTATGACTAGATATATAATGCTCATACAGATAAAACCAAACTCTTTTGTTTTATTAATAATAAATATTTTCATTACAAAGCTCAGAATCAAGAAGATAAAGTTACATGTAAGTACACTTGCTTTCCAGGGAACTATATTTACATAACTCCAACAATCTCCCACTTGCCCTAAAGCAAGTTTGACATATCCTTCATTCCCATCCCTTCTAGGTGACCCTCAAAGCTCTTTTGAGTCAATGTCTTTGTGAACGGATCAGCAAGGTTTTGCTCTGTAGGAATCTTTACCACATCCACTTCTCCACGTTGTATTATCTCCCTTATGAGATGATACTTTAAACTTAATGTGTTTGGCAACTTTGTGATTCCGAGGTTCTTTAGAATTAGCCACTGCCCCACTATTATCACAATAAAGTGTAATGGCTTTTTCTGCCTCTGGAACTACCTCCAAATCATTTAGGAACTTCCGGAGCCAGACTGCTTCCTTTGCTGCTTCACAAGCAGCAACATACTCAGCCTCCATAGTCGAATCAGCAATACAAGATTGCTTGACACTCCTCCAAACTATGGCTCCACCTCCTAAAGTAAATATAGAACCAGAAGTTGATTTCCTTGAATCAACATCTGATTGGAAATCAGAATCCGTATATCCTGTCGGAATAAGATTACTTTCAGAGTAAACAAGCATTAAGTTCTTCGTCCTACGAAGATACTTAAGTATACACTTAACCGCATCCAATGTTCCATTCTGGATTGGACTGAAATCGCTACCGATCCCATCTGCGTAATGTATATCTCGGTCTAGTGCACGACATTGCATACATCAAACTACCAACCGCCAAAGCATATGGAATGTTACGCATCGTTCAACCTCCTCTTGGGTTTTAGGTGCTTGTTCCTTTGAAAGTTTGATTCCATGTCTAGTAGAGTGAAACCCTATTGGAATCTTGCATGGCGAACTTATTGAGCATATTCTCAATGTAAGTTAGTTGAGACAAAACTATCTTCTTGTTCTTACGATCCCTTATAAGTTTGATCCCTAGAACATAGGTAGCCTCTCGAGAATCCTTCATTGAAAACTGCTCATTCAGCCATCCTTAACCGCAGATAACATTCCCACATCATTCCCGATGAGCGAATGTCATCAACATACAAGATTAGAAAGTAACCTTACCTTCTTGTATTCTTTTGTAAACACAAGGCTCATCTAGGTTTTGTATGAACCCATAGGTTTTGATAGCCTTATCAAACCTAATGTTCCAAGACCTAGATGCTTGCTAAATCCATAAATGGACCTTTGCAACTTGCAAACCTTATGCTCATTACCTAGCTCAATGAATCCTTCGGTTGGGCCATATAAATGGTCTCCTCAAGATCTCCATTCAGAAATGCGGTCTTGACATCCATTTGCCATATTTCATAATCGAAATAGGTCGCTATAGCCAAAAGAATCTGATGGACTTAAGCATGGCAACCGAGAAAAGTCTCCTCGTAGTCTATACCTCCTTTTGAGTATAGCCTTTAGCTACCAATCTAGCTTTAAAGGTCTCTACCTTTCCATCGATCCCTTTTCTTTTGTAGATCCATTTACACCCTATGGTTTTAGACACGGTGGTAGATCTACAAGGACCCGACTTCATTAGTATACATAGAATCTATTTCGATTCCATTGCCTTGAGCCATTTTCTGCATCAACATCATTAATAGCACGTGTATACGAACGGGATCTGTTTCTTCTTGGTCTGAGATGGCAATTAAGCCTTCTCCTAAATCCAGATACCTATCTGGTTGTCTCACAACCCTCCCACTACGTCTAGGCACATCTTGGTGTTTAGGTTGCACTTCTGATTGAACTCTTGAATCCATTTCGACATTTTGTTCTGCCATATCCAAAACAACTCTTGGTTTGGATGAAATTACTAACTCCTTTAGTACTACTTCACTTCTTCCTTTGTGATTTCTCACAAACTCTTCCTCTAAGAAGTTTGTATTTGTCGACACAAATACCTTCCTATCATGAGGACTGTCAAAATAGTACCCTCGAGTTCCCGTAGGATATCCTACAAACAAACATACTTCTGACCTTGGTTCCACCTTTGTGGATTCAGGCTTTAGAACATGGGCTGGACAGCCCCAAGTCCTCAAGTGCCTCAATGAAGGCACTCGGCCAGTCCACAACTCCCTAGGTGTTTTAGGCACCGATTTGGATGGAGCAAAGTTAAGAAGATATGTTGCCGCTTGTATGGCATATCCCCATAATGATTCGGAAGGCTAGCATAGACATCATTGATCTTACCATTTTCAATAGAGTTCTATTTCTCCTCTGCTACACCATTACATTGAGGTGTACGAGGAGTCGACAAATTGGAAACAATTCCATTGTCAATTAAATATTGCTGAAACTCTCCAGATAAATACTCACCACCTCGATCCGATCGAAGTCGCTTTTAATGGCTTGCCAGTTGCTTCTCGACTTGACTTTGAATTCTTTGAACTTTTCAAAAGATTCACTCTTTTATGCATCAAATACAAATAGCCATGTCTTGAGTAATCATCTATAAAATTATGAAATATTCATAACCTCCTCTAGCTTGTACATTCATGGGCCCACACATCAAGATGTACCATGTCCAATGTGGATTCAAATCATTTCCTTTAGAAGGAAATGAGGCTTTTGTCATTTTCCTTCAATACAAGATTCACAGTGGGTAATGGATCACTATCCAAGCCCATAAGGATCCCATCCTTTACTAGCCTGTCAAGTCTTTTCGATTGATATGACCCATCCTTAGATGCCACAGATACTTTGAATTAATGCTAGAGATATTGGATTGTCTTGGTTTTATCAATTCATGGTGTTTAGTGAGCCTTTCATAGGTTCTATAAAAACAATCCTGTTTAATTATCGCTTCACAAATAAAATCCTTATTCTCATATATTGAAACAACCTTTTCAAAATATAAGGAATAGCCAGATTTTATTAGACAAAAAGAAATCATGTTCCTTACAATCATTGGCATGTAATAAACATCTTCCAAATATAACCTATGACCACTAGGAAAGTCCAAGATAACTACTCCCACCGATTCTGCTGAAACATAGGAACCATCTCGCTATCTTAACTTGAAATTGGCCTTTAGGAAGTCTTTTCTTTTCTTGAACCCTCGCAAAGAATTACAAACATGGTTAGTGGCTCCTGAATCTAATATCCAAGAAGTAGATAAATCGCCACATTTCTAGTTCCTAACAAACTTAGGAAGCCCATACCTTGTTTGCTTTTGAGGGACTCTAGGTAGACTGGATGTTTTTTTTCCAAAGGGCCCATCTCATCACAAAGGAAACACTTTCCTTTGATGTTCTCTTTGGCCTTCTTTTTCATGGGTTTGGCCTTGACCCCTATTTGGGCCTTCTTTTTCATTGACCCTTCTTCTTTTCCTTGCCCTTACCCTTGGGTTTAGAAGAAGAAGCTACATTAGCTTATGTCCCATGAGCCTTAATATTCAATATTTCCTCCGTGCTCTTGAGGGTATTCATCAACTCACTCAAGGTGTAATCCTTGCTGTTGAGCTCATAGTCCAACTTAAACTGCTGAAAAGAAGAGTTTAAGCTATTGATGATCATAATCATCTGCGTGTCCGCATCCATATCCGCCTAAGCATCTCAGCCTCGGTGGACCGCAGAGATTACCTTCATCATGTAATCCCGCACTGGGTTCACCAAGTTTCATGTCGAGATTATGAAAGGTTTGGATAGCTTTCACTCTTGCAGACCTAGTCCTCACACCAAACATCTCATGTAGGTGATGGACCATTGCACTAGCAGTTTTCATACAAGCAATTTGCTTTTGCAACATGCCACGAAGCTTTAATATAACACTTAGTAGTCTTGTCGAGATTCCATCAACGCCGTGTTGTTGGACTTGCTCAGAGTTGCATCTCCACTTAGAGGTGTAGGCTCATTTTCAGTTAACACCCATGAAATACGTTCATATTGAAGAACAATGTCAAGGTTACGTCTCCATTCATTAAACTTGTCTCCATTTTCCAAATTGTTATTAGTCAAGAGTAGGGTGAGTGGATTCATTTTGTGGTTGATTATGTCTGAAAATATAAATTATTAAAACATGAGCATACTAGTCAACAATTTATGGAACTTTGTATAAAATCATGATGCATGTATGCATGATGATAAATTTAACAAAATTAAAAATTAAAACATTATACTGACGGTTATTTTTCTTATCTATAATGTATTAAGTGACGGTGGGCCATCTTATCTATTAAAAGAAAAACTGGGACCCTCCCACTCAAAAAACTACCAAGCATCTCATGCTCAATTTTTTTAAGAAGCGTCTTAATTTGGTCCATACTTTTACCAACAAAGCTATGGTGGGCAGTTTATTGATAAAAATGTTGAGTGTATAACCATTTGATTCATTCACTAAAAATACCTACAAATCATGCCTCGGTGGGAGGTCATATTTGCTATCATTAAGTGGACTTATCCTTAAGGAAACCCAAACCATGCAAGATCTAGGATCCATGCCCTCCAATGGGGAGTAACACTTAACCACATGCAAACGGGCCATCATTTGGAGACCGTGGACTCTCACAGGAGCATCCTCTCCCACTCAATCTTTTTGGGCTTTAAGTTTTAAATATCATCTTGTCTAGATGCAATATATTATCCATCCTATATTGTTTCATTATATATCTCATACATAATGAATGCATGGCAAGGCCTAGGGTTGGCAATTTTCTAAATGACATGCAATCATATAATATCACATATTACAAGCATTCATTTCTCCATTCATCACATGAACTAATAAAGCCACTTTTGATTGTCCATCCTAGAAACATAAAATAATTACAAGCCTTTTAGGCCCAAAATATGCTTCTTCATCTTGGATCTTCCGCTTGAACTCTTCGCTAACATGATCCGCCCATTCGGTAAACAAAATGTAATGGCATTTATGAAATTAGAATTTTGTCATTTTGAAAATAAAATTCCAGCACTAGATTTTAGAAAACCAAATCTTTGTTTTGACAAAAATTCCAACACTTGTTTTATTAAAACCAAACTCATTTCCTGAAAATTAAACACAGCACTTAGTATTTTAGCAAAACCAAAATTGGATTCTTTGAAACAAAAACCAGCACTTGTTTTCCAATCATAACTGAAATATGATTCATTGAAACAAAAATTCCAGCAACTTAGTTTTCACAAAACTTATGCCAAAACACAAAAGGATACACCGAAAATTTTACCTTTTTATTTCTTCAATCCATGGCTGCTCCTTCTTCATCATTACATCAAATTGTACATTACAAAATAAAATAAAATAGAAAAAAGAAACCAAGGAGGAAACATGGTGATGATAGACCACCCTCCTTGTTACAACCAAAAGAAGAAATCTTACAAGATAAAATTTAACTTCTATGGACAACCAAAAGAGCAACATACACCATATATATTTCTATCACATAAAAATATGCAGTATACATAAAAAGATTGCCAACCCATGCATCCACCATATAGGAACCGAAATCATGCATGAAAAACCGGCTTTGATACTAATTGTTGGATCGGAAAAAGAAAGCATGCTTAGTTTGGAGAAACGATAGATTTCAAAACTTTTTAAGAAATCATCTTGCAGCAGAAGCAATATATCCAAATCAACATGCTAATCCATACATGATATGGTATAAGGATAATAAAACCAAGAACAAGATAAAAGAAATTACCGACTCCTTCGCTACAGCTTTAAATCCTCGCTACGTTATTCTCTCCTTCTGGTATCCAAATCCTTTGCCTTTGAGTCTTTTCCTTTAGCAATCTATCTTCTTCCTTGTAGTAGTATCCTCTACCAATTAGATTTACCACTTGTTCTTCAAGTACAACTAGGTTAACAAAATCCTTTGGTGGGAAAGGAGAAGAAATATTTGGAGGAGATTTTCTTAGAAGAAGAAGAACCAAAATTGAAACTCTTTCAATTCTTTCACTTAGGAATTTCGGTTCTCCCTTGCATGAAAAGAGAGAATGTCTAAAAAACACGCAAGAACCCTTTCTTACCTCTCAATTTCGAAATATGCATCAATGGAAAGAGTGAGAGGCATCCAATGCATCACTTCTTACATTAATCACTCATCAAATAGTCAATAAATGAGACTTACTTCATTTATCTTTAAAATGGCTATTTGAAAAGACCATAACCTATAATTGAATACCCATTTCGGTTTTGGCAAGAAGAAAGAAGGAAGATGGTCCATCTAATGCACATCTTTCATCTTTAATCTAATGAATGCAAATAGGTTACATGCCAACATTAAAAGCCAACCATTAAACCATTTGATGGTAAGTTCATAACTCCATTTAATAATGATGAACCATAATAAAGACCATCTTTATTTAGTATTTTAATTTCAAATGTGTGGTTACACATCTAACCTAATACAATTTCGAAATTGCTTCTTCTCCATTTAAAAAAAATTGTTTTAATATAATTAATCTAATCAATTACATTAAACCAAAACAAGCCCATTTCTAAATGAACATATGGGCTTCCAATTAACCATTAATTAGTATAAGCCCATCATTCAATTATGGACTTCTAAAGCCTCCAAACTACTTCTTACTTAGCTTGATAACCTTCCTTAAAGCCAAGTGGAGAATCTTATTGGACTTTGATAATTCAAGCTCCAATAAGCCCGTAAATAATTCAATCTCATTGGAATTAATTCTAGCTTATTAACTAAATGTCATTCCACTAAAGACAATTAGTTGAACTCTTGAATTATTAAATATTATGAGAATATGTCCAATTGCAAACCCTATTTAGAACCTTATTATAGCCATCCGCACAACAAAGGTAAAATTACCGTTTTCCTTTATGTTGGTTTTTCCTTCTAGATCCCTCATTTTACTTTATATGGTGATTAACACATAAGATCTCATCTTAGTGTTAAGACTTGATGGGTAGCTAGTCCATCAAACTCTCGCGCCAGCTTTAATCACCAAATCTCCTTAAAACATCTAGAAGAGATGATAACACTATAAACTCTTTATTTGAGTGAATATTCCCGATACATGTTTCAATTAATAATTCCAACATGCGAACCTCGGATTAATACCTGTAAAAATCTATTCCGATCATATCAAGAATTATAATGAAACACATATGAGTTCACCACTCATCAAGATTGTGGTTCATAATAGCGAATGCTTAAGTTGTATGTTTTAAGATTAAAGTAACGGCCCACTTTATTCTTGAAAATATACTTGATTCCGATTCATTTAATAGTGCCATTATCGATAGTCTACTACTATCATGATATGAAACTCATCATTCCCTTTAAGTAAACTCCTTTACTTATATGGAGATAAATCGCAACACTACGCCTAAACCATAATCAAACGACCAACTTGATTATTCAACTGTGAATCAATTAATTGATTCTAATAATATACATGTTTCCCATACATCTCTATGTATATGTATATTACTTACAAATGAATCTTGGTACCTTATGACCAGATATATAATGCTCATACAGATAAAACCAAACTCTTTTGTTTTATTAATAATAAATACTTTCATTAAAATACTGTAACTGAAGAAGATAAAGTTACATGTAAATACACTTGCTTTCCAGGGCACTATATTTACATAACTCCAACATGCTTCCCATCAGGGATTAGGGTGTGTTTTGATGCAGCATGGTAGAGTGATTGCCTATGCCTCGAGACAGTTGAGGTCTCACGAGGTGAATTATCCAGTGCATGATTTGGAGTTAGCTGCAGTTATTTTTGCCCTAAAGATTGGAGACACTACTTATATGGTGAGACATTTTAGATTTACACTGATCATAACAGTTTGAGGTATCTGCTGTGTAACATCCAGTTACCGATGTGATGGGTAAATTGGTAAATTGAGACGGGATAGGATATTACCGCATATTATTGACTGAGCATTCATTTGACCTCTAATTTTGGAGGCCATGAGTCAATTAGCACATGCACATTTAGGTACATGCATTAATGAATTTTTCCCGGCATTTGATTGTGATATTCATAGGAAATTGTGAATTCGCGAGATAATGAGATTTGACTATGAATTATTGAGAATTTTGGTATATTTGGGTCTAAAAATTAAATTGGAAATGTTTTAGAATATTTACCAGCTGCAAGTGACTCCTCGGAACTTTCTGGAAAATTCGGGAGGAAAAAAGTCCGGACTGGAAATTTTCCGAGTGTTGGACAAATTAACTGCATAGTATAAGAATAACTGGTAAATAGCTATAGAAATTTAGAAATATGATTCTAAGAATTTAATTTGTCGAGACATTGAAATTTGGAGACAAATTGGACTGGAAATGACCATGAAAAGAGTAACAGATTTACATGCCTTATGAGGGAAAGGGGCAAAAGACTTAGTGATTAACCTTTAAATACTTAAGGTTAAAAGAGGAGAAGAAATGGAGGTTTCATTTCTTAGGGCTCAACGTTGATCTTCCTCCTTCTTCCTTGTGATTTTGTTTCCTCCTTCCCCGATTCTTGTTTGTTTACTACTCCTTGTGCAAAGTCTTGCATGATCCCTAAAGGAAGAGGTTGATTGTGAAAGTTTGGAAGCTAAATCGTGGAGGATAGGGTTGGAGGAGATTTCGAAGATTTGAGGATCAAGCTTGATTGGTAAGTGATTTTGGCTCCAATGTTGTTTATTTATTAGTAAAATACATTCATGTGTTGATTTTTGCGAAAGATGGGGTATTTAAGGGTGTTTAATACTGGTTTTAGAGAGAGAAAGAGGAAAAGAAAATCGGAGAAGACGAACTAGGGTCGTACGTCGCGACGAGGAAATGTTTAGACGTCACGACGAGGAAACGTTTAGACGTCGCGACGAGCAAGACGTTGCGGTGAGCGTGAAATATTGACGCCGCGACGAGCTCACTCCCACACGTCGCGGCGAGCCCAAAGGAAGCGTTCGCCACGGCGAGCGTTGTTTCACACCGCAGCGAGCGACTCCAGCACGTCGCGGCGAGGATCAGATTTCTGAACTGTTTTAATTTGGTTTTTGGGGCATAACTAATTATGTAGACCTCCAATTGAGGTGATGTTTGATTCGTTATGATCTAGAGAACGAGGTCTACAATTGAGGAAAAGAATGAGAGTTGAATTCGGATTTTTGAGATCTCTTTTAGTGAAAGAAAGTTAAGAATGTGATTGTATTGCAGCCTAAGGATAGTTTCATGGCAAAGGGGTTATAATTGTGAGATTTATGAATGTGAATTCGATGCTATTGGAGTTTTTAATAAGTGAATTTGATCTAGTTCAAAATGAAAATTGGTTTTGAGATCTTGTGAGATTAGTCTAGTGTACATGAATTGGAAAATGGAACTAATTGGTATAAACGAAATTGGTGAGTTCTACGGTATGTTATTGAATTAAAATTAGGCCTTGTTGAGCGATTGAGTAAAAGGTTAGTCTGTGACATCAGAAAGTGGAAATGGGAAATAGCTCCGGGAAAATCATGAATAGGCATAGTACATCTTTTATTTAAGGCATGTGCATCATCGAATTATTTGACTATGCATTAGTAATTAGAATTATTTGATTGTTATAGGGGCTCCGATGGATCGATAATCCACGGATCGTGTTGAGACTTCCAGGTAGGTAGCTCGAAAGTTCAGGTGAGTAACCTAGTTAGTTCCTCAATCTTTGTGTGTTAAATGTGCAGTGATTTTGTAAATTGTTTGACAATGTGAATCCTTGTGATTGTGAATCAGTGTATAGAATTATGAGTAAGTGTTCCGAATCGATTGAATTGTGTTATTGATTGTGCAAGTATGAGTACTGCAAGCAAGGCAGAGTTGGCGTCGGGATCAGTCTCATGTCTGCATTTGAGTCATTTTGGTTATATGTGAAAAATTGTATTTTCGTAGATAAATATTGTTACTGTATTGGGCCCAAATTGGCTGTGAATATATGGGTGTATGAATGATTTTATGACTGAAATTAGATTTGGACTGAAAATGTATTTGTATCGTGGCCCAAATTGTTTATTGATATCTGCGAACTCTATTGTTTTCAAAAAGAAATTAATTAGTTTTTCGAGTTTTAAATTGATGTGACCGTTCTAGCATACTACCCTCATGAGACACGGGCTCGGATATCACCCACGATATCGGGTTCGGGTCTTGCGGGAGTGGGATGCTACATGCTGAGTCAGAGAGAGTTGAATTTGAAGCAGAGGAGATGGATAGAGCTGCTGAAGGATTATGATTGTACGATTGAGTACCACCCAGGGAAGGCTAATGTGGTGGTAGATGCTTTGAGTAGGAAGTCTCACATCAATACAGCTTAGATTCAGGTATTGAGATTGCCTAATTTGATTCAGTTGAGGGCTTTGAATGTTAGTTGAATCTGGAGCATGATGGAGCTTTGGTAGCCACTCTGAAGCTCAGACCGATGCTACATGACAGGATCAAGAGAGTTCAGGACAAGGATCCTGCTATGGTGAAACTGATTGAGAAAGTGAAGTCTGATTTGAATTCTGAATTTGAGTTGAGAGATGGGACATTATAGTTGGGGCAGAGGTTATGTGTGCCTGATGTGGATGATTTGAGCCGAGAGATTCTGGAGGAAGCACATATGGCCTCATATGCTATGCATCCTGGTACTACCAAGATGTATAACACTCTTAAGCAACATTTCTGGTGGCCTGGCATGAAGAAGCAGGTGGCAGAATATGTCTCCAGGTGTATAACGTGCTAGCAGGTTAAGGCTGAGCACCAGGCTCTGATGGGGAAGCTTCATTCGTTGCCTATTCCTGAGTGGAAATGGGAACGAATTACTATGGATTTCATTATGGGGTTGCCTAGGACGCCGAGGCAGCATGATGCCATCTTGGTCATAGTGGACCGGTTAACTAAATCGTCCCATTTCTTTCTAGTGAGGGAGAACAATTCTCTTGATCAGTTGGCCCAGAAGTATGTGACTGAGATAGTGAGACTGCATGGGGTTCCAGTGTCTATAGTATCGCACGAGGATCCTGTGTTTATTTCGAGGTTCGGAAGAGTCTGCGATGCTGCTATGGGTACCGAGTTGAATTTCAAAGACAACATTTCATCCTCGCATGATGGGCGAGTGAGAGGACGATTAAGACTGTTGAGGATATGCTTCGGGCGTGTGTATTGGAGTTTAGAGGAGCATGGGATCAATATTTGGCCTTGATTGAGTTTGCCTATAACAATCATTATCATAGTAGCATCGGGATGGCACCATATGAGGCTTTATATGGGGGACAGTGTCGATCGCCTCTATATTGGGATGAAGAGGGTGAGAGAATGATTGAGGGTCCAGAGCTGATTCAGGATATCATGGACAAGGTAAAATTGATACGAAGCCAAATAAATGTGGCTCAGGATAGACAGAAGAGTTATATGGATCAGCATCGGAGGGAGATGGAGTATAATGTGGGAGACAGAGTTTTCCTTCAAGTGTCACCATGGAGAGGGGTACTGAGATTCGGTAAAAAGGGCAACTTAAGCCCTAGGTACATTGGTCCATATGAGATCATTGAGCGTATAGGACCTTTGGACTGTAAGCTGGCTTTACCGAGTGAGATGTCTCAGCTGCATAATGTCTTCCATGTGAGTATGCTCCGACGGTACCGATCAGATTCGACACATGTGATATCGGCTCAGGAGATTGAGGTAGCTGGCAATTTGAGCTATGTTGAGGAGCCGATCCAGATTGTGGGATCACGGGTTAAACAGTTGAGAAACAGGGTTATTCCATTGGTGAAAGTCCTATGGAGGAACCACTCAACTAAGGAAGCAACTTGGGAGACCGAGGAGCATATGAGGACACAGTATCCTCACCTGTTCGACCAAGTAGGTAAGAATTTCGAGGACGAAATTTTTATTAGGAGGGGAGAATTGTAACATCCCATCACCGATGGGAAGGGTAAATTGGTCATTTAGGACGGGTTAGGCGAGTGTAAATATACCTAGGTATGTTCATACATCATATAGCCTCTATATAGATATAAATGGTAATTTTTGCACATGCACATGCTTTGTACATGCATTCATGACATTTCTCGGCATATGTGTCTAAATGTAAATTTTTTTAAAATATGTGATAATTGTGTTTAAAAAATTGAATTGGAGTGATTTATGTGTGTTTTACATTTTTAGGGACTTATAGGAATTTTTCTAGAATTTTTGGAGAAAAATATCCGGACCGAAAAAATTGCCAAGTGGCAGACTGAGTGGACTTTCGGTACTGAAAATGACTGTCCAATGGTACTGGATTATGAGACATATGATTTTAGGAATTATGAACTTTGAGTCATTAGAATTTGGAGACAAATTGGACTAGAAATTGAATTGAAAGGAGAAAGAATCTAAAGAGTGTCTAAGAAGAAGACAAGTGGCAAGTGACACATGTCACTTGCCTATCTATTCTTAGACTTAAGGGTTATTTAAATAACCTAAGTAGTGCTTGAAGTCCACGATTCTTCTTCTTGAAACATAAAAAAATCACTTTGAAAGCTTATTTTCTCCTTCCACCGTAGCTTCCTTCCCTCCTTCCTTCTTCCTTCGTTGGTTTCCTCTTTCCCTTAAGTTGCTACTCTTCTCTTCTACCTTAAGTTCTTCCTTATCATGTATCCAAGCTTAGGCCTTGTGATGGTGAGTGTTGTGTGTGAGTGGATGATTGTGTGGTGTAGGGAGGAAGGTAGAGACTTGGAAAAAGTTTGGAGAATTTAAAGCTTGGAGTTTGTTTAGGTGAGAATTTATGTTTGTGTTCTTTAATTGGTAGTTAGAAGCATTTATTGTGATTATTTGTACATTAATTTCATAAATATTTTGGTTGGATTGTTTGGGTACAAGTGTAAGTATGTGTGAGGATGAATGATGACTATGTTGTGGATTGGTTTTGGATTGGTTTTGATGTTTGAATAATGTTAGATAAGTGGTAAATTCAAGTAAGAAGATGGTGTGTTGTGTGCTAGCAAATCTTGACTATTTATTCGAGTGAATGTTTAGACAAACTTGGGGCTGAATTGGAGACTAAATTGGATGCTTATTGATGTAGGTATATAGTGATGGAATGCAAGGAGTTGAAGTAGATAGGAAATCTGGAAAATTTGACTTTGTGTAGGGTTCAGATTTTTGCTTATAACTTTTGATATTGTTGTGCTATGGAGATGAGCTTTGGCTTAAATTAAAATTAAGAAGTATGACTAGAATTCATATGAAGGAAGTGATACTAAATTGTTCCTTGAAGGAGCTTGAATTTGGCCTTGAAAATGAGTTGTAGGTGTTGTATGAACAGTAATCCGAACCTTGTGACCTGAAACTTTGATGACGTTTTTTAGTTGATTTGGATTGAATTTGCTAATTTGGTCTTCATGAAAGTTGAATATTTTTGTATTAGCTTTCTAACGCCACTAGGTATGAATTTTTTTGATGTGTAGATTGAAAGTTATGGTCTGTAAAAGTTCAAGTGGTAATTTAGCCCAAAATGTGTTTTGTGTGCAGGTGACTCTAAGTGCATAGGTTTTGTACTTTTTGTGTTCTGATATTAATTTTGGACTGTTAAGGGTGAAATTAGCTCAAGTGACCTTCTGGAAAGTTGTAGAGGATTGTTGTAGCTTTCTAATGAGGTATTATTTGCTAATTTTGGATGTAAGGATTGTTAGATACAAATTTGTAAAGTTTTGTTATGGTTTAGGTTAAATGCTGATTTCATAAACCCTAACAGGACAGCCACATTAATGGGAGGAGTCGACCTAATTAGAGATGGAATTTGGTTTTAAGTCCTTCTTGAGAATTGTGGTATATTGTCTGAGCTTTTTATTTCTATATGGTATGGAATTTTTCGCCAAGGGGATGAAAAGTTATGAATTTGGAAAAGTGTTGCACTGTTATGGTAAATGTGTGACTAGGCAGCATCTTTGAGTGCATATTTGACACCCTTAGAGGTGTTATTAAATTTCAAGCTCTTCATGAAACTTTAATACGGTCTTGTTATCTCTCTATTGCCACTAAGTATTGAAATTTTTTGATATCTAGGTTGAGAGTACTGATCTGTTGACTTTTAGGTGTTAATATGCTTAGTGCTGGAAAATGTGTTAAGTATAAGGTTTGTGGTGATTATACATTGAAGCTAAATTCTGGACTGTTGTGATGTTAATTAGCTCAAATGGTCTTCTGGAAAGTTGTAGAAGAATGTTTTAGCTTTAAAATGGTGCATAATATGCTATTTTTATATGTACGAATTGTGAGTTATGGATTTTGCAAGAATGAATCTGATTTAAATCATCTGTTAGTTAACAAGCTTTAACAGGGAAGCCACCTTCATGGACGAAATTGACCTAGTTATAAATGTAATTGGCTTCCAAGTCCTTCATGAGAGTTTTAGTATGTTGTCTGATCTTTTTATTGATATAAAGTATGCATTTTTTGGACATTTGGGTAAGGAGTTATGCTTTTTAAAAGATTGTGTGACTGTTCAGGGGGTCATTTATGGACAGAACTTTTGATTGAGAATTTGAGTTGGCTAAAGATTGAATTTTCTTCCAAATTGTTCATGAACGTTTCAGAGAATGTTTTGATCTTTCTTTTGGCATAAAACTTGGAATTTTTGGTAAAGGTAATGAGAAGTTATGCTCTTGGAAAAATGTTGTTCTGTTTTGGGACCTTATGACTAGGTAGTAACTTTGATTGAATTTTTGACACCCTTAGGGGTGAAATTGGTTCAAATGTCCTTCAAGGAACTTGTAGGGTTTCTTATTACCTTTCCAATGAGACCTTGTTTGTAATTTTTGGATAAGTGTGTAAAGAGTTATGCATGTTAGAAATTCAGATGGTGGAAGAGAGGGAAATAAGTGCAAACTCTCTTATCTTTTGTTTTGTCCTAAAACTTCTTTTGCTTATATCTTCGTCATCCAACCTCCGATTGACCTGGTTCTCGAGGCGTCGGATTCATAAGACAATTATCTACCTCTCCATGTGAAATTGTGGACTTGTGGGATTTAATTGAAACTTAGGGATTGAATCCAAGTGAGATAATTGATTAAATTTTTGGCAATATCCGGACCTATAGAGGTCCAACTTGAGTAATTTTGGTGTCTATAGGTTCCTAAGACATAGGGAAATATTCTGTGATGTGAATTATAGAATGGTACCATGAATGTCACGAACATGCATTGTACACATCTAAATTGCTACATGTGCATTATTTAATATTTCTGATTGTGCATTTGATAATGTGTGAATATTTTGAATGTTATAGAGGCACAGTTGGAACGTCATCCCACGGACGTTGTCGAGACTTCCCGGCATTAGCTCGGAAGCTATTTGGTGATTAACCTAGATGGTTTCTCAATTATTAATTGTTTATAATTTTGCACTTATAACACTGTGGAGAATAATGGAGGGCTTGTGCGTTTGTTTATGACTAGATTCCGGACATGAGGTCCGATGTATTGGGAGAGTATGACATAGAAGTGCGATATGTGATTTTAACGTGATTAATTATGAACTACTTGTGTGAATGTGTTAATTTGGGATCGATTATGATGTTGGCTCTGCTTTGTTTCGACATATACATTCCATGCATAAAGGCATGATCAGTAATTGACAGTGTGACCGGAGCAGCCACTGAGAGCTTAAAGCTCAACGTAATTGGGCCTCGAGCTCACAATGATTCAGAGCCTCAAGCTGACCGATTAATGCACCCTTATTGGGACAGATTAGGCGCTCGGTCACAACAACGTATTAAATTGAAAAAAGGGTCACATACGCATTACATATGCATTTGATTGAATGTCTTGATTGAGTGAAAGGCAAAACGCCTTGTATTTATGTGAATAATCATGTGGTACTTTTGAATAGGCTATTATGATATAACTGTGATTTGTTTGACTATGCATGAATTGGGTGAACCATCGATGATGGTTCCTCACTGAGTTCGCAAACTCACCCAAAATTGCAAATTATATTTCAGAACCGAGAGAGTAGACTCCTAGCTCCAGAGAGACTTTTCCTGCCGTGTAGATCGTGTTGGCAAGAGAAGTCATGGCTCACAGGTCGGTCACCTTGCATTTTTTAGGGATGACCTAGTTAGGCTTTTTGGGTTAGATTTCTTTTGGAAAAATGTACAAACAGTGAAAAACTGACAGTTATATAAATTACTGCTTTTGATGATATGAAATGAGAAAAAAATTATGGTTTCAAAAATTAGTGATTTTCAGTATTGATACTTTATGATTTGATGTCATGTGAAGTACAGTAGTAATTGTTCGTAGTTCACCCTTATAGTATGATCTGTATCGGAATGACCTACGGGCGTCCCGGTATATACCCTATGGTAAGGGGGTGCTACATTCTCTGCGCATAAAGTATTGCACCATGAGCTCCCATCCGGGCCCTCCCCTGGCGGCCTCCGATGGTCCTACCGCAAAAAAAGTCTGCACTAGAGGACATGAAAAAGATCCTCCCCCTCCCCCTACAGCACCAGATATCACACACCCCCCCCCCCCAGCTACAGTGTCGTGGTAACCGGATTGAAGGATTCTGGACTGGGTCAGCACTTAGATTGGCCGGAGGAGGATCCCATTGAAACATCTGAAGGTGATATCTCCATTGTCCAAGGCACATACGGACTGGGCATCGAACTATCCACCACATTCAAAAGCCAATTGGACAAGGCTTGGACTACCGCAAATAATTATCAAATTGCTAGGCTGGAGAATCAGCTTTACGATGCTTAAATCTAAGTTGCTTACCCTCTAGCGACCTTCTGGACCTATGAAGATTGTTGATCTAGATCACGACTTCTACCTTGTCAATTTTCGGGAAGAGGCTGACTATATCAAGGCACTTACTCAGGGCCCATGGATCATCTCCAGCTTCACCCTGTCCGTCCAACCATGGTACCCGAAATTTCGTCCCTCCATCGGCAAAATCACCCATGTCGTGGCATGGGTACGGTTTCCCGAATTGTCAGTGGCTCGTATCACTCACTGCGCTTGGAAACCTGGTAGGCAGAACAGTTAAGATAGATAGCCACACACAGCAAACTTACCTAGGACGTTTTGCTAGGGTGGCGGTGGACGTTGATTTGAGCTCCCCCCTTCGTTCTGTGGTGGAGTTGGATGGTGAAGCCATCAAAGTGGCTTACGAAGGTCTCCCCCAAATATGTCTCGGTTGCGGAATGGTTGGACATGCCACCTCGAATTGCCCCCAACGCCCGATAGTGAATCCCACTGAAGTCCCCTCCACTAGTGAGCCGAAATCTGAACCCTTCCACAACCATCCACGACAACGCCGGAGCCTCTTCGAGCACCACCCAACCTCCAGCAGTCTATGGCAACTGGATGCAAGTTCAGCGCCGCACCAGGAGACCTCCCACTTCGACCTTGGGCCATTGCTCGGATCGCTCCACACGCTCCACCCTCACTGGCCTGCACGGTTCGCGGTACGCCGCTTTGTCAGACTCAGCCCTGCCCATCTCCGACCTATCTCCAACGGTCACTGAGACACCATCAATTCCCCCCCCCTCGACGTGACAGCGCTCCAGAATGGGCTGGAGCAATCCCTAATCCCTAATTCTTCACAGGAAGGACGCGCGAGACGTAATGTTCAGCTTGCCAAGACGTTGTCGTCTACTTACGCCTCCAAAACGACAGCATCTCGCCCCAACCACAGAAACACCGTGGGCCAAACTTCTTCACCCAAGCCCAGTCCCTCCCCCACCCTCCCACACGTGAGCCCACTAGCCCAGCACCCTTGCCACCCTCTTTGGTCCCTCCCCAGCCCACCCAACCCGCAGGCCTCAGCCCACTACCTTCGCACACTGCCGTTTCGCTCCCCTCCCATGCCAACGTCCTTATCCAAGACCCAAATTTCACACTCCTGGCTCTGGAGGATTTGGGCTGCAAGGTCATGGAGGAGGACTTGCCGGATAATGATCTTCAAGCTGCCTCGTCCTCTACCGGACATGACCCCCCCATTACACCTCCTCAACCCCCTGACTCGGAGCTCGCTTTTACTGCTGAGCCGGAACCACTTACCCCATCCGACACACCCATGACTGAGCCCATTCAGGGCCTCCCGACAGACCTTCCTGAGAGATAACGACACCCGTCGTCCAGCCCCTCCAAGATTAAACCCCCTCTTTTCCATGTTTATTATGTCGATTCTTATATAGAACTGTCAAGGGGCTGGAGGATGCACCTTCAAGCCTATCATCAAGAATTACCTGCAGATACACAAGTCGGGTTTGCTCGTTTTACTCGAACCTCGCATTAGTGGTACCCGAGCCATGAAGGTCATTCGCAGTTTGGGTTTTGCTCATTCGTACAGGGTTGAAGCCGAGCGATTTTCGGGTGGGATTTGGCTCCTTTGGAAGCTGCATCTCACGGTCCGAGTTATTCTCACGAACCAACAATTTATTCATACCACTATCGACTAGGATCAATTTTCTTTTTCCTTTACTGCCATCTATGCCAACTCGACTTACTCTCTTCAACATTATCTATGGCGGTATTTACAACAAATAGCTCAAAACACTACTAAACCTTGGCATCTTGGCGGCGATTTCAACGTCAAACTGGAAGCCACTGATAGACGCGGTGGTTCCCGTCGTCAACCTATCACTAATCGGCATTTTCGAGACTGCGTGTGCAATTGTACTCTACTCAATCTGGGCTTCTCAGGACCTCAGTATACCTGGAGACGAGGCAATCTGCTTGCACGATTGGATCGGCCTTTCTGCTGCCCTAATTAGCACGCCGCAGTTCACTCCACTACGGTTCATCATTTACCTTTTCTGAAGTCAGACCACAGACCACTCCTAGTCACATTCAGCACTCAACCAGACCCTCCCCCGACTCATAGGCCTTTTAGGTTTCAATCTGCTTGGCTCACACATCCAAGATTTGGCCAATTTGTCACCGATCATTGGCAACCTACCACATCCACCTTGAGTCAGTCGATTAGGTCTTTTTTGGAACACTTACAGACTTGGAACCATCACACTTTTGGCAATATTTTCCACCGCAAGCGGCGACTTATGGCGCGCCTCGAGGGCATTCAAAAACACCTCGAAGCCTCTCCCTCAGACTCTCTACGGGACCTAGAGGATTACTTACAAACAAAATTAGAACATGTGCTATGTCAAGAAGAGTTGTATTGGCACCAGTAATCCATAAGCAAATGGCTTGGGCAAGGCGACCGGAACACCAAATACTATCACGCCATCACTCATCATAAACACCGCCATGCCAGGATTCATTCCCTAACTGATGCCTCTGGATCTCTCATCTCCGATAATGCGAATCTCCAATGGCTAGCGCAAAATTTCCTGGAGGACCTTTTCACTGAAGACCGCCTTCCTCACGCTCCTCCCCCTTTATATGGTCACTTCCTTCCCCTCCCACAGTCTGCTCAGAATTGTGTTAGCTCGACCCCCTAGTCCTGAGGAAGTCAAGATTGCTATTCACAGTATGGATCCACACAAAGCCTCAGGCTATGATGGCTTCCCTGCTCTTTTATCAGTCCCAATAGAGAACCCTTGGCCCCTTAGTGACTCGCTTCATCCAGCATAACTTTCAGTTGACAGACTGGGACCCTGAGCTCAATAAGACCATCATGGTTCTCATCCCCAAGATTTCGTCCCCTACTTCTATTACGCACTTTCGGCCTATCGCCCTCTGCTCAGTGCTCTACAAAGCACTCACGAAGATCATAGTGAACCGGCTTAAACCCTACCTTGCCCACTTGGTAGCCCCCACACAGAGCAGTTTCATCCCGGGGAGGATGATCACGGATAACATTATTATCACTCAAGAGGTCATCCATAGCATGAAATGCAAATCGGGACCACACGGGCTTATGGCTCTGAAAGTGGACCTAGAAAAAGCTTATGATCGGTTATCCTGGGCATTCATTCAAGATACCCTGGTTGATATCGGTCTCCCTCCTTAACTGATCGACCTCATCATGCACTGCATCTCCACGGTCTCCATGCAAGTGACTTGGAATGGGGAACTCAGCACCACCTTCCGCCCCTCCAGAGGGATACGCCAAGGCGACCCTCTTTCGTCCTACATTTTTGTGCTTTGTATGGAGCGCCTAGGTCACTCCATCAACCACGCAGTGTCCCAAGGACGATGGCAGCCGATCACACTCAGTAGATCAGGGCCTCCTCTTACTCATCTGTTTTTCGCTGATTATCTCATTCTATTCGCCAAAGCCTCCCTGGATCAAGTTGTAGTCATTCGAGATACCCTTCACACGTTCTGTGCCGCTTCCGACCAACGGGTCAATCTTGCTAAATCTCGATGCTACTATTCCATAAATATACCACATTCGGTTACTTCAGCTTTAAGTCGTGCTCTAAACATTACTCAGACCACCGACCTGGGCCGGTATCTTGGGGTTCCCCTCCTGCACGAACGAGCTAACAAACGCACCTATCAGTACATCCTGGATAAGGTGCACCAATGCCTATCCGGCTGGTCTGCTAACCTATTAGCCCTGGCTGGTCGCATCACCTTGACACAGGCTATCATCGAGGCTCTTCCCAGTTATATTATGCAGACAGTCAGGCTTCCCCGTCGTCTCTGTGATGAGCTGGAAAAATTGATGCGTCAATTTTTGTGGGGGGCTTCGCCTGGGCGCAGCAAGCTCCACCACGTCCCTTCGAAGGAAGTCAATAAATCAAAAGCACTAGGGGGCCTTGGTATCCGCAGAATCCGTGCCACCAATGACGCTTTTCTAGCCAAATTAGAATAGAGCTTGATTACCAAGCCTACTGCTCTCTGGGTACGTATCCTCTCTGCCAAGTACAACTTTGATGCCACCAACATACCCACCACATTGGGTGGCACAGGTGGCTCAATGATCTGGAAAAGCTTAAAAGCGACTTGGCACCTCGTGCTCAAGGGACTGCATTGGAGGGTCGGTGATGGCTCCCGCATCCATTTTTGGACCGATCCTTGGATTCCACGACTTGGCCCCTTGGTATCCCAGGCTACCTCCCACATTCCGGATCACTTCCTTACACTTAGGATCCACCACGTTGTCGATGCTGACGGCAACTGGCGTTGGGACATTATGCAGCCTTATCTTTCCCTCTCAATCTGCAAAACCATTGCTGGTTCCTTTCCCCCGAAACCTTACTTGGGCCCGGACAAATTGATATGGGGTTTTTCCGACACGGATGACTTCACAGTCGCATCTACTTACTCTTTGATCACTGATCCTGACCGGGAACCAGCCAACACAGTCTGGAAGGAAATTTGGCACTGGTCGGGTCCACAACGCATCCGTTCTTTTCTTTGGCTGCTGGCACATGATCTCCTTCCCACCAAACACCAGCTCGTCCGACGGCACATTACCACGGATGGTGCATGTCATCATTGCCATCTTGAAGAATCCTCCCTCCACGTTTTAAGAGATTGCAGAAAGGCCAGTCAGCTGTGGACAACCTACCCTTCTCATCTTCTGCCTCGCGCCTTCCTCACTATGTCGGTCCAAGAATGGGTTCGGGAAAATCTTCAGCACCATCGATGAGTATACGGATATGATTGGGCCATCCTATTTGGCACCACTTGTTGGTTCCTCTGGACATGGCGCAATCAGACTTTATTTAATGACACGTTTACTTGGCCTTCCTCACCCATTTCTTGTATTTTGTCTAATGCAGGTTTGATACGGCAGGCAGAAGACTGGCGGCAACCAACAGTTTTTGGCTCCCGACCTCGACATCAGCAATGTCTCAGATGGCGCACACCTTCTTCAGGATGGGTGAAACTTAATACAGATGGCACCAATAAACATTCCTCGTCCACAGCGTCCGCCGGAGGGCTGCTACGGGACTTCACAGGTCGATGGCTCGGGGGATTCACACAAAACATCAGATGGTGTTCCCCGCTATCTGCAGACCTTTGGGAGATCTTCACCGGCCTCACCCTTGCTTGGAACCTGGGCTATCGCCGGATTGAATTAGAAGTGGACTCCACTACAGTGCTACAATTACTTTCATCGGCAGCTACCAGAGCCAAGGCACTCAATCCTATTGTTCAAGGCATACATGAACTGCTCTCCCGGAACTGGACTGTTACACATCACCACATCTATCGAGAGAACGATAGATGCGCAAATTGGCTCGCAAATCACGCCACTCATTTTGGTATCGGAGTTACCTATCTTGAAGCCCCACCTATTGGATGTAATTTTCTCCTTGTAGCTGATAGTTCGGAACCTCAATCCCCTCGCCCCCTGTTGTAAATTATTCCGGTTTTCCTTTTTATAAAAAAAAAAAAAAAAGAGGATTTGATGATGCAAGATTTGGTACCAAAATTAGCTATTCTAAAAAAAGTTTTGTCTGCTACACTACACTGGCCCAAGCCAAGACCAAACAACATTTAAACTTTTCTCCACAGGTTTGTCTGTTTCTTTTTCCTTTCTTCTTCTTTTTCAATTCCCCAATCACTACAGCTGCAATGCTAATGACTTTACCTGCGTCTTAAAGCTTTCCTTTCTTTTTCTGGGAGAAGTGGCTCCTGTTTATGATTGAGACAACATGATGGAGTGGGATAATAACGAAGACCACCATCAACAGCCACAGCTACAGCTACATGACAGAGACAGTCTAAATGCTGGTGTCAATGTTAATGGAAAAAATGGGAATGGGAATGGCAAAGGAGGAATGTTATACGTTAAGGTTATGACAGATGATCAACTGGAAACTCTCAGGAAGCAAATTGCGATTTACGCTGCAATATGTGAACAGTTGGTGGAGATGCATAAGACCCTTTCTGTCCAGCAAGATCTTGCAGGTCCTACTCTGTTCTCATGTTCATATTCTTTTATCTTTTCCTCTGTAGTCAAAAAGAGGCATCTGATACAAGTAGAATCACTTCAGATTTACTGTAATTCCAATTCTTCTGACCATGTTTAACAAAAGTTTTCCCAGTTGATTGTTTCCAAAAAAATTGCTGCTTTTGACTAGCGAGCACAGATACTTTGATCTACTTACAAAGTCTGATACTGAATGTCGATTTCCTTCAGTAAATCTCATCATCATCTTTGTCCTTGTTAATTAGTTAAAAGATGATAAGATTGGTCATCCATTGTTGTGTTAAATTTCAGGAGGCCGTCTAGGTACCCTATACTGTGATCCACTGATGGCTACTGCTGGCCACAAAATTAGCGCTAGACAGCGGTGGACTCCAACACCCATACAACTTCAGATTTTGGAGCGCATTTTTGATCAAGGAAACGGAACTCCGAGCAAGCAAAAGATCATAGATATAACATCTGAACTTAGTCAGCATGGACAAATATCTGAAACAAATGTGTATAATTGGTTCCAAAACAGGCGTGCTCGATCAAAAAGGAAGCAAATGGTTGTGCCATCCAACAATGCTGAGTCCGAAGTGGAGACAGAAATTGATTCATTGAATGAGAAGAAAACAAAACCAGAAATATTTCACTCCCAGCAGAACCCTTCAAGGCCAGAAGATCTGTGCTTTCGGAGCCCGGAGATAAGCTCTGAACTACATTTCTTGGGTGTGTTATCTAATCCAACTATCCAAGTATGTAGATAGTTGTTGGTTTACCTTCTTTAGCCATCATATAAATTGGAAAGATAGCACTGTTGTCATATGCTAGTAATGGATGACTGACTGGTATCAGTGAAATAGTAATTATCATCTTATTACAATTTTAACTGCAACAACTTCAGTACTAATGCTTTTTGTTTGAAGTAGCTTCAAGATGAAATTATCAACTTTAACTACCTCCTATAATACTATACTACCTTTGAGTCAACTCGTAATGGCCTCAACTGTGAACTCTAAATAACTACTAAAGTCAATGCAGGAGATGACCATCTTACTGGAAAGTCGGGGATGCCTGGAAGCTACAATCTATATGAAGAAGCAGAAGAGTACGGCATGCAAGGGTGATGCTCAGTTCATGATCTGGTGATCCTAATTTAATTCATAAATTTACAGAGTACTCATGGGCTTTGCAGTATAAAGACTGTTAAGCTAATGAAAATGAGAAAAGAGATTACTTGCTCTAATTGTTGTTCAGCTGTATCACTACTTTACCATGCCTGGCATATCATTATTTACAATGGCTTCATGACGATTCTGAGTTGGAAATCTCGTAAGCTTTTTGGTTGGTTTGTGCTTATTGGACTTTTATTTCATCGTTCATTATGAAATATCCACAAAAAGGACTTCAATCATTAGGATCTTTGTACTTGTGAAAACAAGAAATGTCACCGATATGCTTTACTCACAGTCCATAGTTGCTCTATATAACTACAAAAGGACGTCTCCATGATCCCACCAATTCCACCATTAAGTTTAATGGCGTGTCAATGGTGGAACTGGTAGAATCATGTGCTCCTCCATGCAATTCCTGCTAAAGGGGAGGGAAAAAATAAAAAAGAAGCCTTTACGAAATTTTAAAATTAACAACATAGTACAGGAGTACGGCAACTATCATAAGGACAGGAAGAAATCGTTTTAGGCGTGATAGTTGCTTATCAGTCTCCAATTTTGTGGAACGCTCTTCTATTTCTCATTCTTGCAGAGGAGAACCATGAAAGCACAGGAACCAGACAGCGTTTAAAGATAAAGCTGGTGCTTTTCATGGAAGAGAAAATCTTGTGAACATATGTTAATTTAATAAACGTGAAACTTTTATTATCCATTACATTCAAATAAATTGCAGAATTATACACAAAATACAAGCAAAGTAGTATTCGATTATTACAAGTGAGCTATACAACAGATTGCTAACAATGAACTACAAATGTCTCAGTGGGTCAAGTCTAGAGAATTTAAAATGATTAATCATGCTGATACTTTTTAACTTCTAGCAGCATTCAAACGCTTTATGGCTCGTTCTAAATTGAGCTCCTGTCTGCGTAACTCATGGCAACACTTACTTGAATCGTTATCTAAAACTCCAAGCTTGGCTATTTGTCCGTGTAACATCTCCAAGTCAACGAGTGGGATAGCCGTCGGTCGCCCATGAGCACACTGCATAAAAAAGCTTGTTCAATTATTCGAAGCATGTTATCTCTCTTAAAAATTGACAAGTATGCTTCCCATGGATGATAAAATTTTCAAGCTACTATTTACTTGAAAACAAAGTGAGGTCCGCCTAAGCTCTTCAACAATGAGTGCACATTCTGACGGTAGCAAAGCATCTCCAAACATGATGGCACCTAGAAGAAGATAGCAAGAAAACAAGGACAATTTCATCAACACAAGTTCTAACGTCCAGAACAAAATACCATGTTCAGAAATGGGGGAAGGAAAAGAGTGACAAAATCTGTAAATGGAGGGTGAAACGTACCTCTGCATGCTTTAAAATTGAGGACTCGAAGAACAGCTGGTGGCATAGATGAAGAACCATCTGTATCGGCAAGCTAAAGATTGGAATAGAATCAGAATTGGAAACTCAAAACACTTAAAGGAGAAAGGGGACAAAAAGAGGGCAGGAAATAGAACCACCCATATCAACATGGGACCATACGGTGCGGTGGGGGTGAAGGTTCCATCTTACCTGCTGAAGAAATTCCAGAAGGTCTCGGTCTGATAAATTGACTCCTAAAATGCGGGGAACCTGCATGCAAACAGCTCCTTACAGAAGGGTAACAAGAAACAGAAACGTACATTTTATGTAAAAGTGAACATGCAAAATAGACTATTCATTTTTGTACAACAGGATATTCAAACATAAAGAAAGCAGTGCTTTACCGCAATTAGTGTGACAGCAATTGGTTGCTGGTGAAGCAGATTCAGATTCCTGTAGAGTGATTACATTAGTAAAACCATAATATCAAAAGTAAAGATAATAACTTATTGAGAAAATAGTGGTCAAATCACATATGGTGATGCAAAGAACAAAGATAACTATTTGACAATCTCCCAGTACATGGACACATGTACATTATTCCAGTTCATTCCAATCAATCTCAAACTCCTGAAAGAGTTAATAACAACTCTGCAGCATGAAGGCAGATGTTAATGTTGGTGCAGATATAAGTGAAATGATTAATGGAGAAAGAGATTACTTTGTGAAGGTTGCAGCACTTTGAGCTTCAGTATTGCAAATCCAACCCCAACCTCTTACTTGTTCAGCATAATTATGCAACAGTTGAAAACCCATTTCAGGAAGTACCTGTTTAAGTTAACAAACTCTTAAATAAAACCAGTTAACAGCAGTGCACAACAAAACCTCACATGTTATAGGAAAGAAGTATACCAGCTCTTCTTCAGCATCCAGATAGGTAATTGTCTTTTCTTGACCAGATAGTACCTAAAAATTCATTGGCCTTTGAGTTGTAGCACACATCATTCTACAAGATCATATACAAAATCATGCTTACCTTTTGACGAAGTTCTTCCAATCGAATTCTTTCATCTGCAGCATGCTGTAGGATGAGGCCCATACTGTAAGTTATTAGTGCTGCCAAAACTAACTTAAGGACACTTCTCTATCCTCTATGTGCATATGTTTCATGCCTATGAACTCAATCATATCTACACAAATAAAGTCATTTGGATGTGTACGATTTTGCAACTTAAACTGTACTGAATTGCCAGTAAGGATTTTTTTCCTTATGACTGGGACAAAATTTCCAATGGCGAAGTAAATGTAATACATTGATTCACTAAAAATTCTCAAGATCATAATGTCTGCTTTCATAGGAGGTACATTTTATTTTCCGATGGAATGAAGTGAATCACTTTTAGATGAAGGAAACTTGTTGAGAAAGGAAACAAGAGCAAAGGAAATCGATGTCAACAAGAAGCAAAACACTGCTAATTTACCTGATCTATAAGAGAAAGTGCCTTGCCAGCCACAATTGGGATGAATTTCTTGTCCACCTGCTGAAGAACCTTGGCATCATCTAGGTAGTTTCTATGGATTGACCCTGGAACTAATGAATTGCCAGCAAGATGCAAGAATCCTGAAGAGATGTCAAGTATATCATGCTGACTACCCATGTTACGTGATGCATTGTTATCCTGCACAAATAGGGTGAGGAATATATCAATTATTGATAAAAACAAGTTGACAAGGCATTGGAAATTTTACACATAATCATAACACGAAGCAGAAAGTCATCAAATTTGTGAGAATACTCAACTGCAATTTGTTGGAAGTTATTCCGCCATTTGGAGCCAGCAGTTATTGTCTCCTTAGTAATCCCTGACACAAAGTATGAAACATGGAATTAGTAGTGAATTTAAATACCCATGTACACCAGTTCACTACTGGCACATTTATCCATAATGTATATACCCTTGCAACTTGACACATGCCCAAGCACTGTTCCCATAACATGACCAATGTAACCCTCAAATCTTAGTTCTTGATCCAAATAGCAATTCTTAAAAGGTGGTAGAATTACCTTCACCCGGACAATCACTATCCTGGGTGAATCGAAGCTGCTGAAATTTTTTGTTGTTTTGAATATTCTCCATGTCTGCTACAATGCCTGTAAAGTTATTTGTACAGGGTCTGAAAAGTGTCCCAGGGACAGATTGATTAGCATTTTGCATGTGTCGAAAGAGCTTGATCAAGGGAAATAAAGAACATTCAAGTACCTGGAGTTGAACTCTGGATCCTCATGATATGGCTGCAAATGCAGTTTCAATTCCTTAGCATCTGTAGCGCAAGCAGCTATACAAGTTGGATTATACCTATGTGTCATGACATGACACCCAATTTCGGAAACATCATCAGGAGAAGTAGAGCCGTCATGAAACAGTTGAGTCAGCTCTTTTCCAAATTCCATTATTGAATATTGGTTTAAGGAGATAAGCCTCCTCTTTTTACAGTAAAATGGTGGAGCTGAATGGCTTCTTTTCCGTTGATCTGTGTGAGCATGATCTTGTACTGAACAATGATCTCTTGATTGATTTCTTTTGCTTCCTTGCTTTTCATTACTTTTCTGTACTTTGGAATATGGCTCCAACAAAGAATATTCTGCCTTACTTAAATCAAGCGATAAATGAGAATGCTCCAAAGAGAGCTCATCTAAGATGGGCCTTTGATGAGATTCACAACCCTTTTGATTGTGAGCATTATACTTGGAACCAAAGACATCATCTCTCCAACTTAAGTCATTTTCTTTGTTAGGACTCTCTGACAGAATATCATAACTAGATTCATGCTCATTTTCTTCACTGTCAAAAAAGTTCCAATATTCTTGCCTGATTCCCGATCTTGAACTCCCTTTGAACGATTTTCCAAGTGGATTGTCTTCAATACCCCAGGCTGTCTCTTCAAATAAGCCTTCAATAGGTACTAGATGTTTGGCATATGGTTTCTCATGCAATGATAATGATTTATCTGAAGAACAAGAAGGAATGAAATCTGAAGTTATATCAATATCCATAAAGTTTGTGGGATACCATTGAGCACAGGATGCTGTATCCTGTTTCAAAATCCTACGAAGTTCAACAAAACTTGTATTACAGGAATCAATTTCAACCAAGTATTCATCTTCATCAGTAAAAAAACGCCTTCTTTTGGTATTAAAGCTATCAACCAGAGATTTAAAACCCTCCTTGCTTCTAATCAGATCCCTATTCAAAGGAAAGCTTCCCTGGGATGAGCAACTTTCTAAGAAAGATGTTTTATCATTCCTTGTAGCCTCTCCATCATTAATGTCAATGTGACCTAAAGAGTATGAATAACTAACAGATTTGGCACCAGATTCAATGTTTGGGGATCCTTCCTCCCACTCTGATCTTAAAAGGGGGCCCTCTGTAGTGTCACAGAATCTTTCCCTGGTAGTAAACATGTCTTCCAAAAAGTAGCCATCTTCATCTAACGTTTTGTTATCAGATATCAAAAGATTTCTATTACTCCTTTTGGTCAATCTGGGCATGGTGTCACAAGGGGGACCATTCAATGATGGCAAAGAAAGATCACTTTGGCAAGCCCATCCCATTTCAGATTGTTGTCCTTTGGGCCCTGAAAGGTCATGTTGAAATTCATTATATGAAACTCCACCATAACCCCCGTTGAGTTTTTGCTCAAAACCCATGGTAGAAGAGGCGGAAGCAAGGAGAGAAGAGGACAGATCATTCTGAATGCTGCACTTCCTTGCGGCAAATTCCAAGTTCTCAGCTGTTTCTGCATGAGAATGTTAATAAAATAGAAGGGCAATTCAGCTGTCATAGAAACCAAACAATTCTTAGTTGTTCATATATTATGAATCACAAGCATATCTAACATTATTGTCAGCACAGTTTGTAGAGAAATTAAAACATATCAAAACTGGACAGCATGAAGATGTCATGGTATCAACTTCTTCACAGAATTCAGAGTGAGTAGCTTGCAATGCATTGGACATTTTTCCGACGCAATACCATCAACTTCTTTACACATTTCGTCTTCCATGACTGTATCAGTTAAATGACTTGATAAATCCCGTAATTTTAAAAGGTAAAGCATAACTAAATATCAAAAATCAATGGAGATAGATTAGCCAGTGACATAGAGGAACATAAAGATGTCATACCTTGAGTAATGCTGTTCTTCCAATGATTCTGAATCGCCTTCTCAATGAAGTTAAGGATAGGAACCCAGTCCTGCTAAAAAATGTTATAAGAAAGCTGATGGTAGTAAAAAAAGGAAAACAACCCATTCCTCAACACTTAATAATTGTGTACTGATGATGCAGAGGGCCAAAATTTTGAAGAAAGAAAATGAAAATTGGAATTTCTCAAACATTCCAAAGTTTAGTGTGCAGTTAAGCAGGAGCTGGTTACTGCTTAAAAGAATTGAGACCCTAAAATCTTGATAGAAGCTTCATCTGTTTTATTCTTTTTCTTTTTTTAGGTGATAGAGGCTATAGATGTGCAGGAAGACTGAGATAAGCACATATCATATCATATCAAGTCACACAAAAAAGATTCAAGAAGAAATTACTATTATTAGGAATTAAAATTGGCAGCCAAACAAGCAGAATATTACCTTGAATTCAACATATGTCTTTGATGGCTCAAAGATTAAATCATACAGAGACGAAGGGCAACATAGATTTACGATATATGATGGAAACGCATGAGGTCTACTTCTCTTTCCTTTTTGTGATAAGCTTCTACACTTATCCAGATGCTCAAACCTAGCCGCCAATTCATTTAGCAATTTGTGTATTGGACCTTTGCAGACAAATCGTGAGTTGATATCTGACAGATTAAGGTTAAGCTACAAGGTTTAAACAAAAAAACTCTCCAATATGTATTCAATAAGTGAAGGATTGAGTAGATTGTTGAAGGTTATTCAAGGAAGGATACAGATGTATTGAAATGCCTGCAAAAATGAACGCTATACAAATTAGAACCAGCAAACAGAAAAATAAATGTACAAAAAACACCATAGAAATGACTCAATGACAACCAAAAATAGGAAATTATATGCAGAAACAGAAAAAGAGAGGAGAACTAAAATAGAACTCAGGCCTTGTCTGCAGAACCATCAAGAGGACCCCATATATAGCCTGAAAGCTTCAGCACACCATGCCTAACATTCAATTCATGAGAAGGGCTAGAACTCTCAATCCCAAAGCCACGTTTCAGTAATGTCAGTGTAGAAGAAGGAAGTGTTGACAGAAGTTCTTCCTCACTATATCGGGTAGTGGAAAGAGTAAAACAACAATCACAATTACTAAAGCTCCTCTGCACAGAAATGTTACAAACACTCACCTATCAAAATCAACAACTTTGAAGGAAATGTGGGGATGTACAAGAGCAATCTGAAATACACACTGTTTGACCAAGTGCAAGACCTTCTTAGGACTTTTAATTCCCAAATGTAAATGGCAAGAGCAAAAAGTTAGTCCAAATCAATGATATGAGAACATAAAACATTGAAAAAGTTGAACAAGCAACCCAAATGACTGACAACAGAGAAGAGGTCAAAAAGAAAAACCTGGATTGCAAAATCTTCCTTCGAACTGGTTGGTTGTAAAATAAATCATAAACAATTACTGCCAAAATACATGTAAGTTAAGTTGAAGAGAGGGGAAGCGGTAAGAAAGAGAGATATGAATCAATTACTTGTTGTGCCAAAATCTTTCTTTTCATCATCAATTCCAAGATACAAGCATTTAGATCCCTGCAAAGTGCAGAGGGGAATAACTCACGAGAATATGAACTCAAACTACCGATAAAGAATAATTAATAAGAATGAAATACAAGTCACCCAAACCTTTATTGTCTTGCGATATCCATTTGGCCTCCCACTAGCTTTTGTTACAATTTCTAATAGTGAGATATCTGAAATAGAAGCCAGTGCTTCTCCTCTAAATCCAAAGCTCCAGTTAACAGTATCCGTGTCAGCCAAGTGATGAAATTTTGATGTCACTGCTCAAAAACTAAACATCCTAGCCTTATCCAAAGGTTTACACAAGAAATAAAGTTCATGCAAAATGCAACTTGTGGTTATGCACTTAAAGTCCTCCTGCTAGATGTTTGTTTTGCCAATTCCTTGTATTACTCTTAGGTTGATCCAATAAGTCCATAGCCTTCACATTAATTTAAATTCCTTTTGCTAGTAATAAGTTCACAGCATTCAAATTCAAACGCCTTTCAATCTCCTTCTAACCTTTTCTAGATGAAACCTCACTATCTAGTGATCAATATATAACCTCCATCATATTCTGCACGTTCACATTTAGAACAATACAATTTACTCTACTCTGATCATTGCTCATGATGGTACAAACAAAATTTGATATGCTTTCACATTTTTAGCAATTTTTCACAAGCCACAGAACTTGTCAAAAAGCTTTAGACAGGTAAGTTGCTAAAGATTAGTAATAGTATTTCCAAGCTGGCAACATGCACAAAACAAAAAGCTTGCACAATTAACATGGCTTTGAAAGCTCACTAAATTTAGTGCCGCTTCTTCAAATTGCATCAAATAAAAGGAATTCCACGAGCCATACAAAGTGATTGATTTAGTTACCGTATCTTTCTCCGAGCAATTCCAACCCATCACGAGAGATACCAGATCCTGCGCAGGCAACAATTCTAACGTAATTAACAATGATCAAGAAAACCATAGAGCTATATAACTTCAAGAGTATCACTACTGACCATCATCAACAACTTTAACATAGCAGGTCCGAAGACCCACATAGACAGACACCTGAAAAAAAGAACCGTCATTTCCCTGATATTAGAAGCTACATAAGCACCAGCACTTTCAACAAAATAGCAGCTAGGTAAAATCACATCGTCGTGGCATGGGCGCCAGCAATTAGAAGAACTAGATTTCATGCCATGCAAGCCCGAAATTGATTACCTTAGTAGCGCCAGCGTCCAAGCTGTTTAAAACAAGTTCCTCCACAACTCTCACTAAGTCGAATACTATAACCCCAGAACGTATTGAACTACGGGAAGCCTCCGGCAATGGCCGAATATCACCCATCTCGAAACCTAACTGTCGTGGAAACAGGCAACCACTGTCAGCCAACTGCCAACTTTTGTTTCAATCAGAAACCCCATAGCCAGAAAGATATGTTTTAGAGTTAATAGAAAGCCTCCATGAAGATAGAACTTCACGGCTACAATCATTCGAGTAATTTTGGAGTAAAAGTATCACCTTTTCTCTCTTCTGGGGTCAAAACGAGAAGCTTTAGATACGATCAAATGGACAGCAATACGGCAAAGTACCAAAAACTAGGGATTATGTAAGGATTTGCAGAGAAAGTCTAGGTTTCCTAGTCTCCCTGCAATCTGCAAAGCTCCGACTTTATGGAAAAAATACTATTCACATGCGCGAACTAGCTGTTCTAACTTGTACCGGGAGGGAAGGATTGGGCTAAAATGCAAAAACTAAACCTCGACTGTTAACCTTAGCCAAGATTGGTACTAAAACTATGGATTGCGCTTATTTGGGTTACAGACAGGTGACTGACAAGTGGGACTGCGGCCCGATGACTCCCGCAAAGGTTAGACGGAAAAGCAACTGCCCAGTACCCACCGGGTAAAAATCAAAGTCGCTGTCTTTGGATTTACTAACTTCTATGAATCAAACCTTGCCCGTGTTAAACTCACAACTTCATCCGTTTCCTCGTGTCTCGTGTTCCTATGCCCTTTTTCGTGCATGTAGTTAACTAATAAGGGAATGTAATCTTAGCCAACCTGCTCGTACACTTGCCAAGCTCAAATTCTTGAAGGAAAATTTAACTCAGATCATTTTGATCAGAACCCATTAGTAATTGTCATCGAAGTTTTAAACTTTGAACGAAGCATAAGCAATTCAATTGATTAATAGGCCAAAAAAGGACCAAGAGAAGATGAAATTGAAAAGAGTCAAGAATGTGGGGGTGAACTTGAAGGGGTTAGATGCGACACTGGGACATGAAATGCAAAATAGGAGAAAATGAAGCACATCACTCATAATCATCTAACATGTAAGAAAAACGTTTAATGTTTGTAAGAGTCAAATTATTAATTTTTATTTTATATTCTAATTATTTAATTAAACCCTAAATTCTTCAAATTTCTTTCTTTAATTTTATTTTAGGTTCTTAAATATTATTATATACTCATTTTATAATAATATTAAGCTTTTAAATTTTATTTTTCAATTTAATTTTTCAAAATAATTTTAAAACATTAAAAAAAAAAAGGCATAAGCTTGTTTAGACTGTCTCTATTCTTTTTCTACATTCATTTCTAACACTTGGCTTGAATATTATACATATATGTATATATATGTACACATGAGGCATGGTTTGATTTCCCTAGAGAACTGAATGTCTTCCTCTCCTACCACCTCTCGTCCTCTCTTTCTTTCTAACCCTAAAATATTCACTCGCCGTTTCTCTCTCTGTTTCTTGCCCCAAACCGAACGTAGGAAACAAGTGATCAGGTACCCTTCTATTGAAATTCAACTCATTTATGCGTTTCGCTGCGTATATTTTTTTAGGTGGCTTTCTTGAATTCATGTGAAAGCCATAGACACTCTGTCAGATTTGTATAATTAAAACGAATCCAACTTCTTGCATTATAGGATTGCTCCTCTGTTTTGCTAGGATTATCGGGTTTGCTTGATCGAGATTGTAGTGTCAATAAGGAGAATTCAAAGGCATGTTCAACTGTGGACAATTTAATTGACTTAGTTTCATGCTATAAAGTTTTGAGTTTATTTCGGTTTTGATCTTTTTCGGTTGCTGGTGGCTATATTTCCACCCGTAACTTTGGTTTCGTTGTCAGAGAATGCTGAATTGCAAGAGTTGTACAGTTTTTTTCATCTAACTTTGAAAATTTGTGAGATGACGCTTGAATACTTGTTTAGTTAGTTAATTGACTCTGTAGTACCAGTCAAAGTCGCAAACTTGAAACTATCTCGTTTTGCGATCGATGAAATGACAGAGGATACAGGGGTTTTGACAGATTTGGCTTGTGGAATTGTTTCTGGTTGATAAATAAATGCTAAATTGATGAATTGTCAATCCGTTTCTCATAGGTGTGGAACCGATTTTCAGTTTAAGAAGAAAATGGTTTGGATTCTTCATTTTTATCTGAACTAGGGTTTGGCTAGAAGTTTCATGTTGGATTGTGATGCCCTTTCATCGTTTCTGCAGAATGTAGCTGAAGCAGTGGCATTAACCCTTTGAGAGTTTGAATTGCTTGATCTCAAAAGATAGAAGAGCAGTAATGGAAGCTAACTTATGTGATGTAAATCACCTGGGCGCCGATGTTCTTTTGCCTCCACGAAAGCGGCTGCTTGCTGGATTCAAGAGACAGACTACTGATGGTGGTGCTGCGTTGCATTCTCCTGTAGTTGTGTCATCTTCATTCTCAGCATCATCCTCTTCTCTATCTCTTCATTCACAATCTCCACGTCCTCCTTCTCCAACCCCTTGCTCCCCGTCTTCCATTGAGTTTCAGAACCGTCTTAAGAATCTGCTAAGTTCTCATTTTAGTAACAGTCATAATCTTTCCCCTGAGCAGATTGTGGAGGCGTCAAAATTAGCTGCAAATGCTGCGACCAAGGCTGCAGAGGCTGCAAGAGCTGCAGCTCAGGAGAAAGCTATTTTTGCGGCAGAAGCTGTGACAGCTGCTAAAAGTGCTTTAGCCTTAGTTGCTTCTTTTCCTGAAGAGACAACTGCAAAGGAGAAGTACCTGAAGAAAAATAAACTTAAGAAGCATGTCCAGGTTCAGGTTTTGTACGAAAAGCACCAACCAGTTGAGAATTACAGAGATGATGAAGAATTTGCCAGAAAGTTGCACCAAGTCATTAACAGTTCCCCTAGAATTTCAAAGAATTCCTCAAGTTCTGACTTGAAGGGGCGGAAAGTTAAAAAGCCTAAAACTTCCTCAACTTCTGAGAGAACTAGGGTTTCAAATGGAAGTACAGTGTTTGGAGCAAACCCATCTTCAGTTTGCAATGGGCTTGCTGTAACTGGTGAAATGGAATCTGAGGATTCTATCCGTGAGGTGTACACAAGTAGAGCTGATGAAAAAGATTCAAAGTATGAAAACTGCAGTCAACAAGACATGGATAACGGAGAAGCAGAATCAAGTCAGTTGAAAGAGAGAACTTTGGGAGAGTCAGGCTCACCCGGTAAAAAGAGGGGAAGACTTAAAATGAAGAAGTTGCCATTAAGCGATTGTAACCATAGGGATCAGGCAAACCCCAAGGAAGATAGTTTTCCTAGAAGCCATTCATTGACAGATAAGGACATGAATAATTCAACCACTCGTAATAAGCCTTTGTTCCTTACAGAGCCTTCTGGTGATAATCTGATGCCAATTGATGCTGCACCAATGCGGAAGTGCCAGGAGTTTAAGGCACCTGCATGCGTCAATCAAAATAAACTCACGCATTCATAAATGCCCCTGGGAACGGCTGGTGATTGTGATAGTAGTTTTGTTAGGATCCCTTTTTTTTGTTTTGATTCATCTTCTCGCTGATCTTTGGTTTTGTAATGAAGTTGAACTAATTAAATTGTATATTTCGAAAGTTTTACTGCTTTGCTTCCATCCCCATACACCATCAATTCCTCCATGTCTGGAATTATAATAAAGAAAGGCATTTGTCGAAACTTAAAACACTGTTTCGGTTTATTCTTTGTCTCTTCAGCTTTTCATCTCTATGATAATTTGGATTTAGACAAAGCTTTATCATATTCATGTTTATTTAATTAATAAATTTCAGATAATGTCTATATGTTTTTCTTAAATCGTGATTAAATAAATGATTCTTAGGTTTGAAATCTCTAAAATTGTTATATTTTGATAATATTTAGGATATATCATAATTAATTGTATTTCGAATAACAAACCTGCACCCTAAGCCCTTAAAACTCCAAAATGGTTGAGTAATTAATATAAGAATTAAATATAGCTGAATATTTAATTTAAAATTTATCATAATAAAGTAATTAGAAAGAATTATTTATTATTTTCAATTAAAATTAATTTAAAAATTCTCAATCAATATTGGATGACACTCAAAAATAATAATTTATTATCATTATTAAAGAGTTAAAATGATTGGGTTCAAGTAGATTAAATAGTAAATCTTTATTTTATGTATAAAAGTTAGTGAAAATAACTTTGAATTTAAACTGATTACTACGTATTATTATAAATAATTTTAATTTATAGAAATGAATTATTTTATTATCAAAATATTTAAGAACTTAATGATCTCATATAATAAATGGTTAGATAAAAAATAAAAGATAATCTAATTAAGTTAGACTCAGTGGTAAAATTAATTTAGAGTAAAATATTTAATTGAATAAGAATTAATACTGAATATTAAAATTTAATTAGAATTATAAAGATTTAAGTTATGAATCCAAACTTATAATAGGTGTAAGATTTAACGAAACTAATAATTTAGACATAAAAGAACAAGGGTATATGTTAGAAAATACCCAAATTGCCCCAGCAACACCTGTTTGTATGCAGAGGTTGCTTTGTATAAATTCCTTTGGGTAGCTCGACGACTTCCACAGAAAGGACGTTTACTTGGAAGAAAAGGGACATGTAGACAAAGGGCAACTCTAGCTCTCCTGGGCATGACTGGTAGCGTTTGGAGTTTACACGAAACATGGTAACGTAGTAGTTAGGTTTCAAATAGCAAATTCTGCAGCTAGTTGCTCACACTACACCACCAAATCTTTTCCTGTCATACTCCTTGCGTGATGGATGCAAGAGACTTTAACTTGTTTGATGGATCAGTGCATATAAAGGAGATTTGTTGTAATGGTGGCGGTTTTTTTCCTGTAAAACCTAGTGGATGGTAGTTAAGAAACTTTCCAGGATGAAAGTAATTTTTTTCCTTTTCAATAAAAATTCTCGAGTCTTGAACAAAATCGTCTTTACAGGCTCACAAGGGAGGCATGTCACAAAGCTGATAAAGAAAAAACCAAAATGAGCATCAATGTCCAAACAAGAAGAATTCATTGATTTTTTTGGGATTCTAAGAAAGAACACTCATTCTCTTGTCCATTGAATAGGTCCTGAGAATCTATGCAGACGCCCAAAAGTTGTAAATTTTGAGGGGATTTGGAGATTTGCTGATTTTGGATTTGTCCTTTTATGGCCTGGAGAAATTATGATACAACAGATGGGAGATCATCTCTTTTTCCTTTTGTAGATTGAATAGGATTGTATTGAAAACAAGAAGTCATTTGTCATAAATGATATTGGGGTATCCATTTGGTGCAGATGTAATCTAATTGGTAATTTCAGGGGAATTATTTGATTAGTAACAAGAAGATTGCTTGTTATGTCCTCCACCGGGTAGTCCTCTTCCTTCTCTCGTGTCTTAATACATTCTGCAAACAGTATCCATCAGTAGGATGCATATGATTCATCTTTTTAATGTAACCCCAGTGTAGATGCAGCTAAGCTCTGTACTGTACATCGGCCATCCATAGTCACAGTTACATAAGAAACACCTGCATAGAAGACAGTCAGCCTCTCTCTCTCTCTCTATCTCTCGTAGCCACTGATATTGCCCAAAGTTACAAGTAATTAATCCCACTCCAGCTTTATAGGTGAGCTTCCTAAAACCAATTTTCAAGGGCATTTTGTGTAGTTAGCCAAACGACGTAAGTGTTGGCATATACATTCGAGCATTCAGTTTAGTTGTAATTGAGTGATAAAATAATTTATAGGCCTTATTTAGTAAACAGCAGATGACATTAATTGTTACTTAGAGATGTCAAAAATAGCCCTAACTTGCCCGATTTTGGCTCAAATTGACTAGGTTATAGGCTGAAGTCAGGCATGCCACAGCTGGGCCCGATCGTAGCCTAATCGTTTCTTCCAATGACATCATTTTGGAATTTTTCTTCAAAAAAAAGTATGATAGGTTGAGTTGGCCATACCCACCTATAGCCCATCAGGCCATAGGCCTGGCCACGAATTGATTCATCCTAGCCTGCGGGGCCACCATGGCCTTAGCCCAATTCAGCCCATTGACATCTCTACTATTGGTTGATTCTATGAGCGGTCACCTAATACTGTAACTAATTATATCAAATGATTTGATCAACGGATAATATCAACTGTTTATTAAAAATATTTGATAAAATTAGTGGTTTAATATTAGCTGTTAATGTGTAAACTGACTTATGAGGACATAATTTTTAAAAAAATTATAAGGGCATAAATATTATATTTCTTAGTATTTCGTTAAATATTCTTATAAGAATTTAAATTTTAGATATTTAATTTTACAAAATTAAGTTTATAACTTTAATAAAATAATAATAATAATAATAATAATAATAAATCAATATTAAATCCTTTATTAATACGAATGATGCAATGAGCTATGTTATATTAATATTTTTATATAATATGTAAAAATTTATTATTTAATAAATTAAAAATATCTATAACTATAGTATGGCACATATAATATGCAAAATTTTATTATTTAATAAATTAAAATATCTATAACTATAGTATGGCATGATATCGATATATAGTAGTTATATACTAAAAATATGAATTTGATGCGACTCTTTATAGTCAAAAACTTAATATTATGGTATTTTTAAATATAAACTAATATTATAAAATTAAATAAAGATTAAAAAAGTTCAATTAGCCCTTTATTATATTCTTCTAAACTTCATGACATAATTGTACAATAAAAAAAACTAACTTTGAAATCACAAAGAGCAAAAGTAGAGAGTAAAGTAGGGGGTAATATTATCATTTGGCAAACAGTTAACCTTAAATGCTACACTTAAAGAGCTTTTAAAAAATTAATTGGTTGAGTTGAATCAGTCAACCTTACCAGCTCATAACCAAACAAATAAATAGCTTTTTAACATCGGCTAAACAGTTAATTTGGGTCAAATAGCTAAAAAAACAACTTATCAGTTGTTTACCAAAACACGCCAATTGTCATTCTTTATTTTGTAAATATTTAGACGTATATGTAAAGTTCATTAGATAATCATACATTGCAAATAAAATTATGATGAGATTACACTGATGAAATTCATATTACATTTATATATTATCATTCCTAGTCATTATTATATTAAGACTGGACATTAATAGAACGTAAAAAGACGAACACATTTTATGTTTTTCCTTTTGGAAAAAGTACTCGATCTCACAGACTAAAGTATGAAAATGCTTAAACAAACTTGTGAGTGCTTGTTAGAGAATAAGTTCATTAAACTAACCCCATATGAGAAATCAATTTGAAACATTTCTTTATCTCTATGCAAATTCTCATTATAACGAATGTATAAGTGATCATGTTATAAAAAGAATAACACATGTGCTAAAAGGACTAACACATGTTATGCCTTTTCTTTTGAAGGAAATAATCGATTTTATAGACTAAAGTATGAAGATACTTAAACGAACATTGTTAGTGTTTATTATGTTTTTCCTTTTAAAGGAAATAGTCGATCTCATAGACTAAAGTATGGAGATATTTAATCAAACATATGGGTGTTTATTAGATAAAAAGTTCATTGTACTGACTTTATATAATAAATCTATTTGAAGCATTACTTGTATGTCTATGAAATTTTTTATTATTATGATTGTATAAGTGATTCTTGAACTTACGGTCTTCAAAGTTATCTTATATAGGGATTACTATGTTTTGATAATATTAATGACATATTCTAGTCGTACATAGTTTAGTTGATAGTTATTGGAGCATGGACTATACGAAAGTAGTTGAGTAATCAAGATAAGATTCATCACCCTAAAGTAATTAAAAAATGTTCTATTGTTCTCGATTAGTTTTGATTTCAAAATTCTTGGCCAAGGTAGATAAAATAATTTATAAATGTCACTAATTGAATCAATAGTTAATAATGGATAACTAATATAATTGGATTCAAAATAAAGTAAACATTTATTTCAAGTTTTATGTCTAATCGAAATATTATATGATAAAATGATTGAATTATACGTATAAATCATGCATGTAAAGATTAGTCAAAACTACTTTAACATTTTTAAATATTTGAGTAGTCACGCATTAGATGTCAATCTTGATTTATAGATATAAATTATTTAATTAGAGAATTAAAGATAAATTAAAGGAGTTTAATTTATCTAATATTAAATAAGATTTAGTTTGTAATTTGTATATATTGTTTTTTGGGTACAATTTGTATATATTATTAACATAATTGAAAACTTAATATGTCAATGAGTTGAAGAGAACAAATATATTTTAATCAAGTTTAAATTGATTATAAAATTTGAGATATTTAATAAATAAAGAACAATACGAGATATTGGATCTTATTTAGGCATAATTAATATTTAACTAAAATTGTTTATAATTATAATTAAAATTCAACTTAAATTAGAATTTAATTTCAATTAAATTAGTAAAATATCCATAATTTATTATAAATAAGCTTAATTTCTAAGGGAGCTTATACTCCTTGCTTAACCTTCTCTCGTAATTGTAGTAGTTCTCTCAACGCATTACAGAATCTTATTAAACCGAATATTTGTGCGATTACGATGATTAAAATGAGATACGTTTAAAAACAGTTCAATATATGACAATAATATAATCAATTTTTAGTATAAATTAAAATTTATATTTTATTATAATTTATATGTTAATTATTTTATAAAATTTTAGTAATTTTAACTTCCAAAAATTAAATACAAAAAGGAGTTATGCTTATTCACCCGATCAAATCTGAGTCCTAATTTGTAAAAAAGTTGCTGGTACTGTTCGGCAGTGACTGATTTTATGATGACTTCTGGAACGATATGTGTATGTTGCTCTGCTTGTGATAGAAACTTATTCAAGTTGATACAATCCTGTACGTGTCGTAATTGCTGCCATTGATGACGCAGAGTGAGAAATCTATTAAATGAGGAGCTGTTTCCGTAACCTTTTCATATATTCAATGTATCGTTTTTTCAATCAACATCACAGATGACAGACCCCTTTCCCAAACCAATTTCGGCTTCCTGAACAAGCCGCATACAACTATTAATTCTGCTGATACGCTATAAATAAGAACCTTATAAGTTGACTTTATAGGTAACAGAACTTATTCAACCTTCTAACAAAGCGTGCAAAAAGAAGTAGCTTGCTGCTCCAATCGGAGGAAAATAACAACCAAATAAAAGAATCTTAAAAGCAGAAACCGAAAATATATAATTCTGCTCTCAGGTCGTCAATAAGCCAATGTCAAGATCAGTTACATGTGATGAACGTAGATGTGTGGTATTCTGGTTGGTGGTTAGGTCACGACGCACCAGTGCAACGTCAGTGTCCACTTCTCACAATATCAATCGCTAACAATATACATCTTTGTTAAAGGTTAATAAAAAAAATAATCTTATTTATGAACGTAATAAACCCAAAGGAAAATGAATATCACAATCCATATCCTTCCAGAAGGAGGGAGGGAGTAAAAATGGTGTGGATCTCCCTTTTATCCCTTCTTCACTTGCCCACCTAAACGTGTAGTTTGCTCATTCCAGCATCCAAATTTTCCACATCGGCTTCATTTGTCATCTTTTTTCCAGTAGAACTGCTGAGATTGAGCCATGGATGTTGCAAGCACTGCTGAGCAGTGGGCCTCTTCTCTGGTGTAAAATCAAGAAGAGGAGAAAGAAATTCAGCAAACTCCTTGGCATCAGTCTCAGCGAACTTGAACCTGTCAACCAACAAGCGATCAAGAGACCAAAACTTCAGCCTTCGAATTCTTTTTAGATCCCCATGCCTATCAAAGAACTCCTTGGATTGAGCTCCTCCAATGGCAATCTGCTAAATAAGAATTAAGAGATAAATTAAAACTAATAACTCTAGCAGATCATTGCAAAAACGTGTTCATACCTTTCGAGGCATCTTCCCAAGGAGCTCCATCATTAGGGCAAGGTGATCCTGAAACCAACATGACAAACACAGTTCATTACCATCTAGACCAAATTTCCCTTGAATTCAGTTACAATTCAATCATCAAACCAGCTATAAGTCTTGTATTATCTAATCCTATGTCCTGATCGATGTCATACAAATTGGCCAGCACTTAAACACATGTATATAGTATCAAATTTCCAATTGCTGAGGACACAAAACCATAGGCAAGATCCATCATACCTCATCTTCACCAAAGCCTTGTCCATCCTTGGGAGCAAACATCATTTCACCAGTAGCAAGCTCAAATGCAGTGCAAGCAAATGACCACATATCAACAGAAAATGAGTAACCAGAACGCAATATTACTTCAGGAGCTCTATACTGCCTTGTTTGAATTTCTTCTGCGAACTGCTTATCAGCCCAGCATGCATTTCCAAAATCAACAACCTTGCATCTCATGTCAATCCCATCCAGGCATCTCTCAGAGTTTTGCAAAGCCCCTCCCATCGAAGCTCTCCGACCTGAAATCTTAGCAACTGCATTCCTAGCCCTCCTTTTCAACTTCTTCTCAATGATGCTCATTGTTGATCCACCATTAAGATTGCACTCGGGCCTTTCAATAATCGGTTTGAGCCCAGAACGAATAGGATCCTTGGCAGGGTCTATAGTGGAAACAAGAAGAATATTCTCTGGCTTTAGGTCAGTGTGAATTATACCCAATTCTCTATGCAAATAATCCAAACCAGTCAAAATGCATTTGCAAATCTCTCTAACTTTATTCAATTTGAGACCTTTATAACGATTATATCTGATTAGCCGGAGCAAGCTGTCACCAAGAAATTCAAGAACCATACACTGGTGCTGCCCATTTGGCCCTGAGTGCTTAAACTGATCAATCAGTTGCACTACACAATTGGAATTAGAAGGGTCTCCATTGGTTATAACTGAAAGGACTTCAATCTCATGTAGTGCAGCTTGAGTAAATTGGGCTGCACTTTTCTGGATCTTAAGAGCAACAAACTTCTGGTGGGACAAAAGGACGCGAAATGAAAATGATATTTTTTGAAAAATTCGTACTCAAAGAAAAATGAACATCTGAAAAATCTAGAGAATTGCTGAATCTTCCTTTTACTAAGGCATTTAAGTACCACCGACCAATTCCAATTATGCATGAATAAGCACACGAGAAATTCTTCTATCAAATCAGAAAAAGAAAAGGAAATGGCAAATCGATTTTGTCGAACACTACAAGTAAACTCTCACATTGATCTTATCAAACAAAAGGAAAAAAAATAGTAATTATTAAAGAAAGTAAAAGGGATGTGGAAATTAGACCTCTAGTTCATTAAAGACTAAAGGCCCACCAAAAATGGGCAAACATAATAAAACCTGAAAGATCTTCTCATCAGAAACAGAGCTGATCAAACAAAGGACGTGCGCGAAAATGAAAGCAAATAAATAGAGGAAGAGATCAGACTTCAGAATGGTGTTAAGAAAAGCGTACGGAAGAGTGAGTGTCGTAAGCGAGCCAGACGGTGGAGAACTGGCCCCAGCCCAGCTTCCTTTGAGCAATATAACGGCCGGAGTTAAAGGGATCACCGACTCTGACGGCGTGGTAACCACCTTTCCGGTACGAGTCGATTCCCTCATCGTCCTCCTCCGATCCCGACGACGACGACGAACAAGACATGGCGGCTTGTCGTTTGGCTAGCTTTATCTGTGCTTTTATTTGTGTCTTTCTCTGCAATCTTTTCTCGCCCAGCAACCGTATGATTCGAATACTTCTTCTTCAGAAGCAGTGAGAATTGAAATTGATCTGACCCATTTGGTGGCTATAAATCTCTCCCTCTCTGTTTATATATATATATATGTGTTTGTGTAGAATGGAGAGAAGTGTTTGGAAATTATTTGTGCTTTATTTTGGGTGAGTGCGTCTTCTTTGCGGCCTCTGATACACAAGTGTCTCTCCGCCTTTTTCTCGTCAAGTCTTCATTTCTTATTTCCTACCTTTTAAAGCTTCTCCTCCTGTTATTAATTTACTCTTTTGCCCATCTCGCAATCTCCCGGGTCGGAGTGGGTTCATTTTTATGTATTATTTTGATTTACCTTGGGGGATTCAAGCTCAACTTTGGAATTCCAACACAAAATTTACATGTTTACGTTCTTTATAAAAATATAACGTAGCATATTGATACTGTAAAATTCTGTACTTTTTGTATTTAGTCGCTGATTTAATTTAGTTTTGTTCTAATTTTATATCACAAAATATAAATTTTTATTCTCTCAACAATTGTGAGACAATATTTTTGTTATTGTGATATAAACAAAACATATAAGTAACTTTTAAAAATATCTTTCCTTTCACATAAGTAATTATTATTATTATTATTATTATTATTAATTTTACTATTCTTATTATTATTAAATATTGTTATAAATTTTGTACTTATTATTAAATTTATCAATTTTATTCTTAATTATATTATTAAACTCATTATAATAAATTTTTATTTTTTATTTTTATTCTTATTTTATTATTATTATTATTATTATTATTAATTATTGCTATTATTATTATTAATTATTATTATAAATTGTGTACTATTATTATTGTTGTTATAGTAGTAGTAGTAATTATTATTATTATTATTATGCAAAATTAATTTTCTTATTATTATTTTATTATCATTATTATATATAATTAATTTTCTTATTGTCATTGTGATTATTAAATTTCTTCTTATTATTAATTTTCCTCCTCTTTTCTTCTTCTTCTTCTATTATTATTATTATTATTATACTGAAATTAATTTCTTATTGTTATTGCTATCATTAATATTATTTATTAATTTTTTACTAATACAAATCATTTGTTTTAAAATAATCAATAAATTATATATTTATAATTATACTATACTGTAGGGATACTTTAGTTATTGACACTATTTTTATGTTCTGTCAACTGTAATAAGATACATTTCTATTCTTGAGACGAACACAGTTTTATCTGCTTTGTCCATCATAATCAAGGATCTCATTCTCTAATTTTTATTCTATTTTGTCTCCAAATTTTTATTTCATTCTATCTCAATATATGAATCACATTAAGAATAAGCAAAATATACGAGGTATGTCACCTACTCTCGCAAAATAGCGAGTCTTGGTTACATGACTTAAATTATTTATTCTCTCCGCTCTCAATATGAAACGAAGAAATGCAATTATGCAAATAAGGGAGACAGACTATCGTGAATAGATGAAATGCTTTATTTTAGCTTCTTCTTGGCATTTTAAAATTTGCAACTGTCCAAATCATTGATCAAATTGGATAGTTTACATTATATACCATGAAGAGTCAATCTAGGACGTTGGTTGGATTATGTAACGTTGTAGGTGTTTGAACTTGAAACGAAGTTCTACGGAGGTAGCTTTGTTCCGTGGAGCTGGACTGGTGGAGGAGGCGTCAACCAGTTGTCCCGTGTCAAAGACAGGACATGGATTAGTTATCCTTTCTTCCATAAACGACGATGTTCTTGGGATCTGTCCTTAAATTTATGTACAACTCTATTTTATTATATCCAAGCTATTTATTTATATAGACTTACGGTATGCTTATTTAGTGGGTATAAGAAGAGAGGAATGAGTATGGAATGAAAACTAAAACTTGATAAGAGATAATGATTATTTTGCTTCTACTTTCATTCCTTATTTTGAAGCATTGCTCCATTCCTTTCCATTATGAGATGAATGAGAGTCATTTATAACTTTGTTTAATACTTAAGGGACGGTTGGTTCGTATAGGAGAATGGTAATAAGAATGAGAATGAATATCTTTGAAGAATGAAATAGATATTATCATTATAATTATAATGGTTAGTTAAGAAAAGGAATGATTATCATTATCATTGATAGTAGTTGGTTTGTAAAAATATTGAGAAATAAAATTAATTATATTTTAATTAATTACAATATATTAATTAATTAAAATAGTATAATTAATTAATTACAATAATTTATTTAATTAATTAATTATATTGTAACTATTTAGTTAATTATATTTTAATTAATTATATTGTAATTAATTAATTAATTACAATATTTTAATTAATTATATTGTAATTAATTAATTAATTATAATATTTTAATTAATTAATGAATTATATTTTAATTAATTATATTTTAATTAATTAATATATTATACTTAAAATTAATTATATTGCAATTAATTAATTAATTATAATATTCTAATTAATTATTCTATCAAATAGGAAGGGTTGTTGCACAAAATGTATATTATAATTAATTAATTATAATATGTTAATTAATTAAAATAGTGTAATTAGTTAATTATAATATTTTAATGAATGAATGAATTATATTTTAATCAATTATAATGTAATGTAATTAATTAATTATAATTATATTTTAATTAATTATATTGTAATTAATTAATTATAATATTAGATAAAGAATACCAACCTTTACTAAACCAAAAAAATTAAGCATTAAGCATTAAGCAAAATTAGGAATGACTCTCATTCCTCTCATAACGGAGAGAAATGGAGCAATACTTCAAAGTAAGGAATGAAAGTAGAAGCAAAATAATCATTACCTCTTATCAAGTTTTATTTTTCATTCCATACCTATTCCTCTCTCCTCATACCCACCAAACAAGCACACCTTTAATGCTTAAATTTTTTGGTTTAGTAAGGGTTGATATTCTTTATCTAATATTATAATTAATTAATTAATTACAATATAATTAATTTTAAGTATAATATATTAATTAATTAATATATTGTAATTAATTAATTAAAATATATTTTATCCATTAATTAAAATATTGTAATTAATTAATTAATTACATTACAATTAATTAAAATATAATTAATTAAATAGTTACAATATACTTAATTAAAATATAATTATTTAATTAATTAAATTATTATAATTAATTAATTACACTATTTTAATTAATTAATATATTGTAATTAATTAATTAAAATATAATAATTTTATTTCTTAATATTTTTACAAACTAACCACTATCAATGATAATGATAATCATTCATTTCTCTTAACCAACTATCATAATTATAATGATAATATCCATTCTTATTTTTTACTATATTCATTCTCATTCCTATTACTATTCTCCTATACAAACTAACCGTGCCTTTACATAAATAAATAACTTAGATCTAATAGAATAAAATTGATACACAAATTTAAGGAAAGAAGATTTCATGCCTGTTCTTGGACGATGCTTTCCTTAGTACAAACAACATTTCACGTCACGTACACTATATCTAATCAACTTACCAAGTACATACAAGACACGTGTGTACTAACATAATTTCTCTTTTCTTTTATGATTCCTATGCTTTCCAATTATCAGCGTTAGATTCTTCCCTTCTTTCACTTACACAGTTTTTCAAATAGGAAAAGATAAAATACAAAGGACTTCCGATGTCCAATATTTTTTTTTTAACCTAAGAGGATCTCAACTTATAAGAGGGTACCTTTAAATTAATACTTTTTAGATTAATCCCTATTTATATCAGGTCAACTTATAAAGAATAAAGTGTTGGTCAAACAGATTTTTCTATTTTCAAGACTCGAACTCGAGACCTCTGATTAAGGAATGAGAGTGTTGAACCACTAACACCAACCTATTTAATTTCTGGTATCCAATTTTAATCTCCAACATTTCCGCTAAAACATTAAGGACTTCTTTAGTTGACAAAGATACTTTTTTGAGAAAGTAAATTTTTTTCTAAAATCTATATTATCATATTTAGTTTTTTTTAGTAATTATGATAATAAAATTTTTCTCAATTTTGAAAAAATAGTAACATTTTACTTGGATTCTAAATCTCAACACCTCTTAATATTTAGACCACTTTTTTAAAAAATTTAATCTAAAAAATACGTTGGCTAATTTAACTAATTCTTCAATTTGATCATTTTTTCTCTCTCGACTCTATCACAACTCTTTTATAAAACCCTACCTCCTCTTTAACCAATGTTACGAATATCATACCGGATTAGGTACTAAATTGGGTTCTGATACGGTACTGTACCGATATGGGTTAATACTGAGTATCAATTCGAGTAATATTTTAAATTTATGAAATAGTCCTTTTTTTTAAAATTATAAAATAGTTTATTGTCATATTATTAAGTTATACTATATGTTTTTAACGTTGTCTCTAAAAATTATAATAATAAATAATAATCACAATTTTAATTTAATTTTTAATTTAATAATTATAATTAAATTTAAAATATATTTTAAAATATATAAATTTCAAATAAATTTTGATTTAATAATTTAAAATATATAAAATAAATATTAGTTTATAAATAATAATTCTTAAATTATTTATTTTAAAATAAAATATTTTTATTAATAACTTATTAATAAATATTAAAATAAGTTTAAATAAAATAATTTATTTTTAAGTTTTATTTAATTTATAATTATTATTAGTAATAAAATATTTATTATTATTTTAAAAGTTAAAAATTTACAATAATTATAAATTTGAAATAAATAAAATAACTAATTAAAATTTGAAAAAAGTGGGAATGAGAGATAAGAGGGAGGGAGGGAGTGAGGGAAATTTTATTTTTTTTTAATTTGCAGAAAAGTCCTCTATTTTTTTAAATTTTCTGATATTAGCCAACATTTGACTGGTATTTTGAATATCGACCGATACTATTCTAAACAAACCTGTACTGATTGGTATTTAAACTCGATATGACCCATCCTTTATTACGTACTAGTTTAGGTCTGATATGTATCGATATTTATAATACTGTCTTCAACTATTCTTATTGTTCTCCCGTTACTAAGATTTTAAATATTTTTGCTCAGAAGTTTTAATCGACAATTTTCATATTTATATTTTTTCTTATTTGACGATTTCAGTTTTATTAAGTTTGTAGGGATATGATTGAAAACATAAGTTAAAATTAAGTTATATTTTATAAAATATTGTTACATATTAAACACTATAATAAGAATTCACTCAACTTTTCTATTAAAATTTTTATAAATATTCAAACATATGAATATCTTTACTTTTTATAGATTTATTTTCCTATAAATCATATTCTAAATTTTCTTTATTTTCTCGTCAACCAAACGGGTCCTAAATGTATTCCATCAATGCTCCCTTAAAATGTCACAGTTAGTATTAAATGAACAATTTTCTTTGGTAGATGAATGATTCCAAATAATTTTATTCTCATAATTATGGATATAAGTTTGATTTTATGGTTATCAGGATTGTAGCTTATAATGCTCCCGATGTTCACGCTGTGTTGAAGAGGCTACAATAAGTAAAATTGAGATTCCACAACCCAAGTGCATCAGAACCCTTAGTATAATAAATCTAATTTCAAATGATATAAACTTAATTTATTTTTTATACAATTAATAATCTAATAGTATGAAATAATAAAGTCATAAGTGCTACCATAAAATATATTATCGTAATTTATATATTTAACCATCAATTACAAATTTTTCCTTTTAATTTTAATTTGCTAATATTTAGTAAATATTAAATCTATCTAAACCATCATAAATAATGCCTTTTAAATTGGGTATAATTTGCTCATATGAACTCAAATTGAGATGATTGAAGGTACTAAAAAACATATAAGTGATCTAAAATTTTGTATTTCAAAATTTTGGAAAAAAATAAAAAAACATAGTTTAGGATATGTCATTGGCGAGACTATTTATCTAACAAACACGCACTAAGATACTACCGTGTCCTTCGCCATATTTTTCACATTTTCTAAAAAACTCAAAGTAAAAGGTTTTAGAGCTCTTCCTAAGCTTTCCATAAAATCTTAATTGCATCATAAGTTGGATGGGAAAGTCACACTTAAATTAAGAAGCATTGTCTAAATTGGATTAACGATATCTAATTTAATTTAATTTTGTATACAACTATTAATATTCTGGTTTAATTTAAAAATAAGTGCATCATGATTTCAAAATTTCAATTTTTAAATTAATATTTTATATGAAACATAAAATATTAATTTAAACCATGTCTTGAAACATGGCTATATCTCCAATTATGGTCTTCGTATTTTCTCAAAATACTCAAATGCCTGTGTCATGGGCATGTCCTTGATTGAGCTATTTATTTAACAAATATGCCTTAAGAGATGACCGCTTCATATTTTCTCAAAAGCTCAAAACAAAAGTTTTAAACAACGCTTCTTAAACTTTTTATAGAATCTTCTATTATCTTAATTAGAGGTTGCTATTTTTAATTTTTGCTTTCGTTTTTAATTTTGTAAAAAATTATCTATTTGAATTATTAGTTTTAGTTTTTCCGATTTTCAAAATCTATGAAAACCACAAAAGATAGTTTTATTTTCTGTTTTTATAATATGATTTGCTGTCAACTAAATATATTATTTAATTATTAATAATAATTACGAATATTTTAATTTTATATTATATATTTAATTAACTAAAATTAATTATTAACACCATTTTAAATAATTATATAATTTTATAAATATTAATTGATATAATTAAAATATCTTCAAAATATATAAATTTTAAATAAAATTTTATTCAATACTTAAAATTTATTTAAAATAAATATTGAATTATTTATTTTAATAAAATAAAGTAATTTTTGTTGATAATTTATTAATAAAATATCATATAAGAGATTAAAATAAATTTAATTAATTAAAATAATTTATCTTTAAGTTTAATCTAATATGCAATTATCATTAATAATAAAAATACAATGGCATTATCAATTAAACATGTTTTTATTTTTATTTAAAAGAAAAAATAAAAGAACCCTAAATTCCGTCGTCGTATTGTAGCATGTCGGATCTTGACGAATTAGAGATTAAAAAGATAAGAAAAAGAATAAGGATGTGAGATGACTTGACAAAGGTCCACTCAAAAGTAGCCACATATTAAAAAGGCTGGCCGTTTGTGGGCTTTTGGTTCGATATTATTCGTCTCTCACACTTTCTCTCTCTAATCTGGGAAATTATTGGATTGGATAATTTCCAGTTAATTTGACTGGGGTTGTCGACCGAAAATGGCAGAGCTGAGCGCGACTAGCGATATGTTTGACGCATATTTTAGGAGAGCAGATTTGGACGATGACAGTCATATCAGTGGAGCTGAAGGCGTCGGTTTCTTTCAAGGCTATGGTTTATCCAAGCAAGTTCTTGCTCAGGTATTGCTTTGTATTTGAAGACTTTTGCTTGGAAGATTTTCGTTTCATGTAAGTTAGGGTCACTGGAATAGTTCTTCTCTATTTGGTTAATTACTAGATACATTTCACAATCTCCTTGTTGAAAGTCTTCATAATCATCTGCTCATGAGGCATAGAAACTTGCGTACGCTGTTGCATGTTTGAAAACATGTGCGCTTACTTCACTGTGATCCGACTCAACCACGTTCTTTGTTTTCTTCAACATAATTGTGCATATCTCTTTGCACTTAACTGTAAAACCCTTTCCTAATTGATGATTTATTCTTGTTACAGCAACCTGACAGTTTGTTCCTGTTCGGTTCTATGCAGGTATGGATGCATGTTGATCAGAAGGGAGCTGGCTTCCTTGGTCGACAAGAATTCTATAATACCCTTAAGCTTGTAACTGTGGCACAAGGTAAGAAAGAGTTGACTCCGGAGATCGTGAGAGCAGCACTGTATAGTCCTGCTTCAGCTAAAATTCCCGCTCCATAGGGAAACCTTGCAGCAACACCTGCCTCTAGAGTAGGACCACCTGTTGCGTAGTTGATTGCCAGCACATTTGCAATACCACAAATTGTTGGCATCAGACCACAACAGGCACTGGAACTGTGAGCACAAACCACCAGTTTTCTCAAACGCAGCCAAATCAGTATCCCAGACCAACCCAAGTTGTGCTCCCTATCCCTATGTCCCGTCCACAACAACTTCCTGCAGGCCAAATGGTGTCCAGGGGGAGTAACACAGGTGCTCCTCATTCTCCAAGTTCATCAGTCTCAACCAACTTGCTTGCTGGAAATACAAGTGGGTCTGCTACTCTAATTCCCGGCAGAGGGATTGTTCTTCATACGAGTCAGGATGGATTTGGGATGGCAATGCCAGGGTTTGCACCTACTGGCCAATCAAAACCACAGATGACAGTTGAGTTGATGCCTTCTGCTGTTCCAAAAGCTCAAAATGTGTCCTTAATATCAAATCAACATGTAACAGAGGACTCAAAAAAATCATCACAAAATGTATTTCCATCTGACTCACTTTTTGGAGATGTACTTGCTGCAACTCCCATACAATTGAATCAAAGATCCTCACCAACTGCATCTTCTATAGGCAACATATCTTACTCATCGACAATTGTTCCATCATCAGGAGGCTTCCAAGCTTCGTCAAAACCAAGTTCCCATGACTCTTCACAGATTATATATTCCTAACAACCTAGATCTGGTCCACCAATTGGAAGAAAAAATGAGCTGGCTAATGTCCAAACTATTGCCACTCCTGGTTTTTCTGTTGGAGCTGGAAGTGCAGTGTCTAATCAATCCCAGCCTCAATGGCCAAGGATGACTCAATCTGACATTCAGAAGTATACGAGGGTATTTATTCAAGTTGACACTGATAGAGATGGGAAACTTACTGGTGAACAAGCTCGAAGTCTCTTCTTAAGTTGGAGGCTAACAAGAGGTAGATTGATAAACTCAGTTTGTTTTAGCTATTGGTATTTGTTTAATTTGCACAGCTTCCTTGAAACTCATTCAGGTTAAAAGGTTATTTAACACAATTGAATCATAATCAGAAACATACCAGGAATCGGAGTGGGCATACTTGTTGCTTGCAACATCTCATTAACATAGTATAATCATTAGAATCTTTCTTGGTGTTTATGTGCATTGGCGATATTTTTATGAGAATTCATATTGGAGCTTTTTCCTTACTATTTACAGTTATAAAAGCTTTGAGTTTGAAGATTGCCTTTAAGGAATACATCTTTATTGATACACAGTACTGATCTTCTAATTAGTTAGTCTTGGTGATTCAGAGATCTTAAAAAAGTTATGGGACCTATCTGATTAGGATAATGAGGACATGCTTTCTTTGAGGGAGTTCTGTACTACTCTCTATTTGATGGAACGTTATAGAGAAGGTCTTCCTCTTCCTACAACACTTCCAAGCAGCCTGATGTCAGACGAAACTCTGCTATCCATGACAAGTCACCCTGTTGCATCACATGGTTTTGGAACTTTTAAATAAGCTTCTGGTATGGTATAATTTTTACAATATTAGTTTTATATCTACACTGTGGATTCACTTTTAAGTGAGAAGCTAATGAATATCCTCAGGTTTGAGACATCCACATACTATGCATGTTCCTCGACTGCCGTCTGCTGCTACACCAAGACCACCAAGGCCACCTTCTGTTGCTCAAGCTGATGTAAAGCAACCTCCTTAGCCAAAGCCCAAGGCTCCTGCACTGGAAAAGCTTCTAGTGGATCAGCTGAGCCAAGAAGAGCAGGACTCACTAAATTCAAAGTTCCAAGAGGCATCACAAGCTCATAAGAAGGCACTTGTTCTTTCTGCTATCTTGTCATGGAATTGCTCAATTTTGTATAATAGAAGTTTCTGTATGTATGTCTAGAAAGCATTTGTAGTTGGTTTTACTTTTTAAAGTTTGAGCTGCATCAGTAAAATGATTGATGTCATACTCCATTTTGAATTGAAATACCTTGATTTTATTCTTAAACATATATATGTATATCTACACCCTCTCTCTCTCTCTCTCACACACACACACATGTATGCATATGTGGGGATGCTTGAATATTTTGTTCCTTCTATAATTGAAGGCTGAGAGTTGGAGAAGGAAATGTTGGATTCTAGACAGAAGGTTGAGTGCTATCGTACTAAGATGCAGGAACTTGTAAGTGGGTCCTGACTTCTTTTGTTTATTTCAGTTGAAGGGGTTCTTTTTGTCGTGATAGTCAAGATGTAGGAACTTGTAAGTGGGTCCTGACTTCTTTTGTTTATTTCAGTTGAAAGGATTCTTTTTGTTATGATAGTCATAATATGTTTTAATTTTCTTCTATTGAAATATTTGCCTATATGTGGCTACAAGCTTCGAGTTCCAGATGCAATCTTTTATCACGATTGTATTCTCATTTGATGGACGAAAGTGTATCTTGAGTCCTATAGAAACTTTCCTTGCATCATCGACTCCAATATGATAATCAAAGTGCTTAATTCATACCTTGTTGATATCATGGATTGTGTTAGGATCAAAGATAAGAATTGTTAAAGTTTGTAATAAGTAGGGTTGGTATAAAAAAGGCAGGTGTAATTGACTTAAGAAATTCCAACTGTGATCTACATGGTGAAAACTCAAGTAATGAATGATTTGATTCATTCAATTTTTGTAAACTTACCAACATTTTGCTTTGATAATGTTAAATATAATGGAATGCCATGCTCAAAACTGTATCCCATGGTCAAAATTTTTTGATTATTTGAATGAAAAAAGCTTGTCATTGTTTAATTTTCCTTTTCTTAGTCAGTCTACTTGATGATTGCTTATTATCTGATTGTTAATGTTTTCAAATTTCAGATTTTATATAAAAGTCGTTGTGATAATCAACTCAATGAAGTCACTGCATGGGTTGCTGGTGACCGGCGTGAGGTATCTTTTACCCACATGATGATTGACATATGTTTTCCATGGCTGCATATTTCTACTTGAACTAATCTGCTAAAGTTCTGATTAGGTTGATGCTTTGGAGAGGAAATATATAGAGAAATACAAGCAGTCTGGAGATGTTGCATCTAGATTAACCATTGAGGAAACAACATTTCATGATATTCAAGTATATGCATTTTCTTCTTTCCTTGCTCACTTGTTTGGATGTAGCGGATCACTTTTGGCGAGTTCGACCTCCAGTACTTGTTGAACCAATAATTTCTTATTACATTCAGGAGAGAAAAATGGAACTATATAATGCAATTGTTAAAATAGAAGAAGGAGGCACTGTCGCTGATGTCCTTAAGGTGATTCATGGTTATAGTTCACTGTCTGTGATTGTCTAGAAACCAACTTTAAGTCCTGGTCCACCGTTTTTTCAGGAACGAGGAGAGCATATCCAATTGAGCATGGAAGAATTAGTGAAAAGTGTGAATGAACGTTTCAATTATCATTTGTGAAAAGAGTCTCATTATCACCATGTTTACAATTACATGATACCAGTCTTTCTAAAGTTTGGAATGAAAGTAAGTAATATAAATATGGATGAATTGCAAGACTTCATATGTTTTGCTTATTTTATTAATTCTTAACACTACATTGCTTATTAGCTGAAAATTTTGGTGGCTTGTATATTGTGACAAGCAACAAAACGCTAATTAATTTCATTCAAACCTTTTCTGTTATCTTTTTCACATTGGTCAAGTCCGTCCTGAAGTTACTAGCCTATCTTTGGAGATGTTTTAGCTAGGAAAAAATGTTTAGTTGGTTAAAAACATGGTGGAACACAAAGCAAGCCAGAGAATGAGAAGACTTCTTAGTTGTTGAAAGAAAGAAGACAAGTTATGTAAAAGGTATTCATGTGTAAAAGGGACAAAAACAACATTAAAGAGTGTGCTTGATGAGAAATAAGAAACCCTAACAAAGAGGGTTTCAGGTATAGTGATAAGAAATAATGGGACTATGTTGGATCTCGAAGTAGCATTTGAGTTGGCAGTAACCAACTCTTTTTTCAAGAAAAAAGGAGCATCGGGTGACTTTTAAGAGCAGAACCATGAAATCTCAAATTGACTACTTCCTTGTAATCGACCTAATTGCAAGGATGGTAAGGTGGTACGCCATGCTTTCTTATCAACTCAATATATATTATTGGTTATAGATATTATAGTTAAAGGTTAAAGGAAGAAGAGAAGTCCTAAGAGGTGTACCGGAGTTAGATGGCGGAATTTAAAAGGGTATACAATAGAATAACTTAAGGATAAAATAATATATAGAGAAGAATGAAAATTAGAAGGAGATGATAACAAGATGTGGGAGAGAGTAGCAACTCTTTCAAGAAATATAGCTAAAGAGATCTTGCATGTTGCTAAAGGGCCTAGGGATAGAAAGATAGAGTCTTAATGGTAAAATAAAAATATATAAGAAAACTTTAAGATCAAGAAGGGTATTTATAAAGCTCTATTAAATAGTAGCAGAGAGGTAGAGAGAGAGTAGTTAATAAACAAGTTACAAACTAGAAAAGAAAGAGGCGAAAAAGATAATCTTAGAAGCTAAAAAAGGAGCTCACGAGAAATTATACCAACGATTAGAAACTAAAGATGGAAAAAAGGATATTTTTAAGTTGGTGAGAGTTAGAAAACAAAAAGTGAAAGACAGATCAAGTTTATTGTATAAAAAATCAAGTAAGGCATGTTCTCGTGGTTGAAAATGATATCAAGAGAAGATGACAATGATACTTCTATAGCCTTTTTAACAAAGGCACAGAAGATAACATCTTTTTAAGTGATCTTAGCATGTCCAAGAGGTATCATAACTTTACTTGTATTTGACATATTACAAGGAAAAAATTAAAAGAGTTTTGAGGGAGATGAAGTATGGGAGGTAGTAGGGTTTGATGAGATACACATAGAGGTGCCAAAGAGCCTTAGTAAAGAGGGTTTTACTTAGCTAGCCAAGCTTTTTATTATGATCCTTATGTTTATCAAAATGTCAGATGAGTAGAGACTTATTATATTAATTCCTCTATACAAGAACAAAGGGACATCCAAAGCTATAACAAATATAGAAACATCAAACAACTTAGTTGCATCATGAAGTTATAAGAGATGGTGATTGAGAAAAAAGTGAGCAAGGATGCTCCTATCACAGAGAATCAGTTTGGTTTCATGTCAAGAAGATCCATAATAAAAGCTTTACATCTCCTCAGAAGATTAACAGAATATTACAAAAAAGATAACATAACATATGCATAGTTTTTATTGACTTAAGGAAGACATGGCACATAGGGAAATTATGTGGAAGTATTATAAGCTAATGGATTTCTTATAACATATATACACATTATTAGAGATATGTATAAATGTGTAAAGACTAAAGTAAGGACGGTAAGAGTAGATACAGAGCATTTGCCTATTGATATTGGGCTATAACAAGGTTTCTCTTTGAGCCTTGTTGTTCTGTAGTAGAGATGGATGAGCTCACAAAGAATATCTAAGATGATATGCCTTGGTATATATTGTTTGCTAATGACATTGTTTTAGTGGATTGGACAAAAGAGGGTTTCAATGTTAAGTTAGAACTTTGGAGGAATACGTTATAGTCAAAAGGATTTAAATTAGGCAAAACTAAGACCAATTACTTAAGCTGTAACTTATAGGGTAGCTTCCAATGTGGAGGTATATATCAACTCATAAGTTATATTATATAAAGAGTGTTTAAAGTATTTAAGATCTACTAGCTAAAGTAATGGTGAAATCGATAAAGACATAGTTTACTATATCAGATCATGGTGGATTAAATGAAGATGTGCATCATGAGTTTTATATGACAAGAAGACAATACTCAAGTTCAAAGTTAAATTTTGTCGTTTAGTAATTAGACCGGTCATGCTTTATAGGCCGGAGTGTTAGCCTATTAAACAGGTACATAATCATAAGTTAATGGTGGTTAAGATGATGATGCTCTGTTGGATGTGCATTCTTATTAAAAGAGATAAGGTTAGGAATGTAATAATAAGAGATAAATTAAATATGGTTAATATTAATGAAAATTTAAGAGAGATAAGGTTTAGGCAGTTTGGCATATTAAGAGAAGACATTTTAATGCTCCAGTGAGAAGATGCGAAAAGATTGTACTTAGAAATTGTATGAGAAAAAAAGAAGGTCTAAGGCAAAATGTAAGGAAGCAATTAAGAATGATATAATTTTTAAGGAACTTACCGAGGACATGACATTCAATAAAAAGCTTAATATGAAAAGATTGTACTTAGAAATTGTAGGAGAAAAAAAGAAGGTCTAAGGCAAAATGTAAGGAAGCAATTAAGAATGATATAATTTTTAAGGAACTTACCGAGGACATGACATTCAATAAAAAGCTTTGGCATATTAAGATATAGGTAAAAGATCTCACATAGAGTCGTCATTCTTTTTCTTATAGGTCTTTTAATAATTATTCTTTGAATTATATGTCTTGTATTTAACAATGTTATGAATACCGTACCGGACTTGATACCTAATTGGATTATGGTATAGTATTGTACTGGTATTGGTTAATACCGAGTACCGTTTTGGGTAATTTTTTAAATTTATACAATAGCTCCTGAATTTTTTAAAAATTACAAAATAGTCCATTATCATATTGTCTTGTTATGCAGCTTTTGGTTTTATATATCTTTATTATATTCTAATTCTATATATAATAATTATCTATATGTGATATATATATATATATATATATATAATAATTATCTAAATATAATAATTTATTGTAAAATAATGAAAATAATTCAAAATTTTGAATTATTAATTATTTTCTCTTTATCAAAATTTTGAATTATTTTTAGAATTGTTGTTTTTACATTCCATTTCATTTTACATTTAATTAGACCACATTTTAATTTAATATATAAAATTAATTTAATAATTATTAATAAATATAATTAAATTTCAAATAAATTTTGACTTAATAATTATAAATATATAAAATAAATATTAGTTTATAAATAATAACTATTAAATTATTTATTTTTTAAATTTTTTATTAATACTTTATTAATAAATATTATATGAAATATTAAAACATTTAAATAAAAATAATTTAATAATAATAATTTTTAGTAATAAAATAAAAACAATTTGTTTTAAACTTTTATTTAATTTGTAATTATTATTAGTAATAAAATATTTATTATTATTTTAAAAAAATTGGAAAAAAAGAGAGGAGGGAGGGAGGGAGGGAAATTTTGAAAATTTTGCAAAAAATTTCTCTAATTTTTTAAAATTTTCGATACTGGCCGGTACCGATCGGTATTCAAACCTGGTACCACCGACCCCAACACTGTACTGATTTTGGTCCGATATGATACGTACCGACCGATATTGTACGACATTCATTACTATGGTATTTTGCCTAAACTTTTAATGAGTAGTATTTCCCTTTCAGTTATTTAGCCTAAACAATTTCTCACTCAGCTTAAATATTTTCTTGTAATGATTTTTTAACCTTTTTTTATATGTATTGTATTACTTATTTTATAATTGTATTTATCTATATTATTTAAAATATTATTATTATTATCATCATCATCATCATCTTCTTCTTTTATTTTTATTTTTATTTTAATTATCGTTACCTTATCATTTTAATATGTGTGTGTATGTGAGTGTTTTATGTATATTTTGTTATAAGGGTCCATTAAAATAATCTCTCATTAATTAAGAGTAAGACGTATCTTTATTAAACCTCTTCATATCCTAAATATTAACATAATTTTTATTAGGTAATTGTTGTTATTGTTGTTAATCTACGAGACATTACTTCATTTCATTTTAACATGTTGATATATTATATGTGATCTAAACTACAATCAAATATGTTGTACAAGAATGTAAGATGACATTTTGTCTTCTTCAATATATACTTAAGAAAACAAAATAAGAACTTATAAAGTCAAATGGAAAAGCTTCAAGTTTTATCGTGTCCATATGGTTTGTACCAGTAGTCCCAAAGAGCTAAAGACAGCTTAAAGTGTGCATTGGTTCTATTGAATCTAATTTAATGTTGTGTAACTTTTATTACAATTTATAACTCTAATTAGCTCAGGAAATCCTTATCTATCGAGTCTTACGTTAGGAATTATAACTCCATCTATCTTGACAATTCCTCATTTTCAGTGTTGAGTTAGGATATACAATACAATTCTATCTTCATGTGTATTAGAAGATGCTTATTGTTTCGGTGTTGTGTCAGGATTTGTAAATCTATTTCTCTTAGGGAGTTCTTATTCGTTCGAATTATCCGGATCTATATCCACAACATTAATTGCTTTTTCATGTAGGAATGTAATATCTTCAATATGACTAAGAAAATTTAAAAAAGAACCTACAAAATGATTGATGTTAGTTGAGTCTCAAAGAGGTAAAGATTGTATTATTTATTGTATTACTTATTTTATATTTTTATTTATACATATTATTTATATTTTTATTTATATTTACATTTACATTTATATTATCATTATTGTTATTATAGTTTTATTTTTATTTTTAATTATCGTTACCTTATCATTTTAATATGTGTGTGTATGTGTTTTACATATATTTTGTTATATGGGTCCATTAAAAATAGTCTCTCTGTTAGTTAAGAGTAAGACTGTATACTGTTAAACCTCTTCAGACCCTGAATATTAATAGAATTTTTTATTAGGTAATTGATGTTATTGTTGTTAATCTCTGAGACATTAGTCCATTTCATTTTAACATGTTGATATATTATATGTGCAGCTGCTTGAGAAATATGAAGGTCAAAAAGTTTTCAACTTTTAAATCTATTTTAAAATTATTTATAAGTGTTTGGAGTCTTTTTCATAGGCATACAAAACTGATATATTTTTTAATTCATATTTAATAATGAAATAGTACTCAAAGACTCAGATTTTAATCTAAACAACAATCAAATATATGTTATGAAATATGTACAAGAATGTAAGATGACAGTTTGTCTTCTTCAATATATACTTAAGTAAACAAAATAAGAGCTTATAAAGTCAAATGGAAAAGCTTCAAGTTTTATCGTGTCCATATGGTTTGTACCAGTAGTCCCAAAGAGCTAAAGACAGGCTTAAAGTGTGCATTGGTTCGGTCGAATCTAATTTAATGTTGTGTAACTTTTATTACAATTTATAACTCTAATTAGCTCAGGAAATCCTTATCTATCGAGTCTTACGTTAGGAATTATAACTCCATCTATCTTGACAATTCCTCATTTTCAGTGTTGAGTTAGGATATACAATACAATTCTATCTTCATGTGTATTAGAAGATGCTTATTGTTTTGGTGTTGTGTCAGGATTTGCAAATCCATTTCTCTTAGGGAGTTCCTATTCGTTCAAATTATCCGGATCTATATCCACAACATTAATTGCTTTTTCATGTAGGAATGTAATATCTTCAATATGACTAAGAAAATTTTAAAAATAACCTACAAAATGTAGGATTTCGAAGAGGTAAAGATTGGTTTTTTTGTTTCAGCCCAAACATTCTCTACTCGGCTTAAGTTAGAATTTATGACTCCATTCCTGTCATGAAATCCTTATTGTTTCAGAGTTATATTAGGATTTATAATTCCATCTATATTAAGAATTTCTCGCTTTTCAGTATTATGTTAGGATTTATAATTCCATTGCCGTATTTCTTAGGTGATCCTTTGATTTAGTAGTGTTGTGTAAGGATTCATAATCCCATTGTCCTGTGTCTTAGGAGATCCTCATTGATTTAGTAGCGTTGTGTAAGGATTTATAATTCCATTTCCCGTAGACAATTCTTACTGGTTCGAATTACCGTGTCTATTTGTGCGACGTCTACCGCTCCTCATTCATCTTCTTTTCCATCGATCAAAGATGGCTTCTTTGAGGAGAAGAAGAATACAGATGTTAACTGTGGAAGATTTTAAGGGCAGAAGGGAGGCCATAGAGAGGAGAGGTGCTGGGTATTGGTGACCGAGAACTTAGAGTTGGTAGAAGAGAAACAGAAGAAGAGAAGTTTTCTTGAAATGTTATTGTATCCCTCCTCATGGAGTTCTATTCATTAAATAGTTAAGACCGTTACAACAGAATCTGTTGGCCTGTAACTATTTGTGTATGTATTTCTATTATATTCCAGCTCATTACAGTATATAATCATTTAGTTTTGCTGGTTTTGTGTGTACACGAGATCTCTTTTGCCTTGCCTCTGGACCTTGGTTCTTCCTTTGGGCTGCTGGTGTTGCTTGGGCTGTAACATTACTCCCATCCTCCAATGATTCCTTGTCCTCAAGGATGAAATCAGGGTACTCCCTTTGCAGTTCTTCGACGTCCTCCCACGTGGCTTCAGATGGAGTTTGGCCTATCCATTGGACAAGGGCTTGAGTTAACAGCTGCACTCCTTTGTAGATCCGACGATAACCCAGAATGGTTTGAGGGGTAATTAACGGGTATCCTTCACAAAAGTCATCTGGTAAAGGCATCTGTATATGTGGGTCTCCTCGACATTCCTTAAGTAGGGACACGTGGAACACATTGTGGATGCGAGCAGTGGGTGGAAGCTGAAGTCGATAAGCCACAGACCCTATTTTCTCAATAACTTCAAAAGGGCCATAAAAACGCTTAGATAACTTGTGAAATTTCGAGCCCGTGACAGAACGTTGACGGTAAGGATGGAGCTTCACGAATACCCATGCACCAATCTCCAGGGATTTGTCTGTTCGATGTTTGTCCTCTTGTTGCTTCATACGATGCTGAGCTCTGGCCAAATTGTCTTTGAGCTGGGAGAGGACCTTTGAGCGTTCAGAAAGTAATGAGTCGATAGCGTCGATTTTGGAGCTGCCGGTCAGATATTGCGGAAGGCTTGGGGGTGGTCGGCCGTAGACAGCTTCGAATGGGGTCATTTTAATGGCGGAATGCATCGATGTGTTATAGTGATATTCTGCCCAATGGAGAAATTTCGCCCAAGTCTTCGGGTAGTCGGTCACATAACAGCGCAAGTAGTCTTGAAGACAACGATTTACTACCTCCGTCTGTCCATCGGACTGTGGGTGGTACGCCGAGCTGGTCGAGAGATGAGTTTCTTGAAGTTTGAAGAGTTCCCTCCAGAAGGAGCTCATGAACACCGGGTCTCTGTCAGAGACAATATCTCTCGGAACTCCATGCAAGCGACCAATTTCCTTCATGAATATGTCTGCAAGTGAAACAGCAGTGAAATTAGTGGGAAGCGCGAGGAAATGGGCATACTTTGATAGCCTATCCACGACGACGAAAATCACTGTTCTTCCTTGGGCAGCTGGTAAGTGAGTGATAAAATCCATAGAGATGGATTCCCAGATCTGTTGGGGAATCTGTAAGGGTTGTAATAACCCGGGAGATGCTTGATTGTTACTCTTCACCTGTTGACAAACCGAACACTGTTGAACATAGGCCTCTACATCTTGCCTCAACCGTGGCCAATAAAAGGATGAAGAGATCCGGGCCGTTGTGCGTTTCATTCCGGCATGCCCTCCGACAACTGAGTCATGGTATTCGCGAAATAAGATCTCCTGTAAGCCTGAATCCGGAGGAACAAAGATCCGTCCTTTAAATAATATGATCCCATCTTGGATTCTGTAGTCTGCCTTTTCGCCGGGGTTGTCTTGGATTGTTTTCAACAAAGTCATCGTAGGTGGGTGGGTTGTAATGAACCGCCGTAAGGTGGCCAGAAACCCACTGATGGGTTTCGAAACCTGCAACGCCATTAGCTCCTCGTGAGTTCGGGACAACGCATCTGCTGGGCCATTCTCCTTTCCAGGTTTGTAAATGATCTCGAAGTCATATCCCAACAACTTGGTGAGCCACTGTTGTTGTTCGGGTGTTTGGATCACCTGTGTCATCAAAGCTCTCAAGGGCTGATGATCTGTCTCGATTTTAAAGTGGGTGCCCAGGAGGTATTGTCTCCAACGTTTGACAGCCATTATGATGGCATACATTTCCCGCGCATAAGTGGACGCCGATAACATACGTGGAGGAAGCTGCTTACTATAAAAGGAAATCGGTCGTCCTCCTTGAGTTAACACGGCGCCGATCCCTGTTCCTGAGGCATCCGTCTGTACAGTAAAGGTTTGGCGAAAATTTGGTAGAGCCAATACGGGTGTAGTCATTAAAGCTTCTTTTAGTTTGTGAAAAGCTTGAGTTGCTGCGTCTGTCCACACAAATGCGTCCTTCCGTAACAATCTCGTTAGTGGTTCCGCAAGCACAGCATAGTGTTTTACAAATTTTCGGTAATATCCCGCAATACCCAGAAATCCTCTTAGTTTCCTAACATTGGTCGGGGTAGGCCACTCTTTAATTGCTGCTATTTTTCCTTCATCCACAGAGAGCCCCTTTGGCGATATCACATGCCCTAAGTAAACCATGGAGGTGCAAGCAAACTCACATTTTGTCTGTTTCACATAAAATTGTTTTTCCTTTAGCAGCTGAAGAACGTGATCAAGGTGCTGCAAATGGAGCGCTTCCGTAGGGCTGTAGACTAATATGTCGTCAAAGAAGACAAGGACATACTTCCTCAGAACTGCTCGAAACAAATCATTCATCTCGGATTGGAAAGCCGAGGGTGCATTCGTTAAGCCAAACGGTAGCACAACAAATTCATAATGTCCGCTGTGTGTTCTGAACGCCGTTTTGTGGATGTCATCTGGGTGTATTCGCAACTGATGATAGCCAGCCCGAAGATCGAGCTTAGAAAAAATGGTTGCCCCACCGAGCTCATCAAAGAGTTCTTCTGCCGTTGGGATTGGATAGCGATCTTTCACAGTAACAGCGTTTAGAGCACGATAATCGACACAGAACCTCCAGGTACCGTCTTTTTTCTTTACTAAGATTACCGGCGATGAATAAGGGCTGTTGCTTGGTTGAATTACTCCTTCACGCAACATCTCGTGAACTAATCTTTCAATTTCCGTTTTCTGTACATGTGGGTATCGGTATGGCCTCACATTGACCGGTATGGTTCCTGGCTTCAAGGGGATCTTGTGCTCCACCTTCCGAAATGGAGGTAAACCCTTAGGTACTTCGAAAACTGTTGAATGGGTCTGGAATATTTTTTGCAAATTCTCCTTTAATTCATGTGAGGCTCCATCTCCAACTTTTACCTCTGTCTCCGCATCTGCAGGACTGATGAGCAAGTGATAATAAGAAGAAATGGAGTCAGTTTTTTGATTGCGAGTGAGTTGGCTAAAAGTCATAGATGACATAGAGGCTGGTTGGATGCCCTGCAAGGTAATCTGCTGACCCTCCTTTTCTAACTTCATCCATAAGTTCTTGTAGTCGAATAGCACTGGCCCCACTGTGGCTAGCCACTGAGCCCCTAAAACAATATCTGCACCATAAATTGGGAGTAAGTAAAGGTCTATTGTAAAATGGTGGTCGTCTACTTGGATTGGGGTTTGCACACTCAAGCCTGTGCATTTCAAGCTTTCCCCATTCCCAACAGTCACATTCATGTGTCTTGACTGTTGTATTGGCAATTTCAGGAAATGAGCCACCCGTTCTTGCATGAAATTGTGAGTTGACCCTCCATCGATCAGTATCAGTACGGGTTGCCCAAGGACTGACCGTCGAGTCGCAAAGTCGATGGAATGAAGTGGCCTTCTAGTGCATGTAAGGATATAGTGGGTATGTCAGTGACCGGAATTTCCTCCTCAGCTGCGCAGTCGTTACTGTCCATTGGGGTTTCTGTATTGCTTTCGCCTTCATCAGCTATAAGGCAATGGAATGTTCTCCTGCAGGAATGCCCAGGTGAGAATTTTTCATCACAATTAAAGCATAATCCCTTAGCTCTTCTGGCCTCCATTTCTGCCGTAGTCAATCGTTTGATAGGTGTTTTGGTTGATATTGGGTTTGGTAGTGCTGGGTATGGTCTCGGGAAGTTGTGTTTGGTAGGGGGTATCGTCCCTTGTCGGGGGGTAAAATGCGTCATAGGCTTTGATGCTCTCAACTTATCTTCAACCATCCTTGCCATGCCAATAGCTTCAGCCATAGTCTGAGGTTTTAAAAGATATAGCTCATTTTTTATTTCTTCCTTCAACCCCGAAACAAAACAGTTCAACAAGCTTTCAGGAGTCAGTCTTGTTATTCTATTGGAAAGTGTAGCAAATTCTTGCATATACGCATTCACAGTAGTAGTTTGAGTTAGCTTGAATAATCGAGCTTCGTGATTAATAAAAGGAGAGGGACCAAACCTTATTTCTAAATGACGAACCAACTCGTCCCAATTTGGGATTTGTTGTGACGCCATTACCCACTGATACCATTGGAGCGCAGGACCGGTCATGTAAAAGGCTGCGATAGACAACTTCGCTTCTTCGAGGTGCGGTGATATTCAAAGAATCGTTGGATCTGGAAAATCCACCCAGCTGCGTCTTCTCCTGTAAACACTGGAATTTCCAACTTCGGGTGTCGAGCAGTCGTTTTGGGCTGCTCCTGTGGGTCCCATTGTGAAATATGAACTGCACCAGAACTGCTTGGTAGGCTCGGAGTAGTAGGTGTAGGCAATAGTGGTGGTTGTGGGGAATAGGTCATTGAGGTCGGTTGTTTTTCTAGTCTTGCAAGGGATTGACACATAGATTCCAACGTCTTTTGAATCATTTCGTTTGCAGAGCTAGTCTTGGCAATCTCCTCTGAATGTTGCAACATTGTGGTGGAATGCTGTTTCATGGTGGTTTGCATCTCACGAAATTCCTTGGTTAAGGTGTTGATTGATTCCTCCAGTGCCTTATACCTCGTTGTTGTTCCTTCTGCCATGTTTATCTCTCAATGAAAGCACCAAATGCTGGGTATTGGTGACCGAGAACTTAGAGTTGGTAGAAGAGAAACAGAAGAAGAGAAGTTTTCTTGAAATGTTATTGTATCCCTCCTCATGGAGTTCTATTCATTAAATAGTTAAGACCGTTACAACAGAATCTGTTGGCCTGTAACTATTTGTGTATGTATTTCTATTATATTCCAGCTCATTACAGTATATAATCATTTAGTTTTGCTGGTTTTGTGTGTACACGAGATCTCTTTTGCCTTGCCTCTGGACCTTGGTTCTTCCTTTGGGCTGCTGGTGTTGCTTGGGCTGTAACAAGAGGCAGAGAATTGCCTGCTTCTTGCCGAGGTTTTTTCTACTTAACAGAAGTTGCCGCCATTGCCACTGAGAAGTTGACCATGGCAGATAACAATGGCGTTGTGGCTACTGCTATTACCACTTCATCTTATCAGTCCAACTTCAACCTCAGAAGCAAAAGGTCTCCGACAACTCGACCTGCCATATCCATGAATGAAGAGGACTCGGTACTCAATGCCAAAAAAAAGTCTAAGACTGCCTCCGTTAAGACAAACATCCAGGGCAACAGGAAAGAAGATGATAAACGTTTGAAGCAAGAGAGAAGAAAAGTTGTTGTCCCAAACCCTCCTCCAGACTTGCCTCAGGAATTCAAAATCGCATTGAGAGATGGAGGGCAGAGAGGTTACGTTGGTTATACAGAAGCGATTGTTCGAGACTGACTTGAAGAAGGGTGAAGGACGCCTGTCCATTCCTGCAAACCAGATTCAAAGCCACAACTTTCTCACCGATGAAGAGAAAGAATCACTCAACAAGTTGGACGAACGAGGAAAGTTGAAGGCTATAGAAGCTAAATTAATCGGACCCAATGCAGATCAAGAAACCCCCATCATAAGCTTCAAGAAGTGGAACATGAAGAAATCAAATGGGAGAGGTACCACTTCCTTTGTGTTGACGACAAAGTGGAACAATCTTGTGAAGAATAACCCCTCAACGTTGAAACTAGGAAACGTCATTCAGTTGTGGTCTTTCAGACAAGAAGGACAGCTCTGTTTTGCTCTGGTTGTTTTGATTCCACCTGTTGAAGATCACCAAGAGCAGTAGATGACAACTGCATCCGTAGATGTAGCTTTTATTTCTCGTTAGATTTGATCTTTACATGTACAGAGAAGATGTTTCCCCATCATTCTGTCAAACACCACCTTTGCAGTTCTTTCTAATGAGAATCGAGATCTTGTTAGTTGAATATTTAGTGCAAGTCGAAATGTATTCAAGTTTAATTGGTTTTCACTTTTACCCGTACAACTACTTCACTCTTATATTATCTTTTCATGGTTCCCTGAAATCATAGCAAGATGCCCTTATTCACGAGTAGAGATCGTCTGTCCAAACTTAACGTGTCTTATTCTGTCCAAAGTTAAAATAACGCCGTTTTTGTTTAAAATTTTACATACGCGTTTGACTCCTTTCCTGTGCATGCCATTTTAAAGCCACAATCATTAACTATTCCACTTTTACTTATAACGAAAAAATTTTATATACAGTATATGGTAAATTATTTATTTATTTATTTTTCATTTGTGTACATAATTAAATATTTGTCTTTATTTTAAAAGATAAATAATTTTTGTTTGTTTGTTTAATTCTTTTATCTTAATGATGAGTATAAACATATATTTTATCCTTATTATTATTAAGAACAAAATTAATAATAATAAGGGATTAATAATATTATTTAATATAATAAACAAACAAACAAATAATAATAAGAATAATAGTAAGAAAAATGTATAATTATCAAAATTTAAAACAATTAAATTAATAAGAATAATTAAAGAAACATAATAATTAATAATAATAATATAATGGTGAATAATAATAAGGAATATAAAATTAGCAATAATAATAATAATTCTTAAAATAATTTATAAAATAACAAATTATAAGGAATTTATAATTATCATAGAATAATTAAAGAAACATAATATTAATTAATAATAATATAATGGTGAATAATAATAAGGAATATAAAATTATAAATAATAATAATAATTCTTAAAATAATTTATAAAATAACAAATTATAAGGAATTTATAATTATCATAATTTAAAACAATTAAATTAATAAGAATAATTAAAGAAACATAATATTAATTAATAACAATATAATGATGAATAATAATAATAAGGAATATAAAATTAGCAAAAATAATAATAATTTTAAAATAATTTATAAAATAACAAATTATAAGGAATTAGCAAAATAAACATATATTTTATCCTTATTATTATTGAAAACAAATTTAATAATAATAATAATAATAATAATAATAATAATAATAATAATAATAATAATAATAATAATAATAATAATAATAATAATAATAAGGAATTTTATAATATTATTTAATATAATTAATAATTAATTAATTAATTAATAATAAGAACAATAGTAAGTAGAAAATTTACAATTATGAAAGTTTAAAATAATTAAATTAATAAGAATAATTAAAGAAACATAATAATTATTAATAATAATATAATTTATAATAATAATAAGGAATATAAAATTAACAAAAATAATAACAATTTTAAAATAATTAATAAAATAACAAATTATGAGGAATTAGCAATAATAATAATAATTGTTAAGAAGAAGAAGAAAAAAGGGAGGAGAAGGTGATCTCGCGATCACGACGCGGCCAGGCTGGTGATCGCAACACGTCGCGGTCATGACATCGCCTATCCTCCTTTCTTTTTAAGCAATATTATTATTATTATTATTAGTATTATTGTTAAAATTCTTTTTATTATTAAATGTATTTATTTTGATTATTATGATTATATTCCTTATCATTATTTAATTATTTAATTTAATTTATTTCTATTAATGTTATAAAATTCCTTTTATTCTTTATTTTCTTCTAATTATTTTTAAGTCTGACTAATAATTATTTTATAATAATAATAGAAATTAAAATAATTAATAAATTTATTAATCATAACGAATATAATAATACTAATAATAATAATAACAATAAATAATAATAATAATAACAATATTAATATTAATAAGAAATTTAATAATAATAATAATAATAATAATAATAATAATAATAATAATAATAATAATAATAATAATAATAATAATAATAATAATAATAATAATAATAATAATAATAATAATAATAATAATAATAATAATAATAATAATAATAAACATGATAAATACTCTACAAAAATTTAATAGTAATCGAAGAAATTTAATCAGATTATTTTACAGATATTATAATAATGAAAATAAAATTAATTAATAAATTTAAGAAGAAGAAGAAGAAGAAGAATAATAATAATAATAATAATAATAATAATAATAATAATAATAATAATAATAATAATAATAATAAATAAATAAATAAATAAATAAATAAATAAATACACTGAATAATAATAAGCAATTTAATAATGTTATGAATAATAATAAACATTTTTAATAAAAATAATTAATTTATTAATAATAAGTAATGGGCGGGATCACTAGGGCGACGCCTTGCCCTAGTGACCGTGCACCAAATGGGCGGGATCACTAGGGCGACGCCTCGCCCTAGTGACGCTAATGAATAAAAATTATAATTATAACAATTTATTCAAACTTGTTATTATTATGTGTAAGTATTAGTATTATATGTATTATTGTTCTTAATTTTATTATTATCTTTGTTATTATTATTATTATTATTATTATTATTATTATTATTATTATTATTATTATTATTATTATTATTATTATTATCATGATTATTTAAATTTTAATTAATTATAATTTCTATTATTATACTTATATTTGTTATAATTGTAAATCTCATCTAATTATTTTTAATTTTATTGTTCTGATTAATTTTGAATTGCTTATAATTTTATAGTATTATTATTATGGTTGTTATTATTATTATTATTATGATTATTATAAATTTCCTTATAATGATCAGAATGCATATATCTTTATTTATAATATATGTTATAGAATTAGTTATTATTATTAATTTTGGTTCTTATTTTAGGAAATTTAGTATTATTATTAGTATTATTATCCTTTGATTTGTTATTATTAGAATTAATAATAACAATTTCATTCCCATTAATTATTTAATGGATCAAGTTTGATGAACGTATTTTACTATATGACGATGATTAATAAATATATTAATTGAAATTATTAACCACTTAATTTAATAACAATTATAATTAATTTAATAATGACTCTATAATAAAATTAATAATAACAATAACTAATTTTAAAGTGATTATAATAATGGCAACAAATTTATATAATAATAATAATAATAATAATAATAATAATAATAATAATAATAACAATAACAATAACTATATGTTCAGATTAATATATAATAGTTTTATATTTTGAAATTAAATTAATATCATAATAAAAATAATAACATTAATAATCATGAAAAATAAATTAATATCATAATAACTAAATAAATAAATATATACACCTAATAATAATGGAAATAAATTTAAGTAATAATAAAATAATCATAACATTATTAATAATAATAACAATAAGTAATTTAAATTGAATATTTAATAGTATTTAAATATAATGGAAATATATTTAAATAATGTTAATAAATATAATTTTATTTTTATATAATAGGTGTAATTATTATTATTATCAAAATAATAGAATAAATGTAAATAACTCAATAAATAAATATATACAGCTAATAATAATAACAAATTTAATAATGTTTATAAATGAAATGTTGTCCAAGTTAATAGCTAGTTCTCTTATGCAAAAGTTCAGAAGTATAAAAATAACAATACCATTTAACATATTACGTTTTATACATCCAAACGGCTAGCTTTTCTGTTCTCACTAAAAATGGCGCCTGTGAATGGGACTCACAGGCGCCTGTGCATCTGCGAAGAAGCGCGAAGAAGTTGGCAAATTTTCATGCCAAATCGACGTCGTTTCTAACTTGGACAGAGTTGGACAGAGAAACTTGGACAGGTGATCTGTTCTCCATGACCGCGACGTGTTGCGATCACCAGCCTGGCCATGTCGCGATCGCGAGATCGCCTCCTCCCTTTTTACTTCTTCTTCTTAACAATTATTATTATTATTGCTAATTCCTCATAATTTGTTATTTTATTAATTATTTTAAGAATTGTTATTATTTTTGTTAATTTTATATCCCTTTTTATTATTATAAACTATATTATTAATAATAATTATTATGTTTCTTTAATTATTCTTATTAATTTAATTGTTTTAAACTATCATAATTGTAAATTTTCTACTTACTATTGTTCTTATTATTAATTAATTAATTAATTATTAATTATATTAAATAATATTATAAATTCCTTATTATTATTATTATTATTATTATTTTTAATTTTGTTTTCAACAATAATAAGGATAAAATATATGTTTATTTTTGCTAATTCCTTATAATTTGTTATTTTATAAATTATTTTAAGAATTATTATTATTTTGCTAATTTTATATTCCTTATTATTATTATTCATCATTATATTATTATTAATTAATATTATGTTTCTTTAATTATTCTTATTAATTTAATTGTTTTAAATTATGATAATTATAAATTCCTTATAATTTGTTATTTTATAAATTATTTTAAGAATTATTATTATTATTTATAATTTTATATTCCTTATTATTATTCACCATTATATTATTATTAATTAATATTATGTTTCTTTAATTATTCTTATTAATTTAATTGTTTTAAATTATGATAATTATAAATTCCTTATAATTTGTTATTTTATAAATTATTTTAAGAATTATTATTATTTTTGCTAATTTTATATTCCTTATTATTATTCACCATTATATTATTATTATTAATTATTATGTTTCTTTAATTATTCTTATTAATTTAATTGTTTTAAATTTTGATAATTATACATTTTTTCTTACTATTATTCTTATTCTTATTATTTGTTTGTTTATTATATTAAATAATATTATTAATCCCTTATTATTATTAATTTTGTTGTTAATAATAATAAGGATAAAATATATGTTTATACTCATCATCAAGATAAAAGAATTAAACAAACAAACAAAATTATTTATCTTTTAAAATAAAGACAAATATTTAATTATGTACACAAATGAAAAATAAATAAATAAATAATTTACCATATACCGTATATAAATTTTTTTCGTTATAAGTAAAAGTGGAATAGTTAACGATTGTGGCTTTAAAACGGCATGCACAGGAAAGGAGTCAAACGCGTATGTGAAATTTTAAACAAAAATGGCGTTGTTTTAACTTTGGGCAGAATAAGACACGCTAAGTTTGGACAGACGATCTCCACTCCTTATTCACCTGGAAAGGTCATCTGAAGTAGTCCTTAGTTAAAGTATTTGTTTAGCATTCAAATTTGTAAGAGGTATAGATTCCTGTTTGGTATATATTGCAATCAACTATCGTCGTCAATTACCTACAGCAGCAACCTTTCAAGATTGCATTCTTCCTGTTCGCTATTCCTTTAGAGTAGACTAAACAGAACACTTCGTTTATAGGAGACAAAACAAAAAGCCAAGGTATAGCCGTATATAGTACTGACCCCTCTCACTGTTATATCTGCAAAAATTGGATAGCATATCCAGTTGAGCCTGGAAGAATAAGTGAAAAGTGTGAACGAACGTTGCAAGCAATATGGCTTGTGTGAGATACTGTTATGCTACAGGATGAAACACCACTGTTTTAAGGATTGATAAACTGCATTAATTTTCCGTTGATAATTGAAAACTGCAACTATCTTTTTAAAAGATGCTTTTGTTGATATTATTTTCTATTTAACTGCATTAGTTAGAACTTGTTTGATACCAGACATAGCTGATATGGAATCATCTTACATTCAAGGCACTAGTTGCATTAATGTACCCTACGATCTTGTAGCTGATCAAGATAATTAAATTGGGAGATAAAGTGCATGCTTTTTGTGTCTTTCTTTTGTACATATATTTGTGTGTAGTCCGTGTATTCCGTTTTGATGTTAAATTGCTTGGACAATATATTTTTCTTCTTTTTGATTAAAAATAGTTTAAATAGTTATCTTCTTTTTTTTCTTCTGCTGATTGGGATGAATACTGGGATAAGTTTGAAGATGAAAGTATGCTGAACAGTTTCCTACTGCATGATGGATTTATTGCTTTTTTGATATAGTAACCTAATTAAATCTGTCCAGCCATAAATTTTACTTTATTGAAGAATCTATATGCTTTTCACTAGGACTGTAGACCATTTCTTCTTTAGTTTTGGCTCTGAACTTCTTCAATGAGAAAATTGTTTTTTTGACCATGTTCAGGGTACACATTTATTGAGGAGCTTACTTTGGATGTCCAAAATGTTGTAGCCCCTCCAAAACAAAAATCATCTTTAGTTGGGAAGGCAATAAGTTCCACTAAAGGTGATGCCAAGGAGTCACACTTAAATGTAGACTTGAATTCGTGGGAGGTTCCAAGCTCTGGCAAACTAAATTCTAAGAAAAAATCAACACATTATCAAAATCAAAATGATATGGTAGGAAGTCCTCAATATCTTGCAACAAAAAGTCAAAAAAAATCCAAAATTCTGCATTTAGAGAGAGTGCTGGTGCGGAAAATTCACCTCATTCTAAATATTCCGGAAGGTTCGGTTTAGTTTATGATTTTTCTATATTTGTTGCATTACTTTGATTTGTGTGTGCACTGACACAATGGATTGTCTCTACATCTCTTGGTTGCAAAGATAAGACTGGCTTTTTCCTTCCTAACTTTTTTATTTGGAGTTTTAAATGAATAACTGACGTTTGTTCATACACTTTGTGCAGTGAAGGAGGGGGTGCTGAGTCTGTTCTTTCCAGTGACATAAGTGTTGATGACTCTTGTTGGGGTGCATTTGAATCAAATTATGATAAAGAATCAATTGTCAAACTCCTATCTTTCAAGGTTTGATTCTATCCGTAGTACTAGAGAATCTGACCAAACTTATAACTTTCCATCAAGATTTGATTCGTTTAGAGAATCCAGAGATTCAGAGCAAATTCCAAGTTTCTCTAGGCTTGATTCATACAGGGACTCTGCTCAGAACCATGGGTTCTCCAGGTTTGATCCATTTCGAGACTCATATCCTGGTCAAGGGTTTCCGCAAAGCTTTGATTCATTTGGTGAATCTCAAGATTCTGATCATAGCCAAGGGTTCTCTAGGTTTAATTCATTTAATAATCATGAGAGTGAATCCTCGCAGTTTGGTAATTCTATGGCAAGATTCGATTCTTTTCGGGTGAAACTCCAAAGAAGAATTATCATAGCTGGAGAACATTTTAGTCAGGGCATGGATATTTATACTACATGGTTTCTTTTGTATTCCCTCTTGAGATTTGTTCCCATAGGTCTTGCAACCTAGTTCTGCCTTTTCTAGTACATAGTGTGTGATATTGCATTATTAGTTTTACATGTGGCCTTTAAGCCTGCTTTCTTTTGGCTGCTACAAATTTTTCTCATCATTTTTTTTCCAATTTGTTAAAGTTGTATGAAGCCATTTTTGTTGTCTTTTTTTTCTTTTCTTTTCTTAGTCAAAGAACTTTGGAATTTATCAAATCTTTTTTTTTTCAAATTAACCGTTCCTTTATCTTGTGACAGAACCTAAGTTGGATTGTTAGGTTACTTTAATTTTAAAATTCACTTGCAAAATTCCCAATTCTGTATTGTCAACAATTTATATCAATATGATAAACAATTCAAGTACATTGTATGGTAAAAGCAACTTCCATCGGACGTGAAGTAATGTTATGAGTATCATATTGTTATAGATATTGGATTTAGCGTATTGGTCAATATTAGCATCGTTTTGGGTAATTTTAAAATTATAATATAGTTGATGATTTATTTCTAAAATTTGCAATATAGTTTTTTATATATTGTGCCATATAATTTAAAATTTTATACTAACTATGTCTTCAAAACTTATAGGAATAGAAAATTGAAATAATAATCTATTTATTTTTATTAATATTAATTTTCACACATTTCACATATAAACAATAACTATAATTAATATAAAAAGTGTTTAATTTTCATACATATATAAAATTAAGGATAATTTAAAATACTTAAAATGTTATAATTTTATCATATAATAAAGAATAATTACATATCATCAAATTGAAAGAATAATAAAGGTGCACAACTTCATAAGTATTATGACAATAATTCAGTATTGAGGAATACAACATACCATAAGCGAAACCTCAAACAAAAATACTTATAGTTAAAAGTTTTATATTTATATTGCTTATATATAATTTAACATGCGAATTAAATATAAGTAAAATTAAAGGAAGAGAACAAATAAAAACCTAGAACTTCATTTATTCGAATATTTGCTCAAATTGCATTGATCTCAATTATCATTTGATACAAAATTCTCATCTTTGAAAAAAGTCTCATTAACACCATGGTTACAATTACATGATAGCAGTCTTTCTTAAGTTTGGAATGAAAGTAAGTAATATAACTATGGATTAGTTATAAGACTTCATATGTTTTGCTTGTTTTATTAATTCTTAACACTGCATTGCTTATTAGTTGAAAATTTTGGTGGCTTGTATATTGTGACAAGCAATAAAATGCTAATTAATTTCATTTAAATGCTAATTTATCTTTTCCATATTGGTCAAGTCCGTCCTGAAGTTACTAGCCTAACTTTGGAGATGTTTTAGCTAGGAAAAATGTTTAGTTGGTTAAAACATAATAGAACACAAAGTAAGCCAGGTAATAAGAACACTTCTTGGTTGTTGAAAGAAAGGAAAGACAAGTTGTGAAAAAGATATTCATGTGTAAAAGGGACAAAAACAACATTAAAGAGTGTGTTTGATGAGAAATAAGAAACCCTAACAAAGAGGGTTTCAGGTACAGTGATAAGAAATTATGGGACTACTTTGTTAGATCTCGAAGTAGCATTTGAGTTGACAGTAGCCAACTCTTTTTTCAAGAAAAAAAGGAACATCTGTTGACTTTTAAGAGCAAAATTATGAAATCTCAAATTGACTACTTTGTAATTGACCTAATTGCAAGGATAGTAAGGTGGTACGCCACACTTTCTTATCAACTCAATATATATTATTAGTTGTAGATATTATAATTAAGGGTTAAAGGAAGAAGAGAAGTCCTAAGAGGTATACCAGAATTAGAAGGCGGAATTTAAAAGGGAATATAGTATAACAACTTAAAGATAAAATAACATATAGAGAAGAATGAAAATTAAAAGGAGATGATAACAAGATGTGGGAGAGAGTAGCAACTCTTTTAAGAAATATAACTAAAGATGGAGTCTTATTGGTGAAATGAAAGATATTTATAAAGCTCTATTAAATAGCACTAGAGAGGTAGAGAGAGTAGTTAATAGAACAAGTTACAAACTAGTAAAGAAAGAGGCAAAAAAGATAATCTTAGAAGCTAAAAGAAGAGCTCACGAGAAATTATACCAATGAATGGAAACTAAAGATAAAGAAAAACATATTTTTAAGTTAGTGAGAGTTAGAAAACAAAAAGTGAAAGACATAGTTCAAGTTTATCGTATAAAAGATCAAGCATGGCAAGTTCTCGTGTTTAAAAATGATATCAAGAGAAGATGACAACGATGCTTCTATAGCCTTTTTAACAAAGGCACATAAGACAACATCTTTTTAGGTAATCTTAGCATGTCCAAGAGGTATCATAACTTTACTTGTAGTTGACAGATTACAAGAAAAAAAATTAAAAGAGTGTTAAGAGAGGTGAAGTGTGGGAGGCAGTAGGGCTTGATGAGATACCCATAGAGGTGTCAAAGAGCCTAAGTAAAGAGAGTTTTACTTAGCTAGCCAAGCTTTTTAATATGATCTTTATGTTTATCAGAATGCCAGATGAGTAGAGACTTAGTATGTTAATTCCTCTATACAAGAACAAAGCGACATCCAAACGTGTAACAAATATAGAGATATCAAACTACTTAGTTGCATCATGAAGTTATAGGAGACGGTGATTAAGAAAAAAGTGAGCAAGGACGCTCCTATCTTAGAGAACCAGTTTGCCTTCATGTTAGGAAGATCCATACCAAAAGCTTTACATCTCCTCAGAACATTAACAAAATATTACAAAAAAGATAACGTAACATATGCATAGTTTTTATTGACTTAAGGAAGACGTATCACATGGTACTTAGGGAAATTATGTGAAAGTATTAAAAGCTAAGGGATTTCTTATAACATATATACACATTATTAGGGATATATATAAAGGTGTAAAGACTAAAGTAAGGACAATAGGAGTAGATACAAAGCATTTGCCTATTGATATTGGGCTATACCAAGGTTTCTCTTTGAGCCCTTTTCGGACTGCAGTAGAGATAGATGAGCTCATACAGAATATTCGAGAGGATGTGCCATGGTATATATTGTTTGCTAACGACATTGTTTTAGTGGATTGGACAAAAGAGGGTTTCAATGCCAAGTTAGAACTTTGGAGGGATACGTTAGAGTCGAAGGGATTTAAATTAGGCAGGACTAGGACTAAGTACTTAAACCGTAAATTGTAGGGTAACTTCCAATGTGGAGGTAAATATCGACTCAGAAGTTATATTATATAAAGAGTATTTAAAGTATTTAAGATCTACTATCTAAAGTAATAGAGAAATCGATAAAGACATAATTCACTACATCAGATCATGGTGGATTAAACAAAGATGTGCATCATGAGTTTTATATGACAAGCAGACGCTACTCAAGTTCAAAGAAAAATTCTATCGTTTAGTAATTAGGTCGGTCATGTTTTATGGGTCGGAGTGTTAGCCTATCAAATAGGTACATAATCGTAAGTTAGTGGTGGTTAAGATGATGATGCTCTGTTGGATGTGCATTCTTACTAAAAGAGATAAGGTTAGAAATGTAATAATAAGAGAAAATTAAATATGGTTAATATTAATGAAAATTTAAAAGAGATAAGGCTTAGATAGTTTGACATATTAAGAGGAGACAACTTGATGCTCCACTGAGAAGATGCGAGAATATTGTACTTAGAGATTGTAAGAAAAAAAAAAGAAGGCTTAAGGAAAAATGTAAGGAAACGATTAAGAATGATATAACTCTGTCAGAACTTACTGAGGACATGACATTCAATGCAAAACTTTGGCATACTAAGATATAGGTAAAAGATCTCACATAGATTCGTCCTTCTCTTCTTATAGGTCTTTTAATCATTTTTCTTTGAGTTTTATGTCTTATATTTAGCCTAAACTTTTAATATATAGTACTTTCCTTTTAGTTATTTAGCCTAAACAATTTCTCACTCAGTTTAAACATTTTCTTGTAATAATTTTTAACCTTTTCATATGTATTGTATTATTTATTGTATTACTTATTTTATATTTTTATTTATACATTTTTTATTATTTACATTTACATTTATATTATCATTATTGTTATTATAGTTTTATTTTTTATTTTTAATTATCGTTACCTTATCATTTTAATATGTGTGTGTGTGTGTTTTACATATATTTTGTTATATGGGTCCATTAAAAATAGTCGCTCTGTTAGTTAAGAGTAAGATCAGATATTTATTAAACCTCTTCGCACTCTAATATTAATAGAATTTTTTATTAGGTAATTGTTGTTATTGTTGTTAATCTATGAGACATTACTCCATTTCATTTTAACATGTTGATATATTATATGTGATCTAAACTACAATCAAATATGTTGTACAAGAATGTAAGATGACATTTTGTCTTCTTCAATATATACTTAAGAAAACAAAATAAGAACTTATAAAGTCAAATGGAAAAGCTTCAAGTTTTATCGTGTCCATATGGTTTGTACCAGTAGTCCCAAAGAGCTAAAGACAGGCTTAAAGTGTGCATTGGTTCGGTCGAATCTAATTTACTGTTTGCAATTTTTATTAGGATTTATAACTCCAATTAGCTCACGAAATCCTTATCTATTGAGTCTTATGTTAGGAATTATAACTCCATCTATCTTAACAATTCCTCATTTTCAGTGTTGAGTTAGGATATACAATACAATTCTATCTTCATGTGTATTAGAAGATGCTTATTGTTTCGGTGTTGTGTCAGGATTTGCAAATCCATTTCTCTTAGGGAGTTCTTATTCGTTCAAATTATCCGGATCTATATCCACAACATTAATTGCTTTTTCATGTAGGAATGTAATATCTTCAATATGACTAAGAAAATTTTAAAAATAACCTACAAAATGTAGGATTTCGAAGAGGTAAAGATTGGTTTTTTTGTTTCAGCCCAAACATTCTCTACTCGGCTTAAGTTAGAATTTATGACTCCATTCCTGTTATGAAATCCTTATTGTTTCAGAGTTATATTAGGATTTATAATTCCATCTATATTAAGAATTTCTCGCTTTTTCAGTATTATGTTAGGATTTATAATTCCATTGCCGTATTTCTTAGGTGATCCTTTGATTTAGTAGTGTTGTGTAAGGATTCATAATCCCATTGTCCTGTGTCTTAGGAGATCCTCATTGATTTAGTAGCGTTGTGTAAGGATTTATAATTCCATTTCCCGTAGACAATTCTTACTGGTTCGAATTACCGTGTCTATTTGTGCGACGTCTACCGCTCCTCATTCATCTTCTTTTCCATCGATCAAAGATGGCTTCTTTGAGGAGAAGAAGAATACAGATGTTAACTGTGGAAGATTTTAAGGGCAGAAGGGAGGCCATAGAGAGGAGAGGCAGAGAATTGCCTGCTTCTTGCCGAGGTTTTTTCTACTTAACAGAAGTTGCCGCCATTGCCACTGAGAAGTTGACCATGGCAGATAACAATGGCGTTGTGGCTACTGCTATTACCACTTCATCTTATCAGTCCAACTTCAACCTCAGAAGCAAAAGGTCTCCGACAACTCGACCTGCCATATCCATGAATGAAGAGGACTCTGTACTCAATGCCAAAAAAAAGTCTAAGACTGCCACCGTTAAGACAAACATCCAGGGCAACAGGAAAGAAGATGATAAACGTTTGAAGCAAGAGAGAAGAAAAGTTGTTGTCCCAAACCCTCCTCCAGACTTGCCTCAGGAATTCAAAAATCGCATTGGAGAGATGGAGGGCAGAGAGGTTACGTTGGTTATACAGAAGCGATTGTTCGAGACTGACTTGAAGAAGGGTGAAGGACGCCTGTCCATTCCTGCAAACCAGATTCAAAGCCACAACTTTCTCACCGATGAAGAGAAAGAATCACTCAACAAGTTGGACGAACAAGGAAAGTTGAAGGCTATAGAAGCTAAATTAATCGGACCCGATGCAGCTCAAGAAACCGCCATCATGAACTTCAAGAAGTGGAACATGAAGAAATCAAATGGGAGAAGTACCACTTCCTTTGTGTTGACGACAAAGTGGAACAATCTTGTGAAGAATAACCCCTCAACGTTGAAACTAGGAAACGTCATTCAGTTGTGGTCTTTCAGACAAGAAGGACAGCTCTGTTTTGCTCTGGTTGTTTTGATTCCACCTGTTGAAGATCACCAAGAGCAGTAGATGACAACTGCATCCGTAGATGTAGCTTTTATTTCTCGTTAGATTTGATCTTTACATGTACAGAGAAGATGTTTCCCCATCATTCTGTCAAACACCACCTTTGCAGTTCTTTCTAATGAGAATCGAGATCTTGTTAGTTGAATATTTAGTGCAAGTCGAAATGTATTCGAGTTTAATTGGTTTTCACTTTTACCCGTACAACTACTTCACTCTTATATTATCTTTTCATGGTTCCCTGGAATCATAGCAAGATGCCCTTATTCACCTGGAAAGGTCATCTGAAGTAGTCCTTAGTTAAAGTATCTGTTTAGCATTCAAATTTGTAAGAGGTATAGATTCCTCTTATAGTACTGACCCCTCTCACTGTTATATCTGCAAAAATTGGATAGCATATCCAGTTGAGCCTGGAAGAATAAGTGAAAAGTGTGAACGAACGTTGCAAGCAATATGGCTTGTGTGAGATACTGTTATGCTACAGGATGAAACACCACTGTTTTAAGGATTGATAAACTGCATTAATTTTCCGTTGATAATTGAAAACTGCAACTATCTTTTTAAAAGATGCTTTTGTTGATATTATTTTCTATTTAACTGCATTAGTTAGAACTTGTTTGATACCAGACATAGCTGATATGGAATCATCTTACATTCAAGGCACTAGTTGCATTAATGTACCCTACGATCTTGTAGCTGATCAAGATAATTAAATTGGGAGATAAAGTGCATGCTTTTTGTGTCTTTCTTTTGTACATATATTTGTGTGTAGTCCGTGTATTCCGTTTTGATGTTAAATTGCTTGGACAATATATTTTTTCTTTTTGATTAAAAATAGTTTAAATAGTTATCTTCTTTTTTTTCTTCTGCTGATTGGGATGAATACTGGGATAAGTTTGAAGATGAAAGTATGCTGAACAGTTTCCTACTGCATGATGGATTTATTGCTTTTTTGATATAGTAACCTAATTAAATCTGTCCAGCCATAAATTTTACTTTATTGAAGAATCTATATGCTTTTCACTAGGACTGTAGACCATTTCTTCTTTAGTTTTGGCTCTGAACTTCTTCAATGAGAAAATTGTTTTTTTGACCATGTTCAGGGTACACATTTATTGAGGAGCTTACTTTGGATGTCCAAAATGTTGTAGCCCCTCCAAAACAAAAATCATCTTTAGTTGGGAAGGCAACAAGTTCCACTAAAGGTGATGCCAAGGAGTCACACTTAAATGTAGACTTGAAGTCGTGGGAGGTTCCAAGCTCTGGCAAACTATATTCTGAGAAAGAATCAACACATTATCAAAATCAAAATGATACGGTAGGAAGTCCTCAATATCCTGGCAAGAGAAGTGCAACAAAAAGTCAAGAAATCCAAAATTCTGCATTTAGAGAGAGTACTGGTGCAGAAAATTCACCCCATTCTAAATATTCCGAAAGGTTCGGTTTAGTTTATGATTTTTCTATATTTGTTGCATTACTTTGATTTGTGTGTGCACTGACACATTGGATTGTCTCTGCATCTCTTGGTTGCAAAGACAAGACTCGCTTTTTTTCCTTCCTAACTTTTTTATTCGGAGTTTTAAATGGATAACTGACGTTTGTTCATACACTTTGGGCAGTGAGGGTGGGGGTGCTGAGTCTATTCTATCCGTAGTACTGGAGAATCTGACCAAACTTATAACTTTCCATCAAGATTTGATTCGTTTAGAGAATCCAAAGATTCAGAGCAAATTCCAGGTTTCTCTAGGCTTGGTTCATACAGGGACTCTGCTCAGAATCATGGGTTCTCCAGGTTTGATCCATTTCGAGACTCATATCCTGGTCAAGGGTTTCCGCAAAGCTTTGATTCATTTGGTGAATCTCAAGATTCTGACCATAGCCAAGGGTTCTCTAGGTTTAATTCATTTAATAATCATGAGAGTGAATCCTCGCAGTTTGGTAATTCTATGGCAAGATTCGATTCTTTTCGGGTGAAACTCCAAAGAAGAATTATCATAGCTGGAGAACATTTTAGTCAGGGCATGGATATTTATACTACATGGTTTCTTTTGTATTCCCTTTTTGAGATTTGTTCCCATAGGTCTTGCAACCTAGTTCTGCCTTTTCCAGTACATAGTGTGTGGTATTGCATTATTAGTTTTCCATGTGACCTTTAAGCCTGCTTTGTTTTGGCTGTTACAAATTTTTCTCATCATTTTTTTTTCCAATTTGTTAAAGTTGTATGAAGGCATTTTTGTTGTCTTTTTTTCTTTTCTTTTCTGAGTCAGAGAACTTTGGAATTTATCAAATCTTTTTTTTTTCGAATTAACCGTTCCTTTATCTTGTGACAGAACCTAAGTTGGATTGTTAGGTTACTTTAATTTTAAAATTCACTTGCAAAATCCCCAATTCTGTGTTGTCAACAATTTATATCAATATGATAAACAATTCAAGTACATTGTATGGTAAAAGCAACTTCCATCGGACGTGAAGTAATGTTATGAGTATCATATTGTTATAGGTATTGGATTTAGCGTATTGGTCAATATTAGCATCGTTTTGGGTAATTTTTAAAATTATAATATAGTTGATGATTTATTTCTAAAATTTGCAATATAGTTTTTTATATATTGTGCCATATAATTTAAAATTTTATACTAACTATGTCTTCAAAACTTATAGGAATAGAAAATTGAAATAATAATCTATTTATTTTATTAATATTAATTTTCACACATTTCACATATAAACAATAACTATAATTAATATAAAAAGTGTTTAATTTTCATACATATATAAAATTAAGGATAATTTAAAATACTTAAAATGTTATAATTTTATCATATAATAAAGAATAATTACATATCATCAAATTGAAAGAATAATAAAGTTGCACAACTTCATAAGTATTATGACAATAATTCAGATTGAGGAATACAACATACCATAAGCGAAGCCTGAAACAAAAATACTTATAGTTAAAAGTTTTATATTTATATTGCTTATATATAATTTAACATGAGAATTAAATATAAGTGAAATTAAAGGAAGAGAACAAATAAAAACCTAGAACCTCATTTATTCGAATATTTGCTCAAATTGCATTGATCTCAATTATCATTTGATACAAAATTCTCATCTTTGAAAAAAGTCTCATTAACACCATGGTTACAATTACATGATACCAGTCTTTCTTAAGTTTGGAATGAAAGTAAGTAATATAACTATGGATTAGTTATAAGACTTCATATGTTTTGCTTGTTTTATTAATTCTTAACACTGCATTGCTTATTAGTTGAAAATTTTGGTGGCTTGTATATTGTGACAAGCAATAAAATGCTAATTAATTTCATTTAAATGCTAATTTATCTTTTCCATATTGGTCAAGTCCGTCCTGAAGTTACTAGCCTAACTTTGGAGATGTTTTAGCTAGGAAAAAAATGGTTAGTTGGTTAAAAACATAATAGAACACAAAGTAAGCCAGGTAATGAGAACACTTCTTGGTTGTTGAAAGAAAGGAAAGACAAGTTGTGAAAAAGATATTCATGTGTAAAAGGGACAAAAACAACATTAAAGAGTGTGTTTGATGAGAAATAAGAAACCCTAACAAAGAGGGTTTCAGGTACAGTGATAAGAAATTATGGGACTACTTTGTTAGATCTCGAAGTAGCATTTGAGTTGGCAGTAGCCAACTCTTTTTTCAAGAAAAAAAGGAACATCTGGTGACTTTTAAGAGCAAAACCATGAAATCTCAAATTGACTACTTTGTAATTGACTTAATTGCAAGGATAGTAAGGTGGTACGCCACACTTTCTTATCAACTCAATATATATTATTAGTTGTAGATATTATAATTAAGGGTTAAAGGAAGAAGAGAAGTCCTAAGAGGTATACCAGAGTGGAATTTAAAAGGGAATATAGTATAACAACTTAAAGATAAAATAACATATAGAGAAGAATGAAAATTAAAAGGAGATGATAACAAGATGTGGGAGAGAGTAGCAACTCTTTTAAGAAATATAACTAAAGATGGAGTCTTATTGGTGAAATGAAGGATATTTATAAAGCTCTATTAAATAGCACCAGAGAGGTAGAGAGAGTAGTTAATAGAACAAGTTACAAACTAGAAAAGAAAGAGGCGAAAAAGATAATCTTAGAAGCTAAAAGAAGAGCTCACGAGAAATTATACCAATGAATGGAAACTAAAGATAAAGAAAAACATATTTTTAAGTTAGTGAGAGTTAGAAAACAAAAAGTGAAAGACATAGTTCAAGTTTATCGTATAAAAGATCAAGCATGGCAAGTTCTCGTGTTTAAAAATGATATCAAGAGAAGATGACAACGATGCTTCTATAGCCTTTTTAACAAAGGCACATAAGACAACATCTTTTTAGGTAATCTTAGCATGTCCAAGAGGTATCATAACTTTACTTGTAGTTGACAGATTACAAGAAAAAAATTAAAAGAGTGTTAAGAGAGGTGAAGTGTGGGAGGCAGTAGGGCTTGATGAGATACCCATAGAGGTGTCAAAGAGCCTAAGTAAAGAGAGTTTTACTTAGCTAGCCAAGCTTTTTAATATGATCTTTATGTCTATCAGAATGCCAGATGAGTAGAGACTTAGTATGTTAATTCCTCTATACAAGAACAAAGCGACATCCAAACATGTAACAAATATAGAGATATCAAACTACTTAGTTGCATCATGAAGTTATAGGAGACGGTGATTAAGAAAAAGTGAGCAAGGACGCCCTATCTCGTAGAACCAATTTGCCTTCATGTTAGGAAGATCCATACCAAAAGCTTTACATCTCCTCGAACATTAACAAAATATTACAAAAAGATAACGTAACATATGCATAGTTTTATTGACTTAAGGAAGACGTATCACATGGTACTTAGGAAATTATGTGAAAGTATTAAAAGCTAAGGATTTCTTATAACATATATACACATTATTAGGGATATATATAAAGGTGTAAAGACTAAAGTAAGGACAATAGGAGTAGATACAAAGCATTTGCCTATTGATATTGGGCTATACCAAGGTTTCTCTTTGAGCCCTTTTCGGACTGCAGTAGAGATAGATGAGCTCATACAGAATATTCGAGAGGATGTGCCATGGTATATATTGTTTGCTAACGACATTGTTTTAGTGGATTGGACAAAAGAGGGTTTCAATGCCAAGTTAGAACTTTGGAGGGATACGTTAGAGTCGAAGGGATTTAAATTAGGCAGGACTAGGACTAAGTACTTAAACTGTAAATTGTAGGGTAGCTTCCAATGTGGAGGTAAATATCGACTCAGAAGTTATATTATATAAAGAGTATTTAAAGTATTTAAGATCTACTATCTAAAGTAATAGAGAAATCGATAAAGACATAATTCACTACATCAGATCATGGTGGATTAAACAAAGATGTGCATCATAAGTTTTATATGACAAGCAGACGCTACTCAAGTTCAAAGAAAAATTCTATCGTTTAGTAATTAGGCCGGTCATGTTTTATGGGTCGGAGTGTTAGCCTATCAAATAGGTACATAATCGTAAGTTAGTGGTGGTTAAGATGATGATGCTCTGTTGGATGTGCATTCTTACTAAAAGAGATAAGGTTAGAAATGTAATAATAAGAGAAAATTAAATATGGTTAATATTAATGAAAATTTAAAAGAGATAAGGCTTAGATAGTTTGACATATTAAGAGGAGACAACTTGATGCTCCACTGAGAAGATGCGAGAATATTGTACTTAGAGATTGTAAGAGAAAAAAAAGAAGGCTTAAGGAAAAATGTAAGGAAACGATTAAGAATGATATAACTCTGTCAGAACTTACTGAGGACATGACATTCAATGCAAAACTTTGGCATACTAAGATATAGGTAAAAGATCTCACATAGATTCGTCCTTCTCTTTCTTATAGGTCTTTTAATCATTTTTCTTTGAGTTTTATGTCTTATATTTAGCCTAAACTTTTAATATATAGTACTTTCCTTTTAGTTATTTAGCCTAAACAATTTCTCACTCAGTTTAAACATTTTCTTGTAATAATTTTTTAACCTTTTTCATATGTATTGTATTATTTATTGTATTACTTATTTTATATTTTTATTTATACATATTATTTATATTTTTATTTATATTTACATTTACATTTATATTATCATTATTGTTATTATAGTTTTATTTTTATTTTAATTATCGTTACCTTATCATTTTAATATGTGTGTGTATGTGTTTTACATATATTTTGTTATATGGGTCCATTAAAATAGTCTCTCTGTTAGTTAAGAGTAAGATCGTATAATTGTTAAACCTCTTCGCACTCGAATATTAATAGAATTTTTATTAGGTAATTGATGTTATTGTTGTTAATCTCGAGACATTAGTCCATTTCATTTTAACATGTTGATATATTATATGTGCAAATGCTTGAGAAATATGAAGGTCAAAAAGTTTTCAACTCTTATATCTATTTTAAAATTATTTATAAGTGTTTGGAGTCTTTTTCATAGGCATACAAAACTAATATATTTTTTAATTCATATTTAATAATGAAATAGTACTCAAAGACTCAGATTTTAATCTAAACAACAATCAAATATATGTTATGAAATATGACTTTATAAGAACTTATAAAGTCAAATGGAAAAGCTTCAAGTTTTATCGTGTCCATATGGTTTGTACCAGTAGTCCCAAAGAGCTAAAGACAGGCTTAAAGTGTGCATTGGTTCGGTCGAATCTAATTTACTGTTTGCAATTTTTATTAGGATTTATAACTCCAATTAGCTCACGAAATCCTTATCTATTGAGTCTTATGTTAGGAATTATAACTCCATCTATCTTAACAATTCCTCATTTTCAGTGTTGAGTTAGGATATACAATACAATTCTATCTTCATGTGTATTAGAAGATGCTTATTGTTTCGGTGTTGTGTCAGGATTTGCAAATCCATTTCTCTTAGGGAGTTCTTATTCGTTCAAATTATCCGGATCTATATCCACAACATTAATTGCTTTTTCATGTAGGAATGTAATATCTTCAATATGACTAAGAAAATTTTAAAAATAACCTACAAAATGTAGGATTTCGAAGAGGTAAAGATTGGTTTTTTTGTTTCAGCCCAAACATTCTCTACTCGGCTTAAGTTAGAATTTATGACTCCATTCCTGTTATGAAATCCTTATTGTTTCAGAGTTATATTAGGATTTATAATTCCATCTATATTAAGAATTTCTCGCTTTTCAGTATTATGTTAGGATTTATAATTCCATTGCCGTATTTCTTAGGTGATCCTTTGATTTAGTAGTGTTGTGTAAGGATTCATAATCCCATTGTCCTGTGTCTTAGGAGATCCTCATTGATTTAGTAGCGTTGTGTAAGGATTTATAATTCCATTTCCCGTAGACAATTCTTACTGGTTCGAATTACCGTGTCTATTTGTGCGACGTCTACCGCTCCTCATTCATCTTCTTTTCCATCGATCAAAGATGGCTTCTTTGAGGAGAAGAAGAATACAGATGTTAACTGTGGAAGATTTTAAGGGCAGAAGGGAGGCCATAGAGAGGAGAGGCAGAGAATTGCCTGCTTCTTGCCGAGGTTTTTTCTACTTAACAGAAGTTGCCGCCATTGCCACTGAGAAGTTGACCATGGCAGATAACAATGGCGTTGTGGCTACTGCTATTACCACTTCATCTTATCAGTCCAACTTCAACCTCAGAAGCAAAAGGTCTCCGACAACTCGACCTGCCATATCCATGAATGAAGAGGACTCTGTACTCAATGCCAAAAAAAAGTCTAAGACTGCCACCGTTAAGACAAACATCCAGGGCAACAGGAAAGAAGATGATAAACGCGTGAAGCAAGAGAGAAGAAAAGTTGTTGTCCCAAACCCTCCTCCAGACTTGCCTCAGGAATTCAAGAATCGCATTGGAGAGATGGAGGGCAGAGAGGTTACGTTGGTTATACAGAAGCGATTGTTCGAGACTGACTTGAAGAAGGGTGAAGGACGCCTGTCCATTCCTGCAAACCAGATTCAAAGCCACAACTTTCTCACCGATGAAGAGAAAGAATCACTCAACAAGTTGGACGAACGAGGAAAGTTGAAGGCTATAGAAGCTAAATTAATCGGACCCGATGCAGCTCAAGAAACCACCATCATGAACTTCAAGAAGTGGAACATGAAGAAATCAAATGGGAGAAGTACCACTTCCTTTGTGTTGACGACAAAGTGGAACAATCTTGTGAAGAATAACCCCTCAACGTTGAAACTAGGAAACGTCATTCAGTTGTGGTCTTTCAGACAAGAAGGACAGCTCTGTTTTGCTCTGGTTGTTTTGATTCCACCTGTTGAAGATCACCAAGAGCAGTAGATGACAACTGCGTCCGTAGATGTAGCTTTTATTTCTTGTTAGATTTGATCTTTACATGTACAGAGAAGATGTTTCCCCATCATTCTGTCAAACACCACCTTTGCAGTTCTTTCTAATGAGAATCGAGATCTTGTTAGTTGAATATTTAGTGTTATTCAACTAATTCACTCTTATAATATCTTTTCATGGCTCCCTGGAATCATAGCAAGAGTCAACTGTCATAGGCTGCACTTATTCACCTGGAAACGTCATCTGAAGTAGTCCTTAGTTAAAGTATTGGTTGTTTAGCATTAAAATTTGTAAGAGGTATAGATTCCTGTTTGGTATATATTGCAACCTACTGCAGCAACCTTTCAAGATTGCATTACGTATCCTCAATTACCTACAGCAGCAACCTTTCAAGATTGCATTCTAAACAGAACACTTCCTTTATAGGAGACAAAACAAAAAGCGAAGGCATAGCCGTATAGTCTCACTGTTATATCTGCAAAATTGGATATTAAATTTTTAAATATATATTAAGAAAAGAATTATGATGGAATTAAAAAGTACATAAATTTTAAAATTTAAAATGAGGTGGTAAAATTAGAGAGTAAAAGTTTGGAATGGAAAAAAACGAAATGAAATATGATAATTTATTCTATACAATTATAAAAATGAAATAAATATTGTATTTACTAAATAATAACTCAAAGTCTATGCCAAGCAAGTATAAATTAATATTTTACATAATAAAATTATTGCTAATAAATATATAATGAATTAATAGATTTAGTATTAAATTATAATAATTAGTGAAAATATAACATATAACATAATTTATTTTAAAATTGTTTATTCTATTATAAATAATAATAAATATATAATTAATTAATCGATGTTTAAAAATATAATTACTCAAAGTGTATGCCAAGAAATTAATAATAATTAAAATATAACATATAACATGATTTATTTATAAATTAGTTTATTCAATTATAATTAATATTTAATATAATGTAATTGATGCTAATAAATATATAATTAATTAATTAATTTATTATTAAATTATAATTTAATTATTATTCATAACTTTTAGTTTATTCAGTTATTATTAATATATAATTAGTTAATTGATGTATTAAATAATTGTCGGAACTCTATGTCAAACAATTAATAACAATTAAAATATAATACATAACATAATTTATTTATAGAATAGTTTATTCAGTTATAAATTAGTTTATTCAGTTATGATTAATATTTAATATAATAAAATTATTGCTAATAAATATATAATGAGTTAATAGATTTATTATTAAATTATAATTATGACTGAAAAATAATATATAGCATAATTTATTAATAAAATTGTTTATTCAGTTATAAAAATAGTTAATATATAATTAATTAATTGATGTTTGAAAATATAATTACTCAAAGTCTATGCCAGCGATTAATAATAATTAAAATATAACATATAACATGATTTATCTATAAATTTGTTTATTCAATTATAATTAATATTTAATACAATGTAATTAATGCTAATAAATATAAAGTTAATTAATAGATTTATTATAAATAATTATTACTCATTAATTTTTAGTTTATTAAGTTATAGTTAATAAAAATTAATATATAATTAATTAATTGATTTATTAAATAATTCTGAAACTCTATCTCAGCTAATTAATAACAATTAAAATATAATGCATAACATAATTTATTTATAAAATAGTTTATTCAGTTATAAATAATAATAATTATATAATTAATTAATTTATGTTTGATAATATAATTAATTTATTAATTAGTTCCATCCCACCATCCATACCTTTAATGTTATAATATTTTTATTTAACACATATAATTTTTTATTAAATTATAATTTTTATAATTAAATTATTAATCATTAACTGTATAGTTTATTCAGTTATGATTGATAATAATTGATATATAATTAATGAATTAATGTGTTAAAATATAATTAATTGATAAATTAGTACATATTAATATTTATATTTACAGGTTACATATAAATAACTTTTTATTTAATAATTGATTAATTAATTAAAATATTATTAATTAATTAATTGTTATAAGAGTTAAGAAATAGGTGTGAGTTGATACTCTGATATGGGAATGATTAGAATGATAGATTAAGATGAGATGAAGAGAAAATGAGAGTAGAACAAAATTTGAAACGTTAGATAGAAAAAAAACAAAATGCAGAAAATGTGAAGGTGTTACACGTGGAGATTTTTTTGGTCTAAATTCTTGGTTTTAGATATGTTTTTGAATGTATTGGGGTTGCATAGAAGTCGAAAATATGGATGAGATGAATTAGAAAAGTTGATTTTAGAATATAAGAAAAAATAAGAAAAATTTCAAAAGGGCAGAAGGAGAAGAAGAACTGCGATCGTGCATGAGCACGATCGCATTTTTGGAAAGGGGGACAGGAAAGGGCGATCGTGCTTCAGCATGATCGCAACTTTCCTCTTATTTTGTTATGTAATTATCCAAATAAAATGATATTTGATTTAGAGTTAACTAGAGATATACGATTATAAATTTTTTGAAGATATCGAATTTTATTCTGTCTTTAGAATTTCATATTCTGAATTAAAGTTAATTATAGAATGTTGTCTTAGCTTATGAACAGTCCGAAATATTTAGCTTATAACTTTCAAATTTCTAAACCAAATTAAATAATTTTGATATCATTAGAAACGTAAGAGATAGGAGAATAATTTTCTAGAAGAGAGTTTTGTAAAATTTCTTCATTTGCATTGTGGAAATGATCTAGAAAAGTAGAGCCAAAAGTTGTGTTGTTTGGAAACAAATATGGAAATTTGTAAAGGGTATTAGATGTTATTATTTAGTATCTATGTTTAAATTAATTATCATTCATTAACTTTTGAGTTTATTCAGTTATAATTATACATAAATTAAATATATAATTATTTAATTAATTTATAAAATAATTATTTACAAGTTACATGTTTTAAATTAATACTAACTATTTAATCTATTAATTAAATTTTAATCCATCAATTAATTAATAATGTATTGATCGATATCAATTAGAATTTAATAACCTTAACAGCTAATGATAAATTGTTAATTTATAAATGAAATTTAATTTAATACATCATTGAATTTATTATATTTTACTTATTATTTATTTTGTCAAAATTAATTAATTAATTATACCTTAAATATTTTTAATTAAGAAATGAATAATTTTTGGTTACGGTGACGCTTAATTTCCACCTTTGAATTTATAACTGATTAATTAATAATAATAATTAATCAATATGTTGATTATAATTTACTTAGTAAATTAATTACATGTAATTAATTTTGCATTATGTTTTATAATTTTTATTTATCTAGTAATTATTGATCATTTGTTGTGATTATTTTATCAAAATTAGATTCATTTAAAATTAAATCAGCCATAAATTTCCATTTGTAAACGAAGTATCATTTATTAAATAAAATAATTTATTATATACTAATTATTATGAATTATATGAAATTAATTAATTAACTATACTGTTGCGGTCTAAACAAAACAATTAAATTTTATCTAAACCAATTAGAGGCAAGTGCACCCCGTCGATAAGTAATATAAAATGGTAAGAACCGGATATCGTACCCAAGGGAAAAATTTCCAACACGAAAGACAATTAAATTAAACGATGAAAAATTACTCAGTCGATCAAGAATTGTTTGATTTGAAAATAAAATAAATTAAAGTAAGCAATTTAAGAAAATATGAAAAATGCAATGTATGAATTAGAACGACTAGATTTAATCAAATGACAGAAATCGGTTAAGGTATTAGATTTCAATTGAATTGAACACTAAAATAAAATTATAACGGTGGATTGATTTAGAAAAAACTTCACTTAAACAAGTCAAACCCAATGTTCATAGAAATTCCTTCTCTTTTAAATCCGAGTCACTATTTAGTTCATAGATAATTTAAAATAAAAGGCATTAAATACAAGAAGCCTAAAATTAAGTTCATTAATTCTAGGTATCCTCACACAAGATTCTAAGGTTGGTCTACACTTTAGTTTCAAGTATGTCGCTTGATTAATTTTTCGACAAATTAAATCTCATTGATTGTGGCATTCAATCATCTAAGGTCTTAATCTAGTTGATCAAGCTAAATTAAGATTAAATATGCATTTAATCAAGAAAAAATCAATACCACAAAAATTATCCTAATCCAATATCAATCTTAACCTTAACCGAAAAGAAAAATTTACTCACACATATTTATCAATGAAACATAAATTATGGTCTTAAAATATGTCTGCATTGAATAAATCCCAACAACTAAAATAAGGAATTAAATAAAGAAAATTAGAAACACCCCTTTGCGACAGCTGCAACGTTGTGTGTGGAGTGAGAGTCTTTTGTGATGTTGTTATGTGAGTGAGTGAATAATTTTGAGTGGGGACTGCCTCCTTCCTTCACTTTATCTCCACAAGCTAACGTGTCACTAGCTAACTTTGTCCCCAACTATTGCGTGAATCACTCAAGTTTCCAACCCCACCAAGCTTTAACGTGTTTTCTTGTCTCCATTTGCTAACCTTTTCTCTCCACAGCTGTCTCCCTCTTATATATTGCCACCAGCTGCTGTTTCAAGTGGGTTTGTGCGTTAGTGATAAATTGGAGCTTCCTCCACCAACAGGTGCGTCATCTCCCATCATCTCACTTTCTCACCAGCAGCTTGTTCCACGTGAGTGAGTCCATCCCATGCTTCAACGTTTGTGAGTGGAGTCTCCTTGGTGATGCTGTTGCTCCAACTTCTTAACGCCACCAGCTATCTTCAATTATAAGTGGAGAGTAGTCCTTGCTCCACGTTTCAGCCCACACTCGCAGATGTCTTCAGCCAAAAATTCTGCCCTTGCAACAGCTGCAAAGTATTTTTTATCCATGCCCAACGTTGTGTGAGTAGAGAGTGTTTTTTTGGGTGGGTTTGTGAGGCTAACGTCTATGTTCTCCAGCCCCCAAACGTTCTCCTTTTTCTGATTCTCTTCCCTTGCACCACCAGTTGTCGATGAGTTTTATGTTCAGTGTTTTTCCAGCTATTGATGTGTGGATTCCCCCCTTCAAGAGAGTGGTGTAAGCGTGTTTTAATGGAGGCAGCCTTGGGAGTGTCTTCTTTTGCGTCACTCAATTATGGAGGCTGCAAGATATGCTGGCGTGCTTCCACCTCCTACTTTCTTCTTCATATCCAGCTATTAACGTGTTTCTCTCCAATCCACGCCATTAGCTACTTGTTATTTTTCTCTTCTTTTTGTCTCATCATTTGACTAACTCCAGCCCTCATTCACGCCTAACCCTCCTTGTTTATTTATTTATTTATTTTTGTCTTCATGCCTCTCCTTCATTCACGCCAAACTTCCATTTTTTCAAGCCTCCTCTTTTCTTTTCTGCCGAGCTATCTTTTGTCTCCATATCAGCTGATGTCATTTTTTAAATGCACATTTCTCAATTTTCTCTTGGCCAAAAGTTAACATTTTTGAGTAGCTAAAAACGTTAACATTTTGTTCCTTTTTATTCTTTAAATGTGTTCCTGAAATTATAACAAATAACTCTTAATTAGTGTAATATAAACATTAAACGGACAAGAGTTTAGCAAATTGTGTATTAAAAATTAATACAAAATGCTCATTAACAACACCCCCACACTTGAATTGTTGCTTGTCCTCAAGCAACTTACTTAAGTCACAACCAACATATTCTGTCATTTTATTTTCAACGAAAATCAAATATTTGCAATCCCTTAAAATTCGGCAAACTCAAGTATCAAGCTACAACATGTATCATAATATTTTCATCAATGCACATAAACAAAATCAAAGATAGATATCTGTGATCAAAAGCAAACACAAAATTAAAATAAATTTTCCTCACGATATTCACTCATGTCGCTCAAGTATATAAGGGTTGTGTTTCACTCAAGGCTTCCTCTAAGAGACTACGCAACCATAAGCTTGCAAATTCACCTATTTTTCACTACATAGAGTACATGCCTTCATGGATCAAAAGGGCTTTTATTAAGGGTTGTAATGGGGCTTAGGTTAGGGTGAGGTAAAAAGGTCAAAAAGGATACGCACAAGCATTCACAAAGTACTAAGTGACGTGGGACAATTAAAAAGAACTTTTGAAATTTACATACAGAAATACGGGACTACAACTACTCATCATTATCAAACGCTACTTTTTTATTTTTTTTCTTTTCCTTTTTTTCTTTGATTTTTTTATTTTTTTCTTTGATTTTGTTTTTTTGATTTGTTTTTTTCTTTTTTTTTGATTTTTTGTAACAATACACATAAAGAAAATAGTACTAGTACAAATCAACAACAACAGAATAGATGTACCTCTAAAACATCTCAGAATAGCATATAAAAAAAGTTTCTAAATCAAGGAATCAAATATTTAGTACTTCATTCAACTTGTGAAAGGGTAAGGCTAAAAGTTTTCAAGTTTAATGCAATGCGAGTAATACGAAAACAAAAAGGTTAAAGGCTCAAAAGGGGGTAACAAGGGAAAAATAACTTGGTGGGTTATTTAAGCTAAAGGTTAAAAACAAAGAAGGCCTTTATCATGTCCATAAAGCATGTAACTAGCAGTATCAAACAGATTCACAGCAAGTTCTGAAGGTAATCCACATAGGGAAGCATCACACATGACAAAGAAAATAAATAACTATGAGACGCAGTCATATGGCTCAAAACCTCACAAATGTTTAAATGAAAATCCATCAAAATTTTATACATTGCCTCATCACTCAGCATCAGTTATTGACTAAGTTTATGCAATTGACTTCTTTAATCAATCCACATGGTTCACTATCCTCTCAAGCTGCCTATTCCAAGTTTATGCATACAACTCAATTTTCCATCCAACTACTTTGACAGAATCATATGATCTAATTCAACACAAATAGGACCCAAGACAGTTACCAAAAGAGTTGCAACCATTCAAGTGTGCATTTCTCAACATCAACATCAACATCAACATCATTATCAGTAGCATGCACATAATCTCAATCCCCCACACTTAATATGAACATTGTCCCTAATGTTCAAGTAATCAACAAGCAAACACAGAGAGGGGAAAGAGAAAGAAGAAACTTCCCTGAAAAAGGAGCGGCCAAGAACCTTTTTTTTTTCACCAACCACACAAACCTAAAGAAAACTCAAAACAGCTTAAAGAAATGCATTAAAAGAAACATAAAGAAATAAAGAGAAAAGAAAAGAAAGAAAACTATAGTCCTATGGGAAAACATGCACCGCGATTAAGGAGGCGAAGTGTTAGGAAGAGACAATCGCTCCTCAAAGTTATCCACAAACCTGGGCATATACAATTTAGCTCGTTGTCCATTTACCTTGAATGAATTTTCATTTTCTCGTTTTACCTCAATGACCCCAAAAGGAAGGACTTGGATCACCGTGAATGGACCATACCACCTCGACTTAAGCTTCCCTGGAAAAAGACAAAGATGAGAGTTATAGATCAATACCTGGTCACCTACCTTAAAGTCTCGGTGGAGGATCTTCTTATCATGTCACTTCTTCACACGTTCCTTATACAACTTCGAATTATTATAAGCATCCAAACGAAACTCTTCAAGCTCATGAAGTTGCATAAGTCTCTTAGCACCAGCAACAGACAAATCAAAGTTAAGAAATTTGGTAGCCCAGTACTCACGATGCTCTAACTCAACTGGAAGATGACAAGACTTCCCATATACTATCTTGAATGGTGACATGCCTATGGGTGTTTTAAATGCGGTCCTATATGCCCAAAGTGCATCATCAAGCTTTAAAGACCAGTCCTGCCTAGAAGCATTAACAGTTTTTTCTAGTATTTTCTTTAATTCTCTGTTTGAGACTTCAACTTGTCCACTAGTTTGGGGGTGGTACGGAGTAGCAACCTTATGGGTCACCCCATACTTAGTTAATAATGAATCAAAAATTTTATTGCAAAAATGCGACCCCCATCACTAATGATAGCCCTAGGTGTGCCAAAACGTGTAAAAATATTCTTCTTCAAAAATTTAACAACACATTTAGACTCATTTGTAGGCAATGCCTCTGCTTCCACCCTCTTGCTAACATAATCAACAGCAACCAATATATATTGATTAGAGAAAGACTTAGGGAACGGTCCCATGAAGTCTATTCCCCAAACATCAAAAACCTCACAAACAAGAATGTTAGACAATGGCATGTCATGTCTCCGACTAATGTTTCCAACCCTTTGACACCTATCACAAGATTTGACAAATGTAAATGCATCCTTAAATAAAGTGGGCCAATAGAAACCACACTCTAAAACTTTATGAGCTGTCCTAGATGCACCATAATGTCCCCCAGCCTCTCTAGAATGACAATGATGTAACACAGAGGACATTTCCTCTTCAGGAATGCAACGCCTAACAATACCATCCACACAAATCTTGTAAAGCAAAGGATCATCCCAAAGATAGTATCTTACCTCTGACAAAAAATTTTCTTTTGAGCATAAGAAAAATTAGGGGGATAGATATTACCAGCAAGGTAGTTTACATAATCTGCAAACCATGGCGTGACCGTCATAACCATCAGATGCTCGTCAGGAAAAGTTTCTTGAATATCCTTCTTTGTTGCACTTTCCATGGCAGCTTCATTTAACCTCGATAGGTGATCAGCTACAAAATTCTCCGTCCCCTTCTTATCCCTTAGCTCAATGTCAAATTCCTGCAAAAGTAACACCCAACGAATTAGTCTTGGTTTAGCGTCCAGTTTTGTCATAAAGTATTTCAAAGCTGCATGGTCAGTATACACAATCACTTTAGACAAAACCAAATATGAGCGAAACTTGTCAAAAGAAAACACAACAGCCAACATCTCTTTTTCTGTGGTGGTATAATGGCGTTGTGCACAGTTTAGTGTCCTGCTTGCATAAAAAAATGGGATGAAAGATCTTACCTCGTCTTTGGCCTAAAACAACACCCACTGCATAATCACTTGCATCACACATTAATTCAAAAGGAAGAGACCAGTCAGGAGATATAAGAATAGGTGCAGTCACAAGCATATCCTTTAACAATTGAAAAGATGTCAAACATTTATCATCAAAATTAAACACAACATCTTTTTCAAGCAACTCAGTCAAAGGTTTAGCAATTTTGGAAAATCCTTAATGAACCTCGATAAAACCAGATGGCCTAAGAAACTTCTAATGGCTCTAACATTGTTTGGTGGTGGAAGTTTCTTAATGACATCAATTTTTGCTGGGCCTACCTCTATACCCTTGCTAGAAATCTTGTGACCTAAAATAATGCACTCCTGTACCATGAAATGACATTTTTCCCAATTAAGCACTAAATGGGTCTCTTCACACCTAATCAGGACTTTCTCAAGGTTATCCAAACATGCATCAAATGAAGTTCCAAACCAGAGAAGTCATCCATGAAAATTTCAATGCAAGATTCAAGCATATCAGAAAAAATAGCCATCATGCATCTTTGAAATGTAGCTGGAGCATTGCATAACCCAAAGGGCATGCGTCTATAGGCAAATGTACCATAGGGACATGTAAAAGTTGTTTTCTCCTGATCTTCCAAGGCTACAAGAATCTGTAAATATCCACTATATCCATCTAAGGCACAATAAAAGTCATGTCCAGCTAATTTCTCAATCATTTGATCAATGAAAAGTAAAGGAAAATGATCTTTCCTCGTGGCATCATTCAACTTTCTGTAATCTATGCACATTCTCCACCCAGTTACCTTCCTAGTGGCTATTAATTCATTTTTCTCATTTTCAACCACAGTGGTGCCTCCTTTCTTTGGCACAACATGCACAGGACTAACCCAACCAGAATCAGAAATGGGATAGATAATACCTGCATCTAAAAGCTTAACTACCTCATCTTTCACTACCTCTTTCATGTGTGGGTTAAGTCTCCTCAGGGGCTGCTCTATCGCCTTGCTTCCATCCTCCATAAAAATATGGTGTGTGCAAAAAGAAGGGCTTATACCTTTGATATCTGTAATGGACCACCCAATTGCCTTTTTGTGGTCCCGCAGTACCCTCAATAACTGCTCCTCCATAGCACCTGACAAACAAGAAGAAATGATAACTGGTAAGTGCTCAGGTGGATTAAGATAAACATACTTCAAATGACTTAGAAGAGGTTTAAGGTCAAGAGAAGGGGGTTCTTCAATCGAAGGCTTCGGAAATAGCTTGGCTGGACGTTGGAGAGGCTCGTATGTTCTATACTGTGTCCAATATGCCTGCTCCAACTCATCTGCAATGTCCTCCAACTCTTCTTGCAATTCTTCTCCTAATTCTTCAATTGTTCCTTGCGCTTCCCTTTCCAACAAATTTGCACAAACAATAGAAGAATCATCGGTATCAGAAGACTAAATATCAATAAAATGACAAGAGTCAAGAGTAGAAGGATGCTTCATAGCATTGAACACATCAAACACTAGTTCTTCATCTTGAAGTCTCAAGATGAGCTTTCCACGTTGTACATCGATGATGGTCCGTGCAGTGGCCATGAAAGGTCTCCCAAGAATGATGGGGATGTCTATATCTTCCTCCATGTCAAGGACTAAGAAATCCACTAGGAAGATGAACTTCTCGACCTTAACCAGAACATCCTCAATTATTCCCCTCGGATAGGTGATTGACCGATCTGCCAACTGAAGTGAAATAGTTGTGGGTTTGGGCTCCGCCAATCCTAATTTCCTGAAAATAGAAAGAGGCATTATATTAATGCTCACACCCAAATCCATTAAAGCCTTATCTATATGTAAATCACCAATAACACAAGGAATAGTAAAACTCCCTGGATCCTTAAGCTTCGGTGGTAGCTTTCTCGACAATATGGCCGAACACTCCTCATTTAGCTTCACCGTGGCATACTCCTCAAGCCTCCTCTTATTAGACAAAATTTCTTTCAAAAACTTAGCATAAGAAGGCATCTGCGCTATGGCCTCAACAAAAGGAATGTTAATATGCAACTTTTTAAATATCTCAAGAAAACGACCAAATTGCTTATCTAATTGTGTACCTTTCAATCTTTGAGGATAAGGTATCCGAGGTCTTACCGGATGTGTGATGGGATCAACAAATAACCTTGGATGGTCCTCCTTGTCAGCTGGTGCTTCTGTGGCCTCCTTGCCACTTTCCTGACTCTCTTCTTCTCCACTCTTTTCCACTTCTTTATCCTTCTGCTTCTCCTTAACTTCTTCAAGTTGTCTGCCACTCCTCAATAAAATTGCCTTTGCATGTTCTCTTGGGTTGGCCTCGGTAGTGCTAGGCAATGAACCCGAAGGTCTTTCCTTTAACAAAGTTGCAATCTGGCTCATCTGATTCTCCAAATTTCTGATAGAAGATTTTTGGTTCTACATCCTAACCTCGGTAGTGGAAATGTATTTCGAAAGTAACTCTTCGAGATTAGATTTCTCTGGTGGTGCAGGATTAGGAGCCTTGAAACCTGGGGGTGCAAGTGGTTATCTCTGAGCATTGGATGACTGTGGTTGTCCCACCTGATCGTTACGCCAAGAGAAATTTGGATGATTCCTCCACCCTGGTTTGTAAGTGTTAGAATATGGGTCCAATCGCTGTCTGTTATAATTGCCTACATAATGGGCCTCTTCTGACTCTTGAGCAAAAGGATTCCCGACTTGACACTCAGAAGAAGCATGGGAATCTCCACCACAATGCTCACAAACAACACAACTCCTTAATGAAGAACTAGCTCCTCCTCTCACACTGTGCATCAGATTATCCAATTTCTTTGTCAGAACATCCATCTGAGCAGATAAAGCCACTGTATTGTCTACTACACGAGCTCCTGTAGGTCGTCTGGGATGCCTTTTTGTATGATATTGAAAACTGCTAGTGGCCATCTCATCAATCAACTTGTAGGCTTGATCTGGCGTTTTCCTCATTAAACTACCTCCTACTGCAGTGTCGATGGTACTCCTAGTCGATGGGTTCATTCCTGTATAAAAAGTATTGACCTGCTGCCATGTAGATAACCCATGACTAGGACACTGTGTCAACATATCCCGAAATTGCTCCCATGCTTCATATAAACTTTCATTTTCATATTGAGTGAAGGAAGTGATCTCATTCTTCATCTTTGCAACCTTGGCAGGAGGGAAAAATTTGGCCAAAAATAATCTCATCATCTCATCCCATGTAGTAATCGATCCCGACTGCAAACTAGCCAACCATGCTCTGGCCTTATCCCGTAAAGAAAATGGGAATAACCTTAATCTCACCGCGTCTTCCGATACTCTATTCTGCTTAAACAAATCACAAATATCCAAAAATGTCTCCAAATGGGTGTTCGGATCCTCCAAAGGCAATCCTCCAAATTGAGATGCTCTCACCATGGATGTAACGCTGTGAGGAATTTCAAAACTCGCAGCTGTGATCCTCGGCCTTATAATGGGAGGCATGGGTCTATTGTTGTGCCCCATTGTCAAATCCATCATAGTCAACTCCCTTCTCTCTTCAGTATGTGGCATCAACCTCTCCTCGTGCTGTTCCATCTCTGAAAATTGCTCTTCTTTAGTCCTTTTTGCTGAAGTACTGCTCCGAGCCAATCTGGTTTCCTTACGCAACCTGCGAGTAGTTTTTTCAATCTCAATATCTAATAGCAAATTCTCTGGCTTTTGACCACGAGTGAGCATAAAAAATGGAATAAATAAAAAGAAAATAAATACAAAGCTAAAAACGAAAAATAAAACACACCGACGTAAAACAATCAAGTAAATAATTAAAATATGCAAATAAACAACAAGGCAAGAATTAAATTTGAGACAATTAACACCGTCTAATCTAATGACTCACAATAAGAAATTTTACTCCCCGACAATGGCACCAAAAACTTGTTGCGGTCTAAACAAAACAATTAAATTTTATCTAAACCAATTAGAGGCAAGTGCACCCCGTCCACAAGTAATATAAAACGGTAAGAACCGGATATCGTGTAGGAAAATCCCGGTGTGTACATCACATGCACACGGTGCGGAAAACAAAAATTTTTGTTCCGGGATCTTCCCAAAAGCCAGGATCCATGTGTCTATATAATAAAATCAAACCATAACGGCCAAAGGAGACCGTTTCTAACGGTATCCACGCAGAGATCGGAGAACCTAACCGGGGCAAACCCTTTGACCCGGGAATAGCTAGAACAAAGTAAAGACTGCTAGATCTTACCTTTGTTCTTGGAGAGCTATGGAGAAACGATGAAGAAGAATGCTTGGAGAGGAGCTTGAAGATGATCGTTGATGAAGATAGCTTGAGAGAAACTCTTTATTTTTCAAACCTTTCTTTTTCTTCAAAACCAACGATCACCTCTCCTTGCCATCTTTTTGCCATATGTCTTATAACTCTTTTAAAGACACATTAAAGCTAATGGTGGAGGCTTATCCACGTTAGCCTATATATGTATATATATAAAGTTATAAAGATAGGCTTCTCCTCCATCTTCCACGTTAACACACACACATATATATATATTAATTAATTCTTTAATTAATTAATAATATATATATGTATATAAATGCTGAAGTGGTCCAGTCACACTGGGGTCGGTCCTACCGGGTCCCGGTATGGAAAAACCATCGAAAACTTTTTTCAGCAATATTGATGTCGCGATCTTATCAGGACATATCTCGATCTCATCGGGATCCATTTAATTCCATTGCTCTCCATTTATTGGATCTCTGTCCAAAAATATTTTAGGAATTCTCCGAGTTACTCTTAAGCGTGTGACCCATTAGGTTCCTGGTTATGTTGGCCACTTATATTAACACTTAATCTAAGCAAGTCATGAGTAGTATCTAGCAACACATCATGACCCCCAATTGATCGGAAAGTAATTGGTTTGACGAATGAACATATATTCATCATGAACCATATCACGAACCTTTCCATAGACAATTACCGTGCAATTCGTCCTTTCACCATGCTATACCGCACTTGGTTATGAGTATGGGCAAAGTGTCAACTCTTACTAGAATGACTACATCAAATCTAGTCCAAGTGATATCAGTTCTTGTCCTGGGACTCATTACTTTATATGTCACTGAAGACACTCTTCATGACATATGTACTCCGGCCAGAGATTTCCAAGTAATGACCTTGACAAGAGGCCATGGGTATCATCTTCTGCTATCACAGAAGTGGTGAATTCTCTATTGGCTTCTCAATTACCTTCGAATACCTCAAGCTGTACCCAATCACCACCCTATGAGCGACCTGTGTAAGGCAACAAGGAATGGAGTCAAAGCACATAATCAGTATCCAAGATATCCTTGAGTACCTCAAGTCTAAGGATATTTGCACCATTGCTATGATGAGATTATCACTGACATTAGAATAGGACATCCATGTGATGATCTCATAGCAGTTCATCCAATGTACTTACTACCTCTAGTAAGCATTCACATCTCAACCCTAAATATCTCATATTTACAGTTTATGAGATCCACTGCTTGATCAAATCAAGGAGCTTGAGATGTGCTAGTCTCTCCGGATTACCGATGTCCAATTTCAGTAATCCTATGACTAGGGATAATTTAGATACTGACATAATTGCACATGATAGGAATCTCAGTAGTATGATCACATCACAATTTCCTTCATGCTATGTCATATATAATGGACTTCATTAATTTGCTTATAGATGAATATCCATTCATAAATAATGAACAACAAGTTAATGAAATATGCCTTTCTTTATTTATTCATAAAGTATGTACGCAACTTTGTACACAATGCGCTAAAGGCGATTGCCTTCAGGGCACTACTCTAACAATCTCCCACTTGACCTAAAGCCAATCGCCTTGATATCTAATACCATAGGCGAGTACATGAGAATCAAAACTCTTTTGTGATAATGGCTTTGTCAACTGATTAACAATATTTTGCTCGGTGGGAATTCTCTATATCTGGACATCACCTCGTCCAATGATCTCCCTGATCAGATGATATCTGCGGAGTACGTGTTTGGATCGTTGATGAGACCTTGGTTCTTTCGCCTGCGCAATAGCCTCATTATTGTCACAATACAAATGTATGGGCCCATCATAGCTAGGAACCACACCAAGTTCAGTAATGAACTTTTTGATCCAAACTGCTTCCTTTGCTGCGTCTGACGCGGCAATGTACTCTGCCTCGGTTGTTGAATCGACATTTGTCTCTTGTTTGGAACTCTTCCAACCGATCGCCCGCCATTCGCTGTGAATATATAACCTGATTGGGATTTGGAATCATCCTTATCGATTGAAAATCGCATCTGATACCCGCCACTTTGAGATTTTCATCTCCATATATCAAGAAAACATCCTTAGTCCTTCGCAAGTACTTGAGGATATTCTTGACAGCCACCTAGTGACCCTCACCAGGATCCGATTGGTATCTGCTCGTAACACTTAGAGCATATGATACATCGGGTCTCGTACATAGCATAGCATACATGATAGATCCTACCGCAGATGCATACGGGATCATATTCATACGCATCCTCTCATCTTGTGTCTTAGGACACGTAGATTTCGAGAGTGTTATCCCATGAGTGATGGGAAGATACCCTCTCTTGGATTGCTCCATGCTAAACCTCTTTAGCATCTTGTCTATGTACGTTGATTGTGAAAGACCAAGCAACCTTTTTGATCTATCTCTATAAATCTTTATCCCAAGGATATAAGTTGCTTCAACAAGGTCTTTCATGGCAAATTGTTTGAACAACCAAATCTTCACAGATTGTAGCATAGAGACATCGTTTCCTAGTAATAATATGTCATCTACATATAGCACAAGGAATACGATTGCAGTCCCACTAACCTTCTTATACACACAGTATTCATCCGGATTTTGTGAGAAACCAAACTCTTTGATTACCTCATAAAAAAGGATATTCCAACTCCTGGATGCTTGTTTCAATCCATAGATGGATTTCTGATGCTTGCATACCTTTTCGCCATCATAGGAGATGAAGCCCTCAGGTTGTGTCATATACACATCCTCAGCTAGATTTTCATTTAGGAAAGCTGTCTTCACATCCATTTGCCATATCTCATAATCATAATGAGTGGCAATGGCTAGGAGTATCCTAATGGATTTAAGCATTGCTACTGGGCTGAAGGTCTCGTCGTAGTCAACTCCTTGTCTTTGACGAAAACCTTTAGCCACAAGCCTTGCTTTATAGATAATCACATTACCATCCATATCGGTTTTCTTTTTGAAAACCCATCTACACCCTATGGGTTTTATTCCTTCGGGTGCCTCAACCAAAGTCCATACTTGGTTTTCATACATAGAATCCATTTTAGCCTTCATGGCTTGAAGCCATTTCTCAGACTCTGAACTCTTCAAAACCTCTTCATAGGTAGTAGGCTCATCATCTTCTATGAGCAATACGCCATTCTGTTCACTCACGAGAAATCCATATCCCTCGGGAACAGAGCGTATCCTACGTGACCTACGAATTTTGTGTGTTGTAGAAGGTTGAACTGTTACTTCATCTGTATGAGTCACAGTTTCAGGTTCAGGCAGTTGATCTGCGTCTGTTCGAGCATCTTGAACTTCTTCAAGTTCAATTTTGCTCCCACTGTCTTCTTGTAAAAGAAACTCTTTCTCTAAAAAGACAGCATGCTTTGAAACAAACACCTTTTGTTCCTCAGCAAGGTAGAATTGATATCCCATTGTTTCTTTAGGATATCCTATGAACAAACACTTGTCAGACTTTGCATCAAGTTTATCTGACTGTATCCGCTTCACATAAACAGGACAACCCCAAACTTTCAAATGAGTAAGATAGGGTCTTTTGTTAGTCCACATCTCATATGGAGTAACATCAATCGCTTTGATGGAACTCTGTTTAGCAAGTAAACAGCTGTCTCAAGTGCATACCCCCAAAAGGATTTTGGTAACTTTGCAAAGCCCATCATCGATCGTACCATGTCTAACAAGGTTCGATTTCTCCTCTCAGCCACACCATTATGCTGTGGTGTGTAAGGTGGAGTCCATTGAGATAAAATCCCATTATCTCTGAGATAATCCAAAAACTGTTGGTCTAAGTAGTCCCCACCACGATCGGATCGTAATATTTTGATACTTTTCCCAAGTTGGTTTTCTACTTCATTTCTGAATTGTTTGAACTTTTCAAATGCTTCATATTTGTATCTCATCAGATACAGGTACCCATATCGAGAATAATCATCGATAAAGGTAATGAAGTAAAGACAACCACTTCTAGCATGGATGGACATCGGACCATATACATCTGAATGTATTAGGTCTAATACTCCAGTCGCACGTTCACCCTTTCCCTTAAAGGGTAACTTAGTCATCTTACCTAATAAACAAGATTCACATGTGTCATATGATTCATAATCAAATGACCCTAAACTACCAATCTTTTGGAGCTTAGCTATGCGTCTCTCATTTATATGGCCAAGGCGACAATGCCATAAGTAAGTTGATTTTAAATTATCTCGTTTATGTCTTTTCGTGTCATTGACATTCATAATTGGATGTGACATATCTAATATGTAAATGCCATTGCATAATGTACCAGTACCATAAAGCATTCCATTCAAACTAATAGAACAACCATTGTTACTAAAAGTCAAATGGAAACCAGCTCTCTTTAAACAAGAAACAGACAATATGTTCTTTGTTAAAACAGGTACAAAATAACATCCATCCAATTTAATTACAAGCCCACTGGGGAGTGATAAAAAATATATGCCTACGGCTAATGCAGCAACTCATGCTCCATTTCCTACACGCAGGTCTATCTCTCCCTTCATGAGCTGTCTACTGTCCCTGAGGCCCTACATATCATTGCATATGTGTGAGCCACAACCGGTATCTAATACCCATATGTTATGGTCAGAAACAGTATTAACCTCAATGACAAACATACCTGAAGAAGCTGAGGTATCTGATGCCTTCTTCTGCTTCAATTCTTCCAGATAGACTTTACAGTTACGCTTCCAGTGGCCAATCTTGCCACAATGGAAGCAAGTTCCTTTTGGTGCAGTTTCTTTGGTTTTCTTTTTGGCTGCACTTCCTTTTGGTTTCTTAGACTTTTTCTTCTTTAGATTCTTTTTCTTTGAACCAGAAGAAGAAGAGTCCACCACGAGCACTGGCTTGCTATCCTTCTTGATAGCATCAATAGCAAATGGATCAGGAAGTGGAACATCTAGGACATAGCCCAGTTCCTCAGATCTGAGAACAATTCTCAGATTTCTCAGCCAATCGAGAAAATTAGGTCCAGTTAATTTACTAGACTCCATAAGTGAGCGCAAATTCACACTAGAAGTCATCTTCAATCAACCTAAAGAGAAAGAGAGAAAGAATGTTAGAATAGAATTACATGCATGATCATAAGGACTTGCATGACATGCATATGGCTCCCACTAGTTTCAAAGAATCCATAACCCTCACTACGAATCCAAGAAACATTATGACAAAATGTTCTAGTGGGTCGATATCCGACATTACTAAAATAACGTTGGGTTTACCCAACAAGCCACCTTAGGTCAATCGGTAGGTATCGGTCATACCAATTGCATCATAGATATCCGACATTACTAAAATGACCTTGGGTTTACCCAACAAGCCACCTTAGATCAATCGGCAGATATCGGTCATACCAGTTACATCACAGGTGCAATTATCGACTAGTGCTATCAACTCGTGATGTATGCACACACATTGGGTTATCAACTCTTGATGCGCATACATCTAATGTACACTACCCAATTTCGCCTCTGTCTACGTTGACCTTGAGTTTACTCAACAAATCAACGCTTCTAGTGAAAACCGACCCATTAATCCAAAATCTTATTTTCATGGTTCGAACATATCCAGTATAGAGTGAGCTTGGGTTTACCCAACAACCCGAACTCTATAAGAACTCGTTCTCCCATATTAATGGAAGGCGTTAGTTTTCATATTATTTGTGAGGATTTCAAGCTCGGTCTCATCTTCTTCTTCTCAAGTTTGTAGGATTATAGTCACCATGACTATATGGAATGATTTAGGGCATTTCATCAATCACATTGAGTCTATACCTAAAATCATCCATCATCTTACCTTTGCATGTTATAAGTCGACTTGTGTAAGTCGACTTATGCTATCAGTAGATGCATGAGTCGACTTATACCATTGTGCAAGTCGACTTATGATCTCAGTAACGCATGAGTCGACTTATACCATTGTGCAAGTCGACTTATGTGCACGAACAAGTCGACTTATGCATGTGTAAGTCGACTTATATATGTGGAATTGTTTTCTAATCAGCTAATTTCTCAATCCGTGCAGTTCCAATTCACAATACCAAGTATAATATACTTTACTTTGATGTACCAATGAAACACTTTCATTGTATCATGCTTACCATGTATAATCATACTATACATGAAGAACTTGAAATTGATGAATACACTGTTATTCACTTAGATTTCCAAATAATTTGAGAATATCAAACTATCACCCTAAGTATCTCTAGGTAGTCTACACTTTATCAAGACTACTTCGGCACTGATCACAAAATTTGTGACTGCCAAAACAATCAAGACAACGAAATACACTAACGAGACGCTAATGTGACACATTTGACATCCGAAATTTTTTGGAAACCCAATTTCAAGAAAATCATTTTGGAAAGCATTAAAAATCAATGTAACATATTTTTAATCACATTAAAAATGATCCAAGGCATTGCAATTGAGAAATAAACAATCTATCATTCCAAACAAAACAGCTCCAGCAACTTTCTCAAAACTGCCAAGCTCTTTCTTTTGCTTGAAAAACTCATTGAAACAATTTCAATAAATTCTGAGAAGATTACAGAGGTTACAAAATGTTCACAACATGCTCCATGAATTTTTTCAGGATTTATTTCCAATAAAGACTCATCCAACCTCAGCAACAAAGCCAATGTAGAATCTGTGTTCCTCAACACAGTTATTCCTAGCAGCACACAATAAATTCTCAAATAAATAGTAAATCACCTCGAAAACATTTTTCCATCCTCATAGACATTCATAAACATCTTAGAGACATGTCGGTGAAATAAAATCTGAAAAAAAAATTCTACAATTTATTCTCGAATTTATAAGCATGCGTGTTCAAGGAATGTGCACAAACACAGCAACCAGAACATTGGGGAATAAATTAGCAAAACCATATCAAATCACTTTGATAAATTCTTTTCTTCCACAGACATATACAAAAACATCTTATGAGTATATCTGAGCAAGAAAATTTCGAAAAAAATATTTCTACACTGAATTCGAAATTAACACAGTTAACATGCATCATCATCACAACCAATAGGCAGCTCCGACCTTGTTATGATTTCTTCGTTATATATGACACAAGTGGCTCTGATACTACTGTAGGAAAATCCCGGTGTGTACATCACATGCACACGGTGCGGAAAACAAAAATTTTTATTCCAGGATCTTCCCGAAAGCCAGGATCCATGTGTCTATATAACAAAATCAAACCATAACGGCTAAAGGAGACCGTCTCTAACGGTATCCACGCAGAGATCGGAGAACCTAACCGGGGCAAACCCTTTAAACCGGGAATAGCTAGAACAAAGTAAAGACTGCTAGATCTTACCTTTGTTCTTGGATAGCTATGGAGAAACGATGAAGAAGAATGCTTGGAGAGGAGCTTGAAGATGATCGTTGATGAAGATAGCTTGAGAGAAACTCTTTCTTTTTCAAACCTTTCTTTTTCTTCAAAACCAACGATCACCTCTCCTTGCCATCTTTTTGCCATATGTCTTATAACTCTTTTAAAGACACATTAAAGCTAATGGTGGAGGCTTATCCACTTTAGCCTATATATATATATATATATAAAGTTAAAAAGATAGGCTTCTCCTCCATCTTCCACGTTAACACACACACACACACACACACACACACACATATATATATATATTAATTATTTAATTAATTAATAATATATATGTATATAAATGCTGAAGTGGTCCAGTCACACCGAGGTCGGTCCTACCGGGTCCCGGTATGGAAAAATCACCGGAAACCTTTTTCAGCAATATCGATGTCGCGATCTCATCGGGACATATCTCGATCTCATCGGGATCCATTTAATTCCATTGCTCTCCATTTATTGGATCTCTGTCCAAAACAATTTTACGAATTCTCCGAGTCACTCTTATGCGTGTGACCCATTAGGTTCCCGGTTATGTTGGCCACTTAGATTAACACTTAATCTAAGCAAGTCATGAGCGGTATCTAGCAACACATCATGACCCCCAATTGACCGGAAAGTAATTGGTTTGACGAATGAACATATATTCATCATGAACCATATCACGAACCTTTCCATAGACAATTACCGTGCAATTCGTCCTTTCACCATGCTATACCACACTTGGTTATGAGCATGGGCAAAGTGTCAACTCTTACTAGAATGACTACGTCAAATCTAGTCCAAGTGATATCAGTTCTTGTCCTGGGAATCATTACTTTATATGTCATCAAGACACTCTTCATGACATATGTACTCGACCGAGATTTCCAAGTAATGACCCCGACAAGAGGCCATGGGTATCATCTTCGCTATCACGTAAGTGGTGAATTCTCTATTGGCTACTCAATTACCTTGAATACCTCAAGTCGCACCCAATCACCACCCTATGAACGACACATGTAAGCAAAGAAGGAATGGAGTCAAAGCACGTAATCAAGATCCAAGATATCCTCGAGTACCTCAAGTCTAAGGATATTTGCACCATTGCTATGAAGAGATTATCACCGACATTAGAATAGGACATCCATGTGATGATCTCATAGCAGTCATCCAATGTACTTACTACCTCTAGTAAGCATTCACATCTCAACCCTAAATATCTCATATTTACAGGTTTACGAGATCCACCGCTGATCAAATCAAGGAGCTTGAGATGTGCTAGTCTCTCGGATTACCGATGTCCAATTTCAGTAATCCTATGACTAGGGATAATTTAGATCTTGACATAATTGCACATGATAGGAATCTCGATGAGTATGATCACATCACAATTTCCTTCATGCTATGTCATATATCATGGACTTCATTAATTTGCTTATAGATCAATATCCATTCATAAATAATGAACAACAAGTTAATGAAATATGCCTTTCTTTATTTATTCATAAAGTATGTACGCAACTTTGTACATACTTTCTAAAGGCGATTGCCTTCAGGACACTACTCTAACATATCGTACCCAAGGGAAAAATTTCCAACACGGAAGACAATTAAATTAAACGATGAAAAATTACTCAGTCGATCAAGAATTGTTTGATTTGAAAATAAAATAAATTAAAGTAAGCAATTTAAGAAAATATGAAAAATGCAAGGTATGAATTAGAACGACTAGATTTAATCAAATGACAGAAATCGGTTAAGGTATTAAATTTCAATTGGATTGAACATTAAAATAAAATTATAACGGTGGATTGATTTAGAAAAAACTTCACTTAAACAAGTCAAACCTAATGTTCATGGAAATTCCTTCTCTTTTAAATCCAAGTCACTATTTGGTTCATAGATAATTCGAAATAAAAGGCATTAAATATAAGAAGCCTAAAATTAAGTTCGTTAATTCTAGGTATCCTCACACAAGATCCTAAGGTTGGTCTACACTTTAGTTTCAAGTATGTCGCTTGATTAATTTTCTGACAAATTAAATCCCATTGGTTGTGGCATTCAATCATCTAAGGTCTTAATCTAGTTGATCAAGCTAAATTAAGATTAAATATGCATTTAATCAAGCAAAAATCAATACCACAAAAATTATCCTAATCCAATATCAATCTTAACCTTAATCGAAAAGAAAAATTTACTCACACATATTTATCAATGAAACAAAAATTATGGTCTTAAAATATGTCTGCATTGAATAAATCCCAACAACTAAAATAAGTAAGGAATTAAATGAAGAAAATTAGAAACACCCCTTTGCTACAGCTGCAACGTTGTGTGTGGAGTGAGAGTCTTTTGTGATGTTGTTATGTGAGTGAGTGAATAATTTTGAGTGGGGACTGCCTCCTTCCTTCACTTTATCTCCACAAGCTAACGTGTCACTAGCTAACTTTGTCCCCAGCTATTGCGTGAATCACTCAAGTTTCCAACCCCACCAAGCTTTAACGTGTTTTCTTGTCTCCATTTGCTAACCTTTTCTCTCCACAGTTGTCTCCCTCTTATATGTTGCCACCATTTCTTTGTTTCAAGTGGGTTTGTGCGTTAGTGATAAATTGGAGCTTCCTCCACCAAAGAAAAGTCGCCATCTCCCATCACTCACTTTCTCACCAAAGACTTGTTCCACGTGGTGAGTCCATCCCATGCTTCAACATTTGTGAGTGGAGTCTCCTTGGTGATGTTGTTGCTCCAACTTCTTAACGCCACCAGCTATCTTCAATTATAAGTGGAGAGTAGTCCTTGCTCCACGTTTCAGCCCACACTGCAGATGTCTTGACCAAAATTCGCCCTTGCAACAATTGCAAAGTATTTTTATCCATGCCCAACGTTGGGTGAGTAGAGTGTTTTTGGGTGGGTTTGTGAGGCTAACGCCTATGTTCTCCACCCCCAAACGTTCTCCTTTTTATGATTCTCTTCCTTGCACCACCAAATGTCGATGAGTTTTATGTTCGGTGTTTTTCCAATATTGATGTGTGGATTCCCCTTCAAGAGAGTGGTGTAGCGTGTTTTAATGGAGGCAGCCTTGGGAGTGTCTTCTTTTGCGCCATCAATTATGGAGGCTGCAAGATATGTTTGGCGTGCTTCCACCTCCTACTTTCTTCTTCATATCCACTATTAACGTGTTTCTCTCAATCCACGCCATTAGCTACTTGTTATTTTCTCTTCTTTTGTCTCATCATTTGACTAACTCCAACCCTCATTCACGCCTAACCCTCCTTGTTTATTTATTTATTTTTGTCTTCATGCCTCTCCTTCATTCACGCCAAACTTCCATTTTTCAAGCCTCCTCTTTCTTTTCTCGCGCATGACTATCTTTTGTCTCCATATCACCGATGTCATTTTTTTTAATGCACATTTCTCAATTTTCTCTTGGCCAAAAGTTAACATTTTTGAGTGGCCAAAAACGCTAACATTTTGTTCCTTTTTATTCTTTAAATGTGTTCCTGAAATTACAACAAATAACTCTTAATTAGTGTAATATAAACATTAAGCGGACAAGAGTTTAGCAAATTATGTATTAAAATTAATACAAAATGCTAATTAACATATACTTTATAATGCGTTAAATTAAGAAATGAAAATATTATACATGTTAAATTAAGAAATGAAAATATTATCTTTTCACATCGACACTAATAAGTAATCAATCTATTAATTACTATTTATTTAGTAAATAAATGATAAAATAATTTTATTCAATAAATTATTATTTATTTAGTAATCATTAACTATTAACTACAATTTTTGGATGAAATTTAAATTAATTTGAGATTCAATCAATCATAAATTTTAATTTGTATTGAAATAAATTAAGATGTGAATGAAAGTAAAAATTAAGATAAAATAATTAATACATAAATTAGAAATGTTAGATTAAACAAAAAAATGAAAATCTTGAGTTTGATAAGAACCACACGATCATGCATGTGCATGATTGTGAGATTGAAGAAATTTTTGGAAAAACATGATTTATATTAATTCATTAACTATTTAATAAAAGATGTTTTTGTTAACAACAGAACCTTACCGGCGACTGCTACATAGAGAAAGAAAGAGGGAGAGAATTATGGAGAAATGGGAAGCGACAACGAAGTGGATAGATCGGTGATGGAGGATTTAGAGAAGTGGTTTTACAAGGAATGAAATAGGAGAGAAAAAAAAGAGAAAAAAAACTGGGTTTCGGAAATACTTGAGGAAATCTCACATATCATGAAGGTGGAAACAATTATATGTCAAGTTAATAAGAGTGAATCTTAGCTTTATCAAATAAAATATTGGGTCATATGGTATCAGAACATAACATATTGGGAGACTCAAAGAAAAAGGTTGATGGAAATCCATCAACCTTTTTCTACTCCCAACTTCGGTTTTCTTCCTTTCTCCATAAGAAAAACCGAAACTTGTTAACTTCCATAATGGTGTACGTGAGTTTTGAGTGTTTTTAGAGAATGATAAAAGAATGAATTTAGAGTTGAAGAATAGTTGTATGACGATGTTTCGAGATGAGAAAGATTGTTTAAATGATAATTAGTGGAAAGAAATGCAAAAAATGAGAAAGATGAGTGATGACTTTTCTAATTTTTAACATTGTGTTTCAATATGGTTTTTTTGGAGTGGATTGTGAATGATTTTGTTGCATGAAAGTCAAAAATGGGGTTGAGATGAGTTAGAGAAGTTGGTTTGAAAGAAAAGTAAGAATTTAAAAGAAAAGAAGAAAGAAGATGGGTTGCAGAGTGTCGAAAGAGGAAGAAGAAAGGCAACATTTTTTAGGAAAAGGGATAGGAAATCACGATCGTGCTTTTCCTTTAAAGACTGAAGACTTAGCATGATTGAGATTTTGTAAAGTCGAAGGCCAACTACTTTTGAGGATGGAGGCTGACGCAACATCTTTGACTATATCTCCTTCATCCGACCTCTAAATGACATGAGACTTAAACCATTGGACTCGAAAGACATTAATCTACATCTTCACAAAATATCTTAGCCATCAGAAGTCATTTGGGAAAGATCTAGTGAAAAAAGTGGGACGGGTCTAGTTGAGTGTGCACAAGTGAGAGTTTTTCTCACACTCGTGAATCTTGCAAAGGCATGACGCTTCTCTCTCACACCCGTGACTCTTGCACAGGCATGACTTTTCCCCCTCACGCTCGTGAGTGTTAATGGCTGGACAATGTTTAATTGTCTCATCATGACACAGTGTTCTCTAATAGTCCAGTGCACTCAAGAGCATTTTGCAAATTGAACAGTCTTGTTTCTTTTGACCATAGCTTCTTCTCTAGACCTCCAAATGACTTTATTCTTAAACCAATAGATTCCTCACACATTGTGCTACCTCTACAAAAACATTGGTAGCATTTTGAATTGATTTGAAAATTGTTGATTGACTGAAAGTGAGGGAGTCTGTTGGAATAGTATGAACTATAATATTTTACTGAATGTACTTCAGTATTTTAACAATATCTTATTCTATAATAATTCAAATGAGATGATTTTTAATTTGGAGTAAACTAGAGACATAGAGATACAAATTATATGAAGAAGTAGGATTTTTATTCAGTCTCTAAGACTTTTAGTTTCTAGATGGAAGTTGAGTATAGTGTACTATTCCAGTGTAAGAATAGTCCAAAAATTTTCGAGGTATAACTTTCGAATTACTAAACCAAATTGAATGATTTTAGTGTGATTAGAAACTTAAGATAATGGGAACAGTTTTCTAAAAGAAAGTGTTGCTAAATTGCTTTGTTTCCATTGTCTAATTGTTCATGGAAAATAAACCTAAAGGCTTGGAAATTTGGAGAAATTTATAAGAAGAAAGGAGAGTTTGGAAAATGTTTAATCTTGTAATGTTGGAATAACATTAGTGAATGAATTGTTGATATCAAAGTACTAAAGGTATGAATTTGTTTGGGAATAAAGATATTCACATGATTGAGGTTGTGATTCAAAAAAGAGGAGTAAAGTGTATCAAGTTAAAGTGAATGAGAATTTGATAATATAATGAAACAATCGATTTATGATTAACTTATAATTTATTTATAAATTAATTTTATTGATTAACTCTTTAATTTATTCAGTTATAATTAATAATAATATTTATATAATTAATTAATTGATGTATTAAATAATAACTCAAAGTCTATGGCAAACAATTAATAATAATTAAAATATAACATATAGCATAATTTATTTATAAATTAGTTTATTAAGTTATTATATCATATTTAATTTATAATTTTGTTTATTTAGTTATAATTAATAATTAATATAATATAATTAATGCTAATAAAAATATAATGAATACATTGAATTATTTTAAAATTATAATTTATTTATAAATTAGTTTATTCAGTTATAATTAATAATTAATATAATATAATTAATGCTAATAAAAATATAGTGAATACATTGATTTATTTTAAATTATAATTTATTTATAAATTAATTATTATTCATTAACTCTTTAGTTTATTCAGTTATAATTAATAATAATTAATATATAATTAATTAATTGATGTATTAAATTATTACTGAAACTGTATGTCAAACAATTAATAATAATTAAAATATAACATATAACATAATTTATTTATAAATTAGTTTATTTAGTTATAATTAATAATTAATACATAACTAATTAATTTATGTCTAAAAATATAATTAATTTATCAATTAATACATATTAATATATAGAATATATATTAGCAATGACCTTGTATTATTAGCTGTTAATTATTATTAATTATTATATACAAAATTATTATTTATATTTACAAGTTACATATTTTAAATAATTACTAAGTTGATTATTAATTATTAACTGTTTAGCTTATTCAGGTTATGATTAATAATAATTAATATATAATTAATGAAATGATGAATTTAAATCTAATTAACAGTGTAATTCTTTTAAATTTGAGTACAATTTAATCATTTTATCCGGTTAAGTTAAATTAATGGAATTATTAATACATTATTATTATTATTATTAATATTATTATTCACAATTGGTAATTAAGTAGTGCATTTGTAAATACTATATTATATAGAAAATAATAACTGTCGGATTTGATATAAATTAAAACAAATTAATAAATGTTCAAACATGGTTTACCCAACATAGTGTGTTTTCATATTCTACAAGTAAAAATCACAACTTAATCTCGATAAAGACACTAGTGATCGAAGTACTATCCTAGAAAAGATCATAAAATGTTGTAATTTTCCTTGATTTCGTCCAACTGATTTTCTGATCATTAATATATCATCCCAACATAGACATATCATCTTGACACGGTTGTAGGAGCACCAGGATAAAGAATATCAAATATGCGACGTGAAGAAACATGAGCTTCAAACCACTGTCGGCCTACCAGCAAAATGACCTAAAGTCATGATCCTGATAAATAAAAAGTATCGTACATACCCATCCTAAAAAACGGATACATAATTATTTATTAAAAAAAAGTACATCAAGAAAACACCAATATGTCATTAAAACGCAAAATATAAACATCCTTGACCTAACAAAGGAAAAGTAAAATACTTGCAACATATATAAGGATCCTTTCTTCCAAACAAATCCAATGCTATTAAGAGTAAAAGTGTAAGACTAAAACAAATGCAGATATATGGAAGAGTTATTATTTCTGAATTTAAATCTAGGTTGAATTGATTTAGTCTAATAAACTATATTTAACCCTAATATTTGGGATGAATTGAGCAATGAAAAATATTAACGGCTGAATTCAATTAAAACAGACTATAAGTTTAAACCTAATTAATCCACAATGTAACATATCAAATTCAGAGCTAATCAACGAAATCTACCTCGTTATTGGTATATTTTGATACAACAGAAATTTGACAACAATAATAAGATATGAATTGGGCAAACAAAAGGATCGAACTTACTAATAGCAGTTGTAAGATTACGGGAATGAGCGGTAGACATTTAAGTCTATAATATACTAACCTCATCTTGTTGATGAGTTGACAACCTAAATCTAGATTTGTATTCCTCTCAGACTTGGCATCTGTATCCAGGGACGGAGCCATGTTATAGGGAGCCCCCCCTTTCAAATATATATTTTTTAAAATTACTTATATAATAAAATTTTTAAAATTACAAATATAAGTGGCCCCCCTTAAAAATATAAGTGTCCCCCTTAGATGTTAGCCCCTAGCCTCTCCTTATAGTTGAGTCTGGCTCCGTCCCTGTCTATATCATCAAAGATTATTCAAGCATGCAAATTCAAAAATTAAATTGAAATCCAATTCCCATCTAAAAAATTAGTATACTTTCTGTCAAAATACTATAGCTACTATATCGTTATGAAACAAAACAAAAAGTTACAAATTGGAAAGAGTTGCAAATATAAGATCCTACAATCAGCAAGGCAAAAAGTAAAGGCACTCAAATCCATCGAAGAAAAAGAACCTCATTTGTGACAATTGGATGCAAAATGTTTGGAGTTCAATGAACAAAAACTTCACTGCAAAACCATGAACAATTGTTCAAAACAAAACAAAATATGAATATGGAGTTGAATGTAAAAGAATGAGAAGTAAAAAGCAAGTGATTAAGACAAACAACGAGGTGAGTTGAGAGAAATGCAACACATTTCTTATATAAAATAGTTTACTCACCATTGATGACTGTATTTAGAATCATACTCTCCAGGAAAACACAAACAAGTCTGAGTAATCTGTTTTACACGTGCCTATCCTGAAAAAATAAAATTAACAATTAGGATTCTAATAATAATGGAAAAATCATTCATTTGCATGTGTAATGGATGACAAAGTAGCTCAATGTAAATTGAGTAATTGTGATCAGTTAATAAAAAAAATCCAAGGACCGAATAATAATAACAATTAAAAGAAAAGAAATAAGATTGTTAAATTAAGATTTGTTATTGTTAAATTAAGATTGGTTACTTGAGGAAGGTTAGATAAGGAAGAGGACAAGCCGATCAATCGGTGTTTCTGAATGTTTATTGGAATGGTGGAAGTTTAATACATGAAGAAAGAGAAAAAGGATTTGGTGGTGTGTTAAATGTAGAAGTTTCTACACATGTATGTTAATTAAATGAAATTAAATTAACATGATGGATAGCATTTAATGCCAAATTATTAATTGGTATAGGAAAAGAGACGGGAGCATTTAAAATGTAGAAATTTCTAGAAATAAATGGTAATTAAATAGATTAGATTGATAATAGTTAATAGAATCGGTGGAACAAAAGAGAGGAGACATAATTTCAATTTAATTTCATTGATTTTAATTAAAAACTAATAAGGTACAGATAATATCTAATATGTACTCTTATTTCTCATTTATCAAAATTTACAAACAATTATCGTATCTTCATAAATCTATTAATTTATTATATTTTAATTAATTGATTAATTTTTATTGCAGCATATTATATTTCAAATAACTAAACAGTTATAAATAAATTAATTAAAGAAATTTTAAGAATATATGATTAAGAAAAGGGAAATTTCCGGCGCATTGATAATAACATATGTTGATTAATTAAGTAATTGATAAATTTTCAATAAATGTATATTTTAATAATATATTGATTATTATGCAATAATGCCTGTGAATATTAAGTGACAGGGTCACCATTTACCTATATATATACATTAATCATGAGTAATAATAACTTAATAAAATTGACAACTAAACATTAATAATTAATTTATTAATAAAGTGTAACTTAATAAATCAATTAATAAATTATATTATAGTTACATTAATTAATTAATTATATTTTAGTTAATGAATACTAATTTTTATATGTGTTAAATATATTGCATCAACAAAATAACAACTCTCATGTGACTTAAGCTATATATATAGTGAAGGGATATACCGAATATCAATATATAATAATTAATAATAATAAACAATTAATAATGCACTCATGAATAACATATATACTAAAAATATAATTAATACTGAATGAATTAATTATATTTTAATACATCAATTAATGAATTACATATTAATTATTATTAATTATAACTGAATAAGCTTGACAGTCAATGATATTATAATTAATTTATAAATAAAAATTTATTAATTAGACAATTAATTAGTAATATTATAACTAATTAATAATATTTCTTATATGTACTAAATATATACTAATTAATTAATCAACAAACGATCTTATAATTAATTAAAATTAATAATATTTTAATAAATAAATAAATATTAAATAAGAATCTTATTCATATGTAACTTGTAAATATAAATATTAATATGTACTAAATTAAATAATTAAAATATAATTAAGACATATATAAAATATGATTAATTAATTAATTGATGAAAATAAAATTAATGCTTGTGATCTCTTAATATATAACACTTGATTATTTTTAAGCGAATCATTCCTTAAATTTTAATTATATGTAATTATATTTTAATTAATTAAATAGTTATAATTTAATTAATTAAATATTTTGTAAGTATATTAAATTAAAAATTTTAAAAATTGTCACAGACATTAATAATAACATAGGCAATAATATACTTAATATAATTAACAATGTTATAATATATATATATATAAAATCTATAATCATGACTTATATAAGTAATACAAGAAAACCTATATAAATGAATATTTTTAGACCTGAAAATTATTATCTTATGCAAAGTTATTAATTTATCGATAAATGAATATTTTATTAATTTATCGATAAATTAATATTTATTAATTTGTAGAATAATTTTATTTTGTACATTATATTTGTCAAATTAAACAATTAATTTTTTCCGTATCTAAGAAAAGAAAATAAATAAACAATTAATTAATGATGGTGCATTGTATCTAAGTTTACTAATCTTGTCAAAATAAGTTTATTAATCTTAAGTTAGCGTGATTCAAAATAGAGTGCATGTAGGTATATTAGAATATGAAATGTTAGAATATGAAGTATCGTGAATTGTTTCAAGTACACAGTACTATATAGAGTTTATAAATAGATACATATACTTTAACTTCATATACCAAAATATAAAAATTCATATATTATATCTTCTCTTCCATGGCTACTCATTTGAAAGGAGTAAAAAAGTCTATGCTAACTGATGATATGAGAAAAGCATTATGTGAGTACAAAAATCAGCATCCCTCTTCAAGTCAAAAAGAATTGCAACAGTGGATTCAACAAAAGTTTAATCTCTCTATTAGTCAATCAACAATATTAAATACTCTTAAGAGGTCTGTAGACTATTTTTCAAAAGAGATAACAAATAGCAATGTTAAAAGACACAAATCAACAAAATATCCTAAATTAGAAAAGGTATTGTATGAGTGGTTTCTCCAATATCAAGAGAAAGTGAACATGAATGGAGAAATGATTCAAACTAAAGTAAGAGAGTTTCTATAGAAGATGTACGGTGATGCAAATCCAGAATTTAACTTCTCAAGTGGTTGGCTAGAACGGTTCAAGGCGAGACATGGGATTAAATCTTATAGAAAGTTTAGTGAAAGCAGTTCAGTTGTCATAGAGAATATTGAAGAAACTGTACCTAAAATTCGAGCTAAATTAGACAAATTTAATTAGAGGGATATCTATAATATGGATGAAACATGCTTATTTTATCGTTTGCAAGCAGATCATTCACTAGCTACAAAGCAATTAGAAGGACGAAAAATGGACAAGGAAAGACTTACTGTTGTTGTTTGTTGAAATAGAGATGGTTCAGATAAAGTACTTCTTTGGATTATTGGTAAGTACATTAATCCTAGATGCTTTAAAAATGTTAATATTGACAATCTTAATTATCATTATCGAGCCAACAAGAAAGCATAGATGACTGGATTACTCATTCAAGAATTTGTTCGTTAGTTTGATGATAGAATGACAGGTAGAAAAGTGTTGCTTATAGTAGACAATTGCCCAGCCCATCCCAAGGTTATTGAAGGATTGAGAAATGTTGAATTGTTCTTTTTTCCTCCAAATACAACATCAAAAATTCAACCATGTAATGTTGGAATTATTCGATCACTTAAGATTTATTATCAACGTCGTTTTTATTCTAACATCTTGGAAGACTATGAGATGGGTGCAATAAATCTTGAAAAAATTAATATCCTGGATGCTATCTATTTTATTAACACTGCTTGGAATATTGATGTGAAGTCCACAATTATTGCAAATTGTTATCGACATTGCAAAATTCGATCCGAGGAAGGTATGTTTTTAGAAAAAGAAACTAGTGATGTTGAAGGAATTCAAAGATTAGCGGAAGTTATTTCTAATTTGCATTATAGAAATGCCATGAATATAGAGCAAATTTTGAATTATCCTAATGAAAATGAAGCAAGCTTTAATGGAATTGCTTATGGACGAAGAAATTATTCAAGGAGTAATGGGTATGGAAGATGATGACAATCATGATCCAGATGATAGTAATGTCATACCACATGTTTCTCCAAAAGAAGATTTTCTTGACGTAGAGACTTTGAAAAATACTTGCTTCAAAATGAGAAGAATGTGTCGAATGTAGTTTATGCCCTACAAAAAGTTAAAGATGGAATTGAAATTGGTTCGCATGAAAAGAAGAATCAATTGACTATATATACATATTTTAGGAAAGCATAAAATTTGAAATAAACATTATTTAGGAAGTGCTTTATTTTATGAATTATATATGTAATTTTCATACTTATTTAATGAATTATTATTTTATATTTTAAGTGGGCCTCAAGGAATTTTTTTAAAACTATTATCTTATGCATTTAGCGAGGTTATTATTTTATCCCATTGGCTTAAGTCGAGACCGGTGAAAATTATTATTTAATCGAGATTATTAATTTATCGAATATTCATTTATCGAGGTTTTAATGTCGATATATATATACAGCTGAAAGAGCTCCAATCATGATAGCATCATTGTAATAATACATCTTACCGAAACCAAGAGACATGGACAAGATATCGACTCCATCGGCGATTGCTTGGTCGATGGTTGCAAGAACATCAGGAGTTCCTGCAAGGACGTCCATGTTAGTCTTGAACAAGCCTTTGTATATGGCGATATATGGTAGAGGTGCTACTCCTCTCTCTATACCTCTTGCTTGTGAAAAGCAATTTGTTCCAGCCATATGGTTCCCTGCGGCTATGGAAGCTGTATGCGTGTCATGGCCTTCAAAGTCTCTGGCTGAGTCATAATCTTCCTCAGGTGGAGGAATCTTTAGGCCAGCTACTCTTAACACCTTCCTAAAAGATCGAGCTCCGATGAGCTTCTTGTTGCAGTTGGAAGAGCTAAACCGTGTGCCATTCTCACACTTCCCCTTCCATTTCTTTGGAACTTGTGGCATGTCGTTGTCATTTAAACTCTCACTTTCCATACAAATCCCTGATTCGCTGACTCCTATGATCACCCCATCTCTATACGAAGAACTAGGCCATAACCCAAACTGGTGATTTAGTCCAAGAAACTGGGAACTTCATGTGGTATGAGCCTTATGAAATGACGCCTTATAAGTGGCAATATGAGCAGGGGAGTTCTCAATCTCAGATAGCCAAGACTCTGTGAGCCTGGCACTGAAGCCATACAAGGCATTACTGTACGAATACTGTAGCCTTTCTGGGATGTTGATCTAAAGCTAACCTAAGTTCTGTTGATAATTGGACAGTAAATGAAAGAATCAGAGAAGAATACTGCCGTAATGCCTCACCTTTTATTACAGAAGAGAAGCCTTTTAAATATGCATAAACATAAAGGGAAAAGAAACGGAATCATTGATGTCTATAATTACAGTAGCAATTATTGACCAATAAAGTAGAAAGTAACAGTTCCTAAAGAATAGGACAGCTTGTTGACTGTTTCAGAATCATAATTCAACACCCTGCCATGATTCGAAATTACACACTCCAAGCAAGGTTCTAAATAGACGAAATTTCTCCTTTGACAATGACTTTGTCAAAATATCTGCTAACTGATCATGAGTGCTACAGTATTGGAGATCCACAACTCTTCCAACCACCAAATCTCTGACAAAATGTAGTCGTGTATCTATGTGTTTAGTTCGACTATGTAACGCTGGATTTTTAGTCATGAAAATAGTCGATTTGTTGTCGCAGAAAATGATAGTTGCTGCCTTTTGTTGTTGTTGTAAGTCATTCAGAATACCTCTCAACCAAACAGCCTGACATGCTGCAAAAGCCACCGCTACATACTCTGCTTCAGTGTTGGAAAGAGCTGTTATAGAATGCTTTTTGGAGCTCCACGCAATAGCTCCTGTTCCTAAAGTGAAAACATGAGCTGACACACTTCTTCGATCATCAATACAACTTGCAAAACCAGAATCCGAGTACCCATATAATTTTCCATCACATTGTACATTCATGTCGGCAGAATACCAAATCCCATAACTTACTGTACCAGCAACATATCGCAAAATCCGTTTTGCAGCTCCAAAATGTACTTGTGATGGCTTCTCCATGAACCTAGAGATGGTGTTAACTGAGAAGGCAATTTCGGGCCTAGTATGTGTTAAATAAATTAACCCGCCAATAAGACTTCTATACGATGTAGGATTAGTTGCTCCTTCGCCATCTCTAGTAACAAATTTATCGTTAACATTTAAAGGAGTACTAACCGGTGTACAATATAACATACCAAAATTTCAAGACCAAGAAAGTATCGTAAAGAACCCAAGTCAGTCATTTCAAATTCCTTCATCATCTGATACTTGAACTCATCAACAATAGTTTTTGTTGATCCTGCATAAATCATGTCATCCACGTACAAGAAAACCATCATAAAAGCTCCATCGTCTTCCTTTTTCACATATAAGGTAGGCTCCCTTTCACTCCTCTCAAAACCATTCTTCAAGAAGTGCTGATCAATACGACTATACCATGCTCGTGGTGCCTATTTAAGCCCGTAAAGAGCTTTCTTCAACTTATAAACTTTCTCTTCTTTCCCTTTTTCTGCGAATCCTTCGGGTTGTACAACATAAACCTCCTCATTAAGATAGCCATTAAGAAAGGTTGACTTTACATCAGATTGGTAAACATGCCATTGTTGTTGAGCTGCCAAAGCTAAGAATATTTGAACCGTCTCAAATCGAGCCACGGGAGAGAAAGTTTCTTCGAAATCAATCCCAGCTTGTTGTGCGTATCCTTTCACAACAAGTCGTGCTTTGTACTTTTGAATCTTACCATCAATTCCAAGTTTTGTTTTAAACACCCACTTGAGTCCAATCGCCTTTTTGTCAGCAGGTAAGTCACATAAAATCCAAGTTTGATTCTTGTTAATAGCCGTTATCTCCTCTTCCATTGCCTGCAACCATTTCTTCTCTTGACAAGCTTCTTCAAAATTAACGGGATCAGCGGCGATAAGTACAAAGCCACATGTTTCATACAAGTCAGCTAATGATCTGTACTTTCTACGAACAGATGGTGTAGATAATTCTTCTGTAATAGAGGAGCTGCAAATCATCATCATGATCGTGGAATTGATATTGATGAAGGTGTGTCTTGTGGTGTGTCCATCGTCACAGTTGGCTGTTGGAGATTGCTGCTATTTTCTCTCTGTTGTTCGTCATCTTCAATAACTTGACTGGAAGTTGTCACAATATTTTCCTTTTCCTGCCAACTATTCAAACTCTCATCAAATACAACATCTCTTCTTATTAAAATTTGATTGTTTGTAGGATCTAACAATCTGTATGCTTTTGATTGAGTGCTATATCCTACAAATATACATTGATGAGACTTTGGATCCAATTTTCTTCGCTCCTGTGCCGAGATCAAAGCATAACAAATAGAACCGAAAATTCGCAAATGACTTATAGAAGGTTTGTACCCATTCCAAGCTTCGAATGGAGTTCGGTTTTGTACGAATTTTGTAGGAGATATGTTGAGAAGATAAACAGCAGTGGCTACTGCTTCTGCCCACAAGGTGTTTGGTAACTTCTTGCCCTGCAACATACTCCTAGCCATTTCAACAACAGTACGATTCTTCCGTTCTGCAACACCGTTTTGTTATGGAGTGTATGGTGTTGTTAATTCTCTGTGTATGCCATGCTCTTCGCAAAAAGAGTTGAATTTGTTAGACACAAATTCGTCGCCATTATCAGTGCGCAGAACTTTGATACAACAATCACGTTGCTTCTCCACCAAGACTTTGAAACTCTTGAATTTGTCAAAAGTCTGAGCTTTGTTGTGCAAAAAATACACCCAAGACATTCTAGTATAATCATCAGTTATTAACAGAAAGTATTTACTACCTCTAATAGATGTTATTTGCATAGGACCACATAAGTCAGCATGAAGCAATTCTAAACATGACGAGGCTCGCCAAGCTTTACCTACAGGAAATGATTTGCGTGTTTGTTTCCATATACACAGCCTTGACATAACTTAATATCATTGATCTTTGGTAAGCCTGTGACCATATTTTTATCTCGCAGTAACTGCAATCCCTTAAGATGTAAGTGTCCATAACAGAGATGCCATAATATGGATTCATCATCTTCTCTTGATGTAAGCACAAAATCCATTTGAGACACATCAAGAGGAAACATTTGGTTCGAAGTCTTTTTGATAGTTACCAAAGTTCTTTCCGTCTATTTATCTTTAATGCAACACTCCCCATTATCAAACGATACCAAATAACCACATGACATTAACTGCCCAACACTGATAAAATTGAAACCCAAAGTAGGCATATATTGGACATTACGTAAACATTTAGTTTTGCCTGAACTGAATTTCAAACTTACAATCCCTTTGCCTTTCACAAGAAGGGTGCTTCCATTCCCTAGTTGCACTTTTTGCGTATCTGTTTCATTAAGAGAGGAAAACAAATGTTTAAAACCAGTCATGTGGTTCGAACATCCAGTGTCGACAAACCAGATATGTTTGTGATTGTCTTCACTTGATGTACTTTGAGCCATAAACAGTTTCTCTTCATCGGCTATATCTGCAACATCATTCCCGTCTCCAGTTGTGAAATTCGCTTGCTCCTCTCTGGACGAACAATCTGCTTGCATATGTCCATAGTTCCTGCAGTTATAACACTGTATGTTATTCATATGGTGTCGCTGGTCATCATTACGACCTCTACCACGTCCAGCTGATCGTCCGTGCCCCGCAAAACGACCCCTAAAGCCTCCGCGACCACGTCCTTGTTTGCTGATATTGTTATTCTGCACTTGAAAAGCTTTGTCTTCCACTTTGTCGATATTTCTATTAATTCTAACTTCACGGGCTTGTAAAGAACCCATAAGTTCATCAAAAGTAAACATAGACAAATCCTTGGATTCCTCTATAGCAGTGACAACGTGATCGAATTTAGAACTGAGACTACGAAGTACCTTTTCGACAATTGTTTGATCTGTAATGTTGGCCCCGTATGTGCGTATTTGACTAACAACAACAGTAGCTTTAGCCAGAAATTCAGCTACAGTCTCATCGTTCCTCATCTGAAGCATCTCAAACTCTCTGCGGAGAGATTGAAGTCGAACCACCACCACTTTAGAATCTCCTTGAAATTCTTTCTGTAGGACAGACCATGCTTCTTTTGATGTAGTTGCAGCTGCAATTCTTGAAAACACAGTGTCATGAACAGCTTGCTGAATAATCGCCAGTGCCTTTGCATCTTTCCTCCTTGTTTCTTTAAGTCTGGTTTGTGCCTCTGCTGTGAGGACTGTCTCTGCATCAGGTTCAGTGTAACCATTTTCCACATAATCCCAGACATCCTGAGATCTGAGTAGCGTCTTCAGTCTTATTGACCAGAACTCATAATTCTCCCCTTTGAAAATTGGAATAAGAGGTTGTGTAGCCCCGTTGCCACTACTAGACATGAGTCTCTGATTATCTGCCTGCAAATTTCACTTATTGGTGGCTCTGATACCACAATGTTGATAATTGGACAGTAAATGAAAGAATCAGAGAAGAATACTGTCGTAATGCCTCACCTTTTATTACAGAAGAGAAGCCTTTTAAATAGGCATAAACATAAAGGGAAAAGAAACGAAATCATTGATGTCTATAATTACAGCAGCAATTATTCACCAATAAAGTAGAAAGTAATAGTTCCTAAAGAACAGGACAGCTTGTTGACTATTTCAGAATCATAATTCAACAAGTTTATAGAGATGAATTGCCAATCAGGCAAAGCGCTTGCCTGTGTGATGTCTGGTCTGTCATCTGGTGAAGCTTGAAGCATGTCTTTGATTAAGTCTGTCACCAATGAGCTTTACTTGGGTACATCTGGGATGCGGTAATTCCAATTTAAAATTTGGAGCTTTGATGCTCCATCAAGTGCATTTTTGAAGTAGCAGATGTGAAAGAGTAGACACCCAACAACCTAAAAAATCATGAGGCATCATCACCTTTGCCATGATCGGAAATTGTTAAATTGTTCATAATCCAGTGAAAATAAGAAATCATGTCAACTTACCCAGATATCTACCTTCTCACTGATTAGATTCCTTCGAAATAGATCCCACATCTAAGTCAGGAAATGAATAAAGCGTGACATCAAACATCCTAAGATAAAATTCCACAAGCTCATACGTGCACATGCACACATACACACAAAAACATAAGCATTTTTGAAATATTTCACGAAGCATAGTTCTTTAGAAAACCTCTAGGACTCTATAAGCAGGGGTTGTGTGTTTCCTGATATTGTCTTCTTCAATGCCTATTTCTTCAGGTTTCTCAAAGCGTTTGTGATTGGTAGAAGAGCTTCCAAAATCACACAACGTCCACAATCCATCAGAGCCCAGGAGAAGATATGAGCTTTCAGATATCTATAGAAGATTTTATAAAAAAACAGTTATAAGAAGGATGTTAGACACACAGGGAAGAAGAATTAGTGGCGAAGCTGTTAAAGAGTTAATGAACGGATGTGACTAAAATTTTTTATTTCCCGCTTCAAGTCTTAGAAGAAAGACGCAATAGTCAGGATAGAAAGATTTGATTTTACGAATAGAGGCTCTTATTTTCATATTTGTCATTCCTTAATTCTAAATATAGATACTTCACATTTCAGTTGATGGTCATAGGTGAATTGAAAGTTAAGCAATGGGAATTCTAAAGATTCCCTTACAACCACCCCTGAGTATATGCTTCAACAGGAATTACACAAGGGTAGATTGATACAATAGAAACCTCTGGTAAAATTCTCACCCATAAAAAGTACTACGTGAAATCTTCAGTTTTTTCCTCTTTCGCTATCCCTATCCCATAGGTACAGCATTTGAATCCAAAATTAATAGCTAAAATTGGAGTTGTTTGCTAAATTCCTATGCATATACAAATTCTCTTATAGGAGCCCGCTTAGCTCAGAGGTTAGCCTGAAAGATATGTGGCCATGAAATAAAGGGATTAAGTGGAACAAAATTCATTGGGTGGTGAAGAATCTTCTCCTTTGAGAATAATTAAAAAATAAAAGTGTTCAATTGGAACATGAAAACGTGACTGAGCCCTGGGATTTGACGGCGGACTTAAAAAGCCACCTACAGACGCTTTATGCCCAATCATTCAAGATAACGCTTTATTTGGTGTAACTACTTGAGCTGGATGAGGGGAAATTCTCACGTTCGTCGTTCCCATCACTTCTCAATGAATGCTTAGGTCTCAATTTTGACAACGGAGCCCCATTAATCAAATTCGATGAAATTCCATTACTATTAATGGGTGGCTCCATGATTTCTTATGGGCATAGGCATCCTAGGTAATTCTATTTTATGGTTCTTCAACAAAGAAATGAAGGAGGATCGAATTCTATTTGTACTGTATCTTAGATAAATTTTGGATATTTTCGCGCCCTGGAACTTCTCTAGACTAGACTGATTTTATATCACCTTTCAATTCAAATTAGCAAGGGATCTTTCACCCAGTAGCGAAGAATTTAAACTAATTTTTCTAGATGGATGGGATAAGGTACGAATCCATCTGATACATAATTTAAATGGATGTATTTAAACCGTGATCATTAACAAGTATATAAATATACTCCCATCACTTCGACATGTATAAAAAAATATTGTGAGACCAAAAAAAAATTAAAGATTGAATTTTTTGAGTGATCTGATTGTGAGATCCCCCTTTTTCTTATTCGAGATATTATGTGAATAAATTGACTAATAAGTTCAAATTAAAGTAACATTGTTTTAGGAACAAGTAAATCATAATAATTTTTTTCTTTATTTGCAGTTATACTTTGATATCTCTCAGATGATTTGACCAACCCCGCTCTTACTACGACATTTGCACATTTAGATGCTACTACTATATTATCAAAAGGGTTAGCCACAGAGTAAGTGCTCTGTTCATCAATACAGGATGCCCATGCATAGCTTCTTGAAGTATTTCTTGTCTTCGCCATATATATGAAATATTCTATGAATGGATGAAATATAAGTATTAAGTAATAATAGCATGGCATTTCAAATTCGATAAAAGTAAAGCTAAAGGAAAAATTATACCTAATTGAAATTCAATTTAAAAATTCAAATGAGACGAGTAGTTAATTGGTTAAAAAAAAGAAAGGGAATAATTTCTTCCACAAAAGAAGTCTATTTTCACGAGGTATATCACCAGCTAAGGCTCCTAAATGACCGTTCAGTGATAAAGGAGGTAGGGGTGCAGAGACAGCCAGGAGGTTTACCTAGTTATTTCTCTAGAAAATGCTCTGATCTCTCTCCAGAACACCAACTTCTCTATCACTTGTAACTTGGCTTCTTTCGTGATAGCAAACGTCTACTGAGTTTTTTTATCAAGCTATTATCTCTTTCGTTCTACTAAGCGGGTCATGGACTCCCCTACTCTTGAAAAGCAACTCTCCAAGTGGGGCCGCACCCGCGAAAGGGAGGAAGAGCCTGCCTCCGTACCCAAGTACACCTACAGTGCAGCAGTATCCGACGACGTCATGGCTGCCATGTACGCTGATGTAGGCGACTGGATGGGTGAGGATGATATAGATATTGAGGAAGGGGGCATTCACGTATCCGGGGAAGAAGGAGGCAGCATCACCCTCTCTCACACCTTCAAATCCAAACTTAATAATAGGTGGGTTAAGGCCATAGTCATCCAGCTATTAGGATGTAGAATTAGCTACCGCCTCCTCAGTTCGCATCTACAGGCAATGTGACTCCCTTCGGGACAGATGAAAAACATTGATTTAGACAACGATTATTTTCTTGTGCGTTTCAAGGAGGATGCAGATTACCTCAAGGCTTTGATGTAAGGACCTTGGATTATCTTTGGCCAATTGCTGTCAATCCAACGATGGGTCTCGACGTTCCAACCATCCCAAGGACAGGTTAACCGAGCAATAGTTTGGATCCGGGTACCTGATTTACCCATTGCTCACTACAACCCGCAAATCTTACAAGCTATCGATAATTTGGTAGGCACAACTATGAGGGTTAAATGAGGCTACGTTGAAATCGCATCGGGGCAGGTTCGCGCAGTTGGCGGTGGACGAGGACTTAAGCTTGCCGTTACGACATAGCGTTGAGTTAGACGGCGAGACGTTTAGGATTGTCTACGAAGGTCTCCCTCAGTTCTATTTCACGTGTGGGAGGATTACGCATGTCTCCGCACACTATTCATAAAGCTCCCCTCTGCTACCAGCCATCTCTCCTCCCCAGTCCGGTGCTAGTCAGTCGGAGCTGCCAACTGCAGAACCTAGTCCCTCCTCACCAAAAGACGACTACACCCCTTATGGGTACGGGCCGTGGACGTAGGTCCACCGGTGACATACCAGGCCTCCACCGCAATGCAAATCCATAGCTAGCCAACGCTCCTCCTCAGCAGCACTCAGCGCCTCCCAACAACGGTCAACTATGGCGAGACGCGACGGCGAGGTGACGCCATAGTTATGAATTGGGATTCTAATGATTTTTATTGAGGTATAGAGTGATACCTGGGATTGTCATAACATGCATTGTGCATATTGCATATACTTACATGTGCATTATAAAATAATTACAATTGTTCCAAATTGTGATATGTGTATATTACTTATTATAGAGGAGCAACTGGAGCGTCAAAATCCAGACATTACCGAAACTTCCAAGCATTAGCTTCGGGAGAAACTTATGAGTGACCTAGATGATTTCTCTCAATTAATTTTTTTGTCTTAAAAATATGTTTTAAATGATGATATGAATGCAAATTGATTTTTGTGTTGATGTTGGACCTAGTTCTGGACAAAACTATGAATATGCATATGAATGCAACAGTGATACTTAGCATTATGTTGAATGCCGAACCACGGTCTGAAGATGAATGTGAAATTGAATGTGAATCTGAAAACATGTGATAGACTGAGACTACGTGAATGTAATGCATTCCATTACATGAATGCATAAAATATAAAAACAGTTGTGACTAGAGTCATCATTGAAAAAGAGCTTAAAGCTCAGAATGTGAAAAAAAAGCCTAGAGCTCAGAAAGTGTATAAGAGCTAAAGGCTCACTATGTAAAATGAGCCATGTATCTCCAACAGATAAGGGACAGTTATAAATGAGTCCAGTATCCACAATGGATACGAGACAAGTAAGCACTCGGTCATAACAACTTAATAATTGAAAAAGAGTTATGTGAGCATTTCATATATATTTTAATAAGTATGTTTTATTGTTTGAAATGCTAAATTACCTTATTTGTAAGTGAGAATGTGACACGTGATGAATTATACTAAATGCAAAGATGTGAATTACATGTTACATGTATTGATGTGTTGCATGAATTGAGTGAACCATCGATGATGGTTACCTCATTGAGTTCACAAAACTCATCCAAAATTTGCAATATTTTTCAGGCTCTGAAGAGTTACTCCGTCACATAAACAGGAGTATACATTGCAATCGAGTAAGAGATTAGGGTCGGGATCAGTTCACGTCTGCATTTGTATTTTCTTATTATTGTGTAAATTTGTATATTTCAAGATTTTTGTACTTTGTGTATTCAAGTATTTTTGTGTGTAATAACTGGTAAAAATTGGAAATCTTTTGTAAAAGAGATTGATTAAAGTGTAATGACAATTGTGATTTCGAGTTTTATAAGATAAAAATATGAGTCCGATTTGATTACTAATTTTTGCATATGCGTATGATAAACGTGAAAAAAATTGTATTGAGTTATAAGGAGTTTTGACTGTTCTAGCATGCTACCCTTGCGGGATTCGCACCCGAACATCACTCAGGATGTCGAGCACGTATCCTGTGAGGGTGGGGTGCTACATTTAATCATTTTTCTTTGAGTTTTATGTGTTGTATTTATCCTAAAATTTTAATATGTAGTATTTCACCTCTTAGTTATTTAGCCTAAACAATTTCTCACTTTAGCTTAAATATTTTCTTGTAATGATTTTTAACCTTTTCATATGTATTGTATTATTTATTGTATTACTTATTTTATAGTTTTATTTATACATATTATTATTATTTATATTATCATTATTTATATTATTTATATTATTATGATCATCATCATCATCATCATTATCTTTTAATTTTAATTTTATTTTTAATTATCGTTACCTTATCATTTTAATATGTGTGTGTGTGTGTGTGTTTTACATATATTTTGTTATATGGGTCCATTAAAATAGTCTCTTTGTTAGTTAAGAATAAGGCGTATCTTGTTAAACCTCTTGGACCCAGTATTAACAAAATTTTATTAGGTAATTGTTGTTATTGTTGTTAATCTCTGTGACATTAGTCCATTTCATTTTAACATGTTGATATATTATATGTGCAGCTGTTTGAGAAATATGAAGGTCAAAAAGTTTTCAACTTTTAATTCTATTTTAAAATTATTTATAAGTGTTTGGAGTCTTTTCAAAGGCATACAAAACTAATATATTTTTTAATTCATATTTAATAATGAAATAATACTTAAAGACTCAGATTTTAATCTAAACAACAATCAAGTATGTTATGAAATATGTACAAGAATGTAAGATGACGGTTTGTCTTCTTCAATATATACTTAAGAAAACAAAGTAAGAACTTATCAAGTCGAATGGAAAAGCTTCATGTTTTATTGTGTCCATATGATTTGTACCAGTAGTCCCAGAGAGCTTAAGTGTGCATTGGTTCGGCCCTACGGCAAAATCTAATTTACTGTTTGCAATTTTTATTAGGATTTATAACTCCAATTAGCTCACGAAATCCTTATCTATTGAGTCTTATGTTAGGAATTATAACTCCATCTATCTTAACAATTCCTCACTTTCAGTGTTGAGTTAGGATATACAATACAATTCTATCTTCATGTGTATTAGAAGATGCTTATTGTTTTGGTGTTGTGTCAGGATTTGCAAATCCATTTCTCTTAGGGAGTTCTTATTCGTTCAAATTATCCGGATCTATATCCACAACATTAATTGCTTTTTCATGTAGGAATGTAATATCTTCAATATGACTAAGAAAATTTAAAAAATAACCTACAAAATGTAGGATTTCGAAGAGGTAAAGATTGGTTTTTTTGTTTCAGCCCAAACATTCTCTACTCGGCTTAAGTTAGAATTTATGACTCCATTCCTGTTATGAAATCCTTATTGTTTCAGAGTTATATTAGGATTTATAATTCCATCTATATTAAGAATTTCTCGCTTTTTCAGTATTGTGTTAGGATTTATAATTCCATTGCCGTATTTCTTAGGTGATCCTTTGATTTAGTAGTGTTGTGTAAGGATTCATAATCCCATTGTCCTGTGTCTTAGGAGATCCTCATTGATTTAGTAGCGTTGTGTAAGGATTTATAATTCCATTTCCCGTAGACAATTCTTACTGGTTCGAATTACCGTGTCTATTTGTGCGACGTCTACCGCTCCTCATTAATCTTCTTTTCCATCGATCAAAGATGGCTTCTTTGAGGAGAAGAAGAATAAAGATTTTAACTATGGAAGATTTTAAGGGCAGAAGGGAGGCCATAGAGAGGAGAGGCAGAGAATTTCCTGCTTCTTGCCGAGGTTTTTTCTACTTAACAGAAGTTGCCGCCATTGCCACTGAGAAGTTGACCATGGTAGATAACAATGGCGTTGTGGGTACTGCTATTACCACTTCATCTTATCAGTCCAACTTCAACCTCAGAAGCAAAAGGTCTCCTACAACTCGACCTGCCATATCCATCAATGAAGAGGACTCTGTACTCAATGCAAAAAAAAAGTCTAAGACTGCCACCGTTAAGACAAACATCCAGGGCAACAGGAAAGAAGATGATAAACGCGTGAAGCAAGAGAGAAGAAAAGTTGTTGTCCCAAACCCTCCTCCAGACTTGCCTCAGGAATTCAAAAAATGCTTTGGAGAGATGGAGGGCAGAGAGGTTACGTTGGTTATACAGAAGCGATTGTTAGAGACTGACTTGAAGAAGGGTGAAGGACGCCTGTCCATTCCCACAAACCAGATTCAAAACGACAACTTTCTCACCGATGAAGAGAAAGAATCACTCAACAAGTTAGACGAATGAGGAAAGTTGAAGGCTATAGAAGCTAAATTAATCGGACCCGATGCAGCTCAAGAAACCACCATCATGAACTTCAAGAAGTGGAACATGAAGAAATCAAATGGGAGAAGTACCACTTCCTTTGTGTTGACGACAAAGTGGAACAATCTTATGAAGAATAACCCCTCAACGTTGAAACTAGGAAACGTCATTCAGTTGTGGTCTCTCAGACAAGAAGGTCAGCTCTGTTTTGCTCTGGTTGTTTTGATGCCACCTTTTGAAGATCACCAAGAGCAGTAGATAACAACTGCATCCGTAGATGTAGCTTTTATTTCTTGTTAGATTTGATCTTTACATGTACAGAGAAGATGTTTCCCCAGATCACCAAGAGCAGTAGATGACAACTGCATCCGTAGATGTAACTTTTATTTCTCGTTAGATTTGATCTTTACATGTACAGAGAAGATGTTTCCCCAGATCACCAAGAGCAGTAGATGACAACTACATCCGTAGATGTAGCTTTTATTTCTCGTTAGATTTGATCTTTACATGTACAGAGAAGACGTTTCCCCAGATCACCAAGAGCAGTAGATGACAACTGCATCCGTAGATGTAGCTTTTATTTCTCGTTAGATTTGATCTTTACATGTACAGAGAAGATGTTTCGCCAGATCACCAAGAGCAGTAGATGACAACTGCATCCGTAGATGTAGCTTTTATTTCTCTTTAGATTTGATCTTTACATGTACAGAGAAGATGTTTCCCCATCATTCTGTCAAACATCACCTTTGTAGTTCTTTCTAATAAGAATCGAGATCTTGTTAGTTGAATATTTAGTGCAAGTCGAAATGTATTCAAGTTTAATTGGTTTTCACTTTTACCCGTACAACTACTTCACTCTTATATTATCTTTTCATGGTTCCCTGGAATCATAGCAAGATGCCCTTATTCACCTGGAAAGGTCATCTGAAGTAGTCCTTAGTTAAAGTATTTGTTTAGCATTCAAATTTGTAAGAGGTATAGATTCCTGTTTGGTATATATTGCAATCAACTATCGTCATCAATTACCTACAGCAGCAACCTTTCAAGATTGCATTCTTCCTGTTCGCTATTCCTTTAGAGTAGACGAAGGTATAGCTGTATAGTACTGACCCTTCTCACTGTTATATCTGCAAAAATTGGATAATCCAACCATCATTATTTAAATTTATTAACTTAATCGTTGTAATTAGAAGGAGTAATTACGTAAAATTTGAAGTTAAATTACAATTGAGGTCAAATAATTTAAAGCTAGATCATTTAAAACTTATCCTATTAACTTCCACTTGAATTGGATTTAGACTATCAGCTGTAATCATAGTGATTAGTGCACCAAGTTGAAATCTTTAAATGTTATTACTAAAATAACAATTAAACAGATTATTTTTCACTGTTAAGTTAAATTAACAGTGAAAAATAATCTTGTTAGTTGAATATTTAGGTTACTTTGAGAAAAGATTGCTTAGAATGGAAATGGAGCGCCATACTTCATTAAAAACAAATCTTAAAGCCTCAAATAAAGCAAATGAGTTATGTCCCAGAGAATACATATTGTAAGCTCTCCAATTATACGCAAGAGAGGGTGAGATGTGCAAAAAATCTACTCTAGGTCAGGGTGAACTAAAATGTTTGTAATAGAATTCTCTCATTACTATAATTCTTTAAGTTTTCAAAAAAAGTATTATAAAAATAAGTTATTTTTATATTTCCTTACTGGTAACAGGATAAGTGAATATCTAATCTTTAATTAAGAAAATATTAAACTTTTAAAGATAAATATCTTTAAAGAAAAGCCAAGAAGGAAAATAGCTAGTCAAGTAAAACAAAGAAAACATGCAAAATGATTGGTCAATAATCTAATAATTATAAATAAAATAAAATATCTAAAAATAATTAATGTATAAAATTATTATACTAGACCTTACCGTAAATTATATTATGATAATGGGTCCATTAAATTAGTGGGCATGAGTAGAAATTAGAATTTTGGGATAGAAAGATTAGAATTAAGTTAGAATTAGTATGGTGTTTAATAGACATAAGGGGCAAAATGGACACTCTCGTGAACAAATGAGGGTAAAAGTGGGAAAGAAGGTATCACGTTAGAAGGACAGTACAGAAGTTGGCAAAGTAAAAGAAGGACAATACAGAAGTATCACGGTTGAAGGTATCAATTGTTGGGACCAGATCCGGGAACCGGATCCCAACCGAAAAACGAAGCACAGAAAACGGAAAGAGGAAACAAAGGACAAAGCGGAGGCGAAAATAGCAAAGTGAATCGAATAAGTACAAATCAAAGCGCTTGCAAAACAAAGTACGAATACCAAAATACGGACGCAAAATACAAATCGGATTTATCAATCGAAATCGCATTATCGAATGGCCGAAATACGAAACAAATACGGATCGAATACGAATTAAAAACGGATACGAAACAGATTGAATCAAAGCAAACAAATCCGACATCCGAAAACGATAAGGAACACAGGAACACAACCGCGTTGGAACACTTAGACTATCCGAATCCGGTATAATTTTTTTTTTCTTCTTTTTCTCATATTCATTTATTACATCTTTAGGCAATCTTATTCAAAACAAACAAACAATTTCCACCTTGGAAAAACATTCTCATGCAAATCTCAACACTTGCTCATTTCGCACAAATCTCACAATACTTTTTTATCCCAATTTTTATCGAAATTTTGGCGTATAACTTGCATTTATCCTAACCCAAATCTGCAAAGTATTCAAAAACACACTTCTAAAAGCTCAATCAATCACACAATCATCAAAAATCAACCGGACCCTCCGTCCGGGATCTCTGCAGAATAGACACACTCCTATATCTAAGTACAATTCAATCTATCTCAATCCACATCCAACAGAAATTATGCTTCAATACAATATACAAATCCGTAACGTAATCCGAATACAACTCAAACGCAATTATAACCAATTCCCTAACTCATCCCCCCAATTATATACAAACTTCATAACTCAGATACTTACATGGCAATTTAAGCCATATCCAATTTTAATACCAAAATCTCAATTTACACAAAAATCCAAATACTACAAAATCGAATCGAATGTCTTGACACTCTTTCATCCGATCTCCTGCATGAAACCTGAAGATGGGGATGAAAGGGGGGTGAGCTCGGAAGCTCGTGGGTAACATATTTATAAACTGAATAATACGCAGAAATCAATTTTCATAAACTTTTTGCCAAAAGGCTTAGTTTTCAAACTTTTCAACTTTCAAATATTTTTCTCAAACCCTTTTCAATTTTCCAAACTTTTCATATCAAATTTCTATAATTTCATGATTGAAAACCCTTTTTCTCATTTTTCAAAATTTCTCATAAACATGAATGCAATCACATCGGAGAAATTTCACGCACATAAACAAAATCAAAAATTACATAACATAACAAAATGGTTTGGTTTCGGTCCTAACAGGACGTACTGCACATTCCCGCATAGCGGTCATGTGTAGCCGTGAACATAGGGGAGTCCGAAATCGGAACTCCTAAGCCACTTGCGGGCAGCCGGGAGAAGGCTATCAGAGGGAGACAATGCACTGACTCTACGGAGGGGACTGACCAAACCCATACAATTCACATATTCATGCTTAAAACAAGCAGATTGCCCGAAGACACTTTTCAAAATTTCACATTTTCATGTTGTGTCTTACTAGACACAGTTACATTCACTAAGCACATAATTTCATATGTCATGCTGCAAAAATACAAATTCACCAATCAATTTCTTACAAATTCACAATCATTTTATATAACAATCATATTCAATAACTCAATTAATCGTATATCATTCAAATGCATAAAAAAGAGTGCAAGTATTTTTTTTTCAACCCACAATCAATATATATTAATGCATAAACAGCATGGTTCACATTTTTCAAAAATGCGAAACACAATTTTCATAAATCTCGATTCTCAAATTTTTCTACAATTTTCCCAAATCATTTTCAAACATTTTAACGTAAATCTTTGAATAATTATTTTCAAATCCTTTGAAAACATAATTTCAAAATATTATTCTTTTCTTGATTTTCAAAATCACATAATTTACTCATGATTCAAAATATAAATACATCACCCACCTCGAATTGACGCTAATACTTTGCCCAAAGCATCGAATCTCCAAATTTCTTCTTCTTTCCTCAACTTTAAAATTCCCTAAGCCATAATTATCCAAAATAAATATCATAATTCACTTAATTCTTCAAATTGGACTTAGAAAACACCAATTCCATATAAAATCAATCTATCTAAATCATAAATTCCAAAATTCCCCAAATCTTAAAATTGGCCTAAACCAATTTATCCAAATTCAATACCATAAACTACAATTTCTTCAAAATTAACTTCATATTCCACAAACCCATATCATTATCTATAATTCTACACCAAAATTTCACAAAATTTTTAATCACAAAATTAAGCCTAAACCTTAATCAAATTTCCATCCAAAATTAAACACAACCTAAAGCATATATATCAAAATCAACTTCATAAATCACAAACCCAAGTCCTTATCCATGTTTCTAAACCAAAAATTCATCAAAATCTTAAAGCTCAAAATTTCCTCTTACCTCATTTCTCCTCCAATTTTCGAATTTCTTGGCTCATGAAGATGCTCTCTTCATTCTCCATCCATTTCCTTCTTGAAAAAATCCCAAAAGCCTTAAGAATCAAGTAGAAAAATGGAAACTTACCTTTCTCCCTCTTCTTTTCTCCATAACCGAATTCTTCTACATCTTTCTTCTTCTTCTTCTTATTTCTCTTCTCCTTTATTCTCATTTTCAGCCTAAATCGTGGCCTTATAATGCTTCAAACGACACCTCACCATGTGTTTAAAGCCATGTCATTTAAAATGTGATAAAAAGACCAAAATGCCCCTAACATGTTACTTTATGTCATGCCTACTTGCGGGTTGATTCGCACTATCAATTTGAAGAAATTTGTCAAAACTTCCTTCTAAAGAAATGTTCCCCTCAATCATATGAATCCAACGCCACCAACCGCGGTCAATTCGAATCAGAAACGAAGAAGTTATAGCCGAAATACTATCGGACCTTCACAAAATCCGAGACTGAACATTAACATAACTTCAGTCCAGAAATTAACAATCTTAGGGATGAATTTAAATTTCGATCCCTTCATAAGAGTTGTAGCCCTATATCTTAACTTTATTTTCCCTCAAGAATCAACTCAATCAGAGTTGTACAGCTCCCGAAAATCGCAAAATACTAAACCATGTTCAGAAAATTATCCAACTTATAACCTATAACCAAATCTCTTACTTTGGTTCAACCAATCTCTTTCCATTTAATCTCCTAAAAATCATAATTCTTCAAGAAAATGAAATTAATCGTCTTAGGAATCCAACGCTTTGAGAATCAAATCAATCGGATGTCGGACGAAGGAATTATAAGCAAAAGATTACGAAAGGGATCGGATAAAGAAACGAAGTAACGGAACTTCAAAACCAAACTTTTCAAAAATCATATCTCTCGATCCCGAACTCAGAATTTGACAAATTTGGTTTCAATAAAAAGATAAAAGGAAGATCTACAACTTCCTTGAAGTACTCAAAATCAAATTAGGTCTCGAAAAAGGTCAAAACCTCAATCAAAGATTATGTCCAAAACAACTTTTCCTAAACGACTTCCAATTTTTAATCGCTCATAACTCCTAGCCTTGATATCGAAAAATTGCAAACTTCATATCAATGGAAAGATAAAAACATCATCTAAAACTTTCATGAAGATTACGTACTCTAATTCAAACTAAATCTATACGACGAGTGGCCTCGAAGCATAGAACACACAAATCTATACTTAATAGCATTTTCAAAACAAAGCATATCTTCAGAAAATCATATCTTTCAATCCCGACATCGAAAAATAGCAAACTTTTTGTCCACAAAAAGCTCTCGACAGAGGCTACAATGTTCATGTTGATCACTTTCTCGAATTTTGCCTAAATCAAAAAGTCAACTTTTTCCTCAAAAAGTCAAACTTCAAGCGAACTTTGACTAATCATAGCTCTCACTCCCGATATCGAAAAATATCAAACTTTATGGCTACAGAAAGCTCCTGACATAAACTACAAATTTCCAGAAGATAATTTTCTCAAATTCTCCCAAAATCAAAAAGTCAACTCCCAAGTCAAACAATTTTTTACTATTCAACCCCAAAGTCAAACTTTCTAAATTCGTCAAATTTTCACACTTTTTCTTTTTAATTCTTGCTATTTAACTTCATTTCAATCAACTCATCCACTTGAACTTTTATAAACCATACCAATCTCCACAATTATCAAATACATCAACATCCAATAATGCTTTTCTCATCAGTTTCATAAGTTTCCTTAAAGCATACATACAACATATATATATATATATATATATATATATATATATATATATATATATATATATATATATATACACTTATTTTATATCATTTCTTATTTCTCAATTCCACTTAAAAATCGGGGTCCAATATTTCTCCCCCTCTTAAAAGAATTTTGTCCTCGAAATTCAAACGTAGTCATCAAGTAACACATCCTTCTCATAATAGTCAAATCACTTTCTTATCAATTTCTTATTCTTAACTTAATCACTATTTTTTCACTTCTCATTTATATCAGAACACTATTGTCTCAAATCGAATATTTCTTAACACATTTTCACAGTCAATAGTCATCAAAATTCATCATAAAATTTTAATCACAATGTCTTAATCTCAAACCTAAAATCAATCATAATCCTTAACCTTAATCAAATAATCACTCTTCTTATCTAATTTTCTTCATCATACATATTTTCCCTTCTTCACAAGGAACTCTTAAGATCATATTAACGCACAATCACCACAAATCAAGTATTTCTCAATCCATTTACGGATCAAAGGTTCAGTCTTCTTGAACCCTAGAATGGATCAATCATCACCAAATCAATACCATCATCAAACTCGTCTTTCAACTTTTCATTCGTTCATCTCCCAAATATATAATCATACACAATTCATCCCAATCATTAAAAATTTCAATCTCATTTTCCTTAATACATTTCTAAAGTCATGATAGGTCACTCACATCAAATCACACTATCATTAATGCAATTCGATCTTAATCTCTTATCAATCTCCTGCGCCCAGTTACGATCCTAATACTGAGCCCTGATACTATAAATGTTGGGACCCGATCCGAAAACCGGATCCTAACCGAAAAACGAAGCACAGAAAACGGAAAGAGGAAACAAAGGACAAAGCGGAGGCGAAAATAGCGGAGTGAATCGAATAAGTACAAATCAAAGCGCTTGCAAAACAAAGTACGAATACCAAAATACGGACGCAAAATACAAATCGGATTTATCAATCGAAATCGTATTATCGAATGGCCGAAATACGAAACAAATACGAATCGAATACGAATTAAAAACGGATACGAAACAGATTGAATCAAAGCAAACAAATCCGACATCCGAAAACGATAAGGAACACAGGAACACAACCGCGTTGGAACACCTAGACTATCTGAATCCGGTATAATTTTTTTTTCTCTTCTTTTTCTCATATTCATTTATTACATCTTTAGGCAATCTTATTCAAAACAAACAAACAATTTCCACCCTTGGAAAAACATTCTCATGCAAATCTCAACACTTGCTCATATCTGTACAAATCTCACAATACTTTTTTTATCCCAATTTTTATCGAAATTTTGGCAGCATAACGGCTGCATTTATCCTAACCCAAACCTGCAAAGTATTCAAAAACACACTTCTAAAAGCTCAATCAATCACACAATCATCAAAAATCAACCGGACCCTCCGTCCGGGATCTCAGCAGAATAGACACACTCCTATATCTAAGTACAATTCAATCTATCTCAATCCACATCCAACAGAAATTATGCTTCAATACAATATACAAATCCGTAACGTAGTCCGAATACAACTCAAACACAATTATAACCAATTCCCTAACTCATCCCCCCAATTATATACAAACTTCATAACTCATATACTTACATGGCAATTTAAGCCATATCCAATTTTAATACCAAAATCTCAATTTACACAAAAATCCAAATACTACAAAATCGAATCGAATGTCTTGACACTCTTTCATCCGATCTCTTGCACGAAACCTAGAGATGGGGATGAAAGGGAGGTGAGCTCGGAAGCTCGTGGGTAACATATTTATAAACTGAATAATAAGCAAAAATCAATTTTCATAAACTTTTTTCCAAAAGGCTTAGTTTTCAAACTTTTCAAATTTCAAATATTTTTCTCAAACCCTTTTCAATTTTCCAAACTTTTCATATCAAATTTCTATAATTTCATGATTGAAAACCCTTTTTCTCATTTTTCAAAATTTCTCATAAACATGAATGCAATCACATCGGAGAAATTTCACGCATATAAACAAAATCAAAATCACATAACATAACAAAATGGTTTGGTTTGGTCCTAACAGACGTCTCGCACATTCCGCATAGCGGTCATCTGCAAAGTGAGCAGGGGAGTCCAAATCGGAACTCCTAAGCCACTGGGGCAGCCGGAGAAGGCTATCGAGGAGACAAGCAATCGACTCTATGGAGGGACCCGACCAAACCATACAATTCACATATTCATGCTTAAAACAAGCAGATTGCCCGAAGGCACTTTTCAAAATTTCACATTTTCATGTCGTGTCTTACTAGACACAGTTACATTCACTAAGCACATAATTTAATATGTCATGCTGCAAAAATACAAATTCACCAATCAATTTCTTACAAATTCACAATCATTTTATATAACAATCATATTCAATAACTCAATTAATCGTATATCATTCAAATGCATAAAAAAGAGTGCAAGTATTTTTTTTCAACCCACAATCAATATATATTAATGCATAAATAGCATGGTTCACATTTTTCAAAAATGCGAAAACACAATTTTCATAAATCTCGTATTCTCAAAATTTTCTACAATTTTCCCAAATCATTTTCAAACATTTTAACGTAAATCTTTGAATAATTATTTTCAAATCCTTTGAAAACATAATTTCAAAATATTATTCTTTTCTTGATTTTCAAAATCACATAATTTACTCATGATTCAAAATATAAATACATCACCCACCTCGAATTGACGCTAATACTTTGCCCAAAGCATCGAATCTCCAAATTTCTTCTTCTTTCCTCAACTTTAAAATTCCCTAAGCCATAATTATCCAAAATAAATATCATAATTCACTTATGATATTATCAAACTTTATGGCTACAGAATTATCAAACTTTATGGCTACAGAAAGCTCTTGACATAAACTACAAATTTCCAGAAGATAATTTTCTCAGATTCTCCCAAAATCAAAAAGTCAACTCTCAAGTCAAACAATTTTTCACTATTGATCCCCAAAGTCAAACTTTCTAAATTCTTCAAATTTTCACACTTTTTCTTTTTAATTCTTGCTATTTAACTTCATTTCAATCAACTCATCCACTTGAACTTTTATAAACCATACCAATCTCCACAATTATCAAATACATCAACATCTAATAATGCTTTTCTCATCAGTTTCATAAGTTTCCTTAAAGCATACATACAACATATATATATATATATATAACACTTATTTTATATCATTTCTTATTTCTCAATTCTACTTAAAAATCGGGGTCCAACATCAATTTCAACTTAGAAACCTTTGTGCATTTGGTCATGCATTTCAGACCTTTAGGTTTCATACACTACAAGGAAAATGTTTAATAGCAACGAAAAATTACCGACGGTATAAATACCGTTGGAAATACCGACCGAAATAGCGTTACCGTCGCCGAAAGTGGTTGTGCATTTAATTGTTTGCGACCAAAAATAATTCGGTCGGTGAATTTGGTTAAAATTCATACCGACGCCCATTTCGGTCGGTGAATGCGTCAGTGAATACGTCCAACACGCGTCCTTCAGTGAAAGAAAACGACGGCATTTTGGTTAAAACCAAAACGACGTCGTTTTGGTTTTAATTAAAACACGTCCGCAGCCTTCTTCTTCCTCCTGGCGCGACCTAACTCTCCTTTCTCTTCCTCCTACGACGCTCTCTTCCTCCTACGGCGCGGTTTCTTCCTCGTTCGTCTTCCTCCAAGGATGCCGCCGGTCGTTGGTCGCCGCTCGCCGGTCGCAGTCGTCGCTCCTCGTTCTCATCTCCGACAGGTTTGTTAGTTCTCCTCCCTCCCCTCTTTGTTTTCGTAGATCGCCTTTCGTGTATCTTTGTTGTGGTTTTATACCCATTGAAACTGAACGAAGCCTCCTGGTGTAGAATAAACTCCAGTCATTCCATTTGGACTAAAATTTCCGTCGACTGATATTTGAGTGGTAGCAGTTGGTAGAATCTACGGTACTCACTCATTTCATAAAATTGCTAATGATAATTTACATTGGAAATTATGGATTATACTGAATTGTTAATTATTGTAGATATTGTAGTGACATATATCTGACTTCAATTCATTATATTAGGACCATAATTATAATGTTGGTTGATTTGTTTAAAATTTTAGTAACTATTAAAGAGTTAGTGTAGTAATATGTAAATTTTATTTGTAATAAACATGTTTGGGGAGGAATTAATGTGCGAACACATAATTGCTTTCGCGATGATTTTCATTATTTTGTTACTTCTCATTCTTGAATGCACAAATACATATTTAATATATTTATAAGCAACCTACAATTTTATTTTTAAGTTCGGCATCAATTAGATAAGTTAATTCATCTTACATGGTATCTAAAGAAGTGAAAGCATTTGGAATATTTAATGTAAAATTAATACTTGAATTTAAATATATGATAAATTTGATTAAATCCCATGTTTTGTTAACTTTGAAATAAATTTAATGAATGTAATCATAATAATAATTTAATTTGGGGTAGTAATTAGAAACGAATCTGCAAGAAGATATTAATTTCAAGTAGTTGTCATTTTTTAAAGTTGAGTTCAATTTTAGTGGCAACTGAGACACTTTTCGAATGCAGGTATTAGTCTCTTGCACAAAGTATCATTTTGGTTTCAACTTTCAACTTTTTACTTAATTGTAAAGGAAAATGTGGAGGACTAAGGTGTAAAGTTCGAAAAAACTTATTTTAATACATTGTAAGACTGAATAACTTTTATTAATGGTAATGAAATAATATTTCCAAATTAGATTCCTTAATATTTTTATAGTTAATTTCCTATGATCTCACTTTAATTACTTGGTTAAAACACAATATGAAATGATTAAACATTTTTTCAATAATATCCATTGATAAATTCTATGGAAACCATATACACACACACTATATATTTAGAAAGTATTGGCTAGGATGAAGGGTTAAATGAGGCCCAATGTAGTTGTTTTGTATAAATTCAAGTCTTACATATTCATCAATTTTGATAACTCCTAAAACACACCTAAACTATTTCAAATTTTTAGTATGATGATTTAATTCAAACTAAATGATGAATTATTAATCATTTCTATTAATTAAGATCTAATAAAACTTATTTAATGAAAGTAATTGTTTAGCTGAACCTTGAATTGGCATAATATTGTTTCTTTTCCCCAAGTTGCTTCGATGTAGGATAACATTCAATGGAATCAAGAACTCTAATTATCTTAATGAATACGTATATATAAACAAAAATGAATAGTCTTAATTAAAATTAAGCAATTTGGATTAAAGATAATTTTGATTTCAAATTAGTTAAAATGGAAAATATATAGTATAATTAATATTAATATAATTTTAATTTCAAATAGTAAATATTTGAAAATAAATGGTATAATTAATCTTAACATAAACAAAAATAATATCATAAAATCTTGTAAACAAAAAAATGAAATAAAACTAGACTATAAATTACAAACATGTCTTTCAAATTTGGCATTTTCAAAGAAATATAGAAATAATTAGTACTCAAAATTAAGTGTTCACAATTATTGGCGAAAGACTTATAAAATTATCCTATGTTAGTTACTTTTACCTTAAGTGTATTTGTGAATTTCTAAATTTTCTACAATCCTAACATAGAAGAAAATGATCACAAAAGATATCAAACTTAGGCAGTACTTTTTATTCATTACTATTTTATGTCTTGTAACATAATTTCAATTAATCATAAGCTAAATTTTATTTCCTTTGTCAAATAATAATATTAGTTACCTTACAGTGATAATTTATTGGCTATAGTTGGACATTCATCTCTTCGAAGGTGTTATAAGACTAGTAAGGACATTAAATTTGCACTAAAATGCATCAAAGTCTTTACATAATAATTGAATTACCACAATTTTAACTCACCCATATTGAATCTCTTATGTTTAGGTTTTTTTAGATAAAAGTTTTAGTAAACATATGTGTTTGGACTAAATTAAAAAATGAACAGTGTTACAAAAAGAAATAATGCCCTAAGAAACAATTCAATTGCTAACTTTTGTTAGCGCTTACAATAGTGAAAAAGGAATAATGATCCAACTCTCTTTATATTGAAAATCTTTTATCCCCAAATGACTCATTTAAAGGCATTTGGAAACTTGATGGCCAAGAATATAATACTTATGGAAACTAAGACTATTAACTTGGTGCTAGACATCTCCAATCACTTGAAGCAAAACTTTAGTAGGTAGTTAACATCATTAATCACTAAGTTCACTAGTAAATAAAAGAGAACATGTTAAAAGTGAAGCTAAGACACCTCGCCCACTTTTTCATTCTTACTCATGTCCCCTACTTCTTTTATGCTTTTAACTCAATAACTTTTCACATCAACCATGATCTCTATAAAAGATGATAGTAAAGTTTGAAGTTAATATAAACATGGTCAAACGAATGGATTCCCATGACATAGTATATTTCCTACCACTATATTATCATAATTTATCCCTTTGTCCATCTAAGAATGGCTATGATTAGTTTGACTCACCATAGTTAAGCTGAACATTTGATTAAAAGATATCAATCATATCTAATTGAACCTTAAACCTTGCTTAATCCTATCTTAAGCAATATTCATTTTGCTTTCCAATTGAGCTATGAATGACACTATTGTTGGTTTTCATTGCAGCTTGATCATCTTCATCTGCAGTTACGTACTTCAGCAGCACTTCTCTGCATTTCGATTGAGGTCATTGCTTAACCACTTTTCTTTTGTTGTTATCTGCTCTTGATTCATGTGGGTGTACATGAACTTCCCATAGCATGTCCCTTAATCGTGTATTGATGAGTTGCATGATGTGAAAGTTGACAACATACATGTAGTATGGAGAGGTAATTTACGTTGTGATTACTGGTTGAGATAGAATTGTGTGTTAATTGCAGGGGGACCCTTATATCATAAGGGGGATGTCCAAATTATAGGGGAAGTACTGCCGAAATTTCAATAGGATCATTGTAGTACATGATGGTTAAATGAGAACATGAGCTCATTAGTTTTAACTTTTGATCTTATTTTGGAAGTGACTTACAATTATGAAAAATGATTTAGGATATTAGTTGATGGTTTAAGTTTGTGAGGATGATAAATGTCATGCATTGAGTATGACATGTTCCTGAAATTTCATTTGATGTCTTACACGCTATGATCTGACGATTGCAGTATGATATTTTTCCTCTAATATGCCATGATTAATGTTCCATAATGTTGTAAGTATTCCTCTATGATTAATATTCCTCTAATAATGTTGTAAGTATTCCTGAAAGAGTAACTAACATTCATGTCTTCTAATTAACATTCACCTTAACTTAAAAGGTGTAATAATCTAATTTTATTAACTTACCTTATTAAGTCATTTTGAAGGCTTTAAATTGTGTAAGTTAGTTTATGGTCCTTCATATGTAATTTGTATATAATTAACATTTACAACTTGAGTCGACATTTAATAGTGAAAACATATATGTAATTATTCCTAAAACTTAAATTAAAATATTAAAACTGTTAAGAGAATTAAAATTAAAACTTTGTACTGTTTCAAGTAAGAAACAACTCAATGGTGGTGACAAATTAGTTATTGATGATTATCTTTTGTTAATAATATATGATTAACCATATCATAAATCCAATTTGTTAAGAGTAACTAACAATCTTGTCTTCTAAATCTTGATTTACATTTACTTAACAAGGTTTAGTGATTCAATATTTGTTAACTTACCTTACCAAGTCATTATTATCATTTCAAAGTGTGTAATTTAGATTTTGGAGCACATTATGTCATTTCTATATAATTAATATTACAACTTGATTCATACATTCAATCTCATTTAATCAATTATCATTTTATCTTCTCTTTTCACAAGAGATATGCAATTACAAAGAAAATGAGTAGGGTGGTTGGTTTAAAGTTGACAATTCAATTTAATATTAACATTAAGTTACAGTATAGATCTCACTACATTGTGTGCTAAGATTTATTTTATGTTTTGATGTTTAGGATTAATTTATAAATGTTTTTTCAAAACAGTTAGACCACATTTGAATTTTTATAAATTTTTTAGAAGTGAATACATATCTTTAGTTATTCTTAAATCATAATGCAAAATATAAAAACTCTTAAAAGAATTGAAACACAAAACTTTCTAATGCGTTATAAGAGAAATGCTGTCGAAATTTCAGTAGGATCCTCGTCCTAGATGGTGCTTAAATTAGAACATGAGTGCGTTAGTGTAATTATGTGAGGATGATAAATGTTTAGCATTAAGTATGCTATGTCATGCCTTGCGTAAAATATTTCCAATGAAGGTTTGACAGATTGTATTGTAGGGTTTCATTGCAGCGCTATCATCTTCATCGCCCGTGTCTTTCTACATTGCCCGTTCTATCATCTTTCAGGAACATTTCTTCGCATTTCAATTTCGGTCAGTGGTTATTCTTTCGTTACTAAATTTATTGCCTGATTCATATTGAATATCCATTGAACATCACATTGTGGTCAACCACAATGTGATTACATATATGTCTACGATCATATATGTTGTGTTCACAGTATAAATATTTCAGTAGCTTAGCTCCGACATGAAACGTTAGAAACTGATGTTATAACACATGTCTGTTATGACTTGGTTTGTAGATATGTGCCTAACTTAGATGCATAACTTTGGATTTGATCTTGTAGAATAACAGTTCTCCAGTTATGAGTTCCAACGATAGATCTTGGATGTATAGACGTTTAACCAGCGATGGTTTCATTAATCCTGAATTTGTTGCAGGAGTTGATGCGTTCATTCATTATGCTTGTTCGCAACGTGCATATATGGATGGGCCAAAGATCAGATGTCCATGTAAAAAGTGCAAGCACAAATGTTTCTTGTTGATTGATGAAGTTCAGTTGCATTTGTTGAGAAAAGGGTTTGTTCCGAACTATTTTCAGTGGACCCGACATGGGGAACCCTTAGTTGCTAGCACTTCAAGTAGAATTGAAGAACCTACGTCTATGAACTTAAATGAGAATGACGTTGAGGATGGATATGGAAGACATTTTGGTGATGGGCCGGAAAACTCTTACAGGAAAATGGTGCACGATGGACTCGGTCATACATTTGAGGCAAATAGGGACAATGTTGACGAAGAACCTAACCAACAGGCAAAACAATTCTTCGACTTACTACAGTCAGCTGATCAAGAATTGTGGCCAAATTGTGAGACAATGACTCAGTTGTCATCAATCGCTCGCATATTGAACATAAAGAGTGAAGGTCATATTTCGGATCGCAGTTTTGATAAAATTCTTGAGTGGTACAACGAATCATTGCCAGCTGATCATACAATGGTTGATAGTTTTTACAACATGAAAAAACTTATTCGTGGTCTTGGGTTGCCCGTGAAAAAAATTGACTTTTGTCGATTGGGATGTATGTTGTATTGGGGAGACGATATTAACTTCAAACAGCGCAAATTTTGTGATCAACCTAGGTTTAAAGCCAGAACACGTTCTACGAAATAGAAATTAGTTCCTTGGAAGCGAATGTATTATTTTCCTCTCACTCCTAGGTTGCAAAGGCTTTACGCTTCTGGTGTGACTGCGTCTCATATGAGATGGCATGCTGAACACGAACAGGAAGATGGAGTAATGACTCATCCATCAGATGCATTGGCATGGAAACATTTTAATGACACGCATGTGGAATTTGCGGTTGACAGTCGAAATGTTCGGTTGGGTTTGTCAACAGATGGATTTCAACCATTTGGTCAATCTAGACAGCAATATTCTTCAAGGCCAATTATCATAACTCCTTATAATTTTCCTCCTTGGATGTGTATGAAAGCGGCATATATGTTCTTGACCGTGATTGTCCCAGGTCTAAAAAATTCGAAGCAAAAAATAGATGTGTTCTTACAACCATTGATATCTGAATTGCAACACCTTGAGAATATGGTGTTCAAACTTATGATGTATCTAAGAAACAGAATTTTATGCTGAGAGCAGCTTTGATGTGGACAATTAGTGACTTCCCAGCATTTGCCATGTTATCTGGATGGTCAACTGCTGGGACGTTGGCTTGTCCTTATTGTCGCAATGATTCTGATGCGTTTTATCTGCCTAATGGAGGGAAAATATGTTGGTTTGACAATCACAGGAAATTTCTACTTACAGATCATCCGTTTAGGCGCAATAAATATAAGTTTAGAAAAAATCGGACGGTTCACACCCCTCCGCCTCCGATAACATCCGGTGATGAGGTCTTGCAAGAAATTGAAGAATTAGGGTTGCTGATGTTGGATCACGTACGGACCGAGTATTCACAATACACTACGGAAAAAGACCATACAACAACATGATGTATAATCGAAAATACCAAAGATGTACGAAAATACCTTATTTTCGTGGATAGGTTGCTTCTTTTCAGATTCCAAGACACTGCAAAATGCGAATGCCCTCTACCGGTATCCACACGAGTATGCACGATCCGGGTTGCGGCTGTGGTGTGCTAGCACGTCCTGAAACTCCTTTCCGAATGCCGCACAATTTTCCTCTCTGATGACGACTAGGGTTTTGTCTCTACTACTTATGAGACTTAGCTTCTCTATAAATAGAGAAACCCTAATCCCATTGAGGCCCCCAATAAGTTTCGGCCCATTATATCTTATATATAATAAAAGCCTGACAACTTAATTCAATCTAGCCCAATAAATATATCTAAATATATTTATTCAATACCTAATAAATTAGGCCCAAGAGAATAAGCCCAGATCACATTACTCTTTACGTATGCGACCACAGAGGCTCATTTGATGTTGGCAATGGGCTTGATCACACTTCAAGGCCCATAAGTCATAAGCGGCCTCTAGCAAGACATTATGACTACTCAAATCAAATGAGGATCGATAATCCGATTTAAACTGTAACTATGGTTATAGGCTCAGTCCTTTTGTAACACGATATCAAGATTAATCACAAGGCATGGTACATGTCAACCTTTGATTAATCATAGTTTCTTGATCCCCAAGTTGACTGATTATAACAAATGCCATTGATGACTCTTCATCAATTCATTTGAGCACGGTCATGCATTTCTTCAGTCACACTTGTCAAGAGGCCCAAATGATATCTCTCTCATTTAAGAGAGGTACAAATCTCATCTATGTCATTCACATCCCTCCGCATGATTCATTTAGTGTCCAACATAAGACTATTTGTTATTCGGTTAAAAATAACTTAGTCTAATATCAAAACACTAAATTCCTCATGTAGGGAACCATGATGACTTCAGGTCAAAGGACTAAAGTCAAACCATATAAAGAATCACTAATGACATGAAACCATGTAGTATTCTTTATATGGGTCGGTCTAATATATGTTCTCTAACATATATCTATGTTTCGATTTGATATCTCATATCCATGATCAAGAAACGTGATCATCAATCAGAACACATACTAGTCTTAATTCATTATTGTTCCACCAATAATGATCGACCAGGGACAATCTAGAATAGTGTTATAATGCTTATGGTTTTACTATCAAGTCACATACTTGATGACATAAGTCTAATACTATTCATGGAATGTAGATCACATTACATATATGAAATACATGCATATATAAAGGAATACCTCATAATATAATATTAACAAGTCATAATGTTAATACATGAATCACAAATATCTATTGGCCTAGGGCACACTACTAACAATCTCCCACTTGCACTAGGCCTAATCGGTCAGATATCTAATACCAATAGACCTCGTATGACTCTCATGTTTAGGCTGTGGAAGAGGCTTAGTAAGTGGATCGGCAATGTTGTCATCTGTGCCCACTTTGCATATCTTCACGTCTCCTCTCCCAATGATTTCTCTAATCAGATGGAAATGTCTGAGTATGTGTTTGGATCTATGATGTGAGTTTGGTTCCTTGGCCTGTGCTATAGCCCCATTATTATCACAATAAAGGTCTATAGGACTTGCAATGCTAGGAACAACTCCAAGCTCAGTAATGAACTTCCTGATCCATACAACTTCCTTAGCTGCATCCGAGGCAACAATGTACTCGGCTTGGTTGTAGAATCGACAGCAGATGTCTTGCTTTGAACTTTTCCACTTCGCACCTCCATTCAAACAGAACACAAAACCTGATTGCGATCTAAAATCATCTATGTCAGACTGAAAACTAGCATCTGTGTAACCATTTACAACGAGCTCTCCTTCAAGTCCTCCATAGACTAGGAACATATCCTTAGTTCTTCTCAAGTACTTAAGGATATTCTTAACTGCTATCCAGTGACTCTCACCATAATTAGATTGGTATCTACTTGTTATGCTCAAAGAATATGAGACATCTGGTCGAGTACATAACATGGCATACATGATAGATCCAATTGCAGATGCATATGGAATCTTACTCATGCGCTCAATCTCTTTACCTGAAGTAGGACAATCCTTCTTAGAGAGCTTGATTCCATGTGACATAGGTAAGAATCCTCTCTTGGAATCTTGCATACTGAACCTTTTCAGTATCTTATCTATGTATGTACTCTGACTTAGGCCTATAAGCTTTCTTGATCTATCTCTATAGATCTTAATGCCTAAAACATAGGCAGCCTCACCTAAGTCTTTCATTGAGAAACATTTCCTTAACCAAATCTTGACACTCTGTAAGGTTGGAATATCGTTTCCAATGAGCAGTATGTCATCAACATATAAAGCTAAAAAGACAACAGCACTCCCACTAACCTTTTTGTAAACACAAGGTTCATCTTCATTCTTGATGAATCCAAACTCTTTGACAACTTCATCAAAACGAAGATTCCAGCTTATTGATGCTTGCTTCAATCCATAAATGGATCTTTGAAGCTTGCACACCTTTCCCGAATTCTTAGGATGGACAAAACCCTCAGGCTGTATCATATATACATCCTCAAGTAAGTTTCCATTAAGGAAAGCCGTTTTGACATCCATTTGCCATATCTCATAATCATAGTATTCAGTATGGCAATAAAATTCTAATGGATTTGATCATGACCATTTGGAGAAAATGTCTCATCATAATCAATTCCATGAACTTGTCGATAACCTTTAACAACAAGTCTTGCTTTATAAGTGTGCACAGTTCCATCCATGTCGAGTTTCTTTTTGAAAACCCACTTACATCCAATGGTCTTCAAGCCATCAGACAGATCAATCAAAGTCCAAACTTGATTGTCATACATGGATTGCATCTTTGCTTTCATGGCCTCTAACCATTTAGCAGATTCTGGACTTTCCATAGCTTCTTGATAGGTTGTGGGCTCATTATGATCGATGAGCATCACATTATCATCATCAGTAACGAGAAATCCATATCTCTCGGGCTCATGACGAATCCTATCTGATTTATGTATGCCTTGTGTTGTTGAAGGCTGCTCATCAACAGCTTGTGAGCTCACTTCAATCTCCTTTTTAGGCTCAATGTCATTTTGTGAAACTTGAATTTCTTCATGTTGTACTTTACTCCCACTGTTTCTGTAACATCTCGTTACTGTTAGCAAGGGCATTATGGTAATATTGGGTCAGACTGATAGGTTTCATTGCATTCACTGATTGAGCATGTTAGTGGCTTCTAATTATAGAGGAACAGGTTTATTGCATATGCACTTATTCATAGGTACATGCATTCATGGTTTTCCGGCATTTTAATTGTGAGTATGAATTGATTGGATTGTGAACTGGAAACTGACTGGATTATGATTGATTGAGAAATTAAGAGTAAGTGGGCTCGAATAACTGATTTAGATTTAGAATAGTCTAAGAGTGATTGGCTATTGATACTGGCTTATAGGAAAATTTTGGGAAATTCGGGAGAAAATGCCCGGAATGGAAATTTTGGAGTGACAGACCGACTGACCGTATAGTACCGAAAGAATTGTTTAATGGCAATGGAAAAATTAGAGTTATACTGTTAGGAAATAAAAATGTGGAGCCATTGAAATTTAGAGACTGAAATTTGAATTGATTTGGAGACCTATGTCTATAAATAGCTTAGGTTTTGAGATTTAGGGATTTTACCCTAAGGCTTAAACGTTTCTTCTCTTCCTCCTCCCACGGTATTCTTCGATTTCTTCCATAGGTGAGGATTCCTCGATCTTTTCTTATGGTTTCCTTCTCATTGTGCTAAGCTAACTTGTCATTGTGATTGATGAAGGTTGAGAAGGTTTGAGAGTGGATTAATCGTTGAGTTTGAAAGTTTTAGGGTTTACGGAGATTTGAGGGATTTGTGGAAGTTGATTTTCGATTGGTACGTATTTATGGCTTTAATGTTGTTATTAACGGTTTCTGATGCATTTATGGCATTTATTATGGTTGATTTGGGTAGTTGGAGTGTTTAATGGAGGTTTTAGAGAGAGATTGGATGGAAAATCGATCTGAGAAGACGGAGGCGCGACCGCACGTCGCGACGTCTGGCGCAGCCTCGCTGCGACGAGTAAATTAAGTGCTCGCTGTGACGAGCGCAGCGAGACGCCGCGGCGAGCGCCTGGATGTATGTCGCGACGAGCCTTCTGGCGCACGTCGCGACGAGCCGCATAGGAATTGTTCGTCGCGGCGAACGTCTTTGACGTCGCGGCGAACGAACTTCTTCACGTCGTGACGAGCGGCCGTAGGTCGCGACGAAGGGGCTTTTCTGATGGGTTGTATTTTAGTTTAATGGGCATAACTTATGGTATAGACCTCCGATTGAGGTGATTCTGGATTCATTATGAACTAAGAAAAGAGGTCTACAATTGAGGATAATTATGGAAGTTAGAATTTAATTGAAATGGTATTGATTCATAGAGAATAAGGTCAATTATGGTTCTTATAGTGACCTAAGTATTGAATTGAGACAATTGGAATTTTAATTGGGATTTTCAATAGAGGTTTCGACCCAATGAATAGGATATTGCTATAGGGAGTATGAATTGAGGAAATTGAACTGAATTCTTAGGAATGGATCAATTATTGTCGATAAATTGAATGACGAGTTAGAATTGGGCATAGGATATCAAATTGGGTTTTAGCGCCGGAAATCGTGAACATGCATTGTACATAATTTCATCGAGTCATATGCATCACTGAATTGTTAATTGAGCATCTAGTAATGGGACTGTATTTAAATGTTATAGAGGCGCCGTTGGATCGTCATTCCACGGACATTCTTTGGAACTTCGAGCGAGTTTCGGAGTAACAAAGTGAGTAACCTAGTTGGTTTCTCAAATTCTGATTGTCTAAATGCTCAATGTGAATTACTTGCCAACGTGAAATTGCATGATTACTGAAATGTACATGATCAAATGGTATGCTTTTACTGTATTGGATTGGACTCTTGCATGACACCGAGAAATGCAATCTTGGGCTTTTATAGCCATACACCGAATTATCGAACAACGCATCACATGCATAAATGCATGATCGGATAATGGATATGTGACCCAAGTTGCTATTATCATCGAAAAGAGCCTCGAGCTCGAACATCTTTATCTTGGCCGGACCTCAAGCCCGAGGGAGAAATCACACGCGTCCCTACTCAATCTTGACTTAGCACTTGGGCACAACATTTGAATAATCTGAAAAGAGTCTCATATGCATTGTATACATATGGTGATTGAATTCGCGACACTTCTTGAATTATGTGATGATATGAGAGATTGCAAATTCTTACATGCTCTCGTAAACTGCTGCATATCATGTGAATTGTGATATGATCATCGCAAATCGCTATAGGCTACTGCAAATCGTTATATACTAATTGTATCTTCTTGTGCGCAAGCGATCATAATCTGCGTAATGTATGATTTGAGTGAACCATCGATGATGGTTTCTCACTGAGTTCGCAAACTCACCCAAAATTGCAACCTATTTTTTGGGATCGATCGAGTAGATCCTAGCTCCGAGATAGTCTTTTCTGCCGTGCGAAGTCTTTGGCAAGAGAAGCGATGGCACTTTCGAATTGGTTAGCTGGGTTGGACTTTTGCAGATGACTTAGGATAGATGCTTGTATCAGTTTCCTTTTTTTTGTTTTGTTTAGGGGACTGATAGACTTGTCTATTCTGATATTAGATGACTGTATCAAGATTATTTTGGACTTTAAAATTGACTGATTTATGATATATTATGGTTTTAATTATTGCGATGCCATGTGGACTATTAGCGAAACTTTCTGGTAGTACACCTTTATCGTAGGATACGTGTTGGAGTGACCTTCGGGCGTCCCGATGTGTACCCTACGGTGAGGGGGCGCTACATTAGGTGGTATCAGAGCATGGTTTGGCATCTTTTGGGCATAGTGTATTTTAGGCTGGAATCACTGTAAGAATAGCAGAACTGATCGGAATTTCTTGTCTGTTTTAGGTCATTCGTCCTTGGAGATCGAGTTGAGTTACCAGCTGACCTGGAATCGGTAGGAGCTAGTAGGGAGTCTCCCGTGCCTCATTCAGAGGAGTTGCCTCCTCGAGTTCCTGTGAGACGGGAACGGAGATATGATAGACTGCGTAAGCAGGGGGCTGTTGATTTCTATGGCAGCACAGACCCTGCGGAGGTTGAGGGATGGTTAGAGAGGACCGAGCGAGTCCTCGATCAGATGGTTTGCGACCCTGAGGAGAGGTTTGATTATGCCGTCTCTTTCTTTCTGAGGGTTCGCATATCGATGGTGGAAGATCGTCCCGGCGGTACCACCGTGCCCCAGACATCGACATGGGATGATTTCCTGAGGGCCTTCAAGGACAATTACATGCCCAAGGTCTATCTGGAAATGAAGCTGCAGGAGTTCTTAGAGCTGAGACAGGGACGGTTGGCCGTGGCCGACTATGAGTGCTCAACGAAATGATGGTCTATGCTTCTACATTGGTTGCTCTTGAGGCCGACAGTGTCGGCGTTTTGAGGGCGGACTCAACTGGAGATTCGTACCTATTGGCGTGTCGACATGGGTAATTTCATTGAGTTGAGGGTGCGCGGTGAGGATAGAGCAGCATTCGAGACAACAGATGATGAGGCCGGTCGGGGACCAGGATTAAGAGATCTAGTGATAGCCAGGGCAGTACTGGCAGAGGGTACAGCAAGCATCAGAGTAGGCCCTTTAGGTCCGTAGGAGGGGCTAGACAGACTGGTCATAGGCATAGGGGCAGATTTGTACAGACTAGTAGTGGTGGCGGCAGTGCCAGGGTTTCAGGATAGTCTGTTCCTTTATGCGAGCATTGTGACAAGAGACACAGTGGATAGTGTCGATGGCTGTCTGGAGCCTGTTTGAGGTGTGGCTCGATGGACCACCTAGTAAGGAACTGCCCAAAGACTTTGGGAGCCAGCCATTATGACCGAAGATCGGCGATAATACCACAGTGCGGTAGAGCCGTGGAGGTGGATCAGGATGGAGAGGCCGAGGCCGAGGCTGAGGCTGAGCAGAGGGGTCCGCAGTGAGGTCAGAGGGACCGAGCAGACAGCAGTCTCAGGCCAGGGTCTATGCCATGACTCGACAGGAGGCCCAGGATTCCCCGGATATTGTTGCGGGTATGCTTCTGATTTCTGGTTTTGAAGCATATGCATTGTTGGATCCTGGATCCACTCATTTTTCATTGCACCACATTTAGCATGTAGACTGCATGGGGATAGGCAGAGGTTACAGTATGGGTTAGAGGTGAGTACACCTCTAGGTAGTACGACTGTATTGGGAGAGGTCTATTTAGGGTGTCTGGTTCAGATCGACCGAGCAGTTCTGAGTGCTGATCTGATCATTTTGCCTCTGAGGGAGATTGACGTGATATTGGGGATGGACTGGTTGACTGCGCATAGGGCTATTATGGACTGTTATACCAAGGAGGTTGTGCTGGAATCTCCTGGTCAGCCCAGATCTGTGTTTCGAGGAGTTAGTCAGGCAGTGCCTGTAAGGATGATATCCTTCTTGAGTGCCCTGAGGTTGATGCAGGGAGGTTGTGAGGCTTATTTGGCTCACGTAGTGGATTCCCGAGTCGAGCCGAGATTTCAGGATGTCCCGTAGTAAGGGAATTTCTGGATGTGTTTCCCGAGGAGTTACCGGGATTGCCTCCAGAGCGGGAGACAGAGTTTGAGATTGATCTCATTCCCGGTACTGCTCCTATATCGATACCTCCGTATAGGATGGCACCGGTGGAACTGAGAGAGCTTAAGGCTCAGTTGCAGGAGCTTCTGGACAAGGGGTTCATTAGACCGAGTGTTTCGCCATGGGGAGCTCCGGTACTGTTTGTGAAGAAGAAGGACGGGACGCTGAGACTGTGTATTGACTATAGGCAGTTGAATCGGGTGACAGTGAAGAATAAGTATCCACTGCCTAGGATTGACGATTTATTTGATCAGTTGCAGGGAGCTCAGGTGTTCACTAAATTGGATATGAGATCAGGTTATTACCAGTTGAGGATTTCAGAGGCTAATGTGCCTAAGAGTGCTTTCAGGAGTAGGTACGGGCATTTTGAATTCCTAGTGATGCCGTTTGGGTTGACTAATGCCCCGACAGCCTTTATGGCTTTGATGAATAGAGTTTTTCAGCCCTACCTGGATTAGTTTGTGATTATGTTTATTGATGATATACTGGTTTATTCGAGGAGCAGTCAGGAGCACGCTGAGCATCTGAGGATTGTCCTTCAGGTCATGAGAGAGAGGCAGTTGTTCGCCAAATTCGCTAAGTGCAAATTTTGGCTTGAGGAGATTGTATTTCTGGGACACGTGGTGTCCGGTGAGGGCATCCAGGTGGATCCTCACAAGATAGAGGCAGTTATGAGTTGGGAGATTCCGAGGAGTGTGCGAGTCGGAGTTTCCTAGATTGGCGGATATTACGGAGGTTCGCCGAGGGGTTTTCGTTGATCTCCGCCCCTTTGACGAAACTGTTGAGGAAGAATGTGCCGTTCAGATGGTCTGAGGAGTGCCAGAAGAGCTTTGAGAAGCTGAAACATCGGTTGACGACTACACCGGTGTTAGGCATTCCATCTGGGACTGGAGGCTTTGTGGTTTACAGTGATGCCTCGCATCAGGGATTGGGATGTGTATTGATGCAGCATGGGAGAGTTATAGCGTATGCCTCGAGACAGTTGAGGTCTCACGAGATGAATTATCCGGTACATGACTTGGAGTTGGCCATAGTTGTGTTTGCTCTCAAGATCTGTAGACATTATCTGTATAGGGAGACGTTCCAGATCTTCACTGATCATAAGAGTCTCAAATATCTATTGAGTCAGAGAGAGCTCAATCTGAGACAGAGGAGATGGATAGAGTTACTGAAGGACTATGACTGCACGATTGAGTATCATCCAGGGAAGGCCAATGTGGTGGCCGATGCACTGAGTAGGAGATCGCATGGGAGTGCAGCTCAGGTGCAGGTTTCGAGGTTACCTGGTCTGATTCAGTTGAGAGCCCTTAATGTACAGATGGATTTGGGTCAGGATGGAGCTCTGATTGCTACTCTGAGGCTGAGGCCGATGTTGCATGATAGATCCGGAGAGTTCGTGATCAAGACCAGTGTTAGTGAGACTGATTGAGAGGGTCCAGCTTGCATCGATTCGTAGTTTGAGTTGAGAGATGGGACTTTATGGATGGGACGACCGTGTGTGCGGATGTAGATGATTTGAGACGGGAGATCCTAGAGGAGGCACATGTAGCTGCCTATGCTATGCATCCTGGTACGACCAAGATGTATAATTCACTGAGACAGCATTTCTGGTGGCCTGGTATGAAGAGGCAAGTGGTAGAGTATGTTTCCCGATGTTTGATCTGTCAGCAGGTTAAGGCAGAGCATTAGGCTCCAGTAGAGAAGTTGCATTCGTTGCCCATTCTGGAGTGGAAATGGGAGCGAATTACTATGGATTTTGTGATGGGGTTGCCTAGGACACCGAGGCAGCGTGATGCTATCTGGGTCATAGTGGACCGATTGACTAAATCGGCTCACTTTTTGCCAGTGAGGGAGAGCAATACTCTCGATCAGTTGGCCCAGAAGTATGTAGCAGAGATTGTACGGTTGCATGGGGTTCCGTTGTCGATAGTCTCGACATGGGATCCTGTGTTCACTTCAAGGTTCGAAGAGCCTCTGATCGCTATGGGTACTCGATTGAATTTCAAGATCGCATTTCATCCTCGCATGATGGGCGAGTGAGAGGACGATTAAGACCGCTGAGGACATGCTTGAGCGTGTGTATTGGAGTTCGAGAGGAGCATGGGATCGATTTGGCAATCGGTCGAGTTTGCATATAATAACCAAAGATGTCGAGTAGTATTGGGATGTCACCGTATGAGGCCTTGTATGGGAGGCCGTGTCGATCGCCACTGTATTGGGATGAAGAGGGTATGAGATCGATTGAGGGTCCCGAGCTGATTCAGGATACAGTGGATAAGGTACAGTTGATCCGAAATCGCATCAAGGCGGCTCAGGACAGACAGAAGAGCTATGTGGATCAGCATCGGCGAGAGATAGAGTATAGTGTAGGAGACAGAGTGTTTCTCCCGGTGTCTCCTTGGAAAGGAGTACTGAGGTTTGGCCGTAAGGGCAAGTTGAGCCCTCGGTATATCGGTCCATATGAGATCCTTGAGAGGATAGGACCGTTGGCTTATAGATTGGCGTTACCGAGTGAGATGTCCCAGATGCATGACGTGTTTCATGTTAGTATGCTCCGACGGCACTGCCCGACCCGACGCATGTGATTCTGGCTCAGGAGATTGAGATAGCCAGTGATTTGAGTTATGTGGAGGAGCCGGTGCAGATTATAGGATCACGGGTCAAGCAGCTGAGGAATAGGGTGATTCCATTGGTGAAAGTCCTTTGGAAGAACCACTATTCTGAGGAAGCTACATGAGAGACTGAGGAGCATATGAGGAAACAGTATCTTCATTTATTCGATCGGACAGGTATTAAATTTCGAGGACAAAATTTTTATTAGGAGGGGTGAATTGTAACATCCCGTTACTGTTAGCAAGGGCATTATGGTAATATTGGGTCAGACTGATAGGTTTCATTGCATTCACTGATTGAGCATGTTACTGGCTTCTAATTATAGAGGAACAGGTTTATTGCATATGCACTTATTCATAGGTACATGCAATCATGGTTTTCCGGCATTTTAATTGTGAGTATGAATTGATTGGATTGTGAACTGGAAACTGACTGGATTATGATTGATTGAGAAATTAAGAGTAAGTGGGCTCGAATAACTGATTTAGATTTAGAATAGTCTAAGAGTGATTGGCTATTAATACTGGCTTATAGGAAATTTTCAGGAAATTCGGAAGAAAATGCCCGGACCGGAAATTTTGGAGTGACAGACCGACTGACCGTATAGTACCGAAAGAATTGTTTAATGGCAATGGAAAAATTAGAGTTATACTGTTAGGAAATAAAAATGTGGAACCATTGAAATTTAGAGACTGAAATTTGAACTGATTTGGAGACCTATGTCTATAAATAGCTTAGGTTTTGAGATTTAGGGATTTTACCCTAAGGCTTAAACGTTTCTTCTCTTCCTCCTCCCACGGTATTCTTCGATTTCTTCCATAGGTGAGGATTCCTCGATCTTTTCTTAAGGTTTCCTTCTCATTGTGCTAAGCTAACTTGTCATTGTGATTGATGAAGGTTAAGAAGGTTTGAGAGTGGATTAATCGTTGAGTTTGAAAGTTTTAGGGTTTACGGAGATTTGAGGGATTTATGGAAGTTGATTTTCGATTGGTAAGTATTTATGGCTTTAATGTTGTTATTAACGATTTTTTATGCATTTATGGCATTTATTATGGTTGATTTGGGTAGTTGGAGTGTTTAATGGAGGTTTTAGAGAGAGATTGGATGGAAAATCGATCTGAGAAGACGGAGGCGCGACCGCACGTCGCGACGTCTGGCGCAGCCTCGCTGCGACGAGTAAATTAAGTGCTCGCCGTGACGAGCGCAGCGAGACGCCGCGGCGAGCGCCTGGATGTACTTCGCGACGAGCCTTCTGGCTCACGTCGCGATGCGCCGCATAGGAATTGTTCGTCACGGCGAACGTCTTTGACGTCGCGGCGAACGAACTTCTTCACGTCGCGACGAGCGGCCGTAGGTCGCGGCGAAGGGGCTTTTCTGATGGGTTGTATTTTAGTTTAATGGGCATAACTTATGGTATAGACCTCCGATTGAGGTGATTCTAGATTCATTATGAACTAGGGAAAGAGGTCTACAATTGAGGATAATTATGGAAGTTAGAATTTAATTGAAATGGTATTGATTCATAGAGAATAAGGTCAATTATGGTTCTTATAGTGACCTAAGTATTGAATTGAGACAATTGGAATTTTAATTGGGATTTTTAATAGAGGTTTCGACCCAATGAATAGGAAATTGCTATAGGGAGTATGAATTGAGGAAATTGAACTGAATTCTTAGGAATGGATCAATTATTGTCGATAAATTAAATGACGAGTTATAATTGGGCATAGGATATCAAATTGGGTTTTAGCGCCGGAAATCGTGAACATGCATTGTACATAATTTCATCGAGACATATGCATCACTGAATTGTTAATTGAGCATCTAGTAATGAGACTGTATTTAAATGTTATAGAGGCGCCGTTGGATCGTCATTCCACGGACATTGCTGGAACTTCCAGGCAGTAGCTCGGAAGTAACAAGTGAGTAACCTAGTTGGTTTCTCAAATTCCTGATTGTCTAAATGCTCAATGTGAATTACTTGCCAACGTGAAATTGCATGATTACTGAAATGTACATGATCAAATGGCATGCTTTTACTGTATTGGATTGGACTACTGCATGACACTGAGAAATGCAATACTGGGCTTTTATAGCCATACACTGAATTACTGAACACTGCATCACATGCATAAATGCATGATCAGATAATGGATATGTGACCCAAGTTACTATTATCACTGAAAAGAGCCTCGAGCTTGAACACTGTACTGACCGAGCCTCGAGTCCGAGGGGAGAAATCCCTGACGCGTCCCCTACTGAATACTGACTGAGCACTTAGGCACAACACTGAATAACTTGAAAAGAGTCTCATATGCATTGTATACATATGATTGATTGAATTGCGACACTTACTGAATTATGTGATGATATGAGAGATTACAAATTCTTACATGCTACTGTAGACTGTTGCATAATACTGTGAATTGTGATATGATACTGCAAACTGTTATAGGCTACTGCAAATCGTTATATACTAATTGTATCTTACTGTGCCGTGCTGTACGCAATCTGTGTAATGCATGATTTGAGTGAACCATCGATGATGGTTTCTCACTGAGTTCGCAAACTCACCCAAAATTGCAACCTATGTTTTTCAGGACTGATAGAGTAGATCCCTAGCTCCGGAGATAGTCTTTTCCTGCCGTGCGAGCGTGCTGGCCAGAGAAGCGATGGCACTCAGGTCGGTCAGCTGGATTGGAATTTTGCATATGACTTAGGATAGATGCTTGTATCAGTTTCCTTTTTTTGGTTTTGTTTAGGGGACTGATAGACTTGTCTATTCTGATATTGGATGACTGTATCAAGATTATTTTGGACTTTAAAATTGACTGATTTATGATATATTATGGTTTTAATTATTGCGATGCCATGTGGACTATTAGCGAAACTTTCTGGTAGTGCACCTTTATCGTAGGATACGTGTCGGAGTGACCTTCGGGCGTCCCGATGTGTACCCTACGGTGAGGGGGCGCTACAGTTTCCTTTGGAAACAAATTCCTTCTCTAATAAAAAAAATCATTTCGAGCAACAAACACTTTGTTCTCTGCTGGGATGTAAAAGTAATATCCTTTAGTTTCCTTAGGATATCCTACAAAATAACAATTTTCAGATTTGGGTGCCAACTTGTCAGCAATTGGACGCTTCACATAAGCCTCACAACCCCAAATCTTTAGAAAAGATAAATTGGGACGCTTCCCAGTCCATATCTCATAAGGTGTCTTTTCTACAGCCTTTGAAGGAATACGGTTCAATATGAATGTTGCTGTTTCTAAAGCATAGCCCCAGAAATATTTTGGAAGATCAGTTTGACTTATCATTGATCGAACCATATCTAATAGAGTTCGATTTCTCCTTTCAGAAACACCATTCCATTGAGGAGTTCCTGGAGGAGTCAATTGTGAAACGATTCCACAATCCTTAAGATAATCATCAAACTCTTGGCATAAGTATTCACTTCCTCGATCAGATCGAAGGGTTTTAATCGTTTTGCCAAGCTGATTTTGTACTTCATTCTTATATTCTTTGAACTTTTCAAAAGATTCAAATTTGTGCTTCATTAAATAGACATACCCATATCTACTGAAGTCATCTGAAAAAGTAATGAAATACAAATAACCTCCTCTCACTGAAATGCTAAAAGGACCACATACATCGGTATGTATATGGCCCAATAGCTCATTGGCCCTTTCCCCTTTACCTGTGAAGGGGGCCTTTGTCATCTTACCCAGTAAACAAGAATCACATGTCTCAAAAGATTCAAAAGAATCAATGAATCCATCTTGATGGAGTTTTGAAATGCGTTTTTCATTTACATGACCTAAGCGAAAATGCCAGAGATAGGTTGGGTTCAAATCGTTGGATTTGAACTTCTTGGTATTTATGTTATAGATGGGCTCATTTGTAACAAACTCAGTGTCTAAAGTATAAATGCCATTTAATTGACGCGCAATGCCATATAAAATGTCATTCTTATAAATGGAAATACTTCTATTCTCAATAGAAAATTTAAATCCATCATTCTCTAAACAAGTAAAAGAAATAATGTTCCTACTCATAGTAGGTACATAATAACAATTCTTGAGTTCCAAAATGAGCCCAGTAGGCAAAATAAGATCATAAGTCCCCACGGATAAAGCAACAACTCTTGCTCCATTTCCCACACACAGGTCGATCTCACCAGATATCAATCTTCTAGTCCTTCTTAGACTCTGCACATTAGTACAAATGTGAGTTGCAGCTCTGGTATCTAATACCCAAGATGCAGAAGGAGTAAAATTGATTTCTATAACAAACATACCTGAAGAAGTAGTCGACTATTCTTCTTCTCTTTCAACTCTTCCAAATAGAGTTTGCGCCCTTTTCCAATGACCGTGTTCATTGTAATGAAAGCAAACTCCCTCCTCGGGTGCCTTAGTCTTACCTTTAGGCTTGGGCTTGGACTTGGACTTGGGTACTTTACCTTTGTCCTTTGTTATGCCCTTCTTCTTGAAAGCTTTTCCTTTTGAACCACAAGAACTTCATTGGTGGTCTTAACCTTTCCCTTTAAGTTCTCTTGAAAGATTTTCAAAGATCCCATGCAATTCGTCAATGGACTTCTCCATATTATACATGTTGTAGTTAAGAATGAACTGATCATATTCATCACCAAAGATGCTAGAATAAGATCGCCCAATTTTGACTAACAGGTGCACCTAATTTCTCAAGATGATGAATGTAACTCTTAATCTTGAGAATATGAACACTCACGGGTGTGCCAGGAGTCATCTTGCATGAATTCAATGCCTTAGTGGTTCTAAACCTCTCTTGGCGTGCTTGCTCTTGAAACATAGCTTTCAGTTGAGCAAGCATGTCATAGGTGTAACATCCCGTTACTGTTAGCAAGGGTATTTTGGTAATTCTGGGTTAGACTGATAGGTTTCATTGCATTCACTGACTGAGCATGTTACTGGTCTCTAATTATAGAGGAACTTTTTTCTTGCATATGCATTTATTCATAGGTACATGCATTCATGATTTTCTGGCATTTTAAGTGGAAGTATGAACTGATTGAATTGTGGTATTGACCGACCGATCGGATTGTAATTGACCGAGAAATTAAGAGTAAGTGAGCTCGAATGACGGATTTAGAATAGTTTAAGAGTGATTGGTAATTGATAGTGGTTTATAGGAAATTTTCGAAATTCGTGAGAAAATACCCGACCGGAAATTTTGGAGTGACAGGTCGATTATCAGATAATCTCGAAAGAATTGTCCAATGGCTAAGGAAATATTAGGGTTATATCGTCGAAATTTAAATGTTGAGCCATTGAAATTTAGAGACTGAAATTTGACCGAGTTGGAGACCTTTGTCTATAAATAGATAGGTTTGAAAGAAATTGGGAAAAATTGGTCTAAGGCATTTCGTTTCTTCTTCTTCCCCTCTACGGTGATCTTCAATTTCTCCCAACGGTGAGATCCTTCGATTTTTCCTTGTGGTTTTCTCCTCATTGTGTAAGGCTAACTTGTTTATTGTGATTGATGAAGGATTGAGAAGCTATAGAGTGGATCATCGTTGATTTTGAAAGATTCTAGGGTTTACGGTGATTTGTGGCTTTGATCTGCGATTGGAAAGTTGTTAAGGCTTTATTGTTGTTATTAGTAGTTGTTTCTAGCAGTTATGGCATTTATTGGGATGGATTGAGTAGTTAGAGTGTTAATGGAGGTTTTAAATAGATTAATGGCGAAATCGATCGGAGAAGAAGGTGGCGTCATCGTCGCGACGCTCGTCTGGCGTGCCTTCGCCACATGCGAATAAATTTAGTGTTCGTCATGACGGCGCTGGATACGGTCGCGACAAGCGGGAAGAAGGGCGCCCGCGACGAAGTGTTTCACGCCACGCGCGAAGCGATTCGTATGCGCCATGCGGCGGCGCAAGGTCGCAAGTAGGGCATTTATGATTGGATTGATTTTAGATTATCACTAAACTTTTGGTATAGAACTTTGATCGAGGTGATTCTAGATTTGTTACGGACTAGGAAAGAGGTCTACAATTGAGGATAATTATAGGAATTAGAATTGATTTAAGTGACATTGATTTATAGAGAATAAAGTCGATTATGGTTCATAGTGTGACCTAAATATTGAATTGAGACAATTGAGTTTTAATTGGGATTCTCAATAGAGGTTTTGACCCAATGGATAGGAAATTGCTTTAGGAAATATGAATTGAGGAAATTGAACCAATTTTAGGATTGGATCCATTATTGTCTATCAATTGAGCGAAGAGTTAGAATGGGACTTAAGAGTTCAAAATTGGGTTCTAGCTACGGAAAATCGTGAACATCGTTGTATATAATTTCACCGAGACATATGCATTATCGAACTATTTAATTGAGCATCTAATAATGGGACCGATTTTATCATATAGAGGCGCCGTTGGATCGTCATTCCACGGACATTCTTTGGAACTTCCAGCAAGAGTTTCGGAAGTTACTGTGAGTAACCTAGTTGGTTTCTCAAATTTCGATCGCTTAATTGCTCAACGTGAATTTACTTGCCAAATGTGAAATCAGATGATTAATGAAATATACATGATCGGATGGTATGCCTCATCTTGTATTGGATCGTGAAATTGCATGATTACTGAAATGTACGTGATCAAATGACATATTTCTATCAGATTGATCGATTATCAGATCGGGTCAATTATCAGATATTATCGAGAATCACAATATCGGGCTTTTATACCATACATCGAATTATCAACATCGCATTGCATGCATAAATGCATGATCGATAATGGACATGTGACCCAAGTGCTATTATCACCGAAAAGAGCCTCGAGTTCAACATCGCATCGATCGCCACGAGCCCGAGGGAGAAATCCCCGACGCTGCCTCCCATCAACACCGATCGAGCACTTGGGCACACTTCAATAACTGGAAAGAGTCTCATATGCATTATATACATGACCATTGAATTGCCAAATTGTGTGACGATTCTCGAATTGCGTGATGCCATGATTTATCAGAAATTGTGATGTGAACTGCTTTATGCTATTGTAAATTGTTACTAATATCAGAACCGTTATAGATCATCGTGAAATTGTTATATAATACCGTTAATCGAATATTACCGTGCCGTCAGCACGCAATTTATGTAATGCATGATTTGAGTGAACCATCGATGATGGTTTCTCACCGAGTTCGCAAACTCACCCTAAAATTGCATCTAATTTTTAGGATCGATAGAGTAGACCCCTAGCTCCGAGATAGCCTTTTCCTACCGTCTTGCGTCTAGCGGAGAAGCGATGGCACATGTGCTCGGTCACCGGGTTGGATTTTGAGGATGACTTAGGATAGATGCTTGTACGCTTCTTTTTGGTTTTGTTCAGGGGACTGATAGACTTGTCTATTCTGTTATTGGATGACTGTATGTGATTGATATTATGATTTTAAAATTTAGTGGTTTCTGATATCGTGTTGTGTTATGGTTTTAAATTATTGCGATGCCATGTGGATTATTAAGGGAAATGTTCTGGTGGTGCACCTTTATCGTGGGATACGTATCGGAGTGACCTTTGAGTTTTCCGATGTGTACCCTACGGTGAGGGGGCGCTACAATAGGCTTCTATTTTCTCTAAATCCTTCTGAAGGTCAGAGATCATGGCGCCTAACATAAGGCATGACACACCCGTAGAGTCATTGATATGCTTCATGTAAGCATTCTTTTGAGCCTTAGGTGCATTTGCTGGTGGTTCCTCAGGGATGGGCTCTTCTAAGACATAAAGCTTTTTTTCTTGTTTGAGAACAATTCTCAAGTTCCTATACCAATCTAGGAAATTTGTTCCATTAAGCTTTTCTTTCTCTAGGATAGATCGCATAAAAAGGTTTGTGGATGGAGTAGCCATATTCTACAAAAATTATGCAACAAGGGTCAACATTCTTATTATTATGAGGTATTAGCTCCCACTCAAATAAATAACCCTCAATTGAAAAATGGGAGAAACAAGATCCATATTTCACTAAGTCCTAAGAAAGCTTTGGCTTAACACTCAAGACTTAGTTATTTAGGTAGAAAACTCTTTTCAATTACATCACATGTAATTCTTGATGGGCTTATGTTAAAATACATCTTATGTTCTGCATGTATGTAAAAAACCCAATCTTATGCCCTAAGCCCAAAACCGTTTTGATAGCTTAGTTAATTTTAACCATACTTTACCTATAAATAGTACCATTATTCAAATGTCTTCCCTAGATGATCCCCACATGCCTTGCTTTGGCAAAAACCCACATAAGGATAAGCTAGAGATAAACATTGGTAAAGATTTATGGAAGGCATATAAACTTAAAATTATGAAGAGGGTCGTTCTTAGTACATTATGAAGGCTACTAATCCTATTAGTAAGGGTGTTTGTACTATGCTATTTCTAATCCTATACCACAACATACTTGAGTATATATATATTAGAAGTATAGAATAGTAACTTACACATGAATATAAATATTCAAAAAATATAAATAAACACATGTAACATCACCCATAATGTATAACACATAACAAACAAACAAGCATAGGGGAAACTGCCCCTTGCTGGGCTTGTCAGTCGAATGGAAGAGATGATAGTCGACTGGTCGACTGGAAGAGATGATAGTCGACTGGTCGACTTGTGCCAGTCGACTGAAAGAGATGATAGTCGACTGAAACCAATGTTAGTTGACTGGAACAAACGTCTTTGCTGAAACACTTCCGTTCAGTCGACTGGAACGCTTTTAGTCGACTGGACGAGATGATAGTCGACTGGTCAACTTGTACTAGTCGGCTAAAACCAATATTAGTCGACTGGAACGAACGTTTTACTGAAACGCCATCTTAGCTCCAATCACCGATTTGAACGCTTTAGTCGATTGAAGAGATGATAGTTGACTGGAGTATCCTTGTCCAATATGAATACTTGCGGTCTCCCATTCCAGATCCATGTCTTATATGGTGGAAACCCTAGCAGCTACCACCTGTCGGTCAAACCCTTCATGCTTGTCATATATTCTCATCAGTACCAAGATAATCAACAGATCCGAAAAGAACATGCATGAAATAAAAACACTTTCGTATCACGCAACCAAAAACTGTGACCACATGTAATCCAAACATGCATATTTTCGATTATACATAAGCCAAAATCGTGAACACATGTAATCAAAAACACGTATATTAACGATTATACAGAAGAACCTGGCTCTGATACCACTGTTGGATCACGTACGGTCCGAGTATTCATAATACACTACGGAAAAAGACCATACAACAACATGATGTATAATCAAAAATACCAAAGATGTACTAAAATACCTTATTTTCGTGGATAGGTTGCTTCTTTTCATATTCCAAGACACTGCAAAACGCGAATGCCCTCTACCGGTATCTACACGAGTATGCACGATCCGGGTTGCGGCTGTGGTGTGCTAGCACGTCCTGAAACTCCTTTCCGAACGCCGTACAATTTTCCTCTCCGATGACGACTAGGGTTTTGTCAAACCATATAAAGAATCACTAATGACATGAAACCATGTAGTATTCTTTATGTGGGTCGGTCCAATATATGTTCTCTAACATATATCTATGTTTTTGATTTGATATCTCATATCCATGATCAGTAAAACGTGATCATCAATCAGAACACATACTAGTCTTAATTCATTATTGTTCCACCAACAATGATCGACCAGGGACAATCTAGAATAGTGTTATAACGCTTATGGTTTTACTATCAAGTCACATACTTGATGACATAAGTCTAATACTATTCATGGAATGTAAATTACATTACATATACGAAATACATGCATATATAAAGGAATACCTCATAATATATTATTAACAAGTCATAATGTTAATACATGAATCATAAATATTCATTGGCCTAGGGCACACTACTAACAGCTGAAAGTGACAGAATTAGAGGCCGATGATGTTAATTCAACCATTAGTCAGAACTTTGGTTGGCGGAAACGAAGCATTTTTTGGGATTTGCCATATTGGAAAACGAATTTGATTCGTCATAATCTAGATGTGATGCACATTGTGTTGGGCCCCAAATTGTTTTTCTTGATGTTACTAAGTATGAATTTAATTGATTTATGATTTATGGCATAGTTTGATTTTATTGGAGATGTTAATGAAAAATTTGAATTATTTGAGATTAGTATGGAATAAGTGTTTGAAAGAGTAGAAATGTTGAGGGCAAAATGGTCATGGCACTTGAGTTATGATGTTTAAGGCTAAGCAAAGGAGGGCATTTGAGTCTTTGTATTTTCATTAGGTTTAAGGAGTTAAAGGAAAAGAGAGAAGAAAAGAAAAAAGAGAAAAGAAGAAGAGAAGAGCATCGTAGGAGAGGAAGAAGAGGGAGAAGAAGAGGAAAGCTCCAGTTGTAGATTTCGAAGGTTTAGAAGCATTCTTCAGGTTTGTTTCACTCTTCTACTCTTGTTTAGGTTGAATCAAACCCTAGTTTTGCTTGGATTGAGTAGAAATCGATGGAGTTAGGGTTTATGGGAAAGATTTATAGATTTTCATGGGTTGTTGTTTTGTTAATGTTTTTGGTGTTAGAATGAGTTTAGAATGGAAGTATGGAACTTGATTTATGGGTTAGATGTGTTGTAGTTGAGAAAGGAAAGGTTTTAAGGTTGATAATGGCAGAAACTGGGTTCGGGAGACGAAGCTCCCGTCCGCACGTCGAGACGTGTGTGAGGCCGCACGCCGCTGCGTACAGAAGGCCACACGTCGTGACATGCCAAGCCGCACGCCGCGACGTGCGATAGAGGGTCGCACGCCGCGACGTGCCAGGCCGCTTGTCGTGACGTGCCAGGCCAGTTTTCCAGCGCAGATAGTTTTTAGTGTTTTGATCATATCTTTTGCTACAGAATTCCTTTTGAGGTTATTTTTGAGGCGTTGTAAACTAGAGACATAGAGCTACAAGTCTTGTGAAGTGATGAAGTTCTAAATCAGTTTCTAAGGATATGAAATTTTGGATGGAAGTTAAGAATGAAATTATTGTTTCAGCAAAAGTTATTGAATGAGATTTTGGTTCTTATTTTAGGAGATCAAGTGAGGCAAGAGGATCAAGAGGCTCAAGAGGAAACTAATTCTTAGGCAGGAACAAGTAAGGAAATCAGGTGGGTTCATGTTTATAATAGAGTATATAAGTACTCATTGTTTTGTTCAAATCAAGAAAGAATTAATGCATTGAAATTGCATCATCACGACTGCATTATATACGATTAGGAATGATTATATGTTGTTACATGATTTGCATTCATGAATTATGAAAAGAATTCCAAAAAGGGAGTTTTTCTCCTTTCAAGAATACAAGTACATGAATTCAAGTTTTTATGAAATACATGACAAGCAAGATTACAAACAAGTTTACAAGCAAGTGCCAGTTTGGCAAACAAGATTACAAGAACATGAATAATGCATGTTTATGTGGGTTTGCGGTGTCCCTCACGAATATTCAAGTGCACATTGACTCACAAAAAGGCTTCTCCCGCCTACCCGACTGTGGCACAGGGTTTCTCACAAGGATTCCCTCACGAAACTACATCTACACATCAACATTTCGATGGCATGTGTAATACGTCACGAACCAGGGACAACCCAAACCATTATGTCATGTTATGTGTTATGATTTGTTATGTGTCATGCATCATGAATTGTTCAAGAATCAAGCATTTTTCAAGACAATGACATATACATGATCAATGACTATGATTTCAACAAGTACCACGGCAATGAGATATTTTTGAAAACTTTTTCTTATTACTATATTATAAATATGTTCCCACAAGCTTTATAGCTCACCCCCTCTAATCTCCCCCATTCAGGTGACGAGCAGGAGATCGAGTGAGTTACGAGTACGGCGACACTCCATTTTGTCATGTTTATTTTTAAACTTTAGTTTCATTTCAAGTACTACCGGTTCAAGAGTATTTTGTATTTTATGCTCTTAAACTCAAAGTTGTAATTTGGTTTGAGATGTTCTTAAAGCTTTAGTAAAACTCATCTTTTTGATAACGACTTATGGATATGTTTGTTTTAAAGCATGAAAGTAAGTTTTGAGACTGTTCACGATGGGTCCATTGAACTTCCGATGGTCTCCTTTCTTAATCGTTAAATTGATTTGTTTAGCCTTGTTTATTAAATCACATGAAAGCAGGTTTCAAGTTTGTTTCCAGCAGGCCCATTAATCTTCCGCGGGTCTTTTTCCTTACATGTATCATTAGCACGTTTCACGCCACGCTCTCATGTCCGATGTTGGGTTCCGGCAGCGGGGTCCAACACATTGAGAAAAATATCTTTGATAACTTGTTCAATACCATAATGAACATTGAAGGGAGGACAAAAGACAATGCAAAATCACGAGCTGATTTGTAACTTTTTGCAAAAGAAATGAGTTACATAAAGATCTTCGCATGTAAATACCCAAAAGCATGTTACACTTTGGACAGAGATGAAGGAGGTTATATGTGAATGGTTGAAAAGTGTTAAGTTTCGATGGATATGTTTCAAACTTGGCTAGGTGTGTGGATCTAAGAAAGTACAAATTATTTGGGATGAAAAGTCATGATTCTCATGTATTTATGCAAAGGCTTATCCCAATTGCATTCTGAGAGTTGTTATCTTCTAAGGTAAGGAAGCTATAACAGAGTTAAGTTTGTTTTTAAAAGCTTAACCTCGCTTGAAATCAACATTGGTGAGATGGAAAACTAGAACATGTAATTCCGTAATTTTGTGTAAATTAGAAGGCATTTTCCTCCTAGCTTCTTTTGATCAGATGGAGCATCTACTGTGCATTTAGCACACGAGGCAAAACTTATCGGTCCAGTTCAATATCGATGGATGTATCCATTTGAGCGGTAAGTAGATAAATATTACTTACCGTGTTCCAGTTACAAGCTTTGTCAAATGTGTTCTAATAAGTATTTTGGTTCCTGTAGGTATTTGCATCACTTAAAAAATGTTAAAACAAAGCTAGAGTTGAAGGTTCCATATGTAATGCCTATTTAGTGGAGGAAGCGAGTACGTTTTGTGGGTATTATTTTGAGCCGCATGTGAACACAAGAGCAAGAAAAGTTCCTCGTAATGACGATGGTGGACGAACAATTCATGCTGATGGAAACTTGTCCATCTTTTCATATTCTGGACGAACATCTGGGCGTGCGACAAGAAGAATGTTAACTGAGGAAGAGATCGAGGCTGCACATGGTTATATTGTATTGAACTGTGAAGAGCTTTTGCCTTTCGTGCAGTAAGTTGCACATGAATATTTCAGTATTTACCTTTGTGTCATCTTCATCCCTAAAAATAGTCATTATGTATTTAGATTGTACGAGACATTATTACGGGAGATAATGTCGGGTATGACCAAAGATGATTTAAATAAAGAAGGTGGGAAACACTTCCCTCGATGGTTTGAGAGATATGTAAGTTCTCACTTACAATGCATCTTCATTATAATTTGAAGTTATATTTTACTTTTTTCATGAAACTAAATTCTTTGCGATGCTAATTTTTTTTTTTAGGCTTTAGACAATCCAATCGAGAACAAGATGATTGCTGATATTGCAAAGGGACCTCTACGAACTGTTAAATCATATCCGGTGTATTTCATTAATAGGTACAAATATCATACAGAATGTCATGGACATAACATGTCAACAATAAACAGTGGGGTTTCAATACAGGGAGAAACGATGGATTACTATGGAAAAATTATAGAAATACTGGAAGTTGAATACCCTGTTGTGCCAGTCAAGCGATGTGTGATATTTAAACGTGAATGGTATGACCCGACACCAAATGTTGGAGTAAAGGTGCATACACAATACAATTTAGTTGAAATCAATAACCGAAGAAGATTGCGTCAATTTGAACCTTTTGTCTTGGCTGTGCAAGCTAAGCAGGTTTGTTACATCCCTTTTTTGAGCTTACGACGAGATAAGGCATATTGGTTCGCGGTTTGCAAAGTTAAACCTAGAGGTATTTACGAATCACATAGAAGAGGAGAGCATAGTCTTGAAAGTGAGGCATTTCAGGAAGATGTGACATTTATCAATGCATCTATTACGTTTGACGATAATGAACCTTTGAACGATCCATCAAACGAATTTGCCGATATTTCATCTAGAGAGGATGACGAGGGTGTGCGATCCGATGAGGAGCCGGAATTTGATTCTTATTCTTCTGAAGAAGAAGATGATTGTAATTTACCTTTAAGTGTTGATAGCGAATGACTTGTGTTTGTAATTGCATATTTAAACTTAAATAGTAACGTTTTTTTCATTAAATTATATTATGTTTGGGTTTTCACTGCATTTCTTTGGAAAGGAATGTCGATATGGCGATTGGTTCTGCACGGCAACAATTCTTTCCGTTGGGAGGAATGTGGCAAAATTGTCCCATCCCATGGAAGCAAAACTACTTCAAATCTCGCTCCATCATATAGTACCAATCGTTTGCCTTCGATGACCGATCTGTTACTTGAAGGTTTTTAGTATGATTTACGCGTCGACTCTTTTCGTGTTTTGAACCTCTAACAACATTTATTAAAGTTATCAAATATATTATCATTTTATTGTCAATCTTACATGTTTAAGCTTCCTATAAACTCAAATAGGACATGTATGCCGATAAAGGTGACTGCAATGTCACGCCAACTTATAACGGAATAGGAAGATCGGGTATTGTCAACTCCTCTACTATACCGCAAACCTCACCGTTTTCGTTACTTATATGGTTTGTTAATATCACGATTTCAACATTTCTTCACCGACACGCTTTTAGGTAGATTTGTTCTGTTAGTAGTTCATCCAAGAAGAAGTCTTCCATTCTAAGACCGGGCACTCATTCACCGCTTCCTCAACAAATATAGATATAGCTGCAATGTTATTGCAAGAATGTGATCAACAACGCATGCAGCAGTGGACGGTTTCACTGTTTCCATTGGTGCGTTTGAACGTGCGAGAACCCTTCTCGAACCCGCATATCGGGGACTCTTTCACCTTTACCGACACCCATGTTATATGGAATCAAAAAAAATGAATCGATCAATGTGCTTTTGTACTGCCAGACATTATTACACTTTTCTTTCACGTTGGTTTATTGTTGTATCTATAAGACAAGGTTAAATAGTGCATATTTGATATTAGTGTTAACGTTCATTTATGGTTGATAACAATTTGTTAACCTTCATTTATTGCCATATTTTCTTCTGTATGTGTTGTGTTTAATATTGCTTTCAAATTATTAGTTGTACATGTAGAGAATTGTGCGAAATTGAATTTTAGGAAAAGAATGGGACCGAAGAGACAACGTGAGGTCATGCGACCCAGGTTTCGAGCCATGTTGGGGGGAACTTACAGTGAAGGTGGTTCGTCACAATCAGCCGCACCTACTGACTCACCTTCTCCACCTCTCGTGCCGAGAGTTGCAGTTGAGGCATCACCAACTGCTTCTCAGCCTATAACATCCCCTTCCCCAACGCATATATCGTCCAACACTTGCGAGCCGGAAGCAGGAGACGTCCGTCAGCCTGGCACTGAGGGACCTGATGGAAGAAAGTTTGTTTCTATTGTCAATGACCAGTAAGTGAACTCAAAGCACTTCACAATTTGCTTATTATCAACATGGACTTTTACCAATATGTACATAAGATAACATCACTTTACATGTTAGGTTGGTTTCTCTGGACCAATTTCAAGAAATATGACTTCCTTATTCAAGCAAAGAATTGAACCAGAGGGTTATGTGTGGAAAAATTTAGCTGACACCACAAAGCAATTATACTTTCAAGAGTTTGAGGTAGAAATCATAGTTATTTTCTTGTTACATTGCTTTATATTCATAATGTTCATACAACATTTTAACTTTTTGTTATTCTTACTCATCTTATTTCAGAAAGAATTTTACTGGGATTCTCGTTTCGACGCCATCATGTATAAACAATGGGAAAAGAAAGCTCGCATACGTTATCGCGACTTAATTAATCAAATACGCAAGGTTGGTGCACGCCCGCGTTATATTTCGGAGGAAATTTGGACTCATTGGACCGAATATTGGACATCACCTGCGGCAATGTCCATATCTGAGCGTAATTCGGCCAACAGACGTGGAGGGTCGGGGCCCGAGTCTTGCAGTGCATACGGGAGGATCAATTACCCACAACGAGCATGCACATAGACTAGTAAGTATCTAATTTCTCATGACAATTTTACATATATCTTGCTTTGCTTTATTGAACAATGTGATTATGATATAAATGTCTGGTGCCATATGGCTGTGTGAAGTTATTTTCATTGTTGAACAGGGGCAAATATCATATATACAGAGGAAACTCTGGCGAAATTTTTTTAAATACTAGTTAACATCTGACAATTTAAGTTATACGTGTAGGAAAAGGCATTGGGCACGAAGCCTACACCTATGCAGTATTGTGCACACCCACACGAAGAAACATGATGGTGTCACCTTCATCAACAAATGATGTAGAAAGTGAATGTCGATGAAATTAACATATTTTAATAATTTCTTAACAATTATACCTTATTTGCTAATGTAAAGATTGTTTCCTAATAGGATCAAATACAAGAAAATATCCAACGACAATCCCAGGAGGAACAACCTGTGGACGAGACTCAGACATATCTTGATGTCGTGGGTGGTTGGGATTGTCGTGGAAGAATATTCGACCTGGGCTCATATGCAAACACTGTTATTCGCGCTCTTCCCTTTCTAAGACAAAGAAGATCCGCCGGCCATCTCAATCTCATGATGTATCGGAGCTCCGGGCCACAGTGGACTCATTAAGGGAACAGCTAGCTAATCAAAATGAGCAGCTGATTACTCAACATCACCGGCATATGGAGGACATAGCTAAGGTGAAGGAGGAGATTAGTCTGCAGATGACAGAACAGCTGAGAGCAGAGATGAGGACAGAGTTGGAGCAGGTTTCAAAGATCAAAGAGTCGCTGGAGCAGATGGAGCAAGCAGCTAAGATGAGAGAGGAGATGGAGCGGCTTACTAAGATGAGAGCGGAGATGGAGCAGATGGCCAAGGACAAACAGCATGCGGAGGAGATGGCTAAGCCTAGGCAAGAGATGGAAATGTTAAAGAGGGGGGGACACAGTTCAGAGCATCCATGATCATTACGACATTAATTACCATAACATTGTCATGTGTTTTCAATTAAAAAACATAAGAGATTTGTTATTTCTTATTTTTTAATTATTAAATTAATTTATTTTTATTTTTTATTAATTATTAATTTTCTCATTATTCATTATTCTAACGCAACATAAATTAATAAAGTGAATATATAATATAATCATTATTATAACAACAAAAAGGCCAAAAAAATATAATCAGAGGCCAAAAAAAATATAATCAGTTATTACTGACGGTAATTATCCGTCGAAAAATTTACCGTAGTTACCGGCGGTATAACATACCGTCGGAAAATGTTGTTGAAGATAACTTCGCATCACCGACGGACTAAATGATCGTAGCAAAAATTCTTCGACGGAATCTTACTTGCCATTCCGTCGTTAAATAAATACCGACAATAATAGTTCCGTCGTTAATTTCATCGTCATATTACGACAAAAAATGTCGGTCGATATTTTTAGCTTCGGGCAGTTCACCGATCGATTTTTGCTCCACCAAATTCCGTCGGTGATCTCTTGTTTACCGACGGTAATTTTTGTCGGTAAAACACTGATTTCTTGTAGTGATGCCTTCAGTCAAGCATGTGTTACACCTTCTTGGGCAACCAATTTTGAAACTTTCTAAACCTGATGATCTTGATATCCCAGAAGGAAAACAACCCTTCAATATACCCTCTATCAAAATTATATAGTTAGACATTTTACCTTCAGAACCATCTGCATCTGCTGTTGAAAACCTTCATCCACTTAGTGAAATACAACAAGATCCTCCTGATAATCCAAAATTCTTGAAGCATTTCATAAATTGGACGGAAGCAAGTCGTAGTCAAAAGGAAGTTCAGGAAGCATTAGCAAAAGAAGTTGAGGAAGTTCATACTAAGGTTGATGAACTAACTGATTCTGTGGGTGATCTTCATGAGGAAGTAGCATTACTACTGTAGCGCCCCTTCACCGTAGGGTACACATCGGGACGCCCGAAGGTCGCTCCGACACGTATCCCACGATAAAGGTACACTACCAAAAATTCCGCTAATAATTCACATGGCATCGCAATAATTAAAACCATAATATATCAGAAATCAATAAATTTTAAAATCCAAAATAATCTTGATACAGTCATCCAATATCAGAATATACAAGTCTATCAGTCCCCTAAATAAAACCAAAAAGGAAACCGATACAAGCATCTATCCTAAGTCATCTGCAAAAGTCCAACCCAGCTGACCAACCTGAGTGCCATCGCTTCTCTTGCCAGCACGCTCGCACGGCAGGAAAAGACTATCTCCGAAGATAGGGATCTACTCTATCAGTCCTGAAAAATAGGTTGCAATTTTGGGTGAGTTTGCGAACTCAGTGAGAAACCATCATCGATGGTTCACTCAAATCATGCAATACGCAGATTAAATGACAAGACAAAGATAGTAAGATACAATTAGTGTATAACAATTTGCAGTAGCCTATAACAGTTTGCAGTATCATATCACGATTCACAGATATGCAACAGCTTTATGAGTAGCATGTAACAATTTGCAATCTCTCATGTCATCACATAATTCAAGAAGTGTCGCAATTCAATCACCATGTATACAATGCATATGAGACTCTTTTCCGCTTATTCATGTTGTGCCCAAATGCTCACCAAGATTCATGAGGGACGGTCGTGATTTCTCCCATCGGGCTCGAGGTCGGTCAAGATAAAGGTTCGAGCTCGAGGCTCTTTTAAGTGATAATAGCAACTTGGGTTACATATTCATTATCTGATCATGCATTTATGCATGTAATGCAGTGTTCAGTAATTCAGTGTATGGCTATAAAAGCCCAGTATTGCATTTCTCAGTGTCATGCAGTAGTCCAATCCAATACAGTAAAAGCATGCCATTCGATCATGTATATTTCAGTAATCATGCAATTTCACATTGCCAAGTAATTCACATAGAGCATTTAGACAATCAGGAATTTGAGAAACCAACAAGGTTACTCACCTGTAACTTCCGAGATACTGCCTGGAAGTTCCAGCAATGTCCGTGGAATGACGATCCAACGGCGCCTCTATAACATTTAAATACAATCCCATTACTAGATGCTCAATTAACAATTCAGTGATGCATATGTCTCGATGAAATTATGTACAATGCATGTTCACGATTTCCGACACTAAAACCCAATTTTGAACTCTTATGCCCAATTCTAACTCTTCTCTCAATTGATCGATAATAATTGATCCAATCCTAAAATCCAGTTCAATTTCCTCAATTCATACTCCCTATAGCAATTCCCTATTCATTGGGTCGAAACCTCTATTGAAAATCCCAATTAAAATTCCAATTGCCTCAATTCAATACTTAGGTCACTATAGGAACCATAATTGACCTTAATCTCGATAAATCAATACCATGTAAATTAAATTCTAACTTCCATAATTATCCTCAATTGTAGACCTCTTTCCCTAGTTCATAATGAATCCAGAATCACCTCAATCGGAGGTCTATACCATAAGTTATGCCCATTAAACTAAAATACAACCCATCAGAAAAGCCCCTTCGCCGCGACCTACGGCCGCTCGTCGCGACGTGAAGAAGTTCGTTCGCCGCGACGTCAAAGACGTTCACCGCAGCGAACAATTCCTATATGGCTCGTCGCGACGTGAGCCAGAAGGCTCATCGCGACGTACATCCAGCGCTTCGTCATGCATGAGGTCAAGCCAGACGCCGGACGCATGAAGGCAAGCACCGCCTTCTCCGATCGATTTTCGACTTTTCTCTCACTAAAACCAGATAAACACTCCCAACTACCCAATCTAACACAATAAATGCCATAAATGCATTAGAAACCATAAATAACAACATTAAAGCCATAAATACTTACCAATCGAAAATCAACTTCCACAAATCCCTCAAATCACCGTAAACCCTAAAATCTTTCAAACTCAATGATAAACCACCCTCAATCCTTCTCAACCTTCATCAATCACAATAAACCAGTTAGCTTAGCACAATAAGAAGAAACCATAAGGAAAGATCGAAGAATCCTCACCGATGGGAGGAATCGAAGATCACCGTGGGAGGAGAAGAGGAGAAACGATTTTTGCCTTAGGGTGAAAATCCCTAAATTTCAATTCCTATCTATTTATAGACATAGGTCTCCAAATCAGTTCAAATTTCAGTCTCTAAATTTCAATGGCTCAACATTTTTATTTCCTAACAGTATAACTCTAATTTCTTCTTTGCCATTAGACAATTCTTTCAAGATTATACTGCTTAATCACCATCACTCCAAAATTTCCTATCCGCATTTTCTCCTAATTTTTCAAAATTTCCTATAAGCCACTATCAATAGCCAATCACTCTTAGCATAATCTAAATCACCATTCAAGCCCACTTACTCCTAATTTCTCAATCAATCATAATCCAATCAGTTCGATTGGTTCCACAATCCAATCAATTCATACTCACAATTAAAATGCGGAAAAACATGAATGCATGTACCTAGGAATAAATGCATATGCAATAAACCTGTTCTCTATAATTAGAGGCCAAGAATATGCTCAATCGTTGAATGCAATGAAACCTATCATCCACCCAATATTACCATAATACCCTTGCTAACAAGAACTAGATGTTACAATTCACCCCTCCTAATAAAAATTTCGTCCTCGAAATTTAATACCTGTCCGATCGAATAAATGAGGATACCGACTCATAAGCTCCTCGCCTCCCATGTAGCTTCCTCAAGAATGGTTCTTCCAAAGGACTTTCACCAATGGAATCACCTGTTCCTCACCGCTTGACCCGTGATCCTATAATCTGCATCTGCCCTCGACATAACTCAAATCACTGGCTATCTCAATCTCCTGAGCCGGAATCACATGCGTCGGGTCTGAACGATACCGTCGGAGCATACTAATATGAAACACGTCATGCATATGGGACATCTCACTCGGTAATGCCAATCTGTAAGCCAACGGTCCTATCCTCTCAAGGATCTCATACGGACCGATATACCGAGGGCTCAACTTGCCCTTACGGCAAAACCTCAAGATTCTTTCCAAGGAGACACTGAGAAACACTCGTCACCTACATCGCACTCCATCTCTCGTCGATGCCGATCCACATAGCTCTTCTGTCTGCCCCTGGTGCGCCTTGATGCGACTCGGATTAACTGTACCTTATCCACTATATCCTGAATCAGCTCAGGACCCTCAATCGATCTCATACCCTCTTCATCCCAATACAGTGGCGATCGACACGGCCTCCCATATAAGGCCTCATACGATGCCATCCCAATACTACTCTGATACTGGTTATTATATGCAAACTCGATCAGAGCCAGATACTGATCCCATGATTCTCTAAACTCCAATACACAAGCTCAAAGCATATCCCCAACAGTCTTAATCGTCCTCTCACTCTGCCCATCTGTCTGAGGATGAAATGCAGTACTGAAATTCAATCGAGTACCCATAGCAGTCTGTAGGCTCTTCCAGAACCTCGAAGTGAACCTGGGATCCCTGTATGATATTATCAATACTGGGACCCCATGCAATCGGACAATCTCTGTCACATATTTCTGGGCCAACTGATCGAGAGTATTGTTCTCCCTCAGTGGCAAGAAGTGAGCCGATTTAGTCAATCGGTCCACTATGACCCAGATAGCATCATGCTGCCTCGGTGTCCTAGGTAATCCCATCACAAAATCTATGGTAATTCGCTCCCATTTTCACTCCGGAATGGGAAACGAATGCAACTTCCCCATCGAGCCTCGATGCTCGCTTTAACTCGCCGACAAATCGTACACTGAAACATACTCTGCCACTTGCCTCTTCATACCAGGCCACCAGAAATGTTGTCTCAGTGAATTATACATCTTGGTCGTACCAGGATGCATAGCATAGGCAGCTACATGTGCCTCCTCTAGGATCTCCCATCTCAAATCATCTACATCAGGCACACACAGTCTCTGTCCCATCCATAAAGTCCCATCTCTCAACTCAAACTCAATCAAGATCGCCGGATTCTCTCAATCAGTCTCACTAACACCGGTCTTGATCCCGAACTCTCCGGATCCTATCGCAACATCGCCTCAACCTCGAGTAGCAATCGAGCTCCATCCTAACCCAAATCTATCTCAGACATTAAGAGCTCTCAATCAATCGCACTGTAACCTCAAACTCGCACTGAGCCGCACTCCCATGCGATCTCCTACTCAAGGCATCGGCCACCACATTGGCCTTCCCGGATGATACTCAATCGATGCAGTCCATAGTCCTTCAAGAACTCTATCCATCTCCTCTGTCTCAGATTGAGCTCCCTCTGACTCAACAAATATCTGAGACTCTTATGATCAGTGAAGATCTGGAACGTCTCCCTATACAGATAATGTCTCCAGATCTTCAGAGCAAATACAATTGCAGCCAACTCTAAGTCATGCACTGGATAATTCACCTCGTGAGACCTCAACTGTCTCGAGGCATACGCTATAACTCTCCCATGCTACATCAATACACATCCCAATCCTTGATGCGAGGCATCACTGTAAACCACAAAGCCTCCAGTCCCAGAAGGAATTCCTAACACCGGTGCAGTCGTCAACCGATGTTTCAGCTCCTCAAAACTCTTCTGGCACTCCTTAGACCATCTGAATGGCACATTCTTCCTCAATAGCTTCGTCAAAGGGGCGGAGATCAACGAAAACCCCTCGACGAACCTCCGGTAATATCCGGCCAATCCTAGAAAACTCCGTAACTCTGGCACACTCCTCGGAATCTCCCAACTCATATGTTGGAACCCCTCCCTGGTGCGACACGTGTCCGACGTCCCACGTGACATCTGGACGCGCATCCCACGAGGAAGGGATTCCTCACCACTGAGGAAACCTCGAATGGAACTTAAGTGCATGTCATCCGAATGAACCGGATGAATTTACCCTAATTATCCTCCAGTAAAAATTTGATCTGCTTAGGGCCCATAATTACTCCTATGCCTAAGCTAATCCAAAATCCCATGCCTCTAGGTCAATTGAAAACAGAAACGCCTCATTCGGATCTTTATATCTCACCAAAACGCATTTCAAGACAAAACCACAATACATTGGCCATAAAGACCAACAAAGGACCCGACACTCTCATTTTACCAAAAAGAAATAGAAAATTTTACTAGTTAATCCATACTTCAAATTTCATGCAAATCGGAGGTCAAATGGATAAGAATCAAGGAAAATAAGAAAAGATATTATATTTGCTTTAAAAACAATTTATTTTACATTTTTATAACCTTTTACCCCAAGTTCGAATTGCGAAGAGTTATTGTTTATTTCATGAAGAAAACAAAAATCATTTCAATCATTAAATGAAGTAGAAACTTGATTATAGTTGTTGCTTAGCTAATTACCATATGAATAGTAAAAATGACCATATGAATAGTAACCCTTACCAAATGAATAGTAAATAGAAATTTTAAAAGTTCATAACTTCTTCATTTGAAGTCGAAAATTATCCCATTTTATACCATTTTAAAGATCTTGACAAGCTCTACAACCCTTAAGAAATACCCCTTATTCAAATTATCACTCTAACGTGCTCTAAAAGTTAAAACAAGGTGGCTGCCCATTTTTAAAAAAAAATGGACAGCACATCCCCTAAAAACGTACTAGCCAACTCTTCAATTTCCAACCAAACTCCATACCTACACAAAATCACTTCTATCTTCCAAATTTTCAACCATATCCAACAACCATACCACATCAATCTCCAAATGGCAACAACACACTCTTAGGTATCTAGCATTTTATCATTTCAATTTCTCACAACATCCTACTACAAATATCTCAATACCAATCTCAAAAGCAACATCACAATGTAGGCATCCCAAACATTTCAACCTAACTCTTAAACATTACCTCACTTCCAACTCATCATGTTTGCTTTTAACATTATCAAACATACAACCATACATCCATATATATGGAAACTTATACAATACACATTACATTTGAAACGCCAAAGCCTTAATAATTACATGAAAAACATAATTGTTACAAAGCTTTAAAGGGCATTTTGGCCCGAATACAACAAAAGCTCAAAAGAAATTTTACAACTACATTCATTAGCCAAAATGCTAACCAAAGCTTTGTTTCAAAATTATAATTTCCAAAAGCAAAAGCATCGAGTAATGCTTCACTCCCGATGCGATGACCCGGTTTCTCGCTCAAGACCTGTGGAGGGGAGGGAAGAGGGGTGAGCACGACGGCTCCGTGGGTAACAGGTTAATAATTAAGCATAAACTAAAGCATGCATCAACAATTTCATTTCAAGTCAATATTTAACAATTTCAGTTTCTAATACAATAAAACACTTACCACAAGATCAACGAATGTCATATAATAACACGTAATTACATATCAAATGGTTTGAGTGATCCTAACGGAGACGTACTACACATGTCCGACAAGCGATCATGTGTAGCCGTGAATAGAGGGGAGTCCGATTTCGGAACTCCTATGCCACTAGCGGGCAGGCGGGAGAAGCCTAAAAGACAAGTGCGCACTTGCTAACAGAGGGGATCACTACAAACCCAAGAAATCATGCAATTTCACTTTAGGCATTCATCCAAAATCACATACTCACAATTTCTCATTTTAAATCAAGTTTCCAAACATTACAATATTCATAAGGATTTGCCACAAATGGTCATTACAACTAGTTACTTTCACATAATCATCAAATTCTCATATTCGGCACTTTATTACTTGTCAAACAATTTCATGAATCTTTACACAATATAGTTACATAAAAAGGCACATAATACATGTTTACAATATCACAAACAATAAGGCATTCAAAATTTGAAAGTTATAGGAAACCATTCAAGAGATAATTAAGTAGCTTATTACTTAACTATTAAAAGTTACCCACCTTGACTTCTTTGATTCTAACTTGGATATCTTGACCCAATTGATTTTCTCGACCTCCTCAATCTCCAAGCGCCTTAAATGACCTAGACAAAGCATAACAATACTAATTAACAAAAAACACCTATGCTGGAATTTTCCAAGACTATATAAACTTGACTTTAATCTAACCTAACCATTCCTAAACCTTTCCTAAGCTATACTAACCATAACCCCTATCAATTTACTCCATTATTTTCGAAAATTCTTAATCCCTAGGGCCATACACCCATGCTGATTTTTTTAACCAAGCCACTATACTTCTTCTTTTTTTCACCAAAACCTTTCAAACCACCATTATTAATCAAGCTAACAACAAAACCCTACCAAATCAATTCTTAAATTTCGAAACCCTAGCCTACCCCAATCTGATTTTTTTCTCCTCTAACAACATCTCCTTCTAATCACTCTTCTAATCACCAATATGCAACAAGAAAGGTAAAATCCCTAACAATATACCAAGAAATTCGGATTTCCTTACCTTCTCAACACCCACGAAATCTCTTCTTTTTGCTTCTAAAGATGGAGGAACTTTCCCTTGCTCTTCCTACCACATGAATCAACCTTCTTCAAGCATAAAAAACCCTACCTTCCTCTCTTCTTCTTCTTCTTTTTCTTGAAGGCCGAATCTCTCCCACTCTTGTTTCTCCTTTGTATTTTCGTATGGCTAAAGCATAAATGACCTAATTTGCTTCTCTTCCTCTCTTTTCCCCTAAGCAAAAACGACATCACCTAACTAAAGCCTCCCTTCTTCTTTTAATTTTCGTTAGTCTCTTCTAATTCCTAAGCTTCCTTAACTTAAACCCTAATTCTTCATTAACCTATCTCTTTAACTTAAGCCCTAAGCCCAATTCTTCAAGCCCAAGTCTTTTCCCTCTTTATAACCTTTCCCAAATTTTCATTTTCCCTCCTTCCAACTTAAACTTTCATCTTTCCCTCCTTCCATCTAATAATTTCGTGGGCTCCCACTTAAAAGCCCACTTACTTCCTTTCTTTTTCACTTACTTCTCCTTTAAAAACCCTAGCCCACTTATTAGCTTCCCCATCATTTAAAAGACATGCTAAAGGCCTAAAAGCCCATTTTAAGTAACTTAAAGCCTTAAAACCTTATAAACACTTTCTAATTTATCCTAACACTATTTTATGGCCTCACTTACCATTTTCTTATTCTTTTAAAATCTAACACCAAATTTAAAATTCTAATTTAACTAAATTCCTTCAATTAATAATTATTGCACTAAAATCCCAAATTATCCTAACCAATAGGAAATCTAATAAACCCTCATTTCATACTAACCAAAAGGCAATTTAAATTGCAAACCTATTTAATAGGGAAAAAAGGATCGGGGTCGAATATCATAACTGCCTCTAACTTGTGAGGATCCACCTGGATGCCCTCACCGGACACCACGTGCCCCAGAAATACAATCTCCTCAAGCCAAAATTCGTACTTAGCGAATTTGGCGAACAGCTGTCTCTCTCATGACCAAGGACAATCCTCGCTTGCTCAACAGGTTCTCGCTCTACTCCTCGAATAAACCAAGATGTCATCAATAAACACAATCACAAACCGATCCAGTAGGATCTGAAAAACTCTATTCATCAAAGCCACGAAGGTCGCCGGGCATTAGTCAACCCAAACGGCATCACTAGAACTCGAAATGCCCGTACACTCCCTCGAAAGCACTCTTAGGCACATCGGCCTCAAATCCTCAATCGGTAATAACTCGATCTCGATCCAATTTGGTGAACACCGAGCTCCTCGAATCGATCAAATAAATCGTCAATTCTAGGCAAGTGGATACTTATTCTTCATCACACCCGATTCAACCGCCTATAATCAATACACGCCTCGGCGTCCGGTCCTTCTTCTTCACAAATAAGACGGAGCTCCCATGGTGAAACACTCGGTCCTAATGAACCCTTGTCCAAGAGCTCCTGAATCGAGCCTTAAGCTCTCTCAGTTCTACCGGTGCCATCCTATATGGAGGTATCGATATAGGGGCGGTACCGGGAACGAGATCAATCTCAAACTCTGTCTCTCGCTCTGGTGGCAATCCCGATAACTCCTCGGAAAACACATCCAGAAATTCCCTGACTACGGGAACATCTTGCAATCTCGGCTCGACTCTGGAATCCACTGCATGAGCCAGATAGGCCTCACAACCTCCCTGCATCAAACTCAGGGAACTCAAGAAGGATATCATCCTTGCAGGCACTGCCTGACTAACTCCTCGAAAAACAACCCTGGACTGACCAGGAGACTCCAACATAACCTCCTTGGTATAACAGTCCATGATAGCCCTATGTGCAGTCAACCAGTCCATCCCCAATATCACATTAATCTCCCTCAGAGGCAAAATGATCAGATCAGCACTCAGAACTGCTAGGTCGATCTGAACCTAACACCCTATACAGACCTCTCCCAATATAGTCGTACTACCTAGAGGTGTACTCACCGCTAACCCATACTGTAACCTCTGCCTATCCTCATGCAGTCTACATGCTAAATGCGGTGCAATGAAAGAATGAGTGGATCCAGGATCCAACAATGCATATGCTTCAAAACCGAAATCTAAGCATACCCGCAACAACATCGGGGAATCTCGGCCTCCGCCGAGTCATGGCATAGACCCTAGCTCAGGATCGCTGCTCGCTGCTCGTCCCTCTGAACTCACTGCAGACCCCTCTGCTCGGCCTCGACCTCGGCCTCTCCATCTGATCCACCTCCACGGCTCTACCGCACTGTGGTATTGTTGCCGATCTTCCAAATATAGTAGACTGGGCTCCCAAAGTCTCGGGCGCCTCCTTACTAGGTGGTCCATCGAGCCATACCTCAAACAGCTCCAGACACCATCGACACTCTCCACTATGCCTCTTGTCACAATGCTCGCATAAAGGAACAAACCGCCTCAAATTTCGCATCGCCGCCACCACTACCAGTCTGCATAAATCGCCCCTCTGCCCGTGATCACCGTCTAGCCCTCCTACAGCACTCAAGGGCCTACTCGACGCTTGCTGCATTCTCTCACAAGACCGCCTCAGCTATCACTAGATCTCTTAATCCGGTCCTCGACCAGGTCTCACCATATGTTGTCTCAATAATGCTCTATCCTCACAAAGATAAGCCCTCACCAATGAAATTACCTATGTCGACTCCGGCCAATAGGTACGAATCTCCAGATTGAGTTCCGCCTCAAAACGCAGACACTGTCCACCTCAAGAATAACCAATGTAGAAGCATAGACCATTAGCTCGTTGAATCAAGACTCATAGTCACCACGGTCAATCGTCCTCGCCTCAACTCTAAGAACTCCAGAACTTCATTTCTAGGTAGACCTTGGGCATGTAATTGTCCTCAAGGCCCTCGAAAATTATCCCATGTTAGTGTATTGTATGGTGGTACCGCCGGGACGCCTTCCACCATCGATATGCAGACCTCAAGCAACGAGACGGCATAATCAAATCTCTCCTCAGGGTCACAGTCCATCTGATCGAGGACTCTCTCAGTCCTCTCTAGCCATCCCTCAGCCTCCGCAAGGTCGGTGCTGCCATAGAAGTCAACCGCCCCCTGCTTACGCAGTCGATCGTATCTCCGTTCCCATCTCATAGGAACTCGAGGAGGCAACTCCTCTAAAAGAGGCACCGGAGACTCCCTACTAGCTCCTACCGATTCCAGGTCAACTGGTAACTCAACTCGATCTCCAAGGACGGATGACCTAAAATGCATAAGAAATTCGATCGGTTAGCTATTCTTACAAAGGATTCCAAATTAAAATATACTATGCCCAAAAGATGTCAAACCATGCTCTGATACCACTTAATGTAGCGTCCCCTCACCGTAGGGTACACATCGGGACGCTCGAAGGTCGCTCCGACACGTATCCCACGATAAAGGTGCACTACCAAAATTCCGCTAATAATCCACATGGCATCGCAATAATTAAAACCATAATATATCGTAAATCAAGAATTTTAAAATCCAAAATAATCTTGATATACTATCCAATATCGTAATAGACAAGTCTATTAGTCCCTAAACAAAACCAAAAGGAAACTGATACAAGCATCTATCCTAAGTCATCTGCAAAAGTCCACCCAATGACCGACACGAAAGCCATCGCTTCTCTTGCCAAAGACGCTCAAGACGGCAGAAAAGACTATCTCCTGAGCTAGGGATCTACTCTATCATCCCAAAAATAGGTTGCAATTTTGGGTGAGTTTATAAACTCAATGAGAAACCATCATCGATGGTTCACTAAATCATGCATTACGCAGATTAAGTGACAAGACGCAAGACAAGAAGATACAATTAGTGTATAACAATTTGCAGTAGCCTATAACAGTTTGCAGTATCATATCACGATTCACAGTATTATGCAACAATTTACAGTAGCATGTAACAATTTGCAATCTCTCATGTCATCACATAATTCAGTAAGTGCCGCAATTCAATCAGTCATGTGTATACAATGCATATGAGACTCTTTTCCAGTTATTCAGTGTTGTGCCCAAGTGCTCAGTCAGTATTAAGTGGGGGACGCGTCAGGGATTTCTCCCCTCGGGCTCGAGGCCCGGTCAGTACAGTGTTCGAGCTCGAGGCTCTTTTAAGTGATAATAGCAACTTTGGTCACATATCCATTATCTGATCATGCATTTATGCATGTAATGCAGTGTTCAGAAATTCAGTGTATGGCTATAAAAGCCCAGTATTGCATTTCTCAGTGTCATGCAGTAGTCCAATCTAATACAGTAAAAGCATGACATTCGATCATGTATATTTCAGTAATCATGCAATTTCACATTGGCAAGTAATTCACATAGAGCATTTAGACAATCAAGAATTTGAGAAACCAACTAGGTTACTCACATGTAACTTCCGAGCTACTGCCTGGAAGTTCCAGCAATGTCTGTAGAATGACGATCCAACGGCACCTCTATAACATTTAAATACAATCCCATTACTAGATGCTCAATTAACAATTCAGTGATGCATATGTCTCGATGAAATTATGTACAATGCATGTTCACGATTTCCGGCGCTAAAACCCAATTTTAAACTCTTATGCCCAATTCTAACTCTTCTCTCAATTGATCGACAATAATTGATCCAATCCTAAAATTCAGTTCAATTTCCTCAATTCACACTCCCTATAGCAATTCCCTATTCATTGGGTCGAAACCTCTATTGAAAATCTCAATTAAAATTCCAATTGCCTCAATTCAATACTTAGGTCACTATAGGAACCATAATTGACCTTAATCTCGATAAATCAATACCATGTAAATTAAATTCTAACTTCCATAATTATCCTCAATTGTAGACCTCTTTCCCTAGTTCATAATGAATCCAGAATCACCTCAATCGGAGGTCTATACCATAAGTTATGCCCATTAAACTAAAATACAACCCATCAGAAAAGCCCCTTCGTCGCGACCTACGGCCGCTCGTCGCGACGTGAAGAAGTTCGTTCGCCGTGACGTCAAAGACGTTCGCCGCAGCGAACAATTCCTATGTGGCTCGTCGCGGCGTACATCCAGGTGCTCGTCGCGGCGAGGCTGCGCCAAACGTCGGGACGTGCGAACGTGCCACCGTCTTCTCCGACCAATTTTCCGACTTTTCTCTCACTAAAACCAGTATTAAACACTCCCAACTACCCAATCTAACACAATAAATGCCATAAATGCATTAGAAACCATAAATAACAACATTAAAGCCATAAATACTTACCAATCGAAAATCAACTTCCACAAATCCCTCAAATCACCGTAAACCCTAAAATCTTTCAAACTCAATGATAAACCACCCTCAATCCTTCTCAACCTTCATCAATCACAATAAACCAGTTAGCTTAGCACAATAAGAAGAAACCATAAGGAAAGATCGAAGAATCCTCACCGATGGGAGGAATCGAAGATCACCGTGTGAGGAGAGGAGGAGAAACGATTTTTGCCTTAGGGTGAAAATCCCTAAATTTCAATTCCTATCTATTTATAGACATAGGTCTCCAAATCAGTTCAAATTTCAGTCTCTAAATTTCAATGGCTCAACATTTTTATTTCCTAACAGTATAACTCTAATTTCTCCTTTGTCATTAGACAATTCTTTCAGTACTATACAATCAATCAGTCTGTCACTCCAAAATTTCCGGTCCGGGCATTTTCTCCCGAATTTCTCGAAAATTTCTTATAAGCCACTATCAATAGCCAATCACTCTTAGCATAATCTAAATCAGTCATTCAAGCCCACTTACTCCTAATTTCTCAATCAATCATAATCCAATACCGATCTACCACAATCCAATCAATTCATACTCACAATTAAAATGCCGGAAAAACATGAATGCATGTACCTAGGAATAAATGCATATGCAATAAACCTGTTCCTCTATAATTAGAGGCCAGTAACATGCTCAATCAGTGAATGCAATGAAACCTATCAGTCCGACTCAATATTACCATAATACCCTTGGTAACAGTAACGGGATTTTACAACTACGAGTTACTGTTGAACAAGATCTCAAGATGACCTGCACTGACATGCAACGTATGTTTTCTGAAGTTCTGAAGCATCTATGATGAGCAATCTTTTTGATTAATAACAAATAGGGAGAGAAGGAGAAAAAGAGGAGAACGAGAAGAGAAGATAGAAAGCATTGTATATATCTTGTATGCAATTCTTTTCTTATATTTTTTGCTTGATTATTCGTCAGAATACTATTCGTCTATAAATATCATTTTATCTTCTAAAATTATGATTATTTGTTATCATAAAAAAGGGGGAGATTATTAAGTCAAGTGGACTTCACTTCTATTAGTTTTGATAAGTTCGTTAAGTGTGCAAAAAAATGTAAGTTACACTTAGTCAACTCAGAAGGTGTGTGGTCAACAACAGACGAAGCGTAACAATAGGTGAAGCGTAACAATAGACGAAGCGTAACACCATACGAAGCACGACACTAGATGAAGCGCTACACTAGACGAACCGCCAGACGAAGTGTGACAACAAACGAAGGGCAACAACAGATGAAGCATAACAAGTCAACAACAGACGAAGCGTAACACCAAATGAAGTGCGACAACAGACAAAACAATATAATAGACAAAGCGAAATAATAGACGAAATGTAGCAATAAAAGAAGCATTATTATAGACAATACAAAAGGAATATATTCTAGAACGTCAGACAGTTAGTTAGTTGGAGTTAGTTATAGGACTCAATTAATAACCGTTTCTAGAAGATTCAAGAAGCAATTTTCAAGAAGACAGTTGGAGACTTAGGCTATAAATACTAGATCTAATTGAAGACTAAGACAACGAATGCTTTTAAAATAGCAAATATTGTGTATTCAAAGTGCGAAAGAAGTGAACAAATACATCTGTAACCTAAAGCTCAAAAATACTTTTCTTAGAAAGAGAAAGGAAGGCTAGAGCCTGGAGAGACTAATACAGCTGATAAAGAATACTTTGTGAGAGAGACCTAAAGAGGCTCTACAAATGTAGAAAGAATATTTTTAAAGTTGAAGAGTATAGTGAAATCTCATATTAACTCTAAGGACTAGACGTAGCCCAAAGTTTGGGTGAATCAATATAAAATCGCAGTGTTTATTCTCTAACCCTTACTTTTAACTTTCTTGTTGTTAGACGAGTAGATAATATTAATTGTGATTGTATTGCTTATCAACTTTAGCAAAGTATTTTAGTAATCATTTGAATTTTTTGTAAAGAAATTCAAGAAGTCTCAAAAGGTTAATATTTTTTAAAAGAATTCAACTCCCTTCTTGTGTAGTTTACATATGATATCGGATTTCTATATTAACAAGGGATTTACTTCAAAAGGAAGAAGAGAAGTCCTACGAGGTGAACTAGAGTTAGATGATGGAATTTAAAAGGGGATACAGTAGAACAACTTACAGATAAAATAATACATAGAGAAGAATGAAAATTAGAAGGAGATGATAACAAGATTTAAGAGAGAGTAGCAACTTTTTTAAGAAATATAGAAAAAGAGATCTTGCATGTTTCTAAAGGGCCTAAGGGTAGTAAGACGGAGTCTTAATGGTGAAATGAAAATATACAAGAAAACTTTAAGATTAAGAAGGGTATTTATAAAGCTCTATTGAATAACACAAGAGAGGTAGAGAGAGAGAGAGTAGTTAATAGAATAAGTTACAATCTAGAAAAAAAGAGGCGAAAAGGATAATCTCATAAGCTAAAAGAAGAGCTCACGAGAAATTATACCAACGATTAGTAACTAAAGATAGAGAAAAGGATATTTTTAAGTTGGTGAGAGTTAGAAAACAAAAAGTGAATGAAATAGATCAAGTTTACTGTATAAACATCAAGCAAGGCAGGTTCTCGTGGTTGAAAATGATATCAAGAGAAGATGACAACGATACTTCTATAGACTTTTTAACAAAGGCCTAGAAAGACAACATCTTTTTAGGTGATCTTAGCATGTCCAAGAGGTATCATAATTTTTCTTGTAGTTGATAGATTACAAGGAGAAAATTAAAAGAGTTATGTGGGAGATGAAGTGTGGGAGGCGGTAGGGCTTGATGAGATACCCATAAAGGTGTCGAAGAGCCTAAATAAAGAGAGTTTTACTTAGCTAGCCAAGCTTTTTAATATGATCCTTATGTCTATTAGAGTGTCAGATGAGTGGAGACGTAGTATGTTAATTCCTTTATATAAGAACAAAGGGACATCCAAAGCTATAATAAATATAGAGACATTAAACTACTTAGTTACATCATGAAGTTATAAGAGATGGTGATTGAGAAAAAAGTGAGCAAGGATGCTTCTATCTCAGAGAACCAGTTTGGCTTCATGTCAGGAAGATCCATAATAAAAGCTTTACATTTCCTTAGGAGATTAACATAATATTACAAAAAAGATAACATAACATATGCATAGTTTTTATTAACTTAAGAAAGACATATGACATGGTACTTAGGGAAATTATATGGAAGTATTATAAGCTAAGGGATTTCTTATAAAATATATACACATTATTAGAGATATGTATAAAGGTGTAAAGACTAAAGTAAGGACGGTAGGGGTAGATACAGGGCATTTGCCTATTGATATTGGGCTATAACAAGGTTTCTCTTTGAGTCTTTTTGGTCTGTAGTAGTGATGGATGAGCTCACAAAGAATATTCAGGAGGATGTGCCTTGGTGTATAGTATTTGCCAATGACATTGCTTTAGTGGATTGGACAAAAGAGGGTTTTGTTAAGTTAGAACTTTGGAGGGATAAGTTCGAGTCAAAAGGATTGAAATTAGGCAGGACTAAGACTAAGTACTTAAACTGTAACTTATAGGGTAGCTTCCAATGTGGAGGTAAATATTGACTTAGAAGTTATATTATATAAAGAGTGTTTAAAGTATTTAAGATCTACTATCTAAAGTAATGGAGAAATCGATAAAGACATAGTTCACTATATCAGATCATGGTGGATTAAATGAAGATGTGCACCATGAGTTTTATATGACAAGAAGACACAACTCAAGTTCAAAGTTAAATTTTATCGTTTAGTAATTACGCCGGTCATGTTTTATGGGTCAGAGTGTTAGCATATCAAACAAGTACATAATCATAAATTAATGGTGGTTAAGATGATGATGCTCTGTTGGATGTACATTCTTAGTAAAAGAGATAAGGTTAGGAATGTAATAATAAGAGATAAATTAAATATGGTTAATATTAATGAAAATTTAAGAGAGATAAGGCTTAGGTAGTTTGACATATTAAGAGGAGACATCTTAATGCTCTTGTGAGAAGATACGAGAAGATTGTACTTAGAAATTGTAGGAGAAAACAAAAAAGGCCTAAAAAAATGTAAGGAAGCAATTAAGAATGATATAGCTCTGTTGGAATTTACTGAGGACATGACATTCAATAAAAAACTTTGGCATACTAAGATACAGGTAAAAAATCTCACATAGATTCGTCCTTCTCTTTCTTATAGATCTTTTAATCATTTTTCTTTGAGTTTTATGTCTTTTGTTTTACCTAAACTTTTAATATGTAGTACTTCCCTCTTAGTTATTTAGCCTAAACAATTTCTCACTCAGCATAAATATTTTCTTCTAATGATTTTTAACCTTTTCATAAGTATTGTATTATTGATTTTATAATTTTATTTATACATATTATTTATATTTATATCATCATCATCATCATCATCATATTTTTACCTTATCATTTTAATATGTGTGTTTGTGTGTATGTATTTTACATATATTTTGTTATATGGGTCTATCAAAAATAGTCTTTCTATTAGTTAAGAGTAAGATCGTATCTTTATTAAACCTCTTCGCACTTTAATATTAATGTAACTTTTTATTAGATAATTGTTGTTAATCTCTGAAACATTACTCCATTTCATTTTGACATGATGATATATTATATGGGTAGGTGCTTGAGAAATATGAAGGTCAAAAAGTTTACAACTTTTAATTCTATTTTAAAACTATTTATAAATGTTTGGAGTCTTTTTCATAGGCATACAAAATTAATATATTTTTTAATTCATATTCAATAATCAATAATACTCAAAGACTCGATTTTAATCTAAACAACAATCAAATATGTTATGAAATATGTACAAGAATGTAAGATGACACTTTGTCTTCTTCAATATATACTTAAGAAAACAAAATAAGAACTTATCAAGTCGAATGGAAAAGCTTCATGTTTTATCGTGTCCATATGACTTGTACCCGTAGTCCCAAAGAGCTTAAGTGTGCATTGGTTCGGCTCCTAAGACAGAATCTAATTTACTGTTGTGTAACTTATATTAGGATTTATAACTCCAATTAGCTCATGAAATCCTTATCTATCGAGTCTTATGTTAGGAATTATAACTCCATCTATCTTAACAATTCCTCATTTTCAGTGTTGAGTTAGGATATACAAGACAATTCTATCTTCGTGTGTATTAGAAGATGCTTATTGTTTGGGTGTTGTGTCAGGATTTGTTAATCCATTTCTCTTACGGCACTATTTGACTCACTGAATAGAATAGGCAGGGAATAAAATAGTTATTCTTAAGAATAGTTATTCTTAAGAATAGAAAAGATGAGGAATACAAAAGAATAAGTATTACTTTGTTTGATTCAAGAAATGGAATAGACAAAGAATTTATATTCCAGTGTTTGGTTTGAAAATATAAACTTAGAATAAGAAAGGAATAAGTAACAAAAAGACCAAAATGTCATTATTATTATTATTAACTTTATAATTAACATTATTATTATTATTATTTGTTTAATTTTTTTTATTATTAATTATTAATAATAATTATTATAAATTTTCTACTTATTATTAGTCTTATTATTATCAATTTTATTGTTATTATTATTACTATTAATTTATTATATGAAATTAATTATCTTATTATTATTATTATTATTAATTATTGTTATTATTATTATTAATTATTTTATTATTATAAATTATTATTATAAATTTTCGTTTTGTTCGTTTTGAACTTTGACTGTCAATAGTTGACAGGATTAAAAATAATCATCACAATAAAGGAAATAACTCCACATTCATAAAATTCTTCATACCAATTAACATTAAGCATCAACAAAGGAGAACAATATAGTCTACAATGTGATCACTCTTTATGGGATCAAAACTCATCTCCTACCAAATAAAATTATGAAGCAAACTTGATCATCATCTTTTTCGCTGTCAAACTTGTTCACGCCAAGGGCAAGTGCTTCAAGATTAGGTGATGAACCAAAGGCAGGTGGAGGATGTAGCCTGACCATGGAAAATGAAAGCATTACAAGCAGTAATAATGAATTTTATTTTAGCAACGAGAATTGAACAACATAAATAGAATAAGTTAACACATAGAACATAACCACTGTCAACTTGAATTTTCAGGAAAAAAATTAATTAATACCAAACTTTATGTTTAGTGCTTCGATTCACTTTACTATCAGGTGAGTCAGAAGAAACAGAATCTGTTGGATTCCCTTCAGAAAGAGGATGAACCTGCAAAAGAAAGTGATTAATTGATGAATTGCCAGAATCTCATTCAGCAAAGTTGGGAAATATCAAAACTCCCAAGATCCTCAAGAAGAAATGTAACAACTCACTTTAGAAAAACAATGGCTTAGTTTCAGACAAGTATGATACAACAAGACCAATATGACTACACCAAAAATTCTAACTCCAAACTAATCACAGTAAAAATTTGGAACTCCAAGAAATCAATAATGCATCTTATAAATTAAAAAAGAAGATCAAGATGTAGAGCCTCATGAATGTGATTATTTCCAACAGGGATGAAGTAAAGAAAGCATGTGAAAAAAGAAAAGATAGAAAGAAAGCATCTAAACACCCGCAAGAAGAAAAAATGCTTACGAGTCAAAAAAGATTGACTTTTCAAAAAGTAAACAGGACAAAAATCCATCCTCTTAATGGTCTTCAATAGGTTGAAAGAAGCAAAACTTGACCATTGCCAATGCCAAAAGAGTAAACGTTGAATTAAACTTCCTAATCACATTTGGCATCGCTCTAAACGTAACTTCACATAGAACCAACCTACCTGCACAAGGCGGATCTCAATTACTGGTCTATTAGCATGATCATGAGCCAAATGCAGCAGCCTCTTATGCATAAAAACATCTTCTACCCTCTCCACATTTACCTCCAATGCATATCTGAAACACAATTACATCAACGACATTAAAGTCAAATAGAAAACAAAGAGAAAAAATGAAAAAAAACTGTCAAATATGATCCTTTTCCTTAGAAAATCATATTAGGCCTAAAGTTTGATATCAAATTTGTTTATATCATAAAATCGTTTCTTTAACAACTAATCCACTAAAACCCCATTGAAACTATATCTTAAACTTCAACAACAAAGAAAAAGTAATAACGAAAAAGGGTACAAAACCAAGAAGATAACAATTTCATCGCCACAACCGCAACCAACCAACTACTTCCCAGAAAAATAGATTCAATTAATATGCCCAACAAGAAAGTTCAAACCTTTACATTTATAATGCCATCCACAAGTCCATAAACACTTATAAACCAATAATACAATATGGGTACACGTATAATTTAACATACCGAGCAGGAAGTATAAAAGTGAGCCCAGATTTGGTCTTCGAAGCCGGGGCAATTTGCTTCAGGGTTTTTGGATTCTTCAAGTCTACGGAGAACCTCACTGTACACCTCCAGCTTTTGTCTCAACTGCCTTCCTTGTTGCGACATTGAGGAAGGCGACGGTGACGCCACGTTAAGCGATGTGAAGGCCAAAGAGAAGAAGACTTCAAGCGTGACTTCAACCATGAATCTGGAGAAGAGAAGACTTACGGATCTGTAAAAGAGTAGAGGTCAAGCAAAGGATGAGAACACAGTAAAATAAATAAATGGGGGAAGAAGACTTACGGATCTGTAGAAGAGTAGAGGTCAAGCAACGTGTGAAACGTTTCCTGCGAGGAGAATCACGAGCTTGAAGAAGATAAGGAATGGATGTCGGGAGGGAGGCTCATCAGAGGTCGAAGAAGGAGAAGATTGGGGAGGGTTAAATTTGTCTTGAGTTAGAATTTATGACTCCATTCATGTTATGAAATCCTTATAATTCCATCTATATTGTGTTGGGATTTAATGATTTATAATTCCATTGCCATATTTCTTAGGTGATCCTTTGATTTAGTAGTGTTGTGTAAGGATTCATAATTCCATTGTCCTATATCTTAGGAGATCCTCATTGATTTAGTAGCGTTGTGTAAGGATTTATAATTCCATTCGGAAATTCTTATTACTGGCTCGGATTACTGTGTCTATTTGTGCAAGGTCTACTGCTCCTCATTACTCTTCTTTTCCATCGATCAAAGATGGCTTCTTTGAGGAGAAGAAGAATAAAGATGTCAACTATGGAAGATTTTAAGAGCAGAAGGGGGGCCATAGAGAGGAGAGGCAGAGAATTGCCTGCTTCTTGGCGAGGTTTTTTCTTCTTAACAGAAGTTGCCGCCATTGCCACTGAGAAGTTGACCATGGCAGATAACAATGGCGTTGTGGCTGCTGCTATTACTATTTCATCTTATCAGTCCAACTTCAACCGCAGAAGCAAAAGGTCTCCGACAACTTGATAGTAACCAGTTAATGTGGCGGGAAAACGAAGTTGTAAATAACAGATTAGCGGTTAATTCGTAGTTTCATTCATTGTTGCTTTCTTGTATAAATAACAACATATTGCTTGTAACGAGATATGATATTGGTGAATAAAATCTGAGAGACCCAAGAAATTCACGGTGAGTTCTTGGTTATACATATATTTGTTTTTGCATCCTATCGCAACTCGGCCTGCCATATCCATGGATGAAGAGGACTCTGTACTCAATGCCAGAAAAAGGTTCAAGACTGCCTCCGGTAAGACAAACATCCAGGGCAACAAGAAAGAAGATGATAAACGCGTGAAGCAAGAGAGAAGAAAAGTTGTTGCCCCAAACCCTCCTCCAGACTTGCCTCAGGAATTCAAAAATCGCATTGGAGAGATGGAGGGCAGAGAGGTTACGTTGGTTATACAGAAGGCATTGTTCGAGACTGACTTGAAGAAGGGTGAAGGACGCCTGTCCATTCCTGCAAACCAGATTCAAAGCCACAACTTTCTCACCGATGAAGAGAAAGAATCACTCAACAAGTTGGACGAACAAGGAAAGTTGAAGGCTATAGAAGCTAAATTAATCGGACCCGATGCAGCTCAAGAAACCACCATCATGAACTTCAAGAAGTGGAACATGAAGAAATCAAATGGGAGAAGTACCACTTCCTTTGTGTTGACGACAAAGTGGAACAATCTTGTGAAGAAAAACCCCTCAACGTTGAAACTAGGAAACGTCATTCAGTTGTGGTCTTTCAGACAAGAAGGGCAGCTCTGTTTTGCTCTGGTTGTTTTGATGCCACCTGTTGAAGATCACCAAGAGCAGTAGATGACAACTGCGTCCGTAGATGTAGCTTTTATTTCTTGTTAGATTTGATCTTTACATGTACAGAGAAGATGTTTCCCCATCATTCTGTCAAACACCACCTTTGCAGTTCTTTCTAATGAGAATCGAGATCTTGTTAGTTGAATATGTAGTGCAAGTCGAAATGTATTCAAGTTTAATTGGTTTTCACTTTTACCCGTACAACTACTTCACTCTTATATTATCTTTTCATGGTTCCCTGGAATCATAGCAAGATGCCCTTATTCACCTGGAAAGGTCATCTGAAGTAGTCCTTAGTTAAAGTATCTGTTTAGCATTCAAATTTGTAAGAGGTATAGATTCCTCTTATAGTACTGACCCCTCTCACTGTTATATCTGCAAAAATTGGATAGCATATCCAGTTGAGCCTGGAAGAATAAGTGAAAAGTGTGAACGAACGTTGCAAGCAATATGGCTTGTGTGAGATACTGTTATGCTACAGGATGAAACACCACTGTTTTAAGGATTGATAAACTGCATTAATTTTCCGTTGATAATTGAAAACTGCAACTATCTTTTTAAAAGATGCTTTTGTTGATATTATTTTCTATTTAACTGCATTAGTTAGAACTTGTTTGATACCAGACATAGCTGATATGGAATCATCTTACATTCAAGGCACTAGTTGCATTAATGTACCCTACGATCTTGTAGCTGATCAAGATAATTAAATTGGGAGATAAAGTGCATGCTTTTGTGTCTTTCTTTGTACATATATTTGTGTGTAGTCCGTGTATTCCGTTTTGATGTTAAATTGCTTGGACAATATATTTTTCTTCTTTTTGATTAAAAATAGTTTAAATAGTTATCTTCTTTTTTTTCTTCTGCTGATTGGGATGAATACTGGGATAAGTTTGAAGATGAAAGTATGCTGAACAGTTTCCTACTGCATGATGGATTTATTGCTTTTTTGATATAGTAACCTAATTAAATCTGTCCAGCCATAAATTTTACTTTATTGAAGAATCTATATGCTTTTCACTAGGACTGTAGACCATTTCTTCTTTAGTTTTGGCTCTGAACTTCTTCAATGAGAAAATTGTTTTTTTGACCATGTTCAGGGTACACATTTATTGAGGAGCTTACTTTGGATGTCCAAAATGTTGTAGCCCCTCCAAAACAAAAATCATCTTTAGTTGGGAAGGCAACAAGTTCCACTAAAGGTGATGCCAAGGAGTCACACTTAAATGTAGACTTGAAGTCGTGGGAGGTTCCAAGCTCTGGCAAACTAAATTCTAAGAAAAAATCAACACATTATCAAAATCAAAATGATATGGTAGGAAGTCCTCAATATCTTGCAACAAAAAGTCAAAAAAATCCAAAATTCTGCATTTAGAGAGAGTGCTGGTGTGGAAAATTCACCTCATTCTAAATATTCCGGAAGGTTCGGTTTAGTTTATGATTTTTCTATATTTGTTGCATTACTTTGATTTGTGTGTGCACTGACACATTGGATTGTCTCTGCATCTCTTGGTTGCAAAGACAAGACTCGCTTTTTTTCCTTCCTAACTTTTTATTCGAGTTTTAAATGGATAACGACGTTTGTTCATACACTTTGTGCAGTGAGGGTGGGGTGCTGAGTCTATTCTATCCGTAGTCTTGGAGAATCGACCAAACTTATAACTTTCCATCAAGATTTGATTCGTTTAGAGAATCCAAAGATTCGAGCAAATTCCGTGTTTCTCTAGGCTTGATTCATCTGAGGACTCTGCTTTCGAATCATGGGTTCTCGAGTTTGATCCATTTCGAGACTCATATCCCGGTCAAGGGTTTCCAAAGCTTTGATTCATTTGGTGAATCTCAAGATTCGATCATAGCCAATGGTTCTCTAGGTTTAATTCATTTAATAATCATGAGAGTGAATCCTCGCAGCTTGGTAATTCTATGGCAAGATTCGATTCTTTTCGGTGAAACTCCAAAGAAGAATTATCATAGTGGAGAACATTTTAGTCGTGGCATGGATATTTATACTACATGGTTTCTTTTGTATTCCCTCTTGAGATTTGTTCCCATAGGTCTTGCAACCTAGTTCGCCTTTTCCAAAGACATAGTGTGTGATATTGCATTATTAGTTTTCCATGTGGCCTTTAAGCTCGCTTTGTTTTGGTCATTACAAATTTTTATCATCATTTTTTTCCAATTTGTTAAAGTTGTATGAAGGCATTTTGTTGTCTTTTTTCTTTTCTTTTCGAGTCGAGAACTTTGGAATTTATCAAATCTTTTTTTTTTCAATTAACTGTTCCTTTATCTTGTGATGTAACCTAAGTTGGATTGTTAGGTTACTTTAATTTTAAAATTCACTTGCAAAATCCCCAATTCGTGTTGTCAACAATTTATATCAATATGATAAACAATTCAAGTACATTGTATGGTAAAAGCAACTTCCATCGGACGTGAAGTAATGTTATGAGTATCATATTGTTATAGGTATTGGATTTAGCGTATTGGTCAATATTAGCATCGTTTTGGGTAATTTTAAAATTATAATATAGTTGATGATTTATTTCTAAAATTTGCAATATAGTTTTTTATATATTGTGCCATTTAATTTAAAATTTTATACTAACTATGTCTTCAAAACTTATAGGAATAGAAAATTGAAATAATAATCTATTTATTTTTATTAATATTAATTTTCACACATTTCACATATAAACAATAACTATAATTAATATAAAAAGTGTTTAATTTTCATACATATATAAAATTAAGGATAATTTAAAATACTTAAAATGTTATAATTTTATCATATAATAAAGAATAATTACATATCATCAAATTGAAAGAATAATAAAGTTGCACAACTTCATAAGTATTATGACAATAATTGTATTGAGGAATACAACATACCATAAGCGAAACTCAAACAAAAATACTTATAGTTAAAAGTTTTATATTTATATTGCTTATATATAATTTAACATGCTAATTAAATATAAGTGAAATTAAAGGAAGAGAACAAATAAAACCTAGAACTTCATTTATTCAATATTTGCTCAAATTGCATTGATCTCAATTATCATTTGATACAAAATTCTCATCTTTGAAAAAGTCTCATTAACACCATGGTTACAATTACATGATACCAGTCTTTCTTAAGTTTGGAATGAAAGTAAGTAATATAACTATGGATTAGTTATAAGACTTCATATGTTTTGCTTGTTTTATTAATTCTTAACACTGCATTGCTTATTAGTTGAAAATTTTGGTGGCTTGTATATTGTGACAAGCAATAAAATGCTAATTAATTTCATTTAAATGCTAATTTATCTTTTCCATATTGGTCAAGTCCGTCCTGAAGTTACTAGCCTAACTTTGGAGATGTTTTAGCTAGGAAAAAATGTTTAGTTGGTTAAAAACATAATAGAACACAAAGTAAGCCAGGTAATAAGAACACTTCTTGGTTGTTGAAAGAAAGGAAAGACAAGTTGTGAAAAAGATATTCATGTGTAAAAGGGACAAAAACAACATTAAAGAGTGTGTTTGATGAGAAATAAGAAACCCTAACAAAGAGGGTTTCAGGTACAGTGATAAGAAATTATGGGACTACTTTGTTAGATCTCGAAGTAGCATTTGAGTTGACAGTAGCCAACTCTTTTTTCAAGAAAAAAAGGAACATCTGGTGACTTTTAAGAGCAAAACCTTGAAATCTCAAATTGACTACTTTGTAATTGACCTAATTGCAAGGATAGTAAGGTGGTACGCCACACTTTCTTATCAACTCAATATATATTATTAGTTGTAGATATTATAATTAAGGGTTAAAGGAAGAAGAGAAGTCCTAAGAGGAATACCAGAATTAGAAGGCGGAATTTAAAAGGGAATATAGTATAACAACTTAAAGATAAAATAACATATAGAGAAGAATGAAAATTAAAAGGAGATGATAACAAGATGTGGGAGAGAGTAGCAACTCTTTTAAGAAATATAACTAAAGATGGAGTCTTATTGGTAAAATGAAAGATATTTATAAAGCTCTATTAAATAGCACCAGAGAGGTAGAGAGAGTAGTTAATAGAACAAGTTACAAACTAGAAAAGAAAGAGGCAAAAAAGATAATCTTAGAAGCTAAAAGAAGAGCTCATGAGAAATTATACCAATGAATGGAAACTAAAGATAAAGAAAAACATATTTTTAAGTTAGTGAGAGTTAGAAAACAAAAAGTGAAAGACATAGTTCAAGTTTATCGTATAAAAGATCAAGCATGACAAGTTCTCGTGTTTAAAAATGATATCAAGAGAAGATGACAACGATGCTTCTATAGCCTTTTTTAACAAAGGCACATAAGACAACATCTTTTTAGGTAATCTTAGCATGTCCAAGAGGTATCATAACTTTACTTGTAGTTGACAGATTACAAGAAAAAAATTAAAAGAGTGTTAAGAGAGGTGAAGTGTGGGAGGCAGTAGGGCTTGATGAGATACCCATAGAGGTGTCAAAGAGCCTAAGTAAAGAGAGTTTTACTTAGCTAGCTAAGCTTTTTAATATGATCTTTATGTCTATCAGAATGCCAGATGAGTAGAGACTTAGTATGTTAATTCCTCTATACAAGAACAAAGCGACATCCAAACGTGTAACAAATATAGAGATATCAAACTACTTAGTTGCATCATGAAGTTATAGGAGACGGTGATTAAGAAAAAAGTGAGCAAGGACGCTCCTATCTCGGAGAACCAATTTGCCTTCATGTTAGGAAGATCCATACCAAAAGCTTTACATCTCCTCAGAACATTAACAAAATATTACAAAAAAGATAACGTAACATATGCATAGTTTTTATTGACTTAAGGAAGACGTATCACATGGTACTTAGGGAAATTATGTGAAAGTATTAAAAGCTAAGGGATTTCTTATAACATATATACACATTATTAGGGATATATATAAAGGTGTAAAGACTAAAGTAAGGACAATAGGAGTAGATACAAAGCATTTGCCTATTGATATTGGGCTATACCAAGGTTTCTCTTTGAGCCCTTTTTGGACTGCAGTAGAGATAGATGAGCTCATACAGAATATTCGAGAGGATGTGCCATGGTATATATTGTTTGCTAACGACATTGTTTTAGTGGATTGGACAAAAGAGGGTTTCAATGCCAAGTTAGAACTTTGGAGGGATACGTTAGAGTCGAAGGGATTTAAATTAGGCAGGACTAGGACTAAGTACTTAAACTGTAAATTGTAGGGTAGCTTCCAATGTGGAGGTAAATATCGACTCAGAAGTTATATTATATAAAGAGTATTTAAAGTATTTAAGATCTACTATCTAAAGTAATAGAGAAATCGATAAAGACATAATTCACTACATCAGATCATGGTGGATTAAACAAAGATGTGCATCATGAGTTTTATATGACAAGCAGACGCTACTCAAGTTCAAAGAAAAATTCTATCATTTAGTAATTAGGCCGGTCATGTTTTATGGGTCGGAGTGTTAGCCTATCAAATAGGTACATAATCGTAAGTTAGTGGTGGTTAAGATGATGATGCTCTGTTGGATGTGCATTCTTACTAAAAGAGATAAGGTTAGAAATGTAATAATAAGAGAAAATTAAATATGGTTAATATTAATGAAAATTTAAAAGAGATAAGGCTTAGATAGTTTGACATATTAAGAGGAGACAACTTGATGCTCCACTGAGAAGATGCGAGAATATTGTACTTAGAGATTGTAAGAAAAAAAAAAGAAGGCTTAAGGAAAAATGTAAGGAAACGATTAAGAATGATATAACTCGTCTCAAACTTCTCGAGGACATGACATTCAATGCAAAACTTTGGCATACTAAGATATAGGTAAAAGATCTCACATAGATTCGTCCTTCTCTTTCTTATAGGTCTTTTAATCATTTTTCTTTGAGTTTTATGTCTTACATTTAGCCTAAACTTTTAATATATAGTACTTTCCTTTTAGTTATTTAGCCTAAACAATTTCTCACTCGCTTTAAACATTTTCTTGTAATAATTTTTAACCTTTTCATATGTATTGTATTATTTATTGTATTACTTATTTTATATTTTATTTATACATATTATTTATATTTTTATTTATATTTACATTTACATTTATATTATCATTATTGTTATTATAGTTTTATTTTTATTTTTAATTATCGTTACCTTATAATTTTAATATGTGTGTGTGTGTGTTTTACATATATGTTGTTATATGGGTCCATTAAAATAGTCTCTCTCGTTAGTTAAGAGTAAGATCAGTATATTTATTAAACCTCTTCGACCACGAATATTAATAGAATTTTTATTAGGTAATTGATGTTATTGTTGTTAATCTCGAGACATTAGTCCATTTCATTTTAACATGTTGATATATTATATGCAAATGCTTGAGAAATATGAAGGTCAAAAGTTTTCAACTCTTATATCTATTTTAAAATTATTTATAAGTGTTTGGAGTCTTTTTCATAGGCATACAAAACTGATATATTTTTAATTCATATTTAATAATGAAATAGTACTCAAAGACTCGATTTTAATCTAAACAACAATCAAATATATGTTATGAAATATGTACAAGAATGTAAGATGACAGTTTGTCTTCTTCAATATATACTTAAGTAAACAAAATAAGAGCTTATAAAGTCAAATGGAAAAGCTTCAAGTTTTATCGTGTCCATATGGTTTGTACCAAGTAGTCCCAAAGAGGTAAAGACAGCTTAAAGTGTGCATTGGTTCGGTCGAATCTAATTTAATGTTGTGTAACTTTTATTACAATTTATAACTCTAATTAGCTCAGGAAATCCTTATCTATCGAGTCTTACGTTAGGAATTATAACTCCATCTATCTTGACAATTCCTCATTTTCAGTGTTGAGTTAGGATATACAATACAATTCTATCTTCATGTGTATTAGAAGATGCTTATTGTTTTGGTGTTGTGTCAGGATTTGCAAATCCATTTCTCTTAGGGAGTTCCTATTCGTTCAAATTATCCGGATCTATATCCACAACATTAATTGCTTTTTCATGTAGGAATGTAATATCTTCAATATGACTAAGAAAATTTTAAAAATAACCTACAAAATGTAGGATTTCGAAGAGGTAAAGATTGGTTTTTTTGTTTCAGCCCAAACATTCTCTACTCGGCTTAAGTTAGAATTTATGACTCCATTCCTGTCATGAAATCCTTATTGTTTCAGAGTTATATTAGGATTTATAATTCCATCTATATTAAGAATTTCTCGCTTTTTCAGTATTATATTAGGATTTATAATTCCATTGCCGTATTTCTTAGGTGATCCTTTGATTTAGTAGTGTTGTGTAAGGATTCATAATCCCATTGTCCTGTGTCTTAGGAGATCCTCATTGATTTAGTAGCGTTGTGTAAGGATTTATAATTCCATTTCCCGTAGACAATTCTTACTGGTTCGAATTACCGTGTCTATTTGTGCGACGTCTACTGCTCCTCATTCATCTTCTTTTCCATCGATCAAAGATGGCTTCTTTGAGGAGAAGAAGAATACAGATGTTAACTGTGGAAGATTTTAAGGGCAGAAGGGAGGCCATAGAGAGGAGAGGCAGAGAATTGCCTGCTTCTTGCCGAGGTTTTTTCTACTTAACAGAAGTTGCCGCCATTGCCACTGAGAAGTTGACCATGGCAGATAACAATGGCGTTGTGGCTACTGCTATTACCACTTCATCTTATCAGTCCAACTTCAACCTCAGAAGCAAAAGGTCTCCGACAACTCGACCTGCCATATCCATGAATGAAGAGGACTCGGTACTCAATGCCAAAAAAAAGTCTAAGACTGCCTCCGTTAAGACAAACATCCAGGGCAACAGGAAAGAAGATGATAAACGTTTGAAGCAAGAGAGAAGAAAAGTTGTTGTCCCAAACCCTCCTCCAGACTTGCCTCAGGAATTCAAAAATCGCATTGGAGAGATGGAGGGCAGAGAGGTTACGTTGGTTATACAGAAGCGATTGTTCGAGACTGACTTGAAGAAGGGTGAAGGACGCCTGTCCATTCCTGCAAACCAGATTCAAAGCCACAACTTTCTCACCGATGAAGAGAAAGAATCACTCAACAAGTTGGACGAACGAGGAAAGTTGAAGGCTATAGAAGCTAAATTAATCGGACCCAATGCAGATCAAGAAACCCCCATCATAAGCTTCAAGAAGTGGAACATGAAGAAATCAAATGGGAGAGGTACCACTTCCTTTGTGTTGACGACAAAGTGGAACAATCTTGTGAAGAATAACCCCTCAACGTTGAAACTAGGAAACGTCATTCAGTTGTGGTCTTTCAGACAAGAAGGACAGCTCTGTTTTGCTCTGGTTGTTTTGATTCCACCTGTTGAAGATCACCAAGAGCAGTAGATGACAACTGCGTCCGTAGATGTAGCTTTTATTTCTTGTTAGATTTGATCTTTACATGTACAGAGAAGATGTTTCCCCATCATTCTGTCAAACACCACCTTTGCAGTTCTTTCTAATGAGAATCGAGATCTTGTTAGTTGAATATTTAGTGTTATTCAACTAATTCACTCTTATAATATCTTTTCATGGTTCCCTGGAATCATAGCAATAGCCGTATATTCTCACTGTTATATTTGTAAAAATTGGACAATCCAACGATCATTATTTAAAGTTATTAACTTAATCGTTGTAATTAGAAGAAGTAATTACGTAAAATTTGAAGTTAATTACAATGGAGGTCAAATAATTTAAAGTTAGATCATCTGAAACTTATCCTATTAACTTCCAATTGAATTGGATTCAGATCATCAGCTCTAATCATAGTGATTAATGCACTAAGTGGAAATCTTTAAATGTTTTTACTAAAATAACAAGTAAACAGATTATTTTTCACTATTAAGTTAAATTAAAAGACCTTTTATTAAGTATAACATTCTAATATAGGATGATGGTTTATACTTCACATACACAAAAGGGAAAGGTATTTGTTTAGAAAAAGATATTAATCTTACAAATATCAATAAATAATAACTTATTTGTTTAACTTCATAACAAATGTTATTTTCAAGGAAAAGATTTTCTCGATCTTGATGAAAATATATAACGTTTTTAGAGTGCTTATAACCAATAAGGGTCAATTTATAACTAATATATAACATCTTTAACTCATTTTAATCATAAAGATTTAAAAAATGAAGTTATGATTACTTCCTTTGATTATAACAATTGAGTTTTACCGATTGTATAGCAATAAATACGAGCTAATGAACAATCATCAACAGTGTCTAGTTGCTTAAATATGCTAATACTTACGAATGTCAACTATTTTATTATAATTTCCCATCTTTACTTAAATATAATATGTCATTTTAAAGTTTATAATAGAGCAAATAATAATAATCATGGCTTTTCGAATCAATATTTCTTTGCTCACCTCAATTATAATCTCTCGAGTTATAGGCAAGAGAGGGTAAGATGTGCAAAAAATCTACTCTAGGTCAGGATGATGGCTACACTAAGTTTTGTACTAGTTTGCATGAACTAAAATGTTTGTAATAGAGCTAGCCAACTTTTACTTATCTCTTGTATCTCTTGAAACTCTTCTAAGAAATCTCTCATTACTATAATTCTTCTAGTTTTTTTTTTAAGATAAAGTATTATAAAAAATAATTTATTCTTACATTTCCTTAATAACAACGAGATAAGTGAATATCTAATCTTTAATGGCAAGCTAAGAAATAAAAGAGGCTTTCGGGTGGATAGAATTCCACCATAAAAGAGTAAAACATGGTACCTCCCTTAAACCCTTGCAAAGAAGCTGATAACATGATTTATTAAAGAATTTACTGCTCGGATCAATATATTAACTTATAGAATCATCAATCAATACATTAACGTAAGGAGGAAAGAATTGAACTAGAGAATCGAAGCCTCGGAAACTCCCTCTTTATTGGCCATTGCATAGCAAAGATGAAACCTTAAGATTAAGAGAAATTTTGATTATTCAGTGATGGGCTTGAGGATTGAGAATAAGTGGACTCGAGTCAACCCAATTGTTTAGTTCAATTTATATAAATATTTAGGCCATATCTGCATTCATTTTGCATATTCATTCATTCATTTTAATAGTATTTTTAGGTTTATTTATTTATTTTTATTGAGTTTGTTATTTATTTTATTGTTCTTATTTTTCGTAGAAAGCAAGAGTTTCTTTTTTTTTTGGGTAAATCAGAGAAAATTTTAATAAATGAACAAAATATATACAGAAAAGTCCACTGACACCGCTGCTAAATACCATGCCAGTCAAGCCTCAAGGCTACCAATAATAAACTAGGAAATACAGCAACTAGGGAAGATACAACCCGAAACCCACTTAATAATTACATCAATATCACCAAGAAATTAAGCAGAAACTCAAGCAGATAAGGTCAAATAGAAAGCCTAACTGAGACACTCCAATCCTAAGTTAGCAAGCATAGACAAACTGAGATATCAGAACTGCGTAGCCATGGCCCAGAATGGCCAAGATGAATACTGCCTCCAAGAATGAACTACTCTGCACCTCCAAGGGAAGGCATGGCAAGGAAGGACACACCGAAGAAACCACGAAGCTATAACCTGAAAAGACTTGAATAAAAGCCAAAATCAAATGAAATCAAATTACCTCCTCTCAGTGTTTAGGCTTAGCAGTTCCCTAACGTGGGAGATAACTCCTGCAATCACGCGCTCCTCAGCCAAGGCTTCATTCCTGAAGGTTCTAGCATTGCGTTCGGTCCAAATGTGGTAAACTACGGTGGAAAGCAGTAAGGGGAAGAGAGTAAGGACTGAAGCTCTGGAATTGGGAACAGATAGAAACCAGGAAAGAATAGTGGAAAGGGTAGGAAGATAGAAACTAGGCAAGTGAAAATGGGAGAGACAGTGGTCCCAAATAGCTTTAGAAAAAGGGCAGGCAAAGAAAAGGTGGTCTATAGATTCGTTAGCAGAAAGGCACAAAGAACAGTGATTAGGAATATAGAGAAAGGTAAGGCTATCCCGGGTTGGAAGCTTCTGCAAGAAGGCAAGCCATAAAGTAAAGGAGCATCGAGGTAAACTAGATTTGGCCCAAACCAGTTTGTGCCAAGGGACCTCTGGTAAAGGAGGACGCAAAAAGTTGTAGGCTGACTTATTGGTGTAACACTTTGTATGGCTTGCTAACCATTCCAGACAGTCTGGTAGGGAAGGATTGGGGGAAAATGAAGGAGGGGGCAGATATCTAAATAGGTCCAAAGAGACCTCACCCCAGCTCCAGGTACCATTACGGATCACATCTGACACATGTGTTGAAAGTGGAAGCTCCGAGCCATTAATCAACCTCGGAGTAGACAAGGTCTGCAGGATACCACATGGGTGCCAAGGATCCTGCCAGAAAAGAATAGAAGTACCATTTCCAATCCTAAATCTAAATTGATAACTCAACTTGTCCCGGACTGCTAAGATCTTTCTCCAACTCCAAGAACTATTATAGGTAGGCTGAGCACTCCAGAAATTATGTCTACGCAATATAATTGTATGAACCCACTTCACCCAAAAAGCTTTCCTATCCTCAAACAACAACCAAATCCGTTTACCTAACAGGGCTTGATTCCAAGTTGTCAAGTGTTTAACTCCTAAGCCCCCTTCCTTTTTAGGTCGACAGATGTCACTCCACTTAACCCTAGCCTGAGACTTAGAGACTACCTTACCTGCCCACAAAAAATTCCTAAGTTTTGCCTCAATGTCCTTAAGGATAGAAGATGGAAGAATAAGATGAGAGGACCAGTAGACATGGAAGGAAGAACGAACTGAGATAACCAGTTGAAGTCTACCCGCATAAGAAAGGCTCTTATGGGTCCAATGATTGATCCTATTATCAATTCTATCAAGAAGAGAAGCGCAATCCCACCTAGAAAGACGACCAGTAATGAGAGGAACACCAAGATACCTAAAGGGAAGAGATCCTTGTTGTAAACCCGACACTAGATGCATCCTATGACTTAAATGGCTAACATCCGGGGATAAGTAGAATTGACTTTTAGAAGTGTTCATTTCCATGCCTGAGTACATAGAGAAGGAATGCAAAGAGTCAAGCAAAATTTGAGCAGAAATCAAATCCCCATGACTGAACATTAAAAGATCATCCGCAAAGAGAAGATGGTTAAGCTCACGACACGTCCATAATTTTTGCATGGCCTAAGTGAAATTACAAATGGAAGCAAGCCTATGGGATTAGTTAATTTGATAATATCTTTAGAGTCTCTTGGGATGTAAATTGCCTTTGAGTTTATTCGGCTTTTCTCTACTCTTGTGAGTTGGTTGGTTTTTAATTAGACTTGAATCAATGAGTGTACGATTGAGCGAGCATTGGTATCCTTGCACTATGAAGGTGGGTATGGTTTGATAAGTGGATAAAGGTAAATTTTAATTGGTTACTGCAATTCTAAAAATTCAAATTGTTGAGTGCTTCTTAATCTATTTTGAACATATTCTTAATTTTGCTTAGGGACAAGCAAAAGTTTGAGTTTGGGGGTATTTGTTTAGTTCAATTTATATAGATATTTAGGTCATATCTGCATTCATTTTGCATATTCATTCATTCATTTTAATAGTATTTTTAGGTTTATTTATTTATTTTTATTGAGTTTGTTATTTATTTTATTGTTCTTATTTTTCGTAGAAAGCAAGAGTTTCGTTTCGAATTAAATCCAAGAATTTGCTCACGGCACGTCCATAATTTTTGCATGGCCTAAGTGAAATTACAAGTGGAAGCAAGCTAAAAGGAATTAAAAAAAACGCAGCAATGGAGAAAAGCAGAAACGCAAGGTGTGAGCTGGTTTTAAGAGGAGTGAGTTTAAATTGTCACATCTGCTACATGGAGTGGGAGCCCCACCACGCACTCACCAAGCACCCAACGCAAAACAACATGGAGGGAAACAACAATTAAGTGGAGGCACTAATTCCACGCAGAAGAGGAGCAAACTAAAGGCCCCACCACACACATCAGTTGAGGAATTAAATAAAAGCTGGAGATGTGTACAGCTAGAGGAGAGACCCACCAACGTTGAAGAAGAAGATGACAAGGAGAAGCTCTTAGTTTTTACACTGTCAGAAAACAAAAGCAAAGTATTAAGACATGTCCATGTGAGCAACAAGGAAACAAGTCTGCAGTGTCGTTTTTCTTGTGGGGAGGCAATGAAGACAGCTGATGAGTGATAGAGAAAACCCACAATGCTGACCCACACAAGAACAGAGCAACAGCTGGAATAAAAGAAGAGGCTCCACCAAGGAAAAGAAAACAACGTAGTAGCCACCAAACTCAGCACCAGTTGCAGCACATGAAGAGACCAGACGTTGGGCCATCAAGGAAGGACGCCCATGCAGACCAGCTACTCACGCATTACATAGGAGGAAAATCCAAGGGGAAGCTAGGCTTTAAAATGAAAAAAAACAAAGAAGTATGGGTGTGTGGGCTGATGATGTGAGTAACGTGAGATGGGTGAGAGTGAGTGGACTAAGTGCATGAATAGAATAAAAAGAAAGGACAGGGAAGTGCACCAAGGGGGGGAGACTCCAGATTTTTTTTTCTCACAAAACTCTCCACTCATTTTGACAATTTAGCACTCACGAAAACACCAAGGGGGAGGACTCCATTTATTTATAAAAGAAACTCCACTCACGCAATATTCTGGTCTGGACTCACTCAATTGGAGAGCTCTTCAACGCTATTTTCATTGGCTCTCAACGTTACACATAGTAGAAGGGGGCTCCATTTTTACACGTACAAGACTCTCCACTAACGTTGCTCTAGCACTCTCCATAAGCCTCTCCTCTACGATATTTTCAATTACACCAAAAGGGGCTGTCACGTTCAAGCATTGAGGAGGAATCCAAGACCAAGCACCAATGTGAAGGAAGGAGGGACTAGCTAGAAGCCATCAACGTTACAGCAAAAAGTGGAACCAAGAGGAGCTCAACGAAATTCACCAAAAGGAGGGGGCAACTGGAAAAACAGACGCAACGCAACTGGGGGAGAAACGCGAGCTGGAGACGCAAACAACACAAAGAGGGAGACCCGAAAACTCATTCATTATCTGATTTATTATCTGATTTCCCTTAATGTTGGTTGTTAACTTTAATGCTTGTGGTTTTCATCCTACCATGATTGAGTAGTTTTCCCAAAGCTTCAAGGTTGGGCTGAAGCTTTTAGTTAATTTTATAGATTAAATCTCTGTTGATTTATTTGTATGAATTTTTGGTTTTGATTTCTCTGTTTTGAGATTAATTTTGCTCATATTGTGTTTGGCCAACCGTTACTTGACCTTATTTGTTAATTGAAGAACCGATAGGTGAAAATTAATAATGGAACTCCAAAACAGTGAACTTATAAATTTCAGATTTAGACATAGACTGAATTTATGAGAGAAAACCAGGCGAGCAAGGATTTTAATGGGTTATGCTTGATTGCTAGGCTACGATAGTAGACTAGGATTATTGTGTAATACTCCTTTGATACCTTGAAAAAGGATCTAAGAAACTCTAAGCTCAACCTTCTATCAACCAAAATTTGCCTCATAAATTGACCCAGGTAAAGTCCATAGAAAGCGCTAAAAGTGGAACCATCCTTGAAGCTTACCACATTCCATTCAAATTAACCCCTTGAAATATTCGCAATTTTCTTTAGCTTAAATTTTGTTATTTTTTGCTAGTTAATTTTCTTAATTTAATTTCCCCAATATACAAAATCGCTAGTCCAATTAATTGAGTGATCCAAGCCTAGTACTTACACAATTACTCCATGTGGGACGATATTATACTGTACTACTTGAGACCCGTGAACTTGCGGAACCGCATCACCAGTTATCATACCAAGCTAAGTGCTAGCACAATTGCCAACCTCGTGTTTAATAAAAGGATAAACTAACGCAACGCAACGTCATCATATGGAGGAAAATCCATGAGAACTCCCTAGTACAAGGAACTTGGTAGAAATTCATATTTTTTAGTTGAAACTCATGGATCCATTTGATCCATAGTGCATTATGATCAGTATAGACCTGCCTGAGCCTCTTACATATTAAAACTTTCTACATAGTATAGATAGAAACAATCCCCAGGCCACCATACTTCTTTGGAATAATAACCTCACTCCATTTAACCTTAGTGTTAAGTGAGTTGAATCAGCACTATTCTATAAGATCCAATAGTATGGTAGAAAGAAATATACATTTCTTTCTATCAATTTGAAATTTTTTTAAATGAATATTAATTTAATTTAAAATTTAATTAATATTAATTAAAGTACAATCAATTATAGATTTTCTTACCTTTTTTACATGGTGGTGAAATGGTAGACACGCGAGACTCAAAATCTCGTGCTAAAGAGCGTGGAGGTTCAAATCCTCTTACATATTAAAACTTTCTGCATAGTATAGGTAGAAACAATCCCCAGGCCACCATACTTCTTTGGAATAATAACCTCACTCCATTTAACCTTAGCGTTAAGTGAGTTCTTAGATTTACCAGTCCATAAGAATGCTTTTAGGATTCTATCAACTCCTTTAAGGGCTTTTTGAGGCAAGGCAACATGAGCAGTCTAATAAATATGTAAGCTACTTAAGATAAATTTAATGAGGGTTATTCGAGCAATATGAGAAAGAAACCTGTATTGCTAGGCATTCACTTGAGCCTTAATTCTTTCAAGAAGAGGAAGACAATCATTAGACTTAGGTTTGCACATTAAAGCCCAACTAGTCTCTGAACTTTTGTAAGATTTCTCACATCAGTAAAGATATACAAACAACTCTTCTCAGAGTTATGTTTTAAACTTGACCAATCAGCAAATAGTTCTAGTGCATGTATCATCATGTAATCAAATGAGGATCAGTACCACAAAGGATCAGAAGATGATCAACATACTTAAGGTGAGTGAGAATGAGACCTTTACATTTGTAATGCAATTAAAAGTTCCTGTTATAAGAGATCACCTTACTAGTTAGTTTAGAAAAGCCTTCCATCACAAGAATGAATAAATAAAGAGACAAAGGATCTCCTTAGTGAATGCCTGTAGCAATCTTTAAAGGCTAGGTAGGAACCTCATTCACCAAAATACTCAGAGAAGAAGTTTAGATGCATGTTATAATCTAATCGATAAATTTAAATGGAAACTGTAAGGCTTTACGACAAACCCCATATAAACCGCCAATTCACAGTATCAAAAGCTTAAAAAAAATAAACTTTAATTAAATAACTTTGGAGATTCTTGCCTAAATTATACTTGGCTAAACATTTCCTGAATCATTACTAATTGATAACAATAAAACATTCTCTCTAATTACTTTAGAGTGATGAATCCTACCTTTATCACTCAACTACCTCCATATAGTTCATATGACATCCAATGACCATCGACCGAATAACCTATGATTAGAATAGGTCATAAGTAGTATCAAAACATAGCAATACCTATATAAAATAACTTTGGATACCTTAAGTCAAAGGATCACTTATACAGTCATCACAATGAGAATTTTCATAGACATACAAGTAATGCTCCAAATGAATTTTTCATATCAGGTGAGTTCAGTTAACTTGTTTTTTAACAAACACCCATATGTTTGTTTAAGTATCTCCATGCTTTAATCTATGAGATCGACTACTTCCTTCAAAAGGAAAAACATAATGTGTGCTAGCCTTTTATGTTCTATTAATATCCAATCTTAATAGAACAATGACTATGAATAATTTAGGGATAATACATAAATGCAATATGATTCTCAAATTATAATCTCATTATAATTTCATATGCAATTTATAATTATCCTATGGACTTTATTATAGACATCTAAATGTGTACAAGATAAAGAATGCCTTTAAATTATTTTGTGGCTAAACTACAACTAATCGATTAACTATAGGGCGTAAACCAATAATCTCCCACTTTCACTAAGCCAATCATTTAAGTATCTTATACTATATCACTATATGAAGATCATACTACTGTTATGATAATAGCTTAATGGGATAATTCTAAAAGATTCTTTATAGTGAGTACTTGCTTAAATCTTACAACTTCCGTCTTAATTATCATCATAATTAAGAAAAAAATGTCCTAAATACTTCCTTGGATTTTTTATGAGACCTTAGCTCCTTTTACATGTCTAATGATTCTAATATTCTACAATACATTACTATCTTATAAAATGCAAGGAATTGTATCAAGCTCTCTCGAACTTATTGATCTAATTAATCATTTCTACTAAATAAAAATGTATTATGGGTTAATTAGCAACAATTTCTACGTTGGAACCTTTCTAGTATTGAATGATATTGTTTTAAGTAAATATAACTTAATTAGGATTTACATCTAAAGCTATATCCTTATCTCCTTAAACTGAATTATCAACTCATACATTAAATAATGGATATCTTTAATTCTTTAAATGTATCGATATCTCAAATGTTAAACATATTTAGTACATTATTTATATACTTGGACTTAGAAAGGGTGAACAACTTCTAATATATCTCTATAGATCTAATTCTCAAAATTAAGTTGCTTTTTATATCCAACAAGAGTTATTCCTAAACAATCATGTTTTCAACTATTGAATTAGAATTATTGTTCTCTGTGAGCAGGATGCCTTTATGTAAACCCACTAAAGAGGATAATTATAATCTCACTAACCTTTTTGTAGACATGATAAATTCAAAATCATCTCTAAAACAAACTCTTTGAATTCATCATAAAAGTGAATCTTTCAATGTCTCTTAGCCTTTCAACTATACATCAAATGCATCAACAAAGGCATTAGTTCTAATTGGATGTATTGTCATAAGATTTGAATATTTCAAATTTTATCTCTCTCATTACTTGTCTTGAGAACTATTCTTTTATAAATATGTATTGAAACAAACAATTACTTCAACAAGTCTGTAAGATTATATCTAATCTTTTAGATATCTCATAACCTTTTATTACCCAATTTAGTTATAAACTTGATGGATAATGTTTGCTTCAACTAAGCATTATATCCTTAAATCATTAACCTTGACTCTTTTAAAGACTTATCATTTCATATCATTGTATAAAATTTCGAAGGTGAGTTGAGAACATCTTCAACATTTAGATCATACCATCAACTATTCAATCCAATTTTATACAATGATAAAACTAAAAATAAACAGGAAATATAATTGAAAAGGAGGATAGGAGGCAATGGCATCGGAAAACCTCATAATCCGGGAAGTACATCGAGTTAGCTTCTTCTCCTCTTCTCTCTTCCTTCTTCTCTTCCTCAATCTCTCGATGAATTCTCTCTAGGGTTTCTCAAGATGGCTTATGCAAAAGCTCCTCCTCTACCTCCTTGTCTTGTTCTTTAAATATCCCCTGTGTTCTGAGCAACCCTAGGGTTTTTTGGGATCTGAATGGTCTAAAAAATCCCTCGAAACTTGACGTCTCTGAGTGTCTGCACTTCTGCCCGATGTAAGCCACAATTGTGGGCTACATCCGAACCTTTTTTCACGATTATGGCATACAGACCATAATCATAGAGTGTTCCTTACACTTCTGTATGATCGTGGCAAGCAAGCCACGATCGTAGCCTAGCTCTAGTGCTTTTGTCACGATCGTGGTTTGTTGTGCTTCTATCACAGTCGTGGTCTGTTGTGCTTCTGTCACGATCGTGGGTCGTTGTTTCAACCCAAATGTCTTCGAAACTTCTCTATTGTTTGATGTTGACCTTAAAACACTAACAAACACATCAAGGTACCTTAAAAAAAATAAGCTCAAAGACTTGTACTAACTCATAAAACACAAATAATTGACAACTAACACAATTATAACCTAAACAGATACTAAATAATTGAATCAATAGCTAAATACATACCAAAATAAGCCCTAAAACACGATGCAATTACACATATCAGTAATACTTTTTTCTCAGATTACATGATTGATGAAGATGTAACTATTGAGTGACTATGTTATGAATGTTTAAGTTATGTGCTTTTGTTTTAATTAGAAACTATTGTTTCAATATTCATAATACTTTTAGTATATTTTAACTAAGATTTTGGATTATTACCGGTTCATCAACATGGTCAAACCTAGCTAATCATTCCGGATATGTTGTAAATTTTGTAATCTCAACATTTATAATTTGTAAACTAATCTCTTTATTTATTTTTTGTCTATAAGAATTGTTAAAGTTGTAATTAAAATCTTGTATATAAAGAATACTCTTTTATGGGTATAATTTGATGATATTTTACTTTTATATACAATACTTCAAATTATCAATTATTTTTGTACAATTTTTGTATAATAAATCTATAATAAAAATATCGAAACATGATTTACAATAATATGGATTAAAATGTAACCAATAACTTATTCCAAACTTTTGGTTAAAACGTAGCTAGAAACATTTGACAACTTTTATAAAATGTAGCTAAAAAATTTGTCTTCATATTTAGAATTGTTGCTAAAATATTTGTCTACGTTTTTAGAAATGTAGCTAAAAACATTTGTCTTAATTTTAAAAACATAGCTAAAAATAGTTGGCTATGTTTTAAAAAACGTAACTAAAAATATTTACCTACATTTTTAAAAACGTAGTTAAAAATATTTGGCTACGTTTCTGAAAATATAGTTAAAAAGTTTTCGCTATGTTAAAAAAAACGTAGCTAAAAACTTTAGGTTACGGTTCTAAAAACTTAGCTAATAGTTTGTAGCTACGAACAAGAATCGTAGTCAAAACTATTAGCGACCATTCCTTGTAATGCCGTTAATAATTTTTGGCTACCAAAATAAAACACAGTCAAAAGATATTAGTGACGATTACGAAAAACATCATACGAGAAAGAGGTGTAGCCAAAACTATTAACAACCATTCCTCAAAATGTTACTAATAGTTTTTCATCACTAAAATAAAGTGTAGCAAAAAAATATTATTGACGACTGCCAAAAAAATCGTCTATAGTTTTTAACTATAAAGATTTGGTGACGTTTTGGGTGACGAAACAGAAATGTTGCTAGAAACTATAGGCGATGTTTTTTACAACTTTAGCTCTGATTTTTTTTTTGTAGCCAAAGTCAAATTTGTTTTAGTGAATAAGATCAGTTTATGTAAAAGAAGATTAATAGGAAGGTTGTTCTTCATTTATATTACATTGGGCTTTATGTCCAATATAATAAATTTTCATGCATCTCAAACTAACAAGTGACATCAAAGCCCACCAATTTTGAAACTAATGGGCCATGATACTTTATGTAGAGACTTCACTCAACCTTTGTCTTTATCTTTGGAATTAATCCTTTATAAGAATTATTTCATTGAAAGACTAAAGCAATAGTAGAAGTGTTGTTACTCCTATATCTATAAATTTCTCTCTTTTCCTTTAATTTAATTAGTTGTTATTAAAAGTAAGTTAATTAAACCCAAACACAAATCTATGGAAGAGTGATCAAAGTATGTAACTTTAAAAATATAACATAGGTTGTATTATACAATTCATGATGATCAAGGAACGTTCAATTATTACTTTCAACTATTAAGATGCCACTGCATTAACGAATTATATTAACAGCTACAATGTAGTTTGTGACTTACAATTAATTTTAATTAGATGTGATGGCAATTTTAAAGGAACTATATAGATAATTAATTACAAATTCTTAACATTTAAAAGACTTTAAAAGTTTTGTTAAAATATATAGGTTCCATAACTATATAAATGCCTCTACAATTATTGTTGTTTCTTCATTTCTTTTGGTGTTTCTTCTATTCAATAAATTTATTGACTTCTTCATGCCCTATTTCTTTATTTCTGGTTGTTGTTTCTATGTTAATTTTGATTACCTGTTATGTTATTTGCAACCTAAATTGTATTTACTAATTTAGTAAATGATTTATATAGATGGACAAAAGTTAAATAATTATATGGTCTCCTTAATACTTGGATGAAAATTTTAAAAGATTAAATGGGTTCAAAATGTGAAATTTGTTGTTAATACATAGATAGTTTAAATTTTAACACTAAAATAAAGTCATGGTATATAATCACTTACTAATTTGAGACAGAAAATTTTATATTCAACGGATTTATCATAATGAATGTTTTTTGTGATTTTTTTCTTTTTACAGCATATAAACTCACTCCTATAATGAAAGTAAATGATAAGTATCATAAAAGTAGGAAATAATTATGTAAATATAAAAGTTTGCTCAATTTTTGTTCAACCATTTATATATTTATTAGATATTAATATAATAGTAATATGTTGATTTAATATTTTTAAAATTTATTTTAGAATAAGATGTAAGAGATATTGAAAAGTCCAAATAAGAGGGTAATGAGCTCACTGCGGATAGGATTCGTGATATAGTACTTAGTACTCGTTCGGGTTATAACCCTAAATGAAATATTTCAACCTCTATATAGAAAACAACTATTAAACAACTTCAAAAGGAAAACAAAAAGGATGAAGTAATTAAGGAAAAGAAATTTGAGCTAGATTTGCAAAATATGATAAGTTAGTCAAAAGTTAATTATCTCGGATTATAATATAAATGAAGAGAAAAGTGAAGAGTATTGATTCTAATTCCTAGTCTTATTCTATCACTTCCTATATATACTATAATTTCACATTTAACTTTTTTTCTCAAACTATAGAATGGATGAAGATGGAATTGAGTGACATCATACACATGGAATGATAAGTAACATTTTAACTAAATATGGTGTGAATCATAAAGTTATGTGGTATTTGCTTTAATTTAAAGCATATAATTAGTATATAAATTTTCTCATAGTAATTTTAGTTGACTTGAACCAAGCTTGTTATCTTTTACAGGGGTATTGAATTGGACAAGACTTTCTGGTACAATATTTAACATTATGCTTGATACATTTCAATTTTTTTTCGTAGCCTATAGCCTAGTTTGTTGTAGTGTAAGTTTGGGCGGTTGATCCAAGACTCGACTTGACGGTCCATATAACTTATACCCTCCATTGCAAAATGATTTAGGCTGAAGTTAAACTAGACTTTAGGAGATCAAGCCAGGTCAGGTCAACTACAAACTCTAGTTGTACCCATCTCTAATCATATGTGAACTTTTAAACTAATTTATTTTCACATTAATTTGGTCTCCAAAAGCTTTTAATCAATATGTTAGTTCAATTGAAGGCAATATTAGAAGATAAGGCCCCTTTGGGCCTCATCGACTTTAATTGAACCCTACAAGTAAAGAATTTGGACTAAACTTGTATAAAATGGAGAAAATGTAGAAAATTATTTGTTTTGCTATCCATTGCTAGATGAACAAATTGCTCAACTGCTGAATAAGCTACTAGTACCCTTGAGCAAGCTGATGAAACTTTCCATCAACCTTTATGAAAGTTGTATAACATTATATTATTAATGATGCCTTTTTTTAATTTTGTAAGATTGAACTCAAATAAACTGAGTACATATAAGTTCTCAAATGAGATTTTATCCTAAAATTAATTGATAATAGAAGGTGTAACTCACTAAACTTATATATATATGTTCAAGGTCATATATTCTTTTCACGTAGGATGAACTCTCACTTATATTTCAACACGCTCCTCTTACGTGTAGGCTAATTTAAAGCTTAGCACATGATACAATTTATCGTACGGAGGTGGTGATAACTGATCTAAAAGTAACATATTCTGATACTAATTTAAATTTTATAAGATTGAGCCCAAATAAGCTAATTAAGTAAAAGTCAAAACAAGATTTCATCCTCGTTAAGGCCATTTCTCGACTGGCAGTTGTTAGCTAGTGAATTGAGATTCGAAGATTCCATAAATGTAAGTCGTTTTACATTACAAATCCTCCAATAAAAAAGCTGCCGACTTTTAGACTTTTGTAGTACTTAAATCAACAACCATCATTAATTCCTCGTAGTAAGAGTGATTCCTGGTTGTTGATTATCTGTCATGAAAATGATGTGACGGTGCTGTAACTGCTTACACTGCTTATCTTTGCTGAAGTTATCTTCTTTGTTTGCTTCGTTTGTAAACTATAATCTTGTAAAGTTGTCGATATATGGATCAAACAAGTTTTAGTTGGAGATTTGTAAGTTACTGAAATATACAACACAAGACGTGTGTACCAATCTATTTTAGTTTAACGTGCTCCATATATTCTGATGACATGCATCAGAAAATAAAAATGGAATCCTGCAGATTAATAGAAAGAGTTATTCTGTAATTCAGGCATAGAAAAGAAATTTTGATCTCGTTCATGTCAAGGATAGCATATTGACATGAAAACAGCTGGCCTTGGAGGCTAGACGCAACCAATGTTGTCAAGTTTCCAACATTAATTGCGAACAAAGAGAACAGGCGTGGAGAACCATGAACCAAATGAGAACACAAGGCCACCATGTTTTTGTTTATGAAGCCACGTGTCAACACCCCATCTCTTCTTCAACCCCTACAATGGTTACCGGAAAACTTGGAATCACCACTCACCCAACCACATGATACAAAGTTTCATTCGTCTTCTTCTTCTCTTTGCTCTCAATGGTTATCCATTCCCTACAACTATGCTATGGTCTGAACTTGGTGGCTTTGTCTGCTCATCCATTCTCACTAAGTTACAAAATTTATTTTCTATCTTTTGAGTTCTTGTTCGTTTGGTGAAAATTTTATCCGGGTTTTGTCGTAAGTCTTGATCTAGGAAATGTTGAGACTAAGTCTCCAAAAGTGCTTCCGTTTTTGTACCAGAATCTACGAAATCGAAAGCTGTTATTTACCTGGTAGCTAGCAAACGGGCGGTTGTTGTCATCTTTATGTCGTTATTGATTTTAGCTTAGAGTTCAATAAATTCTTGGATCTGGTGCTATCATTTCAACAGTTTGGAGACAGCTAGTTTCGCTGTATGGGCTTTGAGATTTATCTGACAATTGTTTGTCGCTGGAGCTACGGTTGAGTCCCGCCAAACGGTAATTGTTTTATGTTTAAAAAGTTTTTGGTTTCTCTATTAGTGAGAATGGATTAGCCTTTGGAGAATGGCTCAAGGGACGCATATTTCACCTCAGATACCAAGATTGGATGGTGACTGTAATGCCAATAAGGGAGGTTTGTTTGTCATGGAGGATGCGAATGATGATACTTTGGAGAATCTGAACCAACTAAATCCTGGAAAGCCACCAAGAAACCACTCTGCTATGCGCCATTGCAGCAGCTCTCTGTTTCTGCCAGAACCAGTGAGTCAATTTTGTCATATTCTTACTGTTTGATTTACTTAACTAGCTAAGTTTGTTTGTTTACCGTGTCCCGAAATCTATACTAAGTCCGACACAAATCAAGGCCTGATATTAGATCAAATAATCCAAAAGGTTTCATTTCATGGATGAAGATAAAGACAACATGCGATCTCTGTACTTGCATGAGAATTAGCACATACTCATCCAAGGGGGGTCTTTTTATAAGTCTTCAAGCTGTTAAAAGGTTTCTTCTTTTAGTCTTCACAGAAACGATTCTACTGATCACTTTACTTTAGCATCAGCATGTGACTGAGAGCAGAGCACGGAAGTTGAGAAGCACTATTCTCTTACTCGTGGTAGGAACTGCTGGTGGCTTGTTCAAAGCATGATGATGTTGTCATCCAGATGATAAGAACATAATTTCTATGTGAGAAATTGTACTTAGTCCATAGGGATTTTGTGGTTCATGTTTTAATGACATCTCATAATTTGTATATTGGCAAAACCGTTGCATAATTTCACTTCCCTTCAAAATAAATCAAGAAAAACAGTTGTTGCCATTTGGAAGTTATTCCTGTAATTTCTAGAGGACCAGCTGTGTGAAGTGACTGCAAATATTTTTCGCAGAGGGAACGACCAAGATCAAAGTCCCATAGAACGTTTTAAAAGTTCCAACTTCAAATTGCAATCGATGGGTGGTCTATTGTAAGAACATATCTTCTTGTAACGAATCTGCAAGTGTACTTCTATCTGTTTGTAACCTAAGATGAAGAGTCTTTAGTTTCTGCTGATATAATCTCTGGGGTTACTTTGGTACAAGAGTTTGATCAGATGATTTCGAATTTCGTACGTTATTTCAACTATGTAAATGAAAGGTGTCAACTTTGTTTATTCTTCTCGACCACTTTAGGAATCAACCGTTGGAGTTATTGGCCATAAATCACCATCTAAAGAGAGTCGTGGATATCAGCCCGTAGTTCGCTCCGGAAGCTACTGTGAGAAAGGACCGAAACAGTACATGGAAGATGAGCATATATGCGTGGATAACCTGCATGAACACTTTGCTGCAGTTTCAAAATTTCCTTCTCCAGGAGCGTTTTATGGGGTCTGTAAGTTATTTAAGTTGTTGGTACATTTAACCTCAATCATTGCACATAATCAGATTGATTGAAGAGTAATTTGCTTGCTGGTTTCTGTAGGTTTTTGATGGTCATGGTGGAACCGATGCTGCATCATTTACAAGGAAGAACATACTTAACTATATAGTTGAAGATTCCCTGTTCCCATCCGGCACAAAAAAGGCTGTGAAGAGTGCTTTTGCGGAGGCTGATCATGCACTAGCTGATGCTAAATCAGTTGATAGTTCATGTGGCACCACCGCTTTGACTGCCCTTATTCTGGGAAGGTGGGAAACAATGGTGGTTTTATTCAGATACGTTTTACCTGCTTCCTAATTAGTTTTTCTAGAATAAGTTCCCTTCACATTTGTTGGCATCGGATAAGTTTCTTTCAGTTTTGCGCACAAACCAGTTCGATGATCCTTTTCCGTAATTCTCATATTTGTGCAGGACCATGCTCATTGCTAATGCTGGTGACTCTAGAGCTGTGCTAGGAAAACGAGGAAGAGCAATAGAGTTGTCAAAAGACCACAAGCCGAACTGCACCTCTGAAAGACTAAGAATCGAGAGACTGGGAGGTGTGATATGTGACGGCTACCTTAATGGGCAGTTGTCCGTGGCTCGTGCACTGGGGGACTGGCATATCAAGGGCTCAAAAGGCTCCAAGGGTCCCTTGAGTGCGGAGCCAGAGTTGGAGGAGATGAACCTGACAGAAGAAGACGAGTTCTTGATCATAGGGTGTGATGGGCTATGGGACGTGATGAGCAGCCAATGTGCAGTTACAATGGTGAGAAAGGAACTGATGATCCACAACGATCCAACAAGATGTTCAAGAGCACTTGTGAAGGAGGCACTTCGGCGCAACACTTGTGACAACCTCACAGTGGTTGTCGTATGTTTCTCTCCAGACCCACCTCCCAAGATCGAAATTCCAAGATCACATAGAAGGAGGAGCATATCAGCAGAAGGACTTGATCGTCTCAAGGGGGTACTGGGCAATGCCATATGATCAAACCATGGCCAATGCCTTCTGTACAAAGATATTAGAGTCTTAACAAACATGTGTGCTTCTTCCCAAAGATTACCATTGATTGGCCTAAACATCCTGTATATTTGTCTAATTCTTTGAATCATAATTATTGGATTGAAAAGCCATGTCTCGGAGTGCTAGCTAAAACTATTGCAATGAAGATAAAAGATGAGATGAATAGGCTCTGCTAGAAGTTGTACCGATTCCTGATTTCATTAAGGTCCAAAAGATGGATGAAGATGAGAATCTGGTGTTGGCTGAGGTGTGTGTTTCCTACTTACCACCCTCCAAGCAACCAAAAAGGAAATTCTTGAAAGGAGATTTGGATGACTTAACGGGCTTTCCTACTTCTATTGATTTACCAACCATACCCTAACCATCAGGAGGACCTTACGAACCAAGTCTCTTTAGGAATCCAACTCTTTAAGGCAACAGGGGAAGCTCTAGTTATTCCTGCTTTTGACAAAGAGACGATGGATTGCTAATGCCTTTCTGATGTAGATTATGATGTGCTTTCACTTTTTGACCAGATTCATAGCCTAAGGAGGAAGAGACTAAGTTAGGGTAAACCACCTGCGACATTGCTTGTCTGGAATACTAGGGGCTTCAATTCCCCTGGCAAGCATTTTATCGTAAATAACCTTGTTCGTTCTATCCAACCATTTATTTCTTGGTTTTTAATTTTAAAGGAATAGTTTGTTTTGTGTACTACAAGCTCAATCACTACCGTATTTGGTTGAGAGGTTAGGGATAGATGAAACGTAATATAACGGTATATGTTTTTAGGAAGAATGAATAATTAGTATTGATCACATTGCTTTACTTTTATACAGATACAAATATGCTTGGGATGGAATACAGTATCTACAATTAATCCTAAATATCTTCAATTTTGTTGTAATGGCAGATACGATTTGATCACGAAGATTGGAAGAGAAATTTGTTGCCGATATGATGAGATATGCTTTGGCTTGGCAACTTGGGCTTGTGAGTGTGTGTCCTGGTACGACCCCTCAAGCTGGCTGTCGCTGGCGAATGCCAAGCTTGAATTTTAGACGCAAAAATGGGAGACGCAAGAGATGTTTGGTGAGTGTATCGACGTTCTGGTCATTGGAACTGACATGAGAAACACGAAGGGACCCAAACTGAACTTGTTCATGGATGAAATGGAAATCAATGGCGACGTGTTTCATTCGTGAGTGGAAGATGGGATTCGAGCTCAGCTGAGTTGCACCGACATTGTCACAGTAGATGACGGGAGGATTTGGCAGATGGATTTGGAGCTCAGTGAGCAGATTAGCTATCCAATTTAGCTCTGAAGCGGTATTGGCAACTGATTTGTACTCGGCTTCAGTAGAGGATCTTGCTCCCGACAGTTGCTTCTGCGAGCTCCATGAGATGGGGTTGCGGTTGAGAAAGACAATAAATGCACCAGTGGACTGAAAAGTGTCCCTATCACCGCCCCAATCAGCGTCAGAGTATGCTTCAAGAGAGGTAGGATGATTTTGATCAGCAAAGGCATGAAAAGTAGCGGGGCTATCGATGAAGAGTTGAATTCTGTCATTTACTGTGCCAGCAATGTATCGAAGGAGACGTTTGACCGCCATCCAGTGTTCGATGGTCGAAGAGAAGCAAAACTGCAACAATTTGTTTACCGCAAAAGCTATATCAGGCCTGGTGAGTAAGAGGTATTGCTGACTCCCAATAATTTTCCTGTATTCTGCAATTTCTGTCAATTTCGTTCCTGATTGAAGAGACAGAGTTGGGTTGCTTGTCATGGGTGTCATGACCAGTTTTGCATCATGCATTTTCATTTCCTGTAACAAGTCGAGCATATATTTCTGTTGGGAAAGTAGAATACCATTCTTGTTTCTGACCACTTCAATGCCTAGAAAATATGACAAGGTACCCAAATCCTTGATGGAGAATTTCTGTGCCAGTAGGCGTACGTAGTAATCAATGAGTCTTGTATTGTTACCTGTGACAATGATATCGTCAACATAAACAAGGAGGATAGTAGTACCTTTGCCATTTCGATTGATGAACAACGATGCATCATAATAGGAGTTACTGAATCCTGTTTGCAAAAGAAAATTTCTGAGTGCCTGGTACCACGCACAAGGTGCTTGTTTTAGCCCGTAGATTGTTTTCTGTAGTTTGCACACATGTGTAGGACGATCAATGTCAACAAAACCCTTAGGTTGTGCATGTATACATTTCTGTTAAGAGGGCCTTGTAGGAAAGCAATATGTACATCTAGCTGTCGTAATTCCCTTGCTTTTGTAACTGCAAGGCTTAAAACTATTCTGATTGTGGTGGGTTTTACTACAGGGCTAAAAGCTTCAGCATAATCAATACCGGGATGTTGATGAAAACCTTTGGCAACCAGGCGAGCTTTGTATTTGTCAATTGTGCCATCAGAATGTCGTTTAATCCGAAATGAGAAACCGAAGGGTTTAAATAGTTTCGCAAACTTTCCGATTTGTTCCTAGCAAACAAATAAAATCAGAAAAATTAAAAGAACCAAAAATAAATCAACACCAGAAATTTGTTAACGCAGTTCGGCACACCTTGCCTACGTCTGCGGGACCCTCACCCAGCTTAATTACTTTCACCGAAGTACAATAGTTTTACCCAAGGTTTTACTGAGCCGACACCACTCAACCCTTAGCACTATCTCTCAACCTCACTTCCCGTGAAAGAATTCACACCCAATAGTACGACCGTCTCGTACTAACCTCAACAGAGGATTTTCTCAACAGTATTTAATAATATAAATAAATAAACGAACAACTTAAGTGATTAAAATAATAAAGAGCGAAAACTAAAATACAATTGAGATAGACAAGAACAACTTCCCAATAAGTTTCACTCTACTGAAATAGATCTGGAAGTTGTCGCAACAACAATGGGCCAATCACGACAACACATCAAAGAAAACGCAGCACAAAACCATTCAGCCCAAGTGATGTAATCCACAGAAATTCCAGCACAAAGATAACCAGTTGATTCTCACAATTCCTTCAGCTATATATATATGGAGACATGCTCAATTAACACCTTTGCAAGACACTCACGCATACACGAAAAATTCCAGTAACAACTTTATCTCTTATCCCTCAAAGTCATAAACCCAAAAACCAACGTGAGCTTTGATTTTCAAGTGAGTCATTAATACCCACTAAACCTCCACCAAGTTATCTCACGCACGCACATAAAAAAGATAACATAAGACTAATTCCATATGTGTTATTCAGCTCAAAGTACACATATGCGCAGCCAGTGAAATCCTATTCAACGTGACCAACACCCACTCAACAACAAAAAGGTTGCAGCTAGAATTTTAGGTTTTTATCCTTCTCACATATGTATCTTAAACTCCTTTTTCAAATCAAATAGAAATCCACGCAACCCATTATCTAATTGAATTTCTAATAAAACAAATCCACGCAGATACCATATCCCATTAGCTATTTGGACTTCTAATAAAACACAAAATCCACCTCTTATATGTCCAATTTAAAATGCCAAAATCAACCAAAGAATATATAAAATATATTCTAACAATCTCCCCCTTTTTGGCATTTTTGTCACAAATATGAAACTCCTCTTAAACAACATGATTGGACATATAACCATCAAATACACAAATCATATCACAAATACTCCCCCTTAATCCACTATCAAGTTCCAAAGAACATCAATCATCCAAATTTCTCCCCCTTGGGACAAAAAGATGCCAAAAAGCAAGATGAATAGTCCCACATATATCTTGAAATCTCCCCCTGAATAGAATATTCACCATAAATAATCTGATGTCTCCCCTTTGAGACAAAATAGTATCAAAACACATAATCATACCAACGAAAGAATTATAAGCACACCAAGAAGACAATTTTTCACTATTCAAAATACTGAGAGATATACCCGAAGGAGAGAGATACCCGAGAAAGATCCATACTAATGAGAGAGCTAAGAAGTCTTCGATGGAGCCAAATAGAAGTCACAGTGCAAACTACTAAAAAGATAAAACGACAATAGCAACAACAAAAAACTAAAGAACTAAAGAAAATAGTTTCTTTCCTTTTTTTGTTTTTTTTTTGTTTTTTTAACAACACAAAAAAATACTTAAAAAATATAAAGCACACTGTCCCTGTGCCCTTCGAAGAATCTCAAACCTGGTGTTTTTCTTTGACTCGAATGAAGATGTATAACACAAGTTTCCTGTAAGTTCTTGATAATCAATACTTTTTCTTTCTCTTGTTTTTCTTCTTTCGCTCACATCCCTAATAATATTTTCTACTAGATGGTTTCTTCGGATTCGAGATGAAGAGCCTCGGTTCAAATCAGCTTTCATTGTTTTAGTTGGTTCATCATCCAAAATGGCGAAAGTTCTTCGATTTTGCATTTACTTCCTCAACAAAGAATTAATCAGAAACCACTTTCTGCAGCTACTCTATCTGCAGTAACTAGCTGTGAGTCACTTTCTGCAGTTACTTCATCTGCAGTAACTAACTGCAAATCTGGGTATTTTCTGGTTTTCCTTTCACTACATTTTTGTGCTTGTAATTGACCATTTCCAATCCAAGCTTGCCTCGATACCATAAGATGCTGCTGCAAATTTAATGAAGAGTGTCTATATTTTTCGTTATGACCCCTTTGAAACATCATTTGTAGTAACTGATAACATCTTGACCTTATATGTCCAATAACTCCACAAAAGTGACATGTGGGTATAAATCTTCTACTCTTTTTTTATGCTTCTACCTTTTGGGCTGATCTGGATATTTCAAATTTTTCTTCATTCACTTTCGAACACTCGCCTTTATAGCCTATGCCTTTGAAGTTTCCTTTAACCTTACCAGTTTCTATTAACTTATCAAGTTTTTCGGTGCCTCCATTCAACATTCTCAATCCCTTTTCAGTACTCACCAATTTCATTCTAGCTTCACCAAGCTCATCAGAAGTTAACATCAGCTTCTTTTCTAATTCTTGTATGGTATTTTTCAGGCAAAGATTCTCTTCCTTCAAACTCTCATTCTTTTTCTGCAATTTCACCCATTTCTCATACAAACCCTTGTAATTCTCATAGGTATTCCCAACTTTATCATCACAGCTACTTCTGTCACTGTCATAGTCTGACGTTGAATCCCGAGCTGAACAATTCTGAAATTTTCAAATTTTCTCCCTGTTCTGCTGTCAGTTACTTCCTTCTCAGTTACTGTTAGACAAGTAACTGGACTTTTGTTGTGTAATGCAACCAATGCAGCATTGTTTGCTAATTCTTCTTCACTGCCCAAATCACTTTCAGAATCACTTTCACTCCAGGTAGTTGTGAAAGACTTTCTTCTTTGTTTCCTCAATGTGTTAGCGCATTCAGATTGAAGATGTCCAAACCCCTGACATTCATGACACTGAATTCTTCTGGCCTTCCGTTCACCTTTTTTTCTTGCTTCCACCTGCAGTGTCAATCCTTTGCTCTTTTCTTGCTTACCTCTTAAGAGATTCATCTCAAAATTCGTGAGAATGCCGATGACTTTTTCCAATGACATATTATCAATTTCATGAGCCTCCTTTATTGCTGCAATTTTCGGAATAAACCTTGTAGGTAGCGATCTCAGCGTTTTCTTGAATAATTTCACGTTGGAGTATTTCTTCCCCAGTTGATGAGCTTGATTGGCTATATCTCTCAATCTTTCATGAAAATCTCCAATAGTCTCATTCTCATCCATCTTTAGCTCTTCAAACCGCACAGCTAATATCTGTAGTTTTGACAATATTAAAGATTTAGACCCTTCATGAATAGTCTGTAGCATGTCCCACGCTTCTTTTGCCGTTTCACATGCTGAAATCTTGAGAAGCGTCCTTCGTCAACAGCACTGAATATCGGATGTATTGCTTGTGAATTTGTCAGTGCACTTTCTTCTTCCATTCTTGTCCATTATGATAGATCTTTCTGAACTGCCTCTCCTTTATCATCAATGATCATTGGATGCATCCAACCATGTACTACTGAATACCAGGCTCTCGTGCTCTGAGCTTGAATAAAGAATTTCATCCGGAATTTCCATGATGAATAATTTGATCCATCAAATAGTGGTGGTCTGGTAGTTGATGCACCTTCTCTCATTGTCATGTCTGCGAATCTAGGATCTGCACCAACTTGCTACCAAGTTCTGAATCGGTGACCTTTCTCCGATACCAATTGAGAAACCGAAGGGGTTAAATAGTTTCGCAAACTTTCTGATTTGTTCCTAGCAAACAAATAAAATCAGAAAAAATTAAAAGAACCAAAAATATATCAACACCAGAAATTTTTTAACGTAGTTCGGCACACCTTGCCTACTTATGCGGGGCCCTCACCCAACTTAATCACTTTCACCGAAGTACAATAGTTTTACACAAGGCTTTATTGAGCCGACACCACTCAACCCTTAGCACTATCTCTCAACCTCACTTTTTGTGAAAGAATTCACACCCAATAGTACGACCGCCTCGTACTAACCTCAACAGAGGATTTTCTCAACAGTATTTAATAATAAAGATAAATAAACGAACAACTCAAGTGATTAAAATAATAAAGAGCAAAAACTAAATTACACTTGAGATAGACAAGAACAACTTCCCAATAAGTTTTGCTCCACTGAAATAAATCTAGAAGTTGTCGCAACAACAATGGGCCAATCACGATAACACATCAAAGAAAACGCAGCACAAAACCATTCAGCCCAAGTGATGTAATCCACAAAAATTCCAGCACAAAGATAACCAATTGATTCTCACAATTCCTTCAGCTATATATATATGGAGACATGCTCAATTAACACCTTTGCAAGACACTCACGCATACACAAAAAATTCCAGCAACAACTTTATCTCTTATCCCTCAAAGCCATAAACCCAAAAGCTAAAGTGAGCTTTGATTTTCAAGTGAGTCATTAATACCCACTAAACCTCCACCAAGTTATCTCACGCACGCACATCAAAAAGATAACATAAGACTAATTCCAAATGTGTTATTCAGCTTAAAGTACTCATATGCGCAGCCAGCAAAATCCTATTCAACGTGACCAACACCCACTCAACAACAAAAAGGCTGCAGCTAGAATTTTAGGTTTTCATCCTTATCACATATGTATCTTAAACTCCTTTTTCAAATCAAATAGAAATCCATGCAGCCCATTATCTAATTGGATTTCTAATAAAACAAATCCACGCAGATACCATATCCCATTAGCTATTTGGACTTCTAATAAAACACAAAATCCACCTCTTATATGTCCAATTTAAAATGCCAAAATCAACCAAAGAATATATAAAATATATTCTAACACGAAAAATCCACTTACAGCCAACAATATTTTGTGAAGAATCGATAGGAACAAGCTCCCAGGGACCATTCTTTACTAGTACATTGAATTCATCGGAACAGGCTTTCCTCCATTGGGGTTCTTTTAAAGCTTGTGTAATTGTTGTGGGTTCCAGGTCGTGGTGCCCTTGAATTTGAGCTGTGAGGCTCAGTTTTTTTATTGGCTTGTGAATGTTGTTCTTTACACGAGTGACCATGGAGTGTCGTGGAGCAGCCACCTCTTGTACTACCTATTGTGCATCATTTTCTTAACTTATGAGATTATTGATTTGCGGTTCCTCAACTCTTTCAAGTGCAGCAGCCTATGGAGATGGTAGCTCAGTCAGAACAGGTGGCAGTGTAGGTGGTGATGAAAGTGCTACAAGTAGTGGAGGTGGGATCCAGGTGGAAATGTGATCAATGGGTGTGGGAGTGGCAACATCTTTAGTTGTGGCGAATGGAAAGGTGGATTCAATGAAGAAGACAACATGACGGGAAGTATACATCTTGGAGGTTTCAAGGTCTAAGCAGTGAAAGCCACTTTGAGACTGTGAGTAGCCCATAAACACACACGGTTTATATTTTTTTTCAAGTTTATTGTTTGTGTATGGCTTGAGCCAAGGGTAGCACAAACACCTAAATACCCTGAGTTTAGAGTAATTGGGATTTGGGTGAAATAGGCATAGGTAGGGACTTTTCATGTTGAGATTAGGAGTTGGCATCCGATTGATAAGATACACGGCAGTAGTGAAGGCTTGTGGCCAGTAGGATGTCGGTATTGATGCATTGGTGAGTAGAGCTAGACCTGTTTCTACAATATGTCTAAGTTTTCTTTCAGATGTGCCATTGTGTTCGGGCGCGTGTGGTGGTGAGGTTCAAAATGAAATGTTATTTGTCGAGAGATAGGAGGATAGGCTAAGGTATTCACCGCCATTGTCTGTATAAAGTGTCTTTATGGTGGTGTAAAAAAATTTTTCAACAATGGCCCTAAATCGAATGAATACATCATACACTTCAGATTTTCGTTTGAGACAATAAATCCATGTGTATTTGATATAATGGTCGACAAAGATAACATAGTATTTGAATCCCTCGGTAGAGAAAGATGGAGATGTCCACACATCCGAGAAAATGATATCAAGAGGTCTAGTAGATGCTAGAGTAGATTGAGCAAATGGTAATTTATTCTTTTATTTGAGAGACAGGCATTACAATGAAAATTGGCTGAATTGGAAACAAACTTTATTTGATTGGAAGCTAAGATGTGTTGAACTATGGGTTTTGCAGGATGTCCTAGTCTAAAATGCCAATCAGGAAGAGATGGTGTGGCTGCAGAGAAGGCTTGTATGGGAGGAGGGTTGACTGGCCATTCATACATCCCATCTTTAGGCACGCCCTTGAGTATGGATTCCCGCTCATCAACTCCTTCACAAGAAAAGAAAATGGTGAGAACTCAATAGATACATTATTTGAGGCACAAAATTGATACACATAAATTAGATTCTTTTGCATATGCGACACATATAAGACATTATCCAGTTTAAACTTTTTGTTGAAAGCTTTAATTGTACCACTCCCTGTATGACTAATTTGTAGACCAGTGTCATCACCAATCATAATATCCTCATTGTCTGTATATGGACTATGTAGGGACAGATTTTGCAGGTCAGTGGTGACATGATGCGAGGCACCAGAATCAAGAAGCCAAGATGCTTGATTTGGAGCAGCAGATGTGGCAGCATAGTTGGCTTGCGATGGCATCACTTGAGGCTGATTTGGCGTTGTGGGAACAATGCAAAACGAGGGACAACGCTTGGCTGCGTGGCCTTGAACACCATAAATCTGGCACTTTCCAAGGTAAGGGCGTGGTTGGTGCTGAGTGCCACCGAAATTGTTCATACCAGCCTGATTCCATTAAGTGTTGTGGCCATTTTGGTTCTATTTGGTGTATTGTTGTTACCATATTTCAACTGTAGGAGGGCAAATTTTGGTTTGTTGTCCCTATGGACGCCATTGATTGCCTGACTGATTTGAATTGTTTCTCCTGTCATTTGATCGATTTGCATAATTGGTTATGGCAGGAAGTTATGTTGTTTGAACTGGAGCCATGTCTGCTTCAGCAGTGATTAATAGTTCGTGCAGCTCATCGAACGAGGTTGGTAGATCTCTGGCACTAACTTGACGCTTGACTTCAAGGTAGGAGTCATCCAGTCGCTCAAAGACTTTATCAATAATATCTTCAAGATCCATAGGGACCTTTAGAAAAGCCAACTCGTTAGTCTTAATTTTGATGGCCTGCATGTACTCCGTGATGGACATCGAACCTTTGGTAATCTTCTTTAGCTGAGTTTTTACTTGTTCTGTTTGCCTCGAGAAGCCTGAGCATAAGTTTTTACTAGTATGTCCCATGCCTCCTTGGAGGTGGTGGCGGTACCAATAAATGGAATAAGGGTGGTTGTTAAAGCACCAATGATAGCATTGAGAATCAGTTGGTCCTGTCGGATCCAAAATTGGTATTGTCGATTGGGGTTTGTAACATTGTTTGTGGTTATTGTTGCTGGTGGATAGGTTTTTGTCCCATCGATGTAGCCAAGCAAGTCATAACCTATGAAAAGGCTATTGAATTGCATTCTCCAGCTAGGTAATTGCTTGAATTGAGCTTGAGGGGAGCTTGTGCAGTTGGGTTAATAGCGATAACAGCAGATTCATTGGTGGGAGTGGTGGTGGAAGCAATGGCCATTGGGATCAAAAAAGAAAGGACTTTAGTCAGAAGCTCTGATACCAAAAAACAGTATATGTTTTTAGGAAGAATGAATCAGTAGTATTAATCACCTTGCTTTACTTTTATACAGATACAAATATGCTTGGGATGGAATACAGTATCTACAATTAATCCTAAATATCTTCAATTTTGTTGTAATGGCTTATACGATTTGATCATGAAGATTGGAAGAGAAATTTGTTGCCGATATGATGAGATATGCTTTGGCTTGGCAACTTGGGCTTGTGAGCGTGTGTCCTGATACGTAAGATACTTCCATCTTTGATTGAGGGTTTCATGATGGAATATAATAGAACGAGATGGAAACGGAAGGTTTCATATTACGTTTCATTCTATCCTAAACAGTAAAAATAAAAAACCTCCAATTTAGAAGGTTTATAATAGAACGTAACCTAATAAATACATACTATCCAATATACCCTCTATATTTCTTCTTAATATCAATTATGACTAAGTTATAATATTAATAAATTAAATATAATTTAATAATTTAATATCATAAATTTTATTAAATAATAAATAATAATATTTTATATTATTAATAATAAATTTTATATATTTAATAATAAAATAAAATAAATTTTAAAATAAATTTTATTTTATTTATATAGAAATATATACAAACAATTAAAGAACAATTTTAAATATTTTTATTAATTAAATAAAATAAATAAATAAATTTTAAATATAGGTCACATAGAATAAAATAAAATAAAATAAAATTTATTAAATAATAATTATTATTAATTTTATATTATTAATACAAATAAAAATAAATAAAATTTTATTAGTGAAAATAGAAAATATATAAAATTATTATTTAATTGTTTGTATATATTTCTATATGATCATTCTTTTATTGTTTGTATATATTTTATATAAATAAAACTATAAATAATTTTTTAAATATAAAATAAAATATGTTAAGTAATTAATAATAATATATTTATATAATTAACAATAAATTGTATATAATTAATAATAAAATAATAAACCTCCAGCAACAACTATTTTAATATAAGGGGTATAATAGTCGTTTATTGTATATTCCATTCCATTCCGTCCATCTTCTAAATAACATTTCACTACATTATATTATAAAACCTTCCATCTCTCCCAAACAACTTTTCACTATATTACATTCCATTCCATTATAAATCGTTCCATTCTTTTCCATCACACTCCATTCCATTCCATTAATTAACATCCAACCAAACAAATCCTAAGTATTTTTTAAAAATTTAAAAAATCAATTGTATTATCATCATTTAGTAATTTTTATTCATCATCACTACTAAACAAGGAAAATTTTATTTTATAAAAGTAATATTTTTTACTATTTATAATATTAATATCTACTAATTATTTATAATATTAATATCTAGTAATTCTCTTTGTATCACAAAGGAGCAATTTTAAATATATATTTATTACATTAAATTATTTTAAAATACTTTATAGTATTAAATTTTAAATATATTTTTCAATAAAATTTTCGTTAAAATATGCCAATTATGCAATAATTACCATATGATAAATTTTATTTAAATAATTTAATGTCTTTATAAAATATTTTCCCTTAAAATTTATAATATCATAATATGTTTTTAAATAGTTTATAATAATTAATATAAGCTTATAAGTGTCTCTACAAGGAAATCCGTGTTTTGTTTGTATGAACTGGATTAATTTTGTACAAGTTTTGCGTGAAAAAACAAGCTAGAAAATGGAATTGAATGATTTTTTATAAAAGGTCACCATGATTCGATGAGAATCACCGAAAAAGTTGTTGAAAATTGTATTTTTCCAGCAGAACAAGCAGCTCTCGCGTGAGAGTCACTTGCGTGGAACGGACTCGTCTCTGCAATATTATGAATACCGTATCGGGTTTGATATCGGATTGAGCTGCTAATGCGAGCGATGTCGATATCGATTAAATCTTGAGTCTGAATTCGCGATATTTTTTAAATTTATACAATAGTCCATAAAATTTTAAAATATTACAAAATAAGCATATTTATATTTATTTAATGCCAATGAGATATGTTTTTCTAGGAAAAATTCAGCATGAAGAAATTTATTTTACCATATTTTTGTTATTACATAATATCTTAACCTTAAATTCAATTTACTATGAAGTCACCATTAAAAAACAGTATTCATACGTTGCTTGTCAAACCTTTTCTCTGTTTACTTTCTTCCATATTTGTTTTCCTTTTTTTTTTTGGTCCCTTTCAACTCTTCTCTCTTCCCTTTTTCGCCGACACCCAAATTTCACACTAAACAACTATGCATACAAACTGCCCTTTTCTCTCTCCGCATTACTCTTAAGTTTCGAATCTCTCCCCGTCTCTGTCCCCGTTCTTTAATGGTGATGCCTCTAACTACTGTCTCCCATCTCGTCCTTAGTAACTTGAACAACCATTTCTCTTCTTGTTTTTAGCTTTTGCTTCCAGGGTCCTCTGTCGTGGCGACTGGCGACTGGCGACAAAGGAGAGGAGAAGACGAGGAGGAGGAGGAGCGGTGGCGACTGGTGACGCGGCGAGGCAGACGGCGAGGCAGGCGGCGACCGGCGGCGAGTGACAGAAGACGATGAGAGATGAAATCTGAGAGGGAGAGTCGGCAGAGGTGAGTGAGAGAATCGGGGGATTAGATTTTTTTGGGGTTAATGTTTGATTTTTTGCAAAATGGTCCTTAAAAAGTTCATTTTTAGCGGAATGGTCCGGTATTTTCCAGAATTTTTGGTTCCGGCCGGTACTGACCGAAAACAGCCGGTACCGACCGAAATTTTCCACCGGAATTTTTTAAGGAGTACCGGTACCGGTTTCCAGCCGGTACCGACCGGTACGGTACGGTATTCCAAACGCTGCGTCTCTGGCGTGTTAGCTGCATGCTCGTTAGGTAACTGGCGTATGCAGAAATCCGAATCCTCTTTCCAATATTACGATATCTTATTTTGTTCAGTATCAAAAAGGTGTCGTTTTTGTTTAAAAATGGGACAGATGCGACTGGCTCCCTCTACTGTTATACAGTAGCTAAACCGTTTTAAACTCAAAGCCGTTTTAAACCTAAAGCCATTTTAAACAAATCAGCATCTACTGATTCTAAAAGATAAATAATTATTTATTTTTCTTTATTCTAAAAACAAATAATTTTTGTTTGTTTGTTTAATTCTTTTATCTTGATGATAACAAAATAAACATATATTTTTATCTTTATTTTATTAAGAACAAAATTAATAATAATAAAGAATTTAATTATATTATTTTATATAATTAATAAATAATTAACTTAATAATAATAAGAATAATAGTGAGTAGAAAATTTATAATTATCAAAATTTTAAACAATTAAATAAATAAGAATAAATAAAGAAAAATAATTATTATTAATAATAATATAATTGTGAATAATAATAAGGAATATAAAATTAGCAAAACTTATAATAATTCCTAAAATAATTTCTAAAATAACAAATTATATGGAATTTATAATTATCATAATTTAAAACAATTAAATTAATAAGAATAATTAAAGAAACATAAAGTTATTATTATTATTATTATATAATTTATAATAATAATACCGAATATAAAATTAGAAATAATAATAATAATTTTAAAATAATTTATAAAATAACAAATTATAAGGAATTAGCAAAAATAAACATATAATTTTTCCTTATTATTATTAAGAAAAAATTAATAATAATAAGGAATTTAATCATATTATTTAATATAATCAATAACTAAATAATTAAATAATAATAAGAATAATAGTAAGTAGAAATTTTATAATTATCATAATTTTAAATAATTAAATTAATAAGAATAATTAAATAAACATAATAACTATTAATAATAATATAATGGTGAATAATAATAAGGAAAATAAAATTAGCACAACTTATAATAATTCCTAAAATAATTTCTAACATAACAAATTATAAGTAATTTATAATTATCATCATTTAAGACAATTAAATTAATAAAAATAACTAAAGAAACATAATATTAATTAATAATAATATAATTTATATTAATAATAACGAATATAAAATTAGCAATAATAATAATAATTCTTAAAATAATTTATAAATTAACAAATTATAAGGAATTAGCAAAAATAAACATATATTTTTTTTGAGAAAATTTATAATAATAAAGAATT